>JBBGZY010001544.1:72500-1272500 GCA_037952925.1 Lithobates clamitans
TTCCTTTGACGGAAAAAAAAGGGTAGTGTTAACTACCAGCTTTAAAACAGACCATTTACCCCACTGGTAACAGGAATAAAAACCAGGGCGTTTATTTAAATTATAGCACTTGGTAGACAGCTGAAAAACCTAATTTGGCTTAGTAGGTGGTGTTGACTTGTCACAGCCTTTAGGAAGGCTACATCAGCGTAAGGCTGATCTTGGAGCTGTATTAACTGATCTCATGACTTGAGATGCACTTGTTTGTGTATGTACAGAAGAAACCCTTGCCAGAAATCACGTTTATATGCCTGATATCTGTCTTCAGGCTCTGAAAATGTAGAAATCTTTAGAAGTCAGTGGGAAGCCACTGACTGTCACAAGTGGCCTAGGCTTATAGCATGGTAGTAGAAGATTGATAAAAGGAAGAGCTATTTGTGCAATAAATGCTGCAGTTTTGATTACCATTGCACATTACTATTTTCTGAATTGGGGGTTAGGGCAACACAGAAAGGTGGTTAGTTACATTCAAGGTGAAAGGGCCACTTAAATGTTGGGTGATGTTATAAAGGGTGAAAACACAAAATTGTCCTAAAAAAACAATTTGGTAGAATACATTACTCATTTTAGGTTGTATTAACAAGACCATTCACCCAAAATCTGTTATTAATTTACTTGCAGTATCTTTGAATTTCTTGTGGACTCTAGTGGTCAAACCACCTGAGTACAGTTTCTGACTTCCTTCTATCTTACCTTGGGGACTAATCATGAATAAGGGTATTTGTTCCTCTAGCATTCTAGATTATATAAGATACAAAAATCAACAATACTCTTTGTTGCCTTGGTAGATGTGCAGAGAAGAACGCTCCAGCTTCTGCCAGATATAGAAATATTTGTTTTTGCATTTTGGGTGGAGTGACTTGTTTATAGAATGGATTGATTCTTGTATAATTGCAATATGTTCTTTTATAACAAATGAGCAAATCACTCAAAACAGATTTTTTTTTTATTATTCTTATGTACTTTCCAAGGGAATGCCACATTACTTCTACATGCCATTACTGCAAGTATTAAAAATATTGTGAATGTTTTCTCTTAAGAAATGATCACTATGTTGCCGTTTTGTCTGATTTGTATATTTTTGTCTCAAAATTTCTTGAAACTGATTAAAGCTTTTGATAATTTCTCTAATGTTTTTACAAATAAATGAAATGGAAGCTGTAAAATATTAAAATTATCTTTAATAAATGCTTGACCTGGTTTATTGATTTATTCAATTTTAAGGATGAATATGCCATTTCCAGTTTGAAAATAAATACTATTATGACTTTTCACAAAAAAAAAAAAAATTAAACAGCCTTGCTCACACTTAAGGGAAATGTATTTTTGTTTCTGCCTTTATATTTAAAAAAAAATAAAAATTTTTTATTACAACCCCAATTCCAAACAGTTGTGACACTGTGTAAAATCTACATGAAAACAGAATGCAAAGCTCATAAACCCATATTTTATTCACAATAGAAAATATACCAAATGTCTAAATTGAGAAAATGTACAATTTTAAGAAAAAGGTATTTTTGAAATTGATGCCAACAACATGTCTCAAAGTTGGGACAGGGCAAGAAAAAGCTGGCAAAGTATAAATTCAATTCCGAAAAAGTTGGCAAAAGGTAATGTTCAGCACAGTGTATCATCCCTAATTTAACAACACTCTGTAAATTTTTGGGAACTGGGAAGACCAGTTGCTGGTGTTTTGGCAGAAGACGCATCCCTGAAGACTGCGGGGAGGGAGGGGGAAGGAGAACTTCCGCTTAGATTGCCAAAATCGGGTACCTATCCGATGGACCCCTTTAAGGAGGCCTTAAAGCAGAACTTCCCCTTTTGGGTGAGGTTCCACTTTAACTACTTTATTCCCCAGTGCCATTTTCAAATGGCACTGGGAGAGCAAATATTTGTCTCAATACAATTTGAAGAATGGCACCCTTCCTCTATGGGTCCCAGTAAGGCTTTAGAGTGGAACCATCAGCTGCCTGATAGCTGGCATCTAACACTATATACAGTATAAATCTATATGTGTGTGTTTGGGGTTAACAGAATCGAAAAACATGATTCTTAAAACAAAGTTGGCTTTTAAAAAGACTTCAGTGCAGCATACAAAAATACATATTGCTGAAACAAATCTCAAAGTGCCCCTTGTCGGGCTTATGTAGTCCCAGAACATTAAAGCAATGTACTTGGGTCAACCATGAAGATTTTAAAGCAGCAAAGTCCAAATGTCAGAGGCAACACAATTCAAACACATGCAGCACACTTCTACATTCCCATCATGCTACTTCCTCTTTATCAGCCCCCTCCTTCCTCAAATCTTGCTTTCTATCTTAAAGGGCCCAGCACCTGCTGCAAAAGAAGGGATACATATTTTCCAATCAAGATGCATGCTTTTTTTTTTTGCCAGTACATATCCCCCACCCCAGTCTCAATCTGATATGATGGAGGCACCAGTAGAGCCAAAACAATTAAGTTTCCTGGATCACAAACCAGAATGCTTGAAGGGCTAACTACTGGATTATCTGGGTATTTTTCCCCTTATTTTCTGTCATCCACGTTAAGAGGAGCATGAGAGAACTGGAACCTGCTATCCTATACTGTATTTATATGTTGATACCATTTAAATTGATAATGTATACATGTTTGTCTTTTTGTCAGCTGAAATAAAATTTATACATGCATTGTATTTTTTACTTAGCACCACTCTGTAAAGTCCCATGGGCTAATTTTCTTGTTTTGTTCTGCTATATTGTGGACTGAGTACTGCTTGGATCTGAGCGCAGGTGTTTTTTTTTTGTTTTGTTTTTTTTTGTTCTCTCTACTTGGTACCATAGTGGTAGCCCACTTTTTACCTCTTATGCTCAGACCTTTTATACTATAAATTGATGTGAACAATATTCTGGAAGTCGTTTTCCCTTTCTTTTGCGTTTCTGTTCATTTCTATATCCCTCTTGCGTCATGGAACGTAAATTCACTACTCTTTGGCACGTAACATTTTTGGAACAATATAAATGAAAAATGTCCGATGGGACTTCGCGTACAGATCTTTCCAGGTTTCAGCAACATTGATAATGACTTTAAATCCAATTGGGAAAATAATTTTGTTAGCAAGAGATGATGAAATTATTAATAGGAGGCAACTTTTGACTGTGAAATCGCAGAACTATTTAAACATTCGAATATATCATCATGTCCACACTTTGTCAAGGGATCAGGAATTAACTGAGCATCTTAATAAATTCAACATGAAAAGCTTTAAGAATAAAAGCAAAAAAAATTGATGGACAAAATGGCGTTTTGTCAGGGGACGGCCTACGAATGGCATTCTACATACATACATAGATCTAAAAGGCGCAATAGACGAACTTACCACAGTGATACCTATGATGGCGACATCTCCTCGGATGCCGCATCATCGGTCTCCCTTACTCGAGTACGTAGGAAACACCCTGACAGGCCCATACGACATCAGGGATATAAACGTCCCAAGGGGGAAGAGATTGCTGACCCCAGTAATGACCCTAAAAGAAGACCCCCATCATAAAGGCGAACAGGAATTTCCAACTCCTAACATTCCTGAGCCACTACCCCAGTCAAAATGGAAAGGCCATCAGTACAACTTCTTCCACACAATGCCTCTAATTCTATCGCATCTGGGGCATCAGCACCCCCTATTTCCCACATTACAAATTTAGAGCTTACCAACCCCATTTAGATGGGTACGATTGGGGTGGTGGATCAATACACAGCCAGAAAGACTGGAATGACAGACAGATGGGCAACAACAAACTTGGATACTTGAAATTATTAAGTTGTCAACTTATACCCTAACTGACCCTGAAAGACAGTTGCTCCTAAAGGGACTGAGTTTTTGCCCACAATCTAATCTTGATCATTTTGACTTTATAAAAGATCTGAAACCCTTTGTACGTAGTCTTTTATTGAAACAACTATATCAAAAAGACGAACGCACTCTTGAACCACCCCTACCCACTGACTACCATAAATGTGACTTTCGGGTACATCAGTAAGATGTTAAATGAATTACTGCCAGAACAAACCTCTAGACTTAATTGCTTCTATTGACCTAGATACGATATTGCGATCAGTCAAGGAAGACACTGTTAATCCGAATGTACTTAGGAAAAAAATCCACAAAGTACCCTTCTACCCAAATCAATCCCAGTATAGCCCTTTTTTTAAGTAGGTCACAGCTGAAGTAAAAAAAAATTGAGTTCATAAAAGACAGCGCTAACTTAATTATACAACAAACAGAGGCCCTACAAAACCTTATGACTAGGCAGGATTTGACTATAAAGCCTTCAGACAAGGGGGGTAAGGTAATATTGTCGTCCTGGAGACCAGTAAATCTGAACAAATGTGTTTTGATGTCTTGTCTAACAAAAGTTGGTATAAGAAAAATCAACCCTCTTAGTTTCAACTGTTATTCAAAAATTCAATGTTTTAGTTGACTCAGCATATTATGCAGGAGTATGTTTTTACACACCAAAACACACAAGAATCTAACCCCCCTGGTCGACTCATCGTATCTGGCAATGGCTGCATTACCAAAAATGCAAGCCGCTGCAAAGCCCCCAATTGTAACTGGAAAGGGTTGGTGGCTTGGAGCACTAGATCTTGTGAAAGAGGCCGATTATCCACGGAAATCAGGCTGACTAGGCAATCTAGAGCATGAGTTTCCAGGGACAAAGAGGTAATCAGAGACTTATCAATAAAATTCTCAGCAGCTCCAGAATCTACCAAGGCCAGCAGTTCATTAACCCCTGTCCCAAAGTGAATGACAGCGGGTAAAAGAATACGATTGTCCCCCTGGGGAGATGAGAGCAGACCTAAGGTAACCTCCCCGCAATGACCTAGGTCCTGGAGTTTCCCGTACGTGTAAGGCACGAACGGAGCATATGACCCTTGAGGCCACAATACGAGCAGAGTCCCATGTTACGCCGGCATGTGTGTTCCTGGGCAGATAACCGGGTGGAGCCTAACTGCATAGGTTCTTCCTCAGATTTGGCACTGGAGGTGGAATAGTCAGGCGGCAAGGGAGGTATATAGTTTGCCACAGCTGTAGTTTGTTCTTGTCTCCTCTCTCGCTGGCGGCGGTCAATTCTAATGGCTAGACTCATAGCCTCCTCCAGTGAGGCTGGGTAGGAGAAGTTGACCAGAGCATCTTTAATTGCATCTGAAAGGCCCATTCTAAACTGGCTGCGGAGTGCTGCATCATTCCAGCCAGATTCCGGGGCCCACCTGCGAAACTCTGAGCAATACATTTCGGCTGTGGTAGTTCCTTGCTTTAAGTTACGCAGGGTTAATTCTGCAGTAGCAGCACGATCTGGATCATCATAAAGCAACCCTAGGGCTTCAAAGAAGGCATCTACTGTTAGCAAGGCTGGATGGTTTGGTTCCAGGTTAAAGGCCCAAGCCTGGGGGTCACCCTGTAGGAGAGAGATAATGATTTGAACCCTCTGAGTTTCAGGTCCAAACGAGGATGGCCTTAACTTGAAATATAATTTGCAGCTGTTTTTAAAATTGCAAAACCCTTTACGGTCACCAGAAAACCGGTCAGAACAAGAGCACATACCATGAGCAGGTCTGTGCAGAGCAGGTCAGCTGGGACTAGTAGTTCACCACTGTAGATATAGGTAGATGTTTGCTGGACCTTGTAGTTCACCACTGCAGATGAGGATAGATGGTGTCCGGTGTTTGTAGTTCACCGCTGCAGGTGGGGATAGATGTCTGGTGCTTGTAGTTCACCGCTGCAGATGAAGGTACTAGTAGAATCAGGCAAAACGTAGTCTAGGCAAGCTGGGTCATACACAGGAAGATCAGAGTCCAAACGGTACCAAATCAGAAGCAAGCAAACAGGGTCAAACGAGCCGGGTCCTACACGAAATACACAGAGCAGATATCAACTGGATCAAACACAAGGTAAACTCTAACACGAGCAATGATTGAATGCTGATGCAAGTTATTTAAAGGTGAGCTGGCCAATCGTTGTTTCCCAGGTAAAGGCTGTGTCAGGTGAGTTGTGCTGGGTCCTAAAGGGATCCTAGTACTGACAGCCGCTATATTGGTTTGGTACTGTGATCGCTCGGTGTGGCTATCCCTTCATATTTACAAGATACAATGCATCTTCTAAGAATTTTGAAATTACATGTTTCCTGAATCTGCTTGGTTTAGTTACCATCGATTGTTGAAGCCTTGTATTGCAGAATTCCTCATGATTGTCCTTTCGTGGCACAGGTACATTGATGACATCCTCGTCATTTGGGATGGTGACGAGCTTACGTGACCAATTTTTGTTTTGCCTGAACTCTAATGCTTGGCACCTACAATTTACTGTCGGGTCACCAGTTGGAGGTTCTTTTTTTTTAGATATTGTGTGTCAAAAAAGACATGGGGGGTCTCTTTTAACTGTCCTATTTCGTAAGCCCACAGCGGGCAATACTATTTTACACGCTAGCAGTGCCCTTGATTCATTCAAATTCTTACAAGTATCTAAGACACAAACGTAATTGCACGAGTAGTCAGGTTTTTGAGCATGCATGATGCCTGATAAAGGAGCACGCATGCTCCGAACACAAGCGCTCTAGCCAGGCCCATCATTCTCCAGCGTCCGACGTGTCCTGTGGACGTGCCCTGCTGATGTGCCTGCCGTGACATCCTCCAGCCTCTGAGCTATGGACGCCACTGGAGCGACCGGGGACTGACAATATCACTGCTGCCCAGCTTGGAACCGAAGGACTACCCAGCACAGCTGAAGAGAACTAAACTGAAACCAAGTGCTTGATCACCACTGCCAGAATGTGAGTGTATTTTAAAGAAAATTAAAGCTGATTTTTTACTAATTTATTACGTTTAGAGCGGTGCCGCTCTTTTTCTCCTCTTTCTCATTACCTCAGAGTCACTTCTGCTCTCCTGAGCTGGCTGCTGCCCTCATCCTCTACCAGAACCTTTAATATAGGTCTGGACCTAGAAAGGAAACCTGATCAAAATCCTCCTAACAAGAACTGGATATAACCACTATTATCACCATTAGCACTTTTTACCCATCCATTTATTTACCTCAAAAGTGGCTCCTGCTAGCGCTCCATCCCATCCTCTTTACTAAAATTGCAATATCTCTTACTTGACAGAGGGTATAGTAAGAAAGGTTTAGGAAAAGCCTATAAACGTACTAAACTACAGCCTCGTGAAACCTTATTTTCTAAGAAACTAAAGAAGCATGACAAAGTCAGATTCATTACCCACAATAACTATCAGCATTTGGATAAAAGTTTGTAACTCCTCAGCCTAGTGTCGTATTTCGTTGGGCATCCTCTCTAAAAAGACAAACTTGTCCACAGTCATTACACTGTTCATCAAATGAGCATTAGAAACCTGCCACAAGGTACTTTTAAGTTCGGCAATTGTGATTACTGCAAATTTATTAATACTGGCAAGAATGTTGTCCTTCCCAATGGAAAAAAGCTCCTAGATATTTTGTAAATTGGAACAGGCAAGCGGGGGTTTACTTTTTTCTGTGCAAGTGTGATTCATTCTATGTCGGGAAAACCATACGCAAATTTTGGTGTAGAATTTATGACCACACTTGTGCCATAGAATTAAGTGACCTTTTATTCACCTCCTAGGCCGTCATGCAGCAAGAGACCATCACTATCGTCCCTTTAGTTTCAGCTTTTTAGCTCTTAAACATATCCCTCATAATTTTTGAGGGGGTGATTGGGATAGGACAATTCTACAAAGAGAGATGAAATGGATATATTCTCTTAAAGCCACTCTCTTCCTCCCGGGTTAAACGACTCTACTTCTTTCACACCTTTCTTACCTATTATTTAACTTTTATTTTTCTTCTTCTTGTAATGTAATTACCTCTGTATAGTTATGTATATACATTGTCTGTTTATTAATTTTATATATTCTATATAATTACCAGTTGGTTCTGTGCTGCTGGGAATACCATGTCTCTATATATGCATACTCTAATACCTATACTAAATCTTTTTACTCTTTTTACTAGAATGGCTGTCTGGATCTCTTGGTTCCGCCAACCAGGAGCTGCGATGCCATTGAATCTATGGTTGTCTGCGCCCCTTTTTTTTTTTTTTTTTTTTTTTTTATTTATATATTTTTAGTTTTTAGCATATAATTTTCAATTTTATTTAAATTTTTTTACATTTTATTATTGGATTTTTTTCCTCTATACATTTTATTAATTCTCCTGTTATTTGTTTTTTTTATTATATTCTTTTTATTTCATTTTCATCTTTATTGCCTTTTTTCGGATAATTCATATGTTCCTTTGTTGTAAGTGGCTGCTGGCCACTTGCAATTGGCATCATGCCTGCACATCCCCCCCCCTCTGTGAGGGATGTTAGCCCACGTCCGCTCATCCCCTGTATCCAAATTTTCTAGTGTCTGCTGGGGGAATGGCATTTGTGTGACTCTCCTATGGCACCTGCGCGTAATTTCCACCTCGGCTTCGGCCTGGACGTCATGCACGTGACGTATCTTGGCACCGTCCCCCACCTCCAGTGCGTCACCCGCTGGCCCGGGCTGGCTGCTGTTACCTCCTATAATGGAGGCAAATCGCCGCCATTGTCTTAGGTGCTTTTTTGCACAGTATTTCCACCCCACTGTCTGCATGATGCTGGGTGATGATTGTACCCCAAAATTGTCCCAACCAGGAGGGGACCAAAAAGAAAAGTGGGGCTCAAAGGAAAGGCAATCTGGATAGATGTGTATTGACAAATACGTGTTTTAATAAGGTACAGAAATATAAAACGTGGAGATAAGAGCGCATACATCAGTAACATGGAATCGATCAATGCTAATACACAGACAGGGGGGACAAAACAACATGTAGAACAAACAAAAATGTCAGGACGTCTAGGCTATTGACGTCTGCGCAACCTACTACAATGAGAAGTGTTCAGCTTTGCTGAATAAGGTTGAAAAGCAGACATCAATCCCCCCGGGGGGCGGCTCAAATCGGAAAAAGGAAGGGGGAAGGGTAGAAGAGAGTGAGGTGAAGGAAAGGTGGGAGGGAGAACGGGGATAGGACAAAAGAGAGAGACAGGAGCCGTGGAGTGGGGCGCTGATGCAAGACCTATAATCGGACATCAATTAACCTATGGATGGAGGTATATGGGCCATGAACATGTTAAAGTTGAACTGGGGTAGCGGAAGTCCAGGATAGTATATAGCAAAATGCTGAAATATGCAGGGTGGTATGTTTGATGTAACCAGATACGTGCTGTTAAGGTGAGTCAGACTGTGGCTGGTATGAGCAGCAACACACAGAACAGGTGGCTGAGTACTTTACCACTGCCGGGTCCTGTACAGGGATCCACAGGTACTTCTGAAGTGCGATATCCCCTGTGCTGTGGACTGCACCACTGGTCACCGCACACGAAACTGGACACTTCCTGGGAAATCTCCGCAACCCCAAGGGCATTCCTCAAGTATGTGGGTGGCCAGCCATCTAGGTGCGCCTGTTGCCGCTCCCACGGCTGTTCCAAGCAGCAGAGCGGAACGCTCTCTCCGTAGGAGTGGGTGATGGTTGGCCTCTTTTTGAGGATGGTGGGTATTTTATAGTAGAGCCGCCCTTTTGCAGATTTGCTCTCATTATCTGGATGTGCAGCATGGCTCCTTGCTGCTGCACCTTTTGAACCTTTCACTTATACTTGTTTCAATAAGGTAGGACTTTTCCTTAGCGTGTTGTGTACTTTCCTTGCTTCACTGATTGTTGTTTGATTTGTCTTCTTCTATTAGACCTTTTCAGGCGATTTTTAAAACTTTGGGTGTATGCTCAGTTTTTCCAGCCTTAAAGTGGAGTTCCACCCACTTTTACAACTCTTCAGCATCCCTCACTAAACTGTGCACTGTAAACGAATTGGATAGTTTAAAAAAAAATTCTCAGCACCTACTGTATATCTGCTGTATTCATTTTTTACTTCCTCCTCCCTGGCCGTGGCCCATCGCATCATTTCCTGTTTGCAGTGCCTTCTGGGAAGGGGCGGCAACTTCCTCTGACACTGCCGTTGTTATGGAAACCTGACCTGAAACCTATTACACTGCTTGTGCTGCACTGAGCAAGTGCGAGATCTGCAAGGATGAGATCCAGGAAGAAATACAGTCTGGCTTCAGATGCCCACACTTAAAATGGCCACGGCCTGCTGTAAGTTTTATAAAATAACAAACTACTGCTATAAACTAACAAAACAGACCTTAGTTTACAGACTAACTTTGCTAGAATGCATTAAGCTTGTGTATTATAGGGGTATTTTTTACTTAAAAAGTATAATTTCGGCCAGAACACCACTTTAAGTCGTGTTAACCTATATCAGATATACAGCATTTTTATACAATACTTTTTTAGACATGCTATTTTGCGTGCATTTATTAGATGTATATCTATCTCACAAAAGTTTCACATTTTTGTAAATATTTTTATTCTATTTTTTATGTGACGGCACTGAAGAAATTACATTTTGCTACAATGTAAAGTAGTGAGTGTACAGCTTGTATAACGGTGTAAATTTGCTGTCCCCACAAAAAAACTCAACACACATGCTAAACCGCTGGCAACAAAAGTGAGTATGCCCCTAAGTAAAAATGTCAAAATTGGGCCCATGTATCCATTTTCACGCCCTGGTGTCATGTGACTTGTTAGCGTTACAAGGTTTCAGGTGTGAATGGGGAGCAGGTGTATTAAATTTGGTGTTATCGCTCACTTTCTTATATACTGGTCACTGGAAGTTCAACAAGGCACCTCGTGGCAAAGAACTCTCTGAGGATCTGAAAAAAAGAATTGTTGCTCTGCATTAAGATGGCCTAGGCTATAAGAAGATTGCCAAGACTCTGAAACTAAACTGCAGCATGGTGGCCAAGACCATACAGAAGTTTAACAGGACAGGTTCCACTCAAAACAGGCCTCACCATGGCCGACCAATGATGTTGAGTGTGTGTGCTCAACGTCATATCCAGAAGTTGTCTTTTGGAAATAGACGTATAAGTGCTGCCAGTATTGCTACAGAAGTTGAAGGGGTGGGGGGGGTCAGACTGTCAGTGGTCAGACCATAGACCGCACATTGCATCAAATTGGTTTGCGTGGCTGTCATCCCAGAAGGAAGCCTCTTCTAAAGATAATGCACAAGAGAGCCTGCAAACAGACAAGCTGACTAAGGCCATGGATTACTGGAACTTAGGTTCAGATGGTGTCAAGCGTTTGTGGTGGCAACCAGGTGAGGAGTACAAAGACAAGTGCGTCTTGCCTATAGTCAAGCATGGTGGTGGGAGTGTCATGGTCTGGGGCTGCATAAGTGCTGCCGCCACTGGGAAGGTACAGTTCATTGAGGGAACCATAAATGCCAACATGTACTGTGAACATACTGAAGCAGAGCATTATCCCTGCCCTAAGGAGACTAAGCCGCAGGGCAGTATTCCAACATAATGACCCCAAACACACCTCCATGACATCCACTGCCTTGCTAAAGATGCTGAGGGTAAAGGTGATGGATTGGCCAAGCATATCTCCAGACCTAAACCCTATTGAGCATCTTTGGGGCATTCTCAAACGGAAGGTGGAGGAGCGCAAGGTCTCTAACATCCACCAGCTCCGTGATGTCGTCATGCATAAGTGGAAGAGGACTCCAGTGGCAACCTGTGAAGCTCTGGTGACTTCCATGCCCTAGAGGGTTAAGGCAGTGCTGGAAAATAATGGGGGCCACTCAAAATATTGACACTTTGGGCCCAATTTGGACTTTTTTACTTAGGGATGTACTCCCTTTTTTTAGTGGTTTAGACATTAATATCTGTGAGTTATTTTGAGGGGACAGCAAATTTACACTGTTATACAAGCTGTGCACTCACTACTTTACATTGTAGCAAAGTGTCATTTCTTCAGTGTTGTCACATGAAGAGATATACTATTTACAAAAATGTGAGGGGTGTACTCACTTTTGTGAGATGCTGTATATGATATTTTTTTCCACTTTTTTCACTGCATGTCTTCTTGTGCCCTACCTCCAGGTTATCCACCTACCCTCAGTTTCCGGAGGAACCCCTGCTGTGAAAAAATTCACAGCATTGAGATCCAGATATCATTTGTTTCATTTGGCTTTTAGTATATGGTTTTTGAATCTCATGGTATTTTACCAGCATGTGAGTATACCTTATCTGTCAGTGGATTCCATATAGTAAAATCGATATATACTCTTTACGTTTTGTATATTTTACTCTATATGACATGGTCTGTCCACAGATGTACACAGACCAACTTGGGCTATCTCCTGATGAAGTGGGCGCTGTCCCGCGAAATGCATAGAGATTACAGCTGCTGCTAACAATGATTTGCCAACTACTTTGGCATCTGAAATGTACACTGGTGAAACTGTATTTATATTTTGATACAATTTAAATTGGTAGTGTATACATGTTTGTCTTTTTTATATCAACTGAAATAAACTTTTTTTTTTTATACATTGTTTTTTTTTTTTACTTGGAACACTCTGTAAAATCCTATGGGCTAATTTTCTTGTTTTGAAGTATTTATAGAAACTCCAAAGCTCGCTATGGCTAAACATTCCCGCTCTACTGCAGCATCATTTTTCTAAGCTGTGGTTAAAACCCTGTCTGGAGGGTCATCCAATCAGGGTTCAGAGATTCCAGCCCCCTACCTGACTGTCCACTATTTTTTTGGTAGGTTTTTTGGTCAGTATCTAAATCTTTCTGTAGGTGGAACTATAAACTAATTGTCTCTTAATAACTGAATCAGGTGTCCATTAATAAAGTCCAAGAAACAACTTATAGTAAGTACAAAAAATGTAAAGTTGTTCTTTATACTTGCCGCAATTTTCCTTTCTTGACAAGCGCCATGGCGGAACAATGGGGTAGGTCCCACCCACCCCTCACACTGACAGGATAGTAACTATAAATTTGAGCCCCACCCTTGGTGTAACTAGTTTCCTCAGGCTGGGTGAGAGCTGTGCTGCCATAGAGAAGAATAATTTTCCATTTTTCCTAATTGCTCCATGTCCGCACACCTGGGAAATAACTAGCCACATAGGGAGTGATGCTAGCAAGTTTTAATTGTGGCCAGAGCCCGAAGCAATAGTCTTTTTTACCAAAGGCGACAGTAGTCAAAACTGCCGGTTCTACACAATAGTGCATGAAAAAAGGACCACATGCCTACCATACAAATTGTTTCCATCACCTCTGATGGTAGGCCAGAAATATTGTTTGAACATTCAGGATGTGATCTGGCTTGAAACCTTGGCACCTTTATTTGTGCCCCTTGGAAAGATGAACAAGTGATCTGAAGATTTAATGTCCCCCAATTGTGGTAATGTAAACCTTCAGGGTTCTACCAACATTCAGTTTGCTAGCCTCATGCCTGTCTTCTGCAAAGAAGATAGGGAGCACTTCTTTTTTCAGGACTCCTCTGTCTGGGAAGAAAGTTGTAAAGGGTTCTTTAAACACCAAAGCTGCCAATTCCGAGACTTGTTTGGCTGACGTAATTGCCACTGATAAGGTGGCCTTCAGGGTAAGGTGCCTGCCACGTACCCGTAAGGAGACAGAATTTGAGGTTGGTCTCTTTTGTAACCCCAAGCCCCACTGAAGGTGGAAGATATGGTGCCGAGGGACAGGAGGAACACGAGTGCTGGCAGGTGTTGATAGCAGAACTTGCAGCAAGAGATGCAGGCTTGATAAGTCAGTTAGGACATCCGGCCAGGAGCAGATGTGATGCACGCTGGATCAGCCAAGGCTAAAGGGGCACTCCACATGTACTGCAGGTTCTGGAAACATGGGTTGTCGAAGCTCTCAGCACTCGAGCGGTTGTGAAGGACAGCCGAAACAGACTCTCAGAAGTAGCATGAAGCCAAGTTGGAAGCAGTGGAGGGCACAGAGGCAGGTGGGCAACGAGGTATAGAGGTGTAGGTGAAAGCGTGGTCAGGGACAGATGGGCAGAGGTACAAGCAAAATCCGGGATCAGGTCAGTAACAAGCCAGGTCATCAACAAAATCTGTTACAGGATACACTCAGCACACAGTAAAATCTGAAGACCAGTCAACACTGACAGTGAGCAAGAAACTGGACACATGCGTTCCTGCACGCATGTACATTCCTATGCACCAGTTGCCCTACTGGATTTCCTTTACAGTGCCATAATGAGATGTCTTTACCGAAGGTTTCTGGGGCCAGGAAATCCATTACTAACAGCAAATCCCTGTTCAGGTACAAGAGACCCATTGGTGGCTTTAGCCTTGTCATTTGCAGGAGATTGTTCATAGCCTAACAACTTCCTGTAAAGGCTAAAATTTTTGAAATTCTGATATTTAAGGGTACTTCCACTGAGCTTTAAATCTAAACTTTTCTGAAGGAATTCTAGGACATGACACATTTCTGGTGTGACCAAAGAGAAACCTTGGGAAAAGGCAAACTTCAAAAATGTATGTCCGGCTCAATTATAGGTGTTATTAATGCTATATTTTCTTGCATTTAAAAGTGTTTCCACTACTCTGAGCAGCACAAATCTAATAACCTCTTTCTTTCAAGACTCATACGGTCATGTGGAGCCTGTCTGGTGCAAGGAGAGCACAAAACTCTGAGTACTTCCCTATCTTCTGATGCACACCACTGCTATGTTCTTGTCCATCTTACAGTATGACCTAAAATGAGTAATGACCTCAAATCAAATGCTGAAAGGCTTGTAAGGCTTGCCAAGCCACACGTAGCTCCAGAGCATTGGAGACTGTTCCTGAAGTTTGAAACTTCCATTGACCCTGAACATAACTCTCCTGACAGATTGCTCCCCAGCCCAAGTTGCTGGCATCTGTCAGCAGGTTATGGCAATGCCTGAGATTTTCTATGCTTGCAAACCAGAATAACATCTGGAGCATGAACTGAGTAATCAGAATCGTTTGGCTTAGGTTTCCTGATCCTACATCATTTGTAGGAGGAAGCTGAACTGGAAGGGGTGAGTGTTCCATTGAGACTGACTATTAGAATTGCAGCTCTCATCGTACCTAAATCTGCAAACGCTGGAAAGATGAGCGGGATCTTTAATCCAGAGCACGGGTCACCTTCCCCAGGATGGTTGAAAGCTTGCTGAAAGGAAGAGACGCTGTGGTGTTCTGTGTATCTGTCTTAGCCCCCAGACCAAGGCTTGAGTGGGTGTGGGTGTTGACTGGCTTTTCTCCAAATTGATTACCCAATCGAACTCTGTCAGCGTTGACATTACCAATTCTTCTTTTTTTTTTTATTTACAATCAAATTTTTTATTGAATAAGGTAGTAAGGAGCTGTACAGCCGTGGCCAAAAGTTTGGAGAATGACACAAATATTAATTTTTCACAAAGTCTGCTGCCTCTGTTTTTTATGATGACAATTTGCACACATTCCAGAATGTTATGAAGAGCGACTTGCAATTAATTGCAAAGTTCCTCTTTGCCATGAAAATTAACCTGATCCCATAAAAAAACATTTCAACTGCATTGGTGAAGAAGGCTTCAGGGCGCCTAAGAAAGTCCAGCAGGTTTCGCTTTTGAGAGTTCCCTTAATAAAGATGACCATTTTTCAGGTATATAAGACCTTTGATGTTGTGGAAGATTAAAGTGGGGTGTTTCCCCAATGCAAAATAAGCCATGTTTGTAAATGTAATGTATCTTGTTAATGAGCAATGGTATGAGAACTGAACCATTGATAGTGATTGTCCTATAGCCAACAAAAAAAAGGGGGGGGGGGAAATTGCAGAATCCCCTGGTTTATGGGGAGAATGTTTTGAATATCCAGAATCAAAAGTTGACTCTGGATAGGAGGGAGAGATAGGTGGTCTGGGATGGTTTGTCAGATACCAAAAGGCAGATTGTATGTAGATGGCCCTTAAAATTTCCGAAAGGAACCTATAGATCTACAGGTGAGTATGTCTACCATGCTTGAGGGGTAGTGGGAGAACTTTGCGCTATGCCACAGGAACTATGTTAATATATTTACTCTAGGTGTTGTAAGATGAATATTATAAGCTAAAATAAAGTTAATCATAAAGTGGAGGGTGTATACATAACTCCACAACCTTTAGATACTAGTAATATTATAAACAGTTAATGGTCTAAGAGCAGGCTTGATTTGATCCCGAGTGATAGATTCAGGGACTCCTCTCACCCTTCAAGTGGATTTAAACCCGATTCATTAAATTTGAGCTGGGCACATATATCCACAGTGTTTTCCTATCTCTCTTCAAAACACTGGGGTTTGTTTACTAAAAGCAAATCCACTTTGCACTATAAGTGCACTTGAAAGTGCAGTCGCTGTAGATCTGAGGGGGACATGCAAGGAAAATAAAAAAACGCATTTTTGCTTGCACGTGATTGGATGATAAAATCAGCAGAGCTTCCCCTCATGTCAGATCTTCCCTTCAGATCTACAGCGACTGCACTTTCAAGTGCACTTGTAGTGCAGAGTGGATTTGCCTTTAGTAAATCAACCCCTATGTCTCGTAGCTCTCTCCTGCTCCATTTTTCTTCTGTTATCAGCTTGGTAACTTCTGACAAGTTCTCGGTCAACTGAAATAAAAGCAGCCTGAGTTTTGTGTTGGAGAGGATGCTATAAATAGATTAGAAGCATGCTGAACTATTCAACGAACAGTTCTGAAAGTCTCTACCTATGAGGAGGGTGTGTGTCTTTCCTCCAATCAGCTGTCTTGGCTGTATGCCCAGGCTTCACTGCAGTGCTAAACAGGAAAATCTCCTAACACAATCTGGATTTTCCAAAGAATATTTAAAGCTGAAGACAGCAGTTATGCAAGTAAAACTAATGTAGGGAGATTTATTTCATCCCTGTGTATCATCTGAGGCTGTTCATTTCACTAGGTATATGTGAGGGTTTACATCCACTTTAAGTTGTTTCTTCTTCCTCTATTGTCAAAGTCTTCAAGGTGTCTATTCATATTGATAAACTTCTTGCAATGTGTCTCAGTTAGCTGCTATGTGGGCACAATAGCTTTATGCTATTGTGCCCATGTTTGCAAAATGACTTGTCACTTGGTGGGCGGAGCCTGATGGGGAAATGAGATTGTATCTGATTTTTTTAATGTCAGTGGCTAATTCACTCATGTCAGCAAAGGTTAATGGCAGATCTGCATGTATCGGGTCTCTTACCAAGTCCTTTGATGCAGCTAGAGACTCTGCATTGCTGTCCTCATGACGAGATGGCGCCATCTTGCATGCTGCTAAGTGGCTCCTGGGAACTGAGTGGGACCTGAAGATTTCAGGGATTTGGTGGGTGGCTGTCATTTCAGAAGGACGTCTCGAGCATGTGGGGTTAGAGAGTCTGCCCATTGCAGAGCTGCAGCTGATCGTTTCTCGGGGCTGTGGAAGACCCGGAACTCTTTCAGTGTGCTTCCATCCCCTCAGCGTGTCAAGCTACGCCCCCCACGATCCAAGAGCATCTCTGTTCTGATTTAACAGGATGTCATCTGGATAGTGAAATAATCTTTCTTCCTTAGCTGGACGATCAGGACCACTAACACCTTTCTGAAGATCTTGGGTGAAGTTGTTAGGCTGAAGGAGGGGCATACAAATTGAAAGTGAAGTTGGGCAATCATGAAGCAAAGGCACTTCTGAAAACGTAGGTGGCTGAGAACATAAATTATGCATCCTTTTAGATTAATGAACGAAAGCTAATCCCCTGACTACTTTGACAATGGTCTAGAGCAAGGATATGCGATTAGCGGACCTCCAGCTGTTGCAAAACTACAAGTCCCATCATGCCTCTGCCACTGGGTGTCATGCTTGTGGCTGTCAGTCTTGCTATGCCTCATGGGACTTGTAGTTCTGCAACAACTGGAGGTCTGCTAATTGCATATCCCTGGTCTAGAGTGACCCCATTTTGAAATGGTATTTTTTTATGAATTTGTTCGGCTACTTCAAGTCTATGACTGGCCTCCAGCTACCTGTCTTTTTTTTGTACCATAAACAGCTGCGAGTAAACCCCAGGGAAACATTCCTAATGTGACATTGCCACCTTCTGCAGCAGAGTCTCTACATTTGTAAGCATGATCTCTCTTTTGAGGATGGGGGTAAGTCTTTGGAGTGAAAGTGATACAGTGGGCACTTCTGAGCATGGCCAAATTTGATGGTATTCACCACCCAATGATCCTCTGTCCACCCATGCATGCAGAAACTGAAATAGCTTCACCTCCACTCAACAGGTACAAAAAACTTCTGAGCTTCCTGCCCAGAGGAGGAGGCAGATCTCTAGCGCTTCTGGGAGCTTCGGCCATTACTCTAAGATTTGTGGAACTCCTGGCCCTATAGCCCCTTGCCTCTTCCCCTTGGAGGCCCTCTGAACTGTACTTTTTTTTTCTGCTTTACCAATTCTCTATCTTGGGGTATGAACCCATATTTACTGCCCATAGCCTTTGCTATTGCTGTGCCCAGTTTGTTTTAAAAAAGGGATCTATCCCCATCGTCTAGGCTAAAGAGCCCTTCTTCTGCCTGTGACCGCATTTAGCACCCTGAAAAGGGATTTAACAATGTCAGGGTGACGGGGGGCGTGACCGGATGTTGGAGTGAGAGGAGATGTGAGAGATCTTCCCCCAGCTCAATGCCTCTGTGACCATCCGAACCAGCCTGGTGGATCTAGCCTAGCTGGATGCACTTTTTCTCCCCATAAAGTTTTGTGCCTGTCCGGCCGCCTGGCTCCCTCAGGCCTTGGATAGCGGGAGCTTAGAGAAGGACGGCGTTGGTAACTCCCCCTTTGGAGTAGCGAGGAGGAGCTTGAGATGCCGCCATGCCCGGAAAGGTTGCCGGGGTAACGGCTCTGATACCTGTGGGGGGAGGCGGCGGCGATGGAGACGGCGTTTGCCGATTGTAACAGAGGCGACTATTAGGAGAGTCCCTGCGCTGCCCAGGGGGCCCGGCAGCACTAAGGTACCAACTACCCTTCTTTATTTTTAAGGTGGTCTCCTCTCTCCCACTAGGAGCTGAACCGCTGCCTTTGATGTGGAGGGGTGGGGATCCAGGTGGCCTGACATATTGCTATATAGCGGCTTGCCCCCTGTGAGGGAGAGAGACATCAACTGGCTTGTGGAGGGCTGTACAAACAGGGCAGATTCTTATCCACGGGTATAATGCAAAAATTCTAACAGTGCTGAATTATTCATCACTCGAGGCAGGGTGATAGCCCTAATGCTCACTGAACTCTAGTAGGATAATATTGGGACTATAATATTACTAAAAACTAGGTCAGCCTAAAGGTTGTTAAATCCTTTTCACATACTCCCCTTGCTAATATAACAAAATTATGACTAGAAAAAAGGGTGAAGAGTTGCAACAACAGGAGAACACCAGCTCCCAAATGACCCCTACATCCAAAGACAATGGAAATCAGGCGGCAGCAGCAGCCAAATTGGAGAAATTTGCGCACCCCTCTATGTCATCACCACTTAAAAATACTCAGCAACAGCAGGAGAAGTCTTGTGCAGGGGGCCCCGGGGATAGGAAGAGCCTAGGAAAAGGATCGGCGACAATGCATACCACAAAAACTGCGAGCAGCAAAAGCTCTGCGGGTGAGCCCTCGGTAAAAGCAACTAACAATGACACTGAACAAAACGCATCAGAAACAGCTGAGCCTACACTGAAAGATGTTTTATGCGCTGTTAATTCATGTAGGGCCTCTCTAAGCGATCTATGCGATCAGCTTAAGGGATTAAAGGAAGAGTTAATAACAGTAAGTCAGGAACTGCAAAGGACTATTGTTGGAACAACTGCACTGGAGGAGAGGTTGAGCCAGGTGGAGGATGATTTAGCTCCAATGAAGTTGGAGCTTAACGCAATGCAAACGCAGATGGGCCTACATAAAGCCAAAATGGAGGAAATGGAAAACAGGGCTCGCAGGAACAACGTGAGGGTGGTGGGCTTACCAGAACGGTGTGAGGGTCCCCACCCTGAGGAGTTCTTGGAGAAATGGCTTAGGGGAATATTCGGGACAGAAACTTTTTCTCACCTCTTTGCTATTGAAAGAGCCCACAGAGTGCCGACCAGAGCCCCATTATCAGGGGGGTATCCCAGGCCAATAATTATGAAACTTTTTAATTACAAAGATAAGGCAACCTTGATGCGCAGGGCAAGAGAGATGGGGGATATCCTGCACAATGGAGCTAAAATCTTATTCTTCCCCGATTACTCTCCAGACTTGCAGAAACGAAGGGCTGAATTTAGGGATATCAAGCGCAACCTACTGAATTACAAAATTGAATATGCCCTGCTGTATCCGGCACACTTACGCATCACTGCCCTAGGGGCTACCCATTTTTTTGATACATCACCAGGGGCTACAAAATGGCTTGAAGATAATAAAAAGGACCTGTAGAGCCATGGGTTGAATAAGGCTGGTTAAAGCTTGGAAAAGAAAGGAGAATATTTCTGTTTTTTGTTTGTTTGTAGCATATAGCGGATGGCATGGGGGAGGTGGGAAGGGGGGGGGTGTAACAGATGGAAGCACAGATTAAGGATGGGGTTTCACTAATTACGTGTTGTTTTGATGTTTTGGAATCGGGTTGTGGGAGGGGGGGAGGAGTTTGGAAGGTGTTGCTTTGATGCTTTGGAATCGGGTTGTGGCAGGGGGGGACGGGGTGAGGAGTTTGGAAGCGATTCACAAAATATTTGCTCAGTACTCAAGCAGGGTGTTTCTTATTGAATGGTTGGGAGGAAGGAAAAAGGTCACTAATAAAGCCCCTAGGGCTAGCCTAGTTAGGCAGGAGGGGGGGTCACGAAAAAGGGTGGGGGGAAGGGGGATAGGTCAAGCAGAGGTTGGGGGGGAGGGGGGTTCATAGTGAGACACAGGGTTAGACACTGGGGTGAACGAAAGGCACACGTATTTAGGAGGAGGGGGTCTATAAAAATCATATTTGCACATGTTGTTTATATCTACAGTTAAATAACACAAGGAGAGGGGGTGGAGCGGTCCCTGGACACGGGGGCCCCTCGCCAATTCCCCCTTTTCACTTTTTTTGTCACAATCACAGAGATGATGGCAAGTACTGTAGACACAACTACACGAATGAATTGCCCCTTCTTTTGGGGTTTTTTTTTGTATTTTTATTTATTTTTTCTCTCTTTTAAATGCCTTTTAAAACTCTAAAAAGAGGCTCTTGGAACATTAGGGGTATGGGCAACTCTGCTAAAAAGGCAGCTGTGCTTTCGGCGATAGAAGATTACGGTGTTGAACTGTCTGCAGGAAACCCACCTCACTAATGAGACTAAATTACATGTTCGGAGCAACAAATTTCAAGAACAGTACCATTCAGTTCATACCTCTTATTCAAGGGGGGTGAGTATCTTGGTGAGGAGAGGTATTTCATTTTCCTGCAGGGAAGCCAGGATAGACACGCTGGGAAGGTATGTTTTCTTGAACTGTGTTGTGGAAAATAAACCTCTGGTGATAGCAAATGTTTACATTCCTCCTCCGTTCATAACAGATTCCATGTTGGACCTGCTGGAATTTGTGGATAGTATGGTGGATATTCCTATAATAGTGGTGGGGGACTTTAACGCAGTTCTAGATAACAGCATGGATCGGTTCCCGCCCGTGACCCGCGCGGAAAGGGTATCAGAGGGACGCCTAGGTCAACTTCTTGAAGAGATGGGATGGTGTGATTTGTGGAGATCTCACAATCCAAACACTCGGCAGTACTCCTGCTATTCAGGGTCATATTCTACTCTCTCGCGTATTGATATGGCAGTGGGTAACAGTGAAGCCCTGCGATTAACAGGAAATATAGAGTATAGACCAAGGGGAATATCCGATCATTCACCCCTGACCTTAACCCTAAACTTAAGTATTAGATCTAGTCAGAAAAGGTGGACAATAAACCCACTATGGTTGGACCTGATAAGCAGCCCAGCAGAAGTAGCCTCCAAATTAAAAGAGTTTGTAACATTTAATTCAGGTACAGCACCAGCAGGGGTAGTGTGGGATACCCTAAAAGCATATCTTAGGAGACTACTACACCAGCAGGTTGCTATAGTGAAGAAAACATCAAGGGGTTGGGAGGTGAGGGCAAGTAGGGAAGCCATGGAAGCAGAAGCACAATATGTGTTAGATCCAACCCCTGAAAAACAGGTGATTTGGCTCGACAAACAAGAGTATAAAGAAGTAATCAATAGAAGAGCAGAGAATAAGAGACTTTTCCAGAAACAAAACTACTTTGGTGAGGGGGAGAAAGTAGGCCGGATGCTCGCTCTTTTAATTAAGTCTAATTTATCCTCATCGGCCATCTCTTCAATTAAGACACTGTCTGGAAAGATTACATCTGATCCCGCCGCAGTCTTAGAAACTTTCTCTACATTCTATAGAGATATGTACAGGTCGCACCGGGGTTTGAACCGGCGTGAGATGGACGGATTCTTAAAAGGGGTAGACCTGCCCGTAATCTCGGAGAGGGACAGGATAGAGATGGACTCCCCTCTGGCTCTAGAGGAGCTGCAAAAGGCAGTCGCGGAGTTGTCAGGCCAGAAATCTCCGGGCCCGGATGGGCTGCCGCTGGAAATTTATAGGAAATACGGGGAGGTCCTGCTCCCGGAGCTCCTAAAAGTGCTGGAGCAGACGATCAAGGATGGAAGGTTGCCCCTATCAATGTCGGAGGCTGATCTAGTAGTGATCCCAAAGGAGGGGAAAGATCAATCGGAAGTTTCTTCATACAGACCGAAATCCCTGCTGTGTACAGATGTCAAGATTATCGCAAGGGTGCTGGCATCCAGATTAAATAAATATATCGTGAAACTTGTGCACCCGGACCAATCGGGGTTTATCCCCAGCCGGTCCACTAGCACAAATATAAGAAGGGCTTATCTGAATCTTCAGGTACCAACAGACAACGCGGGATCCAGAGCTATATTGTCTTTGGACGCTGCCAAGGCCTTCGATAGCCTGGAATGGGAATAACTCTGGAGGGTGCTGGAGAAGTTTGGATTGGGCCCTGTATTTATTAGCTGGTTAAAAATCCTATACAACCATCCAAGGGCAAGGCTCAAGATAAACGGCGAATACTCGGAAAGTTTCCCCCTCGAAAGAGGGACAAGACAGGGGTGCCCCTTATCTCCTTTGCTGTTTGTCTTGGCCATGGAGCCACTGGCGGGAGCAGTGAGATCATCATCTGAAATACAGGGATTTCAAAGAAAAGAGAGGGAAGAGCGAATAGCGCTTTTCGCAGACGACATTATATTCTTCCTGGGGGACACGACCTCCTCATTGAAGAAAGTGACGCAGCTAGTGGAGGACTTTGGAAAGTTCTCGGGATTAGCTATTAACTGGGAGAAGTCATCGCTCCTACCGGTTGATTTATTGGCTAATCCTACCTCGATGTGTCTGCCTCAATTGAAGGTTACAGGGAAAATGAAATATCTTGGCGTTGTGCTGTCCAAGGACCCCGGTGCATTTATTGAGGACAATTCGGTCCCTCTCTTATCAAAATTCAAGAGAAAATGCGACACTTGGAGCAGACTCCCTTTGTCTGTGGCGGGTCGAGCCAATTTGATAAAAATGGTTTGGATGCTGCAGTTGCTATATCTACTCCACAACTCCCCTGTTTGGATCAGGGAGAAGTGGTTTCAAAAGATCCAATCCCTCTTCAGGGAGCTAATATGGAAAAAAGGGCAGGCCAGGATCAGCCTACAAAAACTGCAGTGCCCCGACACGGAGGGGGGACTGGGGGTTCCCCAACCGTTTATCTATTTCCTGGCAGCTCAGTTGCAACAATTGGGTGGATGTGCCACTGAGGGAGAGGGAATTAATAATGTTAAAATTATTCTACAGGGGAATTCACACAGCTCATTAGCAGGAGCACTGGAGGCAGATTCACTGCAAGGAGAAATCCAGACATTCAAAATGATCACTAGGGCTTGGCAGACAGCTAAGAAAATAATGGGGTATAAAGGAATCTCAGAATACTCGCCAATGTGGAACAACAAGCAATTGCATGAATTACTAACAGTCGATAGGAATAAGACATGGGAAAGGTGTGGGATAAGCCGGCTGATACAACTATATGAAGGGGATACTCTGAAACCTTTTGAGGATCTGAGACATGAGTATGGGATACCAAACCAGGTATTCTATAGCTACCTACAGATTAGGCATGCCTTGAATAAACAGTTCAGCAGACAACCCCCAATATGGTGCAGGATTTCACTACTACGAACAATAAAGTCAGAGACCACCAAGGGCTTAATCACAGAGATATACACCCAACTAACAAAGAGAAGAAATATGAAGGTAGGCCTATCGGGGGGAAGGGACAAGTGGGCGGCCTATGTGGAGGAGATAACGGACGAACAGTGGAAGAGGATTCTTGAACTTGGATCAGAGGTGTCGGTTTCTCCCTCACAAAAAGCCTCCCACCTGATGTTGCTGCACAGATCCTACTATACACCAAAAAAGCTGTTTATGCTTGGTCGTAGAATTAATGATGAGTGCCCTAGATGCAGAGGAACAGGCGACCTAATCCATATGGTCTGGAGGTGCCCAAAACTTGTTAGGTACTGGACGGAGATTCTAAAGAAAATAAATACTACGTTTAGAGTTCATTTAGAGCTTGATCCTAAGATCTGCGTGTTGGGCCATGTTAATAACGGGATGAGGGATAGAAGCACAGCCGTAGCTATAGCAAGATGCTTGTTTCAAGCCAGAAAATTAATAGCACAAGCCTGGCAATCAAGAACTCCCCCAACCCCGGAAGCCTGGGTTGGAACTGTCAACTCTACAATATGGAGCGAAAGGACATTCTACACAAGGCTAGACAACTATAACATGTTCGTGAAGCTATGGAATCCGTGGATCCAAGCAATGCCATGCTCTTTACGAGTGCTATTTTAGTGCTGAGAACAATTGTCTTTCTACCAAGGCAGAGAAGTTGTATTAGACATAGTATAGAATCTTGAAGCCAAGAGAAAACAATGAATAATAGCCTGATAAAAGGTGTGCCTCGGAATAATTAGGTTGGGTCATTGGGGCGTGGGGGGGAGGTTTATTAGGCTGAAAAGTAATAATGTACAGTCATGTATAGTAATAATAAGAGATTGTGTGGCCGGCTGGCCGGGATGTATAAAGCAGGTGTTTTTCGTGATACACTTCTGTACTATTGTAATTACTCACATATGGAATGCACAAAGCAAAGGAAAAGTCTGAAAGGCCACAATGATGTGACTCGGCAAGAGACATATATGACCATCACTGTCTCTGTATTAAGTTAACTGAAGTGGCAGGAAAAAAGAAGGAAAAAAAAAAAAAAAACAATGTCAGGGTGATGCTAAATGTAGCCATTGACTCCTTCAGCCATTAGCAAAGGCTGAAGGAGTCAATAGCTGCTTCAGCCATAAAACCTGCAGACCGCTTAAGGTTAGAAAAGGGTGCTAAAATCTCAGCTTTACTGAGATCATTCACTACAGTAGCTTTTGATCACTTAATTCAAACTTCTAAAGCTTTTGAGATAGCCACCAAGGCTATTGAGTGCATACTCCACCTTTCATTAAGTAGATTTTTTTAGGATCTAAATCTGCTTGTCTATCAAGCACATCCTTGAAGATGGCTGCATTGTTTAAGGAAAGAGTCACTTGACTCGCCAGCCTCATCAATTCCTGTTTCATTCATTGAGAATAATATATTTAATCTCCTCCATAAATGGAAAACGCAAGCTTTTCTCATGGTTTTGAAGTACTTTTCATGCTGCTTCTTGGGGTTCATCTACCTGATTCCCCAATGACAGCACCTGTTGGATCTCTTTAAGAAAGTGCTGAACCAGGGTGCAGGCAAACCCCTTATACAGAGTATCCTTTACATCTGCAGAAGAAGCTTTAGACTGGGATAGACTCAATGGTCCTCAGGCTTCCCTGCCAGATTGCTCTAGCTGTGAGGCTGAAGCCTGCAGAATTGACTGGGCAAGAGGTTGTGTGTCACACCTGTCCCCTCCCCTTCCCCCCTCCCCCTCTGTATCTCTCCTCCTCCTCTCCCTGCCCCGTTCGCATTCCTCTTTTCCCAGCACCCCTTTCCTATTCCCTCTTCTTCTCTTGGTTTCAATTCCTGGAGTGTGTGGCCCCCACCATTTTTCCATTGCTATATTTAGACTCTTTTTTATCCAATTTTAGCTGGCTCTATGCTTATTGCCTCCCGTGTCCACCCAGGGTGGGACACCTACCTGGGGTGTCTCAATAGCCATCTTGCGCCTTTACTGGGTCTTCATTGGTGAGTTACACTTGTTGAGGAACCATCCCTACCCACATCATTTTGTTCCCACCCACTAGATGGGTTTTGGAACACATATTTGTTAACCTGTTATTCTTTACAACATTTCTGTTATATATTCTGTTGTGATTTTATATTTTTTTCTAATGTATATTTTTTAACCTTATGCGC
Organism: Lithobates clamitans; assembly: GCA_037952925.1. Lineage (NCBI taxonomy): Eukaryota > Metazoa > Chordata > Amphibia > Anura > Ranidae > Lithobates > Lithobates clamitans. The sequence goes on from JBBGZY010001544.1 coordinate 98,954, forward strand.
TACCAATCACTGGGTACCGAGATAGTCCTCCCATCATTACTGACGTTACAAGGCAATAATATTTGGAGCAGCTTTAGTTAACCCGTTTCTTTTCTCAAGTGTATAGTGAATGCTTTTTTTTTTTTTTTAAATCATTGACAACATGTCTAGACTGTCTGTCTCTTTATTCTTTGTTGCTTCATGGAAATACTACGCATGCTGTCTAACCTGGAATCACCATATTGAGACAAGCCCAGCATCCACCTGGCCTGGGCTGCTCATGGTAAAACCACTCCCTAGACCTACATAAGGAACAAGATTCCCTAGAGTGTGACCTCCTAGACTGCCTATCCCTAGAATAGCGTGAGCAATAAACTTCCTGAGATGGAGATCTTCTACTACTTCCGCCATGCTCCTTGCTCCATGACATGCATGGAGATCTGGGTCTCAAGCCTGATGAACTATCAAGAAAGAAATGCAAGATAAAAAAATATTATTGCAGAATCCAGAGAATAGTAAATGCATAAGGGATACCATCCCCTACCTTCTCTTCAGAGGCCAGTCTTTTGTTGGGGTGGAAAAAGTAATACACTGCAAGGAATGCAAGTTAGCGCATAAAATACAGATCTATAGTGTGTGCATGTAAAAAAAAATGTGCAAGGTCCCGTTCCCCCCCCCCCCCCCCCTTTTTTTTTTTTTTTAAACAAGTAATCAACTTTTTCTTGAGGTACACAGGAAAGGCACAGTATACGGTTTCATTGGCACAACAGTATACCAGGTAAAATGGGGATGCAATCAGTCATACATGCGAGATATAACAAGAAGATCCAGCATACAGTTGAAGCAGTCATTTTTGATAAAACAACACTTAAAAAATAACAACAAAAACAGCTCGGAGTGAAATAAAAGAAGAGCATTACAAGAAACCTCTAGATTCACTGAATTATGAACAAGTATCTTTGGGATACAAATATATAAGTAGCAATACTCTCTACATCAGAAACCAGCTGGGTTATTAGCATGGGCCAGAGCTGTTGTAATGTGGCGTAGTGAACACAGTGGGGTTAATTTACTAAAACTAGAGCGTGCAAAATCTGGTGCAGCTCTGTATAGAAACCAATCAGCTCTAGGTTTTATTGTCAAAGCCTAATTGAAAATGCTAAAGTTAGAAGCTGGCTACCATGCACAGCTGCACCAGATTTTGCACTCCCCAGTTTTAATAAATTTACAAATCCAAATTTGTAGTACGCATTGCAGTGTTACATCTGGTTTAGCTCTGATTTATAAACATCTTAGGGGAATTTCTATGTGTATTGGTAATTTTTCTCATGAATAAATTCACTTGTTCAATTCATTTCTGGCAGGGGGGGGGGGGGGGGTTGCCAGTGCTTTGCTATTAATTTCCTGGCAAGGTAGAAGAAGGGCTATACAGACGCCCAGAGCGTATAATTCCTCGTCAAGTGCACCAAGTCGATATATCGAAGGGGAGTTGTGCTGTATAAGTCTAATCTATAACAGAAACCACATCCTTCCAATGTCATACCAGTCTGAGATATTTCCACAACATATGTAATAGGTCACCATTGTCAGTATTACACTTACGGTACAGTGGAGACTCACTTCTCCCTCAAGCAAAAGGTTGTACCAGCGTCCTATAGGTATGACCCAGGATAAAAAGTTGTGTTCATTTTTTTTTGCAGCTGAAAGCGACACCTCTAGTACAGATGCCAGAATTATCTCCCAACACTCTCCATCGATTGGGCTTAAATCTTGCTCCCATTTCCTCCTACAAGGCAGTAATGTTGATTCCTATAGGAGCGAAAGAAGGTGCTAATATATGTGGGAAATTATACCCTTCTTATTGGTCTCTGACATTATAGAGACAGGAATGCGTGATTCCACCAACTGCAGGGGAGAATTTCAAGCTTGGGTTTTGGAGCACATGGTGCAGTTGTAGGAATTGCTAGAAATGCTATCTCGAAATGTGGAATTCTGCCTGAAGTTGATCGAAGGACTTCAATACAGTGCCATCATAAAGTTGGGTTGGGTATTTAACTCTAGCAGCCACCCATGGCTGAAATTTTGTTAATTTATTTAATTCTACATAAAGCCTATTACGCCAAATGTGGGTACCCTGGAGATATGCAGAGAGACTAAGTTTACGCTTAAAAGTCCTCCATAGTTTCATTCACAAAATTACCATAGGGCTTTGAGCAAGGGCAGCCATTCCCCAAAGGGGAAGCCATATATTCAATGTCAGAATGAGTCAACCTATTAAAAATGGAGTCAGAAGTGGTAGGTAAATCTCGGCCCACATGGTGCTGGAGTTGGGCAGCCATAAAATAACACTGCGCATGTGGTACTGCCATGCCCCCCGGATATATAGCAGGGCCCCTTCAAATATCTAATTTAGCAGGGGCAGAAAAAAAGATGGCAGCAGCAGCGAAAGTATCTGGCTCCTAGCAAGGCAGCAACAGACTGAGCCATGAGCCATCTTAAATTTGGTAGCAAAAGCATAGCCCTATCCCCACCCTAGTCTATATGTTGGGAAGGAGTGCAGTGAAGCACTCTGCGTCATCTTGGAAAAGGGAACTGCTGCCACAAGGCTTGTACACACTGCCCAGCAACACCAAAGCTACCTGTTGCTCAGCCAAACACTATAGTGCTGTTCTACACCCCTTAGGAAGATGATTTGCTGCTCTATGCCACCCCAGGGATCAGCAGAGGGGCTCCCTGATGCTAGATGCATTGAGCAAGGGATCACAGGGACTTCACCTGGACCATATCAGCAGATGGAAAACCGAGACAAGGTAGGAGACCTCCTTATCCTGAATTACATAGTCTGGTTGAAAAAAGACATCTTGTTCAACCAATAAAAGGGGGAAAAACAAAAAAAAAAAAAATCATACAATCCTATACCCACAGTTGATCCAGAGTGCGATAAAAAAAACAGCAAAGCATGAACCAATTTGCTCCAGCAGGGGGAAAAAATCCTTCCTAATCCCCTGTGAGGTAATTAAATATTCCCTGGATCAACATTACCTATACTTGTTATTATCCAGTTACATTATGTACTTTTAGGAAAGAATCTAGACCTTTTTTAACCTCTTGCCAACCAGCCGCCTTCAGTATACTGCAGCAGGTATGCACGGCTGCGCAAACCGCCGTAGATGTACGTCGGCCGTTTCAAGAGGTATAGGGGGCACGCATGACGCCGGAGCCGATGTGCGTGGCCGGCAGCCGCAATATCCACCAGCAACCCGCGATCACTCCTCAGAGAGCCAGAACGGGGATCTCTCAATGTAAACAGACAGATCCCTGTTCTATCAGGGAATTAGAGAGAGAGATCTGCTGTTCCTAGAGATCAGGAACAGCGATCTCTCTCTACTCCCAATCAGTACACTCCCCCCACAGTTAGAAACACCTCCCTAGGGAACACTTAACCCCTTTATCGCCCCCTAGTGCTAACCCCTTCTCTGCCAGTGACATTAATAGCAATGATCGCTGTACAAAGGTTAATGGTCCCAAAAAAGTGTCTGATCTGTCTGCCGCAATGTCGCAGTTGTGCTAAGAATCACTGATCACCGCCATTACTAGTAAAAAAAATTATTATTAAAAATGCCATAAATATATCCCCTATTTTGTAGACGCTAGAACTTTTGAGCAAACCAATCAATATACGCTTATTGTGATTTTTTACCAAAAATAAGTAGAAGAATACATATTGGCCTAAAATGATGAAGAAATTAATTTTTTTACATTTTTTGGGGATATTTATTATAACAAAAAGTAAAAAAAAATATATATATATATATATATTTTTTTTTTAAATTGTCACTCTTTTGTCACTCTTTTTTTGTTTGTTTGTAGCGCAGAAAATAAAAACAGCAGAGGCAGTTCGGGAAGGGGTAACCACTTCAGCCCCGGAAGATTTGGCTGCTCAATGAGCAGGCCATTTTTTTCGAGGAAGGGGTTCAAATATTTTTTTTCCAGCAAGAAGATCATCTATGTGGTCTTTAATTAATTCTCCAGTTTCTTCCTGACTATAGAAGTTAAACGAATACCCTATAGTCAGAATAAACTTCGAAGATGTCTCCGACGGAATTCCATTCAAGCGGTCTTGCCTACACACGGTCAAACCAAAGTCCGACCGTCCAGAACGCGGTGACGTATAACACGTACAACGGGACTAGAAAAAGGAAGTTCAAGAGCCAGTAGCCAATAGCTTCCGTCTCGTACTTGCTTCAGAGCATGCCTCGTTTTTGGTCCGTTGGAACAGCACACAGATGATCGCTTTTCCCGATAGGAATTGGTTCCGTTGGAAATATTTACAACATGTTCCATTTCTAGGTCTGTCAGAATTTTCGAAAAAAAAGTCCGATGAGGCCTTACGCCAATCAAGTGGTACTATTTCAGTCATTAAAGCGTCTCTAAAAATAAGAAATAATGGCTTTGAAATGACAGAATACAATTCTTTTAGGATCTGTGGGTGTATGCCATCTGGACCAAGTGCTTTATTCAATTTTATTCTGTCTAAATATTTCTAGACCATATTGTTTTTAATCTTTTTTTATCTCTATAACTTTTTTAATTTTGTCTGTGAGCCACAAAAGTTAAAATTTTAGCCTCATCACACTCTCCATCAACTAGGTCCTCATTCACACTTGCTTTAAGATTACTTCTCACATAGAGACTGACACCACCACCCCTCCATTTTACCTTGTCTCTCCAAAAGAGAGCATAGCCAGGAATATTAATAGCCCAGCCATGTGAAGAATGAAGCCAGTCATGTGAAGAATGAAGCCAAGATTCAGCAATACCAATTAAATCATAGTTATCACCAAAGCTTCCAACTCCCCTATTTTGCTTGGCAGACTTCTGGCATTGGTGAACAAACTATTTAATCCTTTGTCACATTTTGCACACGTATTTTGCATATTTTTTATTTTACAAATTTCCAATGGTTGTTTGTAACATGTCACCTGCCATAGCCCTCATCCCATCTTTCACCATTCCATCCACCAATAGGGATTGATCCCTATATGTTCGGTCTACACAGTGTGAAGGAGGAAAGAGAAGAAACACTAAGGCTGGGGCAGGGGAGGGTGCTCAAATTTATAGTTTCTATCCTGTCAGAATTAGGTTTGGGTGGGACCTACCCATGTCTGCTGTCACAGAGCCATCATGGAAATACTATTTTTGGACTTAAAGTCTCTTATAGCCTTCATTCTCAAAAGTTTCACATCTAGTTAATTGTTGCATCTGTTGCTTGAAGTGGCTTCTTAGCGTCCACTGATATAAGGCTGAATTCACACTGAAACAAACAGCTGGCAAAAAGCTTTACCCCTCTGTCCTTTCCAACTGCACTAGGGGGTGGTGTAGTGTGGTGTGGTGCATGATTCAGTGCATCACACAGCTCCATTTTTTTGTCAATCTTTATTTGAAGTGTACAAAAGTGCACTCCGTTCATGTCACTGTACAGCACTGCTGTAGAGTGGCCTGTAAACCTGTACTGTGTGCTGCGATAAAATGAAGCCAGTATCCAGCTCAGATGATGCACCCACTGTCCACTCTGTGTGCCGATCTTGCAGCCTCCTGGGGGTTGTGATTTAAATATGCCAGCAGGCTGCTGGACCTGGTACACACCGTTCTGGCCCAGAGTGGAATAAGGATGGGGGTGCAGCCAAAAAAAATTCCACTTCAACCCCAAAATGTTGGATAAACTGTGGGTAGATTTTACCTGAATTATTGAGGTAAAAAAAAAATGGCCTGGTCATGAAGGGAAAAAACAAGGAATAGGGGCACCTCTGAGAATATATCATGAAACTATTTATTAAAATCACAATATCCACTCACATGAAAGAAAGAGGAGTAGTATTCAGGAGCATGATCAGGGCTGAGGAGATGATGATGTGGGACTGTAGTTAGCAGCAGTTCCAGTGTAGCTGATACTCCATCAAATCCAGGCAGGCAGGGGTGCAGATGGCTAAGCACAATACAGTCTGATGAGTGTTCCTGGCAGATAGCAATTGCAGTCTGGTGGAGAGGGGGAAACCAGTCAGATGCTGACAGGGGTGTCCGTGGGAGGAGGGGGGAAGGACATACGGACGGATGGCTGAGCCGTGCTGTATCTCCACAGCGTTCGCACTGTCCCTGTATGGTGGAAGGAAAGACACGGCCGTGTGTGTAGATCGAAAGCGAGGCTTGGAGTGCAGACACAGGCTGGCGCCCAGCCGTGACGTCATCAACATGCAACGCATTCTGAACTAGCTGGCTATGGATGGAAGAGATAGCCGCATTCCTTTCTCAAGCATGGGTTCTCAAGGCACGGAGGAGATTGAACAGAGCAGAACAGAGGGCGGGGCCAGAGCATAAATGGAGACACAGAAAAAAACAATACATTTTCTGGATGTCAAGTGGTTAAAACGTTTTTCAAACAAACAATGAAAAAAAAACCTTTCTTGCTACTGAAGCATGATTTATCAACCTTTTTAGCCAAATAGACAGGTAGATTGTCATAGGGTTTCCTCATTTCCTTAAAGGGTAACTCCACTTTCGTGGGGAATAAAATAATATAGCATATTCAATTGCTACTCAAGTCATATTGTAATTGAATGTGTTTAGAAATGACCTTTCTGCAGCTCTCTAATTTTCTGTAACATTTTCTGTAACATGCAATGCAATATGGCTACCTGGAGGTGTTCCTTACACAGAATGTGTACAGAACGTCCCCAGAAACATAATTTCCTGCTTATGTGATTGGCTCACTGATTTTCCTAGAAGTCTACACTAAGATACAAGTGAGATTTCAGGCATCCCCTGCAACAAAAATGTCATTTTTGGTCAGATGCCCTCAATTGGAAATCACGTCTAAGGGAATGCAGACCCTGCAATTTTTCTCAATAGTGCCCTGCAGGTGAAGCAGCTGGTTGATAATTAAAAAAACACTCCCATTAGATTGTCTTACCACATGGACACAGACAAACACACAGGCATTTCTTCAGAATAACAAAAGGTAGGAATCTGCAACAAAGTTTGTTAAAATCATTGTAAGGTACATAAATTACCCAGAGGGGAATGTTTTAATCTCAATAAAAGTGGAGGTACTCTTTAAATGTGGTTATGGTATAGCTCAAAATATTTCTACTATATAGTTGGGACACCTGTTGATTTTTCAAGTGTTATGTCCTATATATTTGTATTAGGACACAAATTATTGTAGCTATGTAGTCAATAATACATCATTAAATGTATATTTAAATGCAAGCAGTGCATTTGGCCTGGTAACAGCCTCATGCCACCCCTGTACAGCAGGACTGGATATGAGGGAAAGAGCAATAGAAGGATCCAATCCATTATGTGCGGAGAAGCATGTTGATAGGAGGAGAAAGCAGGATGAGCTCATCCCTTTGCTGCTTCAACCTTTTACTGGGCTATTTATTACCACTTTTTATTTTGGCTGGAGTTTTGTCTTAAATACACAATGCTTGCCCTAAATGGTTGAGGAGCCTCTCAGTTAAACTTCTCACCAAGGAGAGGAGACTGCTCATTCACGCAATCCTTGTTGGCACATATTTCACCACCTTGCTGTCAGTGGGAAGTTCTTAATATATTAGCTTTAACATCCCTCCCCCACTGTACAACAGTGCACATAATATACATTTCTGTCAGCAGGGAGACAGCAGGGAGAGAGATGTAGAACCCAGATTATCAGGTTGGAGCCAAGTTAAAATTGTATGTATATGTAGCAGTATACACCGATCAGCCATAACATTATGACCACCCACCTAATATTGAGTATGGCCCCCTTTTGTTAAAACAGCCCTGACCCATTGAGGCACAGACACCAAAGTAACATCCACGTGAATGGCAGGACCCAAGGTTTCCCAGCAGAACATTGCTCAAAGTATCACACTGCCTCTGCCAACTTGCCTTTTTATACTGTATCCTGGCGCCATCTCTTCCCCAGGTAAGTGATGCACATGCACCCGGCCATCCATATGATGTAAAAGAAAAGTGATTCATCAGACCAGATTACCTTCTTCCATTGCTCTGTAGTCCAGTTCTGATGTTCATGTGACCATTGTAGAGGCTTTTGGCTGTGGGCATGAGTCACCATGGGCTTCACAGCCCCATACACAACAAACTGCGATGCCCATTTTTTTCTGCTTTCACCACATCAACTTCATGGACAACATGTTCACTGCCTAATATACCCCACCAATTTTCAGATGCCATTGTAACAAGATCTTCCTTTTACCTGTCAGTGGTCATAATGTTATGGCTGATCAGTGTATATTTAAAACTAGGTGGGTAGGAAGCTGGGTACCATTTCTGCTATTTCTGCTCACACAAACTTCTACCCAATCCGCTACATCAAAATGTATTTACTCTGCAGAGAATGATTCCATTTCTATACAATTATGATTGGCCAAATTTCTTCATCAATATTTCACAGATCAGACAGATTCATGTGGGGAAAATTCAGATAAATTAAAAAAAAATGGAAACATCTTTAAATCTCATGTCTTTCCACCACTGAAGAGTTTTGCTAAAATACATTTTTTTCTTTATCAGTAGTTACTAGAATAGTAGATTTTGTGACCCAGCCTGTCATTTCCAAAGCTGAAATGGTCTCCCCAGAGCTATTATCCCAAAGTACACAATTTTGTGTGTCCTGTTTTTTTGTTTTTTTTTTTTAATTGGCACATTTAATAAAAGCAGCCTCATGGTAACTAAAAACGGATTTTCCTATTTTACTGATCCTTTGCGTAACAGGGCATCCCTTGAACCATTAATAAAGTATGTATAACCAGAACAATTTCTTTTTGCTTTTGTAAACATGCATATGCTAATTTATGTAAGGGTCGATTTACATCTATGCATGTTGCTTTTGAGCATTTCTGCAGAGCTTTTTGCTGTGTTTTGCTGCCTCTTTACCACAATTTTGCAGCAATTCGCATTTTTTATGCTTTCTTTTTTGGGGGAGGGGATTTGTTGTTGGGCAGATTAAGACTGCTTTCACACTGAGGCCCTTTACAGGTGCTATACCGCTAAAAAAAAAATAGCGCCTGTAAAGAGCCTCTCACTCCAGTTTGAGACCACTGGAGTGGTGCTCTGGCAGGACGGTAAAAAAAGTCCTGCAAGCCACATCTTTGCAGCTCTGTAGGAGCGGTGTATACAAAAGCGCCCCTTCCCCCCCTGAAATCAATGGGCAGCGCCACCGGCAAAGCGGCGCTTTTAACCCCCGCTATCGGCCGAAAACCTCTGTATAAAACTACGGTAAAGCGCCGCTAAAAATAGCGGTGCTTTACCGCAGACGCCCCCAACCCACTGTGAAAGTAGCCTTAAAAACACAGTAAAAATGCACTACATGCTTTTATGTAGCTTATCCATTGAAATCTATTGAACCAAAAAAAGCAAAAAAGCACCAGTTTGCATTAAAAAAATTCCCTGACCCTTTCCAAAATCTTATGCCACGTACACACAGTAGGATTTTCCGATGGGAAATGTTGGATATGAGGTTGTTGTCGGAAAGTCCGACCGTGTGTATGCTCCATCGAACATTTGCTGTCAGACTTTCCGCCAACAAATGTTTGCTAACAGGTTCTCAAATTTTCCACCAACAAAACTTTGTTGTCGGAAAGTCCGATCGTATGTACACAAGTCTGTGCTCAAAAGTTCACGCATGCTCGGAATCAGCTACTAGCCGGAAGCGCTCGTTCTTGTAAAACTAGCATTCGTAATGGAGATAGCACATTCGTCACACGGCAAATTTTGAAATCTCTCAATGCAGCGCATTCTCTTCTTCTTTATAATGCTATAATAATGAAGTTGCTTTGCTGCTGATATTCACAGAGTTCTGACAAACAGTTTTTTCTAGTGACCTCCGTAATATTTTTTGTCGTTTTGTGTGTCAAGTTACCACAACACCATTAAAATCTTTTTTAACCTCAAAGAGATACAACTATGTTGGTGTCCCTTGTTATTTGACATTGTATTTTTGAAATGTACCTGCCTACTCACAAACAAATTGTCCTTTTTGAAGTAAAACACATAGCCAAGTATTTGTCAAAACAAAAATTAGGAATTTAATAGGGGTCATAACAAAATAAAGAGGAAGGCAACGTTGGAGAAACAGTTGGAATTGGTGAAGCTTTTGTACCCAAGGGCAGACATCAATTATTTGACTGTCAAAACTGGTAACCTGAGGAGTTCATTTAATAGGGAGCACAATATGGTGCAGGACTCCAGGAGATTGGGAGCAGCAGCAGATGACATATATGTCCCGAGGCTGTGGTCTTCCAACAGCCTGCATCTTTTGCCAGACCACACCAAACTCAGGCCATTACTCTCAACACTTCCTTGCACGCTTCCTTTCATGCTGCTCTGGTGGGTTGGGTGGCTGTGGTGTTGGTGGTGTTGCTGGAGGTGATGGAGGAGTATGGTCCAACTCACACAGGTGGCTTTGATATGTGAGTTGGCCCCTCATCCCCTTGTTTAGGGCCATGAAGAATGATTTCCTCAAAGATCAGGCGTTGGCCCTCCTCCATGTGTTCGAGTTTACTTGTTGTCGCACATCCAAATGACTTGTGGCCACCAGGGGTCATTGTAAGTACCGCAGTAGCCTGGCGGGTTAAAGCAGTCGCTGACTCCTCCAGGTGCCTCACCTTCCTGGTCCTTTTGGTTGGAGGGCAGAGGGGAGGAACCTGGGATTCCATCAGGCTGCTTGCCACGGCCTCCTCTTGGCTAAGATTTTCCTGTGTATGAAAATGGTACATAGTTTTACTTTTTTGGTCATCAATCACACACAATGTTGAGCTTATGACTGTTGCAAATTGAATGTAAACAAATAGAAAAGACTATCATTCTGACCCCAGCATTTTTCATTCTTGTCCCAATCATTTTTGGCAACAATTGTCTTGATATGTAAACCACTTTGTTAAATCAGAAATTAGTGATCAATAATAGCATCTAGTTAACATCATTCAATTTTTGACAAGAAATATGTTCAACATTGCTATACCTGGGTCAAGCTGGGCTCCTCCACATCTTCCTGGGTGGAAGGCCCAGGTTGGACTTCAGGAGCCTCAGCTGATGTGGAAGGAAGTGTGGAAGGAAGTGTAGATAGCGATGGCCTGGGTTCACTCTGGTCTGACAAAAAACAAAGTCTGTCGTAGTACCACAGCCTGGGTACATATACGTCATCTGCTGCTGCTCCTGATCTCATGGAATCCTGGACCTTTTTGCGCACCCTATTATATGTGCTCCTCAGGCTACCAATTTTGGCCTTCAGATAGTTGATGTCTGCTGTGGGATACACCGGCTTCACCAATTACAACAGTTTCTCCAGTGCTGCCTTCCTCTTTTGCTTGTTGGAGTATGTTGGAGGGCAGACTATGATGGGAAGTATGGACCGTACAGCAACATAAATGTGAGAAAGGCCAAGATCATGGCTACAGCTGTGAGAAGTCTGCACAGGAATTTTGGGGTACAACGATCCAAGGAGCAATTGAGGAAATGTTGGTCAGACCTGAAATTAAGGGAGCACGATCAGTATAGAAAGATTAGGAAAGTACTTAAAAAAGTAAGCATTTGTCCTGTGTTCCTATTATTATTATTACATTTGTGCTGGTACATGTGCTTTTCTTTACTGTTGTGCAGTTTAAAATGCCAGGTTTGAGGTTCGTGGGCACAGTAATCGTTTGTATTAAACATTGTTTGTTCGACCACTAATACAACAATTTTGGCAGATGCAGGTTAAGTACATTTGTTCATGCCTATTTGTATTAAAATAAGTTTATTGCATTGTTGTCTAGATGTGTTTGTAACTATAATGAACTGCAAACTTGATTCAGTGTAAGGAGAGGACACTCAGCAGCTGTTTACACATCTGGATGCAGGAGCACTAGTGTGGGACACCAGAACAACCTTTTTATGGTGTCCCACACAGGTGCTCCAGTGGATACTAGGGGTCTCTCCATGTGTGAAACTTGCCCAAAACAGCTAAGTATTCCAGCTTTTGAAAGGCAAAAAATCATGTCTTCAGCTTGTAACCCTGCCAAAACAGACAATTTGACTATACTTACAAGCAATTTTTCATATTACTATTTCTCACCTCAAATATCTGTCTGCTAAGTATACCTTTTTTGTATTCACATAGGGGAGAAAAGAATCTGGACATCTGAGGACACCAGGAACCCCACACTTCCTGAAGAAGGGGAACTCAGCACACAACCTGAGGATGTGGATGCAGAGGTTCAGGAAGTGGTCGAAATGGTGACCACAACAGGTCAGTGTCTGAGACCACAGCTTCAGGTAATAGATGTATGTCTGCATATTTATAATACATGGTGTGTTTTTTATTTTTAGTTGATGTGGATGTTGTGGAAGAAGAAACTCACTTCAACAGTGCAAGTGCACAAGTACTCATTAGTGATATAATGGTGTGCAATCAGGATTTAGAGAAGGTCAAGCAAAATATCACTGATGTTAAAAAAAAACTGACCAACATAATTGATGTTTTAGCCAAAATCTAAAACCACAAAAAAATGTAAATGTCGTTATTGTTTTTTGTTTTTTAAAAGTTTTAAAGTAATCGCAAAGCCAAATTTTGAAGATGCACACAGTGTGTCAACATGTGCTATATGCCATCATGGGATATCAATGTACAAGTTTTGTGGGAGCAACCCCTTCCTCTCCAGTAGGTGAGAGGAAGGGGTTGCACCCCCGAAATGCGTCCATTGATCCCCCATGGTGGGAGCTAGCACATGTTGATACACCGTGGCTTATTTAAAAAAAGCCAAACCACTTTGCACTACAAGTGCAATGCAAGTGAACTTGAAAGTGCACTTGTAGGGCAAAGTGGCTTCTCCTTTCTGAAATAAGGCCCAGTGTGTCAACATGTGCTAGTTCACATCATGGGGGATCAATGGACATGTTTCGGGGGGTGCAACCCCTTCCTCTCACCTACTTTATTTGCAAGAAAGGGGTTGCACCCACAAAACGCTTACATTGATATCCCATGATGACAGATAGCACATGTTGACACACTGTGTGTTTTGTGGCTTTATCAAAATAGATGTAGGGAAAATACACACATTTTAGGCATGGGATCATGATGGAAATCCACATTTTGAGTCCCAATTCGTGTGCATCTTCAAGATTTGGCTTTTACAGGGGTGAGATCACGCCATCTGATGAAGGAAAAATCAACACAGTTTTGACATACTAATGTCTCATATGGCCTTCACTTTATCAAAGTTGAACTTTGTAAGTTCCTGAGTTAGGGATGTGGATGTTATGTTTTTAAACATGCCTGTGTAGCCACAAAAAAGGCTATATCTACTGTCAAACATACATGTTATACACCAAAGATGTTAGTTTGTTTAAAAACCCTTTTATAACACACATGTGAATGTGCTTGGAGTAAAATGTTTTATACTCAACAATGTGTGGCTTCTTCTTTAAATGCTCAATACCATTTTTTTAAGTAAGTTGGTCTAGTTACAGGGACGATGGGGGGTATTTACTAAAGGCAAATCTACTTTGCACTACAAGTGCACTTTCAGTGTACTTTCAAGTGCACTTGCAGTACACTTGTAGTGCAAAGTGGATTTGCCTTTAGTAAATAATTCCCACTGTGCTGTTAAATTTGCCAAAATCAGACCATTTTAGGGACTACAAGCAATTAATTCATGGAGTTTAAAAGGATGATTATTTTTATCATTCATGCATTACATACATTAGCCAAAACATTCTGTGTGTGTAGCTGACCCATATCACAACAGAACATAATAGTTAGCTGAAGAAGAGATTGTCATCTCATGTATCAAATAAATTATGTTTGCACTATTGAAGAAAATGGCCAAAAATAAAAGGCCATTGGAGAACCTAGGAGACAGAGAAGAAACGCAAGCAGTAAATCAAATGAAATATGAGTTTAGTTTTTCACAAAAAAATTATTAGAAAGAGCTTACAGATTCTCTGGCATATCAATTGCCCCCCTACCCACAAAATACTCCAGATAGCTTTGCCGTACTTGCCCGCCACATTATATGCTGGAGGAGGCAATCCCAAGCTGCCAGTCTGGAGTCGCCTGTAGAATTCAGTCTGGGTGATGACTCCTCCATCCGACATACGGCCATTCTTCCCCACGTCCAGATACAGAAACTTATAAGATGCCGACACCACCGCCAACAACACAATACTACTGTACCCCTTGTAATTATAGTAGTACGACCCCGAGTTGGGGGGTGGGATTATCCAGACCTGTTTGCCAACTATTACACCACCGCAGTTGAGAAAGTCCCACTACTGGGTGAATTGGGAGACCACAGTCTGCCATTCCTGTGGGTTGGAAGGAAACTGTGGGGTCAAACAAGAAAAAAAATAGTACTTTTGTATATAACATTGCAAGCAGATTAGACACAAACATTCTTGGCCAACATAAGTATAACATTTCTTTAAATGAGTATTTAAAGTCAAAAGTATAAGGTCCACTTATCAGATTCCTCACCCCCTCTGATAGCCCATTGTAAAAATTTTAGGGTGGGGGGGAGATGTTTTGGACAGGTAACCATCTCCACTTCATTGAGAGATGAATGCATAAATAATGTGTGTTACTTTGGCCAGCTCCTCCTTACTTACACTATTGGCAGCCCACTGGACAGGTAAGAAGTGTCATAATCCAAAAATATGAATACACACTGTCCAAATTGAAGCACATTTTTACATTCTGTAATTATCTATCAAGATAATAGGAGAACAAACCTTGAAACAGTACCGTTTGAAAGTATTCAGGCAGGCACTTGCACTACATGCTTTGGTGAATTCACCCATAAATCTGACCGCAAAAGAGGTAGGTATAGTGTGTATGGGTTTGGCAAAGTCAGCAGATAGAGTATTGGTATCGGTTGACTTAGTGGTTGGGGGGAGGGAGGGTTCCAAAAATTGAGAGATGAATGCATAAATAATGTGTGTTACTTTGGCCAGCTCCTCCTTACTTACACTATTGGCAGCCCACTGGACAGGTAAGAAGTGTCATAATCCAAAAATATGAATACACACTGTCCAAATTGAAGCACATTTTTACATTCTGTAATTATCTATCAAGATAATAGGAGAACAAACCTTGAAACAGTACCGTTTTAAAGTATTCAGGCAGGCACTTGCACTACATGCTTTGGTGAATTCATCCATAAATCTGACCACAAAAGAGGTAGGTATAGTGTGTATGGGTTTGGCAAAGTCAGCAGATAGAGTATTGGTATCGGTTGACTTAGTGGTTGGGGGGGAGGGAGAGTTCCAAAAATAAAGCCTCTTGCACTCTGCCTGAAGTTTAGGGTAAGCACTACAATGGAGCTAACAAAATACAGTACCGCAAGGTGGCGATGAGCCTTTGCTCGGGAGTGATGGTTTGCCGCATGCAGGTGTCCTGCTTGGTAATATAGCGTGACAGCAAAGCCAACAGATGGTGAAAAACGGGGTCCGTCATCCGGAGATTCCTGAAATCATCAGGATTATTCTCCTGGAGCTCCCACAGCAAAGGCATATGAGAGAATTGGTCATGATTAAGTAACCAATTCTTGGTCCATGAACTCTTCCTCCCCCTGTTCATGGACTGGAACTTGGGTCAGAGCAAGAACTCCAACACCAAGCCCGACAACAGCACAAACTCTATGACGAGTACGTAACCGCAACATGGCTAGAAAACAGTCGGCTGCTCAGAATGAACTGACAGAAGGCACTAAAAATCAGAAAGGACCCGACAAGAATGAGCTGAAAATCAGAAACAAGCAGACAAGAACGCACTGAAAAACAGAACCGAGTTATAAATAGAACGCACTGAAAGACAGGAACAAACTGACAACACGCACTGAAGAACAGATAGGAAACCGACAAACACAAACTGAAAAGCAGAAATGAACTAAAAAGCATGAGGCTGAAAAGCGCGAATCGTCTCTCACTAAACTTCAACTAACACAAGATAAACACGAGATTAGCAGAACGAGCCCAAAGGGTGGCGAACTTCCTTTTTATTGGCTCGTCGTACGTGTTGTACGTCACCGCGTTCTCACGTTCGGAATTATTGGCCAACATTTCTGTGACCGTGTGTATGCAAGACAAGTTTGAGCCAACAAGCTTCGAACAAGAATCCACGGTTTTGTTGGCTGAAAGTCCGATCGTGTGTACGCAGCATAAGAGACACAAAAATGCATTGATAGGAACCCATGTTAAAAAATGTCCTACATTTCTGCAAAAAGCATGAAAAAACGCATTGGTGTAAATGGAGTCTAATGGGGCGTACACACGGCCGGACTTTTTGGCTACAAAAGTCCGACAGCCTGTCCGACAGACTTTCGGCAGACTTTCGACGGACTTTGGTGGACTTTAAATGGACTTTCTAACGACCGGACTTGCCTACACACGATCACACCAAAGTCCGACAGATTCGTACGTGATGACGTACACCAGACTAGAATAAGAAAGTTGATAGCCAGTAGCCAATAGCTGTCCTAGCGTCGATTTTTGTCCGTCGGACTAGCATAAAGACGAGCGGATTTCTGGGTCCGGCGGAGTTACGACGTAAAGATTTGAAGCAAGTTCCAAATCTAAAGTCCGTCAGATTTGCCACTGGAAAAGTCTGCTGAAAGTCCGGGGAAGCCCACACACGATCGGATTGTCCGCCGGATTTGGTCCATCGGCATCCGTCGGACTTTTGTAGCCAAAAAGTCCGACCGTGTGTACGCCCCATTAGACCAAGTTGTTCTAAGCTGCTTTCTAAATGATATTTAAACATATCTGTTTATGAACATTGTTTTTGTTTAACTTTTGAATCTAATTAATTTATTAATCCTTACTATTTTTACTAAATGTTCTGCGTTTTTCTTCCTGTAGGTTTTTTTTTAGATATCTTTGTATAATTAACTCTAATTTATGATGCACTGAGTTTACAAAATGAAAGACGTGTATGTTTTGCACTGTAATGTGCAATTCTGTAGTCAGTTTTATAGTTAATTGAATTTAAACAGCTGAATTTAAATGTGTTTTTATTAGCGCCATTTGCCTTTACAGCCCATATTTGCAAGGCAGGCTGAAGACAGTACATACTGTATATATGTATTAAAGATAACTATTCTTTAGATTTGCTTTAGCTTCTCTATTCTTAGTGCTGCTTTGTTACTGGAATACTAATCCACACATTTAGGCTAGCATTGTGATTTTTGTTTTCTCTCCATTCTTGTTAACATTTCTAAAACAGGCCAAACAACTAAATATTACAATTAAATTACAGTTCTGAGAAAAAAAGTTTACATTTGCCAGAATTTTCAGGATTTCTGCATGAATCATTCACCAAATGTGATCTAAACTTTAGCAAAGACTAGTTAAAGCGGTACAGTATATTGCACATTACTAGTCACTAGATGTGGTGGTGACATAATTTTTTTTCCCCCCTCTGTTCTCGCCTGGTGATCTGGCTAGTAGCACACCTCCTGTATTATAGTTCCCCCACTCTGGATGAAGAGAACTAGGGAATCTTCTGAAAATAGCATTGCCAGTCCGGGGGGGGGGGGGGGGGGGATGTGTTAGATGTACTAGCAACTTAAAATTAAAATACTAATTCATTTAAGCCTAATTACAGATTACACTTTATAATCAGAGCAAATCGGTTTTTTTTCTTTGGGATAAAGATTTTTCATGAATAAAAAAAAGTGAACATTGTAAGCTGCCCTGTTATTGTTAAAAGGTTTGTCCCATCTTTGTAAACTGAAACATTGGGAAGAGAGCTTGTTCTTACAGACTTAAGCCTCATACATATGATCAGATTTTCCGCAGACAAAACCTCAAACTTTTGTCCGAAGGTGTGTGCCTGGATTTTGTCTTGCATACAAACACTAACCTAGTGACGTACTGCATGGTTTTTCAGATCTTTAATGCCACCCTTTGGGCTCCTTCTGCTAACTTTGTAATAGTAGAAGTTTGGTGAGTGTTGATTCGTGCTTTTCAGTTCCCGCTTTTCATTTCGTGCTTTTCAGTTTGTTTCTGAACGGCCGTTCGTCAACCAGACATGTTGCTGAATCAGAGGAGATAACGTGTTATTTAATATTGGCCTTGGAGTTATTGCTTTGACCTAAGTCCAGTCCAGGAACAGGTGGTGGAGGAGTTCTTTCAACCAAAAATTGGTTGCTTTATAAATCGTGACCAATTATGTCATATGCCTTTGCTGCGGGAGCTCCAGGAGAACAATCCAGATGATTTTCGGAATTATCTCCGGATGACGGACCCCTGCTTTCACCAACTCTTGGCATTGTTGACCCCATATATTAAGAAGCAGGACACATGCATGAGGCTTTTATTTTATTTTTCGGTTGAATAATAATGATTTGATTTGTTATATTTTCTATATTTTTGGATGCATAGAATGCACTTTTTGGTTAAGTTATATTGGCAGATAGCATGTCTAATTTTATTTGTTTTCTTTTTTTAATGCACAATAAAAAAAATGTGCAGAATAATACTTGTCTATGTGTTTTACTTCAAATGACAGTTTAGACAAGGGATTGACAAGGGACACTAATATAGTTGTATCTTTGATCTTAAAAACTACAGGATAATGGTGTTGTGGTAACTTGTCCCCCCCCAAAAAAGCATAATATTATTATTCTTGATATCACTAGAAAAAGAAAAGCCTTTGAAAATTTGTTTCCAATAACTTCATCAGTATCACCAGCTAAGCAGCTTCATTATTATCCCATTAAAGAAGAGGAGAATGTGCACTGCATTTCGAGATTTCATAATTTGCCATGTCATGAATGTTAATTCTCCATTACGAACGCTAGTTTACAAGACCGACCACTTCTGGCTCGTCCTTGCTTCCGAGCATGCTTGTTTGTACTTTGGACTTTTGTCCGACGGACTTGTGTATACACGCTCGGAAAATCCGACAACAGACATTTGTCCACGGAAAATTCTAAAATCTGCCATCCAACATTTGTCCGCGGAAAATTCGACAACAGTTGTCCAATGGAACTTACAAATGGTCGGATTTTACGCCAACAGCCTGTCATCACACATTTCCCGTCGGAAAATCCGATCGTGTGTACGAGGCTTTACTGGTTTGATCACCAAAAGAAAGTAGAAAAAAGAAAGCCTAAAAAAGAAAATGAATGCCAACATCACATCTAAAGCCTCGTACGCACGATCGGATTTTCGGCAGGGAATTGTGTGATGACAGACTGTTGGCCTAAAATCCGACCGTTATTCCGCTCCCTCAGATAATTGTTGTCCAACTTTCCGCCAACAAATGTTGGATGGCAGGCTAGTAAATTTTCGGCGGACAACGGTCTGTTGTCAGATTTCCCCATCCGTCACACAAAAGTTGAAAGTACAAACACGCATGCTCAGAATCAATGCTCACCAAACAAGACATTAGCAGAAGGTGTCCAAAGGGTGGCGCATGTAAGACAAGTTCCTATATTACAGCAAATAAATCAGACATCTAACTGACATTTTTGACACTTTTTGGGGACCAGTGACACTAATACAGCGATCAGTGCTAAAAATATGCACTTTCACTGTGTACTAATGACACTGACAGGGAAGGGGTTAACATCAGGAGCGATCAAAGGGTTAAATGTGTTCCCTAAGAGTGATTGCTAACTGTAGGAGAGGGGGTGCTTTGACTGGGGGAATGTAAAGATCCCTGTTCCTGCTTAGCAGGAACACAAGATCAGCACATTTCCCTCTCACAGAGCGGCGGTCTGCTTTTTCTTATATAGGCAGACTGCCGTTCTGCCTTTCTCATGAACGATCATCGGGTCCTGGTGGACATCGCATCCGCCTGACCCGCTAATTGGCTCCCATTGTGTCCAATCACGGCAGGAGTGGGTCGCCGGCGGCTCGCACACGCACCCCAGACCCGGAGCTGTTAGATCACGTACCAGGTACATGATCTGATGCAGAGCGGCCGCCCTGCTGCAGTAAATCTATAGTGAGTGGTTGCTAAGCGGTTAATCATAGACCTACGGGGGCAGTTGGGAGATATGAACAGTGAAAGGTCTTCCTATAAACATGTTGTTCATCTAAACCCAACCACTAAAACTAAATATCTTGTTGCCCATGTTCCTATAATGTCCAAAAGTAATTTTTTTCAATAAATCTTTCTTTTATTTAAATCATACCAGCAAGGTGTATCCACAGACAAAAAATAAATAAATGTGTCTGCGCTAAAATACAAACAATAAAAACTAACAATCAGTGCTCACAAAAATGAATACAAAAGGTGCAACGTGCATAAATATTTCAAAATCAAAGTGTTAACCCAGGAATGAAAATGCAATCATTCCTTAAATAAAGTGAAAAAAAGAGGTCCATAAAGTTCATAAAGATTTAAATATAAAGTGCACAAAAAGAAGTGTCCATAATCAGTGATATCCATCCATCCTGCTTATCCGAAAGGTGCATAACAATATAGCATGCCTTAGTGTTCTCCAGTGACCCCCAAAAGCATATGTGCTCACCTTGAAGTGTGTGACACAGTAATTAAACTATGTCAAATCACGCTTTGGAGCCACTCCTGGGCTCTATGGGATATAACGGTGTGGGTCTCCAATATTCTCAAATAGCGTCACAAATCATATGCAAAAGAAAAGAGACTCCATAGCGCAACATTGCAACATTGCAAAGGATTTTTATTCTATGAACACTCCCCTCCTAGGGGTACTCACATGGTGTGGGTGCGTGAGTGCACCATCCTATTCAGGTTTTAGCATAAAAAGCAGATCGCTTGGTATAGCGTGCGGTGTACTCATCCAACTCTTTCTCCTTGCTGACAGCTCCGTCCTGGCCCCTCCCCTACGCGTGTTCGGCACAGGGATCATGTGCCTTCATCAGGGGGATCCCCCTGATGAAGGAACGTGATCTCTGTGCCGAACACGCGTAGGGGAGGGGCCAGAACGGAGCTGTTAGCAAGGAGAAAGAGTTGGATGAGTACACCGCACCGCACGCTATACCAAGCGATCTGCTTTTTATGCTAAAACCTGAATAGGATGGTGCACTCACGCACCCACACCATGTGAGTATCCCTAGGAGGGGAGTGTTTATTTATAGAATAAAAATCCTTTGCAATGTTGCAATTTTGCGCTATGGAGTCTCTTTTATTTTGCATATGATTTGTGTCGCTATTTGAGAATATTGGAGACCCACACCGTTATATCCCATAAAGCCCAGGAGTGGCTCCAAAGCGTGATTTGACATAGTTTAATTACTGTGTCACACACTTCAAGGGGAGCACATATGCTTTTAGGGGTCACTGGAGAACACTAAGGCATGCTATATTGTTATGCACCTTTCGGATGAGCAGGATGGATGGATATCACTGATTATGGACACTTCTTTTTGTGCATTTTATATTTAAATCTTTAGGACTTTATGGACCTCTTTTGTTCACTTTATTTAAGGAGTGATTGCATTTTCATTCCTGGGTTAACACTTTGATTTTGAAATATTTATGCACGTTGCACCTTTTGTATTCATTTTTGTGAGCATTGATTGTTAGTTTTTATTGTTTGTATTTTAGCGCAGACACGTTTATTTATTTTTTAGCACTACTTACACGGGTATGAAACGTGATTAGTGTTTGCAGCTGACTTTCACTAGGAATTTGTTTTAAAGGCATTAACCCTTCTGTGGCTCGCAAGATTTTTCTATATAATTCTGTGTATCCACAGACATTTTCTGACTTAAGTAGAATGCTTACAGTAAAGCATTGTCTTCCTTTTCTACGCACTGCTGAGTTAGACTGAAAACAGTTGCTCCAAGGCATGGTGCACTAGACACAGTAAAAGTGCAATGGTCATCTTCTGCTACGGCAAGCACACATTCACAGTTCTTACAAACAGTCTATAGGGTAAGTGCAGCACAGTAAGGGAAAACGAAAACAAAATAAGTGGAAAGACTTCATTTGCTTTACAAAGCAAAGTATGATTTTGTAAATTTCAGTTTTAAAGATCCACTTTGTGGCCTGTTCTCCCTCCGATTGCTGAGAATGTGATACCATGTAAGAGGCTGATTTGGTATGGAGGTCTGGCGAATGAGGGATTGTCTTTTTAACCTTTTAGAAGATATTGGAGATGAAAAAATGTTGTGGAGATGCTCAGGGCCATCTTTAATGCAGGGCAAAAGGGGCAGCTGCCCTGGGCCCTGTCACTGTTGTGGGGCCCAAAGAAGCTGCCTCATACTTGCCAACTATCCTGGTTTAAATTCCATCGTCCCTCGAGGTTTTAGTCCTGTGCTGTGTCCCAATATCTCAGTGTGAAGTGCTGCTACTAATGCTGCCCAGCTCTGCCCTATTGTTGTGTACAGGTGACTCACCTGCCAGACCCTGTGTTTACATGTAAATACCAAAATTCATATGTAAATCGCGATAGCATTCATATGTAAATAGCGGCGGCTGGCAGCATTGATGTATATCATGCCCCCCTGAGGTCATATCTACAGTAATCTCTAACAACCAATCAACAAGCAGAAATCCTGTGCTGTAACTTCTAACAACTAATCAGTGAGCGGTAATGATAATGTAACCTCTGGTAACCAGTCGCAATAGCTGCCTGATCTGATTCAGTAAACTGACTTTGAGTCTAGCTGCTATTTATTTTATGTCTCAGAGTAGGTGGAGAGCGAAACTGCATGGGACAGCACAAAGGACTTAAAGAGGATATATAAATAAAGAGACATAACACAAATTCATGTTGGCAATAATGGCCACGGCATTTATTAAGGGGTTACCCAATGAACAATAATCATTTATAACCAAATCTTTAACTTAAAATTCCATACCATAAAATATTTAATTTATTAATGATATCACGTAGTCCATCCAGAACTGAACTGGATGACAAACCCCACTAAAAAATGCCATGACAGATTTAAATATTATATATTTAGGGAGGGAGGGTGGGAGCAGTGCGGGTCTGTCTTCTGTAATGTCTCCTCAGGCAGTGAACTGAGCGGGAAAGCCGCCAGCTATATATAGCCACAGCCTGGCTCAATCCCGCCCGATCCAGCCAATCGGAGACTGTTGCTGCGCTGCTCAAAATTCTGCCATCACCTGGGGCAACCTAAACAATGAAAACAGAGAGGGGGGAACACTGGAAGATACCACCGCCCTCTGTACTGTCCCATGGACGCTAGGGGCTCAGTCATGGGACAGCACAAAGGACTTAAAGAGGATATATAAATAAAGAGACATAACACAAATTCATGTTGGCAATAATGGCCACAGCATTTATTAAGGGGTTACCCAATGAACAATGATGATTTATAACCAAATCTTTAACTTAAAATTCCATACCATAAAATATTTAATTTATTAATGATATCACGTAGTCCATCCAGAACTGAACTGGATGACAAACCCCAACAGCTGAAAGCCACTCAAGAACTGAGTGGCTGAAGCCCCCCAAAATGCCGCGGCCTGCTCAATCATATTCTGCAAACCTAAAATAAAATGTCTAAACCAACTTCCGACAGGTGAACAAAATCAAATCCATAAAGACCAGGCAGGAAACCCGCCAGATCTACATGTTGATATGAAAAACCACCTTGGGAAACGACTAAATTGCATATTGTTCTATTTACTCGTTTCCTAATCTTATCCATGTAATGAAGATTACTTAACTCTGACCAAAGGAGTCTTGGCACTATCTCTGAAAAAATTATGACAGTAGAAGGAAATAACAACTTAAAAGAAGATAAGTCTCTTTTCATTTCGCAAATCAACTCCCAAGTTTTGATCCTACCCAGGTCATTGCCCCCCGGCATGAACAATAAGAGCATCGGGAGAAGGCCACAGACTTAACAAGTATGTTAATTGGTCCTTTAAATTCCTCCATCTAAGCCCTCTTATTCCCCACCATAACACTTGAAAGCGTCTTTCATCCAGACCAATATTGACTGTGCCATTCTTGATGGAAGCTCTCCTTTTGGCCCAAAATATAAAGGAATGTCCAATTATCCAAATGATGCACTTGGAAGAACCTAAGAAAAATTAAACAATAACCAGATCAGGACGAATATACAATTTAAATCTATCACTATCCCAACGACCCAACTGTTTTAAACCATCTTTATAAAACCAAGAAGGCTGGCTTCCATGGCCGCCCCTATCCTAAAAGAATGAGAAGAGAAATGAAAACCAGAAAGATTAAGTTTCTTTAAACAAAAAGACAGGACAGATGAAAATTGATATCTAGTTAATGGAGATAAATTTAGATGAATAAAAAATGAACCCAAAACAGGGGGTCGAGAAGACGGATACTTAGTGACTCTAAAAACTGGACATATGGCTTCAAAAGGGGCTTTATAAAGTGCCAACCAACATCCTTTGCCTGATCGATCCATTTTGGAACTACGTATAAAAATTCTAATCGAATCTTCTAAAACAGAGATGTCTGAAAAAACTAAAATGGAAAGAGAAGATTTATTAGGTGCCGTGAATTCACCTAATCTAAGAGCACCAAAGAATGCCAAAATGAAAGCCGTTCTGAACAGCAAAGTCTCAAAAGAGGAAAACAAACTAATTCCAGAGTAGCCATAAGCTTCATCAATAAATTAGAGGAAACAGGGCATCTACTATCCAACGCCGGAGAGGATCTTCTAAAACCCTTTAGCATTTGTCTAACTGGAAAGAAGGAATTAATGGCAGGAAGTCCCGACATTTTCAAAAAGAATGAAGCCCCTGCTACAATTTTGCTAATTTAAGCAGGGCTAAGTTTAGCTTGAATCAAAAAAGAGACAAAACATAACGACATCTGCACGGTAACTGTATTAAAAGAAAACTTATAATCGTCACAAAATTTACACCATCTAAACCAGGCTTATGAGTATTCTTCCCAAGTTTTGGGAGCGATGGAATTCCTTATATTTTCTTCAATTACTCCCATAACAGGCCCCAGAGAAAATCTGGGCAAGAGAAACCTTCCTGGTCCGCCTCCGGAACAAGTTCCCGAAACCTCTGGAACTGCAAACAAGATAAGGAATCGGCACTCTCATTAGTAATACCTGGGACATGTTTTGCTGTCAGCCAAATGTTAAAAGTCATGCCTTGCAATACCAAAAACTGAGTAATTTTATCACCAATTCAGACTTAGATGACAAGCAGTTTACTGCAAAAAAAACTCCTTTATTATCTGTATGTAGCATAACTCGTTTATTTTTAAAGAATTTACTCCAAATGGTATTGGCCACCACTACTGGAAACAATTCTAATAATACTAAATTACGACTAATATCTGGTGACCTCCAGGACTCAGGCCATCTTTCAGCACACCAATGGCCATCCAGAAAGGCACCAAAACCAACCGTACCAGATGCATCAGTAAACAGGCAAATATCAGAATCTTTAACAAATTCGCTCTGCCATACAGCTTGGCCATTAAAGTTGATCAAAAACTGATCCCACACTCTTAGATCCTCCTTAATGGGCCGTGTCATGGATATATGAGAACAAGGATTTTTTAAACCCCAATGGCTAGAGCAAATCTCCGAGAAAATTCTCGCCACTGGGATGACCCTGGATGCAAAAGCAAAAAGACCCAACAAGGACTGAACATCCCTCAACAAAACCCTTCTTTTTGACAATTTTTTTTTATCAAAAACCTCATTTTTATAATTTTGTCAATCGGCAAACGGAATCCATGGCTACAAAATCGATTGTGATGCCCAGAAAGCCTGAAGCCATTTTTGAAAAGTTCAGGGAATTGCCTTCCTCCTATCTTCCTCAGACCTATCATCTATTCTTTTATCAGATTTAAACAAAAATTCTTTAGATGACGGGAGTAATGATAAAATATCTATGAATTCTCCACGCCAATTTTATTTATTTATTTTTTTTTTTAACAGCAATAGATAAGTGATAACCAAGAAGATATAATTCACAGGGGAGAGCCTCTTTAAAACAGGATTCAGGATAACAGGTAAAGAAGATGTAGAATTAGAAACAGAAACAGGCATAGAGGGATTTATATTTATAATGGTATTATGTACAGGTAATTTATTTTCACTCAAATGGTTAAAACTCACTGAAATGGCAGGGTTACCTTGTGAAAAAACAGCATTATCAGATAAACCTCCTGAGCCACCGCCACTCCACACATTACCAATATTAGCAGGTTCACCCATTTTTGCAAGTACATTGGCTAAAGAACTACTTTACCAAATTCTATTAAATGTGAATCATTTCTCTAACAAGAATAATGGTCCACGCTGACAGGCTGCCCAGATGCTGGCACCTCACAGGATAAGCCCGCTGAAGCTCCCTGAGGTGATTCCATTCTGGCTCTGTCTAAGGAGCATGACCTTTCCTGAATTAATTGCTCTCTTACAGGGGAAGAGGGAGAATTATCACCTCTCAACCTCTTTCCCTTGTTACCTCTACGACTTCTCTTCATACCAGCAGGGGGAGCTGGGTGACTGTCATTAATACTGACTTCAGTGGGTACTGACTGGGTATGCTCCATGTCAGCCGAGGCTGACGCCGACAGAACTGCATCTTCCTCTAAGCACCGCCTTAACCACTCCGCCCCTCCATGGCTCTCAGCTTTGTGGATAAGGCGGCGCAGCAGCTCTTCCATCTCACAGGTATGCTGACTGGAGCAGCGCGGGTCTGTCTTCTGTAATGTCTCCTCAGGCAGTGAACTGAGCGGGAAAGCCGCCAGCTATATATAGCCACAGCCTGGCTCAATCCCGCCCGATCCAGCCAATCGGAGACTGTTGCTGCACTGCTTAAAATTCTGCCATCACCTGGGGCAACCTAAACAATGAAAACAGAGAGGGGGGGAACACTGGAAGATACCACCGCCCTCTGTACTGTCCCATGGAGCCCTGCATAAACGCTAGGGGCTCAGTCATGGGGTCGGGGTGGGCGTGGGGCCCAAGAAAAGTTTTGCCCAGGGTCCAATCAATATTAAAGACGGCCCTGGAGATGCTGTGTGGTGTCCTCCATCCTGGGGTTTTCTTTTTGATCCATGATGATTTTTTTGTATATCATTTTGAAGTATTTTTTATTTGGGGTTTTTTGGCAATAGGAGAAAAGGTGCAAAAATAGAGAATTACTAAATTTAGGAAATACTGAAAAATAATTTTTTTTTTCCTTTTTTGTAAAACATACATTCTTGTGTACTTTCTCTCTACATTTTTAAGTTGCCTTTTTAATTACAATGACAAACATAATAACAATAAAATACAGATTCAAACAGACAAAAAACACCCGTGAACCATTGCAGCCCTAGCAAACACCTTTAAACCACCTTAAAACATCCTTTACCCAATGACTCCCCAATGCATTTTGCATAAATGGCAACATTTCAGCATAGCAAAATCTGTTTATTTCAATCACATCTATTAAGCAATAAAACTGACATTTAAACTTGAAGTTCCTCCTGCTATTTTGGTTGGGGCTCCTCTTGCACACTTCAATAGCTTTGGTCACATCCAGGTTCTATATTTACCGTACATTTTGGTAGGCTCAGCTTGTTTTTTACTCATTTCTTTGTTATAGAACTAGAACACCAGAACATGATTTAAAAGTTGGGAATTCATTTTCCCCTTGACCAAAGACTGCAAACCACATGCTGTGAATTCTCTAACCATCATAGTATATCTAGCACTCCTTCCATGTCCCCAACAGATGAGTTATTTGGTCCCAGAGCCACACATTTTGTTCATATGAATCAGGTTCATATTTCCTAGCATCCATGACCTTTTAAGCATTGCAGATGGGGATGCTTTCAGATGTGCCATACAATAAGGATGTAGTAGTTTTACTAAAATATTATTTGCTATTACCTTCCATTGAAAATATTTTTGGATAAGCAAAGAAAATGATTGTTTGCACATTCATTTTGATGCGTACTCTGTAACTATTCAATAGATTACACTCATAAAGAAAAAGCTGGTGAAGCTTTAGGAAGATAATGTGCTAGCAGATCAATATTTGTTTATGCATTGCTTTTTAAATACTAATCTGTATCCCACTGAGTTACAAAATGCTCACTTAACAAAAGCTTTAATTTGTTCTGCAGCACCTAATGTTTTGTTAAGGGGTACTTTTTGTGAATTTATTATTCCATCATAGTTCCCAACTGTTCTTTCTTTGTCAGGTTAGTCCTTTATTTAGATACCCCAAGTTACAGTGCAAAAAACGCCACAATCTTTATTGAGACAAGCAATACATCTCCCTCAATAAATAGATAGATAGATAGATAGATAGATAGATAGATAGATAGATAGATAGATAGATAGATAGATAGATAGATAGATAGATAGATAGATAGATAGATAGATAGATAGATAGATAGATAGATAGATAGACACTATATTACCAAAAGTATTGGCATGTCTGCCTTTACACGCACATGAACTTTAATGGCATCCTAGTCTTAGTTCATAGGGTTTAATACAGTATTGAGTTGGCCCAACCTTTGCAGCTATACCAGGTTCAATTCTTCTGAGAAGGCTGTCTACAAGGTTTAGGAGAGTGTCTATGGGAATGTTTGACCATTCTTCCAGAAGCACCTTTGTGAGGTCAGGCACGAGAAGGCCTGGCACGCAGTCTCCACTCTAATTCATCCCAAAGATGTTCTATTGGGTTGAGGTCAGGACTTGTCAAGTTCCTCCACCCTAAACTCACTCATCCATGTCTTTATGGACCTTGCTTTGTGCACTGGTGCGCAGTCATGTTGGAACATGACATCCCTAAGGCTGCTTTCACACAGAAAGCGCTGACTGTCAGCGGTTTACTGTTGTTTAAGCAGCGCTTTTGCAATGCTTTTCGGCTGCTATAGGGGCGCTTTTTAAATAAGTGGTGCTGCGCTAATCCTTAACAAAAGTGAAAATAAAGATACAAATAGAAATAAATTCAATTCGATAGAGCACACTGGAGTGTGACAAGAAATCTCTAAAATAAAATGATTGCTCGCTACACCGTGAAAAACTGATCACTCAAACAACGGAAAAAACATATTACAAGTGCACTCATATAATGTGAAATAATGGATGAATATCAGTGACTCTACATATCAACAACTTACTATAAAATAATAGCAGCAAATGTGGGAGTGCCAACTCCTAATAAAGTGCAAAAAATACAATATATGGGTGGATTGCAACGTGTGGCATACATGCAACACACAAAGTGACTATGTGCAACGGTGAGTAAACTTAATAATGCAGCACAAAATGTCCAAACAGTCAAAGTGCTTCAGCATATACAGTCTTCCTTCATAAAGTGACACCAACTTCCTAACATGCATCAGTTGCAGTGTAGTGCTCAGATGAAAACATAGTGCGCCTCTTAGTGTTCACACACACACTGGTAGATAATGGCCCCTTACCTTAAGGTAATAGGGTAAACGCATATGACCAGAATTGGGAGTACTATCCTTAAGATTCCTCAGCTATCCTCATGGTCCTAGTCCCAGGGCATAGTTCCCTCAGATGTAAGGGGGGGCAATGACAAGAAGGAAGGTCCCAAATAGTGTAATACAGTATGGCTAAAAACGGCTTTTATTGATAAAAGTAAGGGTACTCACAAAAAACAAATACACAGTGACTTATCTCCGACGAGCGGCGAGCTCGTGGGCCTCAATCAGCATAGATGCCTGTCCCATCCCTACACGTGACGTCACACCTCACGTGACTTCATCAGGGGATCAGGGGACACGTTGCAATCCACCCATATATTGTATTTTTTGCACTTTATTAGGAGTTGGCACTCCCACATTTGCTGCTATTATTTTATAGTAAGTTGTTGATATGTAGAGTCACTGATGTTCATCCATTATTTCACATTTTATGAGTGCACTTGTTAAATGTTTTTTCCGTTGTTTGAGTGATCAGTTTTTCACGGTGTAGCGAGCAATCATTTTATTTTAGAGATTTCTTGTCACACTCCAGTGTACTCTATCGAATTGAATTTATTTCTATTTGTATCTTTATTTTCACTTTTGTTAAGGATTAGCGCAGCACCACTTATTTAAATTACCTATTCACACACAGGGTCTGGTGGTACCCTATTCGGTGCAGGCAGCTTTTCCCATCAGCTCTGTTCTTTACATACATGATAGCGCGGGAATAATTACATATACATAGGGGCGCTTTTAACACCAAAGAAGGGGTTAAAAATGCCTGTGTTGCGGCTCTTTCGAAATACTTTTCAGACTCATTCATTTCAATAGACAGGGCATTTTGGGAGTACTGCATACTTTTCCTAACATCCCGCAAGTGCACCGCCCGAGTGTGAAAAGTCACACTGAAATGAATGGGATGTGGTTTTCAGGCGATTTACAGGTGCTATTTCTAGAGCTAAAACGTCTAAAAACTGCCTCAGTGTGAAAGGGGTCTAAACTGTTCCCACAAAGTTGGGAGCATGAAATTGTCCAAAATGTCTTAGTATGCTGACACCTTAAAAGTTCTCTTCACTGGAACTAAGGGTCAGGGCACAGCCCAACCCCTGAAAAACAACCCCACACGATAATCCTCCCTCCACCAAAGGATTTGGACCAGTGCACAAAGCAGGGTCCATAAAGGCAAGAATGAGCAAGTTTGGCCTGCCTCACCCAATAGAACACCTTTGGGATAAATTCGAGAGGAGACTGCAAGCCAGGCCTTCTTCACATCAGTGAAATGCGCTTCTGGAACAATGGTCAAACATTCCCATAGACACACTCCTAAACCTTGTGGACAGCCTTCCCAGAAGAGTTGAAGCTGTTATAGCTGCAAAGGGTGGGCCAACTCAATACTGAACCATACGGACCAAGACTGGGATGCCATTAAAGTCAAAGTGCGTGTAAAGGCAGGCGTCCCAATAATTTTGGTAATATAGTGTGCGTATGTGTATATATATATATATATATATATATATATATATATATATACTGTATTTATTGGCGTATAACACTCACTTTTTCACCATGAAAATCGGGTGCAAATAGCGTGTGCGTGTTATATGCCAATACTTCAATTTCAGCTGCCGTCAGATTACATACAGTGAGAATCTCCTGTTTACTTGGCGGCCTCTGTAATAGGAAGTCAATAGATGGCAATGGCGACGAGGCTGCTGTATTGATGGCAATGGCGAGGCTGCTGCACTGATGGCAATGGTGAGGCTTCATTGATGTGGACTAATAAGGCTGCATTGATGGCACTTGTGAGGCTGCAGGTGGGCATTGATCAGGCTGCATTGATGGCAATGGTGAGGCTGCAGATGGGCACTGACCCTTATTTTGCTTCAAAGTTCCTTATTTAAAATTTAAGTTTTTTTCCTGAAGCTTCCCTCCTAAAATGAATGTGCGTGTTATACGCCTGTGCGTGTTATATGCCGATAAATACGGTATATATATACACACAGTGCATCCAGAAAGTAATCATAGAGCTTCAGTTTTTCCACATTTTGTTATGTTACAACCTTATTCCAAAATGGATTAACAGCTTGCCGACCAGCCGCCATCATTTTACTGCGGCAGGTCAACGCAATTCCGCAAACCTTCGTAGCTATACGTCGGCTCGCGGGATCGGGATAGCAGGCGCGCTGCACTGCGGCGGTGCCGATGCTTGTGGCCAGCGGTCGCGATGACTGCCAGCCACAAGCGATCGTGAGCACGAGGGACAGAACATGGAAGTGTGTGTGTAAACACACAAATCCGTGTTCTGTTCTGAGAGGAGTGACAGATCGTGTGTTCCTATTAGCTACGAACCACGATCTGTCACTTCCTCTAGTCAGTCCCCTCCCCCTTCAGTTAGAATCACCTCCCAGGGAACGCAGTTAACCCCTTGATCGCCCCCCTAATGTTAACCCCTTCACTGCCAGTGACATTTTTACAGTAATCAATGCATTTTTATAGCACTGATCGCTGTATAAATGCCAATGGTCCCAAAAATTTGTCAAAATTGTCCGATGTGTCAACCATAATGTCGCAGTCTAGTAAAATAAAAAAAATAAAAAATACTATAAATCTATCCCCTATTTTGTAGACGCTATCACTTTTGCGCAAACAAATCAATATACGTTTATTGCGATTTTTTTTTACCAAAAATATGTAGAAGAATACATATCGGCCTAAACTGAGAAAAAATTTGCTTTTTTTAAAAGAAATGGGGATATTTATTATAGCAAAAAGTACAAAATATTGCGTTTTTTTTCAAAATTGTTGCTCTTTTTTTGTTTATAGCTCAAAAAATAAAAACCGCAGAGGCAATCAAATACCACCAAATGAAAGCTCTATTTGCGGAAAAAAAAGGACGTCAATTTTGTTTTTGGTGCAGCGTCGTGCGACCTAGCAATTGTCAGTTAAAGCGACGCAGTGCAGAATCGCAAAAAATGGCCCGGTCATTCAGCTGCCAAATCTTCCGGGGCTGAAGTGGTTAAATTAATTATTTTCCTCAAAATTCTACAAACAATAAGCCATAATGACAACGTGAAAAGTTTGTTTGAAATCTTTGCAAATTTATAAAAAATTTCAAAATCTTGTATATAAGTATTCACAGCCTTTGCCATGACACTCAAAATTTAGCTCAGGTGCGTCCTATTTCCACTGGTCATCTTTAATATGTTTCTAAACTTGAATGACATCCACCTGTGGTAAATTCAGTTGATTTGACATAAGTATAAGTAAATGCAGCGCTCTAAATAATGAAAAAATTTCAAATATCTCAAATAAACATTAAATTAAAGTGAATATCGACAATCATTTAAGTGAATATTGACAAATTACACTGCACACATGGTGCCAAAAAAAATATTCCTTTAAAACATAAACAAATACTAAAGTTCATATGAAAACAAACATAATCGACTGTGTGGGAACCTCCACCTCGGTGTTCTTGCCTCCACCAAACATAAAGAGTGAGAACTCTTGGTTGGTTGCTAGAGATTACTGTGGATATGACCTCAGGGGGGCATGATATACATATCAATGCCGCCGGTCACCACTATTTACATATGAATGCCGGTAATTTACATGTAAACACAGGGTCTGTAGGTGAGTCATCTGTACACAACAATAGAGCAGAGCTGGGCAGCATTAGTAGCAGCACTTCACACTGAGATATTGGGACACAGCACAGGACTAAAACCTCAAGGGACGACGGAATTTAAACCAGGATAGTTGGCAAGTATAAGGCAGCTGCTTTGGGCCCCACAACAATGAGAGAGCGCAGGGCATCTGCCCCTTTTGCCCTGCCTTAAAGACGGCCCTGGTTCTGGTGGGATCACACTCTGTATGTTTGGTGGAGGCAAGAACACCAAGGTGGAGGTTCCCACACAGTCGATTATCTTTGATTTCATATGAACTATTTGTTTATGCCTTAAAGGACTATTTTGGCACCATGTATGAGGTGCAATACCACGCCACTTCAGTTTTGTCTACATTATTGATTGTCAATATTCAATGTTTATTTGAGATATATGAAATTATTTAAATATTTAGAGCACTGCATTTACCTACAGTGCCTTGCAAAAGTATTCACCCCCCTTGGTTTTTACCTATTTTGTTACATTACAGCCTTTAGTTCAATGTTTTTTTAAACTAAAATATATGTGATGGATCAGAGCACAATAGTCTACGTTGGTGAAATTAGAAAAATATATACATAAAACTATTTTTCAGGAATAAAAAAATGATAATTGGCATGTGCGTATGTATTCACCCACCCTTTGTTATGAAGCCCCTAAAAAGCTCTGGTGCAACCAATTACCTTCAGAAGTCACATAATTAGTGAAATGATGTCCACCTGTGTGCAATCTAAGTGTCACATGATCTGTCATTTCATATACACACCTTTTTGAAAGGCCCCAGAGGCTTCAACACCTAAGCAAGAGGCACCACTAACCAAACACTGCCATGAAGACCAAGGAACTCTCCAAACAAGTAAGGGACAATGTTGTTGAGAAGTACAAGTCAGAGTTAGGTTAGATAAAAAAACAAATCTTTGATGATCCCTAGGAGCACCATCAAATCTATAATAACCAAATGGAAAGAACATGGCACAACAGCAAACCTGCCAAGAGACGGCCGCACACCAAAACTCACGGACCGGGCAAAGATGGCATTAATCAGAGAGGCAGCACAGAGACCTAAGGTAACCCTGTAGGAGCTGCTGAGTTCCACAGCAGAGACTGGAGTATCTGTACATAGGATGACAATAAGCCATACGCTCCATAGAGTTGGGCTTTATGGCAGAGTGACCAGAAGAAAGCCATTACTTTCAGCAAAAAACAAAACGGCACATTTTGAGTTTGCGAAAAGGCATGTGGGAGACTCCCAAAATGTATGGAGTAAGGTGCTCTGGTCTGCTGAGACTAAAATCACATCACCCACAGAAAACCATCCCCACAGTGAAACATGGTGGTGGCAACATCATGTTGTGGGGATGTTTTTCAGCAGTCAGGACTGGGAAACTGGTCAGAGTTGAGGGAAAGATGGATGGTGCTAAATACAGGGATATTCTTGAGCAAAACCTGTACCACTCTGTGCGTGATTTGAGGCTAGGACGGAGGTTCACCTTCCAGCAGGACAATGACCCCAAACACACTGCTAAAGCAACATTTGAGTGGTTTAAGCGGAAACATGTAAATGTGTTGGAATGGCCTAATCAAAGCCCAGACCTCAATTCAATAGAAAATCTGTGGTCAGATTTAAAGATTGCTGTTCACAAGCGCAAACCATCCAACTTGAAGGAGCTTGAGCAGTTTTGCAAGGAGGAATGGGCAAAAATCCCAGTGGTAAGATGTGGCAAGATCATAGAGACTTATCCAAAGCGACTTGGAGCTGTGGCTCTACAAAGTATTGACTTTAGGGGGGTGAATAGTTATGCACATTGACTTTTTCTGTTATTTTGTCCTATTTGTTGTTTGTTTCACAATAAAAAAAAACATTTTCAAAGTTGTGGGCATGTTCTGTAAATTAAATGATGCAAATCCTCAAACAATCTATGTTAATTCCAGGTTGTGAGGCAACAAAACATGAAAATTCCAAGGGGGTGAATACATTTGCAAGGCACTGTATACTTATTGTTTGTGTCTGTATATCTACACATATTGCACGCTGCCACACATTCACCTACCTAGCACTGACACACAATCTCTTCATGGAGTTAATTAGACATGATTTGGAAAGGCACACACCTGCCCATATAAGGTCCCACAGTTCACAGTGCATGTCAGAGAACAAACCAAGCCATGAGATCCAAGGAATTGTCTGTAGACCTCCAAAAACAGGATTGTATCTAGGCACAGATCTGGGGAAGGATACAGAAAAATTTCTGCAGCATTGAAGGTCCCAATGAGCACAGAGGCCTCAATCATCCATAAATAGAAGAATTTCAGAACCACCAGGACTCTTCGTAGAGCAGACCACCCAGCCAAACTGAGTGATCGGGCGAAAAGGACCCTAGTCAGGGAGGTGACTAAGAATCTGTTTCTCTGTGGAGAGAGGGGAACCTTCCAGCAGAACAACCATCTCTGCAGCACTCCACCAATCAGGCCTGTATTGTGTAGTGGCCAGATGTAATTCACTCCTCAGTAAAAGGCATATGACAGCCTGGAGTTTGCCAAAAGGCACTTGAAGGACTCTGACCATGAGAAACAAAATTCTCGAGGGGCGTGGCCAGGACATGGCTGTATGAAGACACGTTTCTGTGAGCTCCTGACCTCCCCCTGCCCATCTCGACAAACCGGACATTAACAGCCTCCTCCAGTGGCATGCTAGCCGTGAAACGATACCGGACAAGATCACCAACCCGTGTGAGCTGGTCCTGCAAAACCCAGGGAAAGATCCACCACTACTTTCAGAACGCGACCTCCTCCTCCCCAGGCGCCATAGTAGCAGCACCTTGTGGCTTAGGCCTAAGACAACATTCAATGCTGGACCCGCCAGACTTCTCTAGCTAATCCTCTGTATCTGACTCCCTATCAGAGACCCCTGCGCTCTTCTGCCCAGACATGTCCGAAGTCTCAGTCTCCCCTCTCCGAAGAGAACCAGACTGCCTTGACAGCGACATTAAGGCACTTCTCCAGGCCCTACCTATGAAGCAGGACATTGAGACCCTAATACTCTGGGTGAAAGAGGCCCACCCCCCCGGGACATATAGGAGGTGAGGGCAGAGGTCCATTCATTATCGGAGAGAGTGGACACCAGAAAGACGTTCATTTCCTCCTTGAGGCTTCTGATAGGGGCCCTAGAACAGTTGCATGTTGCCCAGGCAG
Organism: Lithobates clamitans; assembly: GCA_037952925.1. NCBI lineage: Eukaryota > Metazoa > Chordata > Amphibia > Anura > Ranidae > Lithobates > Lithobates clamitans. The sequence goes on from JBBGZY010001544.1 coordinate 135,195, forward strand.
AGGCAATGGTTGCTCTTCAGCTCCACTTGGAAGACAGAAGCTGCAGGAACAACCTGCAGCTACAAGGCCTCCCGGAAGCCACCGGCATCGAGCACCTTTCAGATATGGTGGGTGCCATTTTTCAGCAAGTATTGGAGTCCCCACAGACCACTGTAGATCTGGACAGGGTTCATGGGGCCCTTGGCCCGCGATCATCTCACCCTAATAGACCTAAGGATGTAGTGTGCCGCCTGCACCATTGCCCCCTGAAAGAACAGATCTTCCGCAAAACATGGGAATGCAGGGAGGTGAAATTTGATGGGGGCATCCATCAAGATCCTCCCAGATCTCTCCCGGGCAACACTACAGGGCAGGGCTCACCTACGCCCGATCCTAGACCTGGCACGGGAACAGGGAAGTACATACAGATGGGGTACCCGCTAACAGTTACCTTTTGGAAGGCCTCTGATTCCTTTACCCTACAAACACCCGCAGACCTGCCTGACCTGTTTGCCTTCCTAGATGTGGTGCCCATCCAGGTACCCAACTGGCTCCAGCTTCTTCCAAGCCCAACGGGCCTTCTTGGCAGCTCTGGTCCCCGGGGTACTTCCCAGCACGTCAACAGAGGCCACAGAGGAGATCCCGTGCACCCTCCGGAGAGAGGTCCTGGGAATCTTAAGTGTTGTCAGCACTACTTTACATGATTACATGGCGATTTTGTGACTGCTGAATTTTATAGCGGACGTTATGAGTTGTCCCCACCATCTGTCCTAATTAGCAGGTACCTTCTTTCATCTACATACAGTACAATGTGTGAATGTTAGATGCCTGGCAGACGTTCCTAGTAGACCCACACCAGGGACATATGGTCGATATGCAGTGCTCTTTTTTACACCCACCTGCTGAAATAAATAGCTGGACTGATGGCGGACGTTCTTAGCAGTCCCCATTGTTTGATTGCAGTCGAAAGGCTGAGCTCTTTCCTGCACTTATCTCCCTGGGAGACCCCGAGTGTTGTAACCTGAATCCTTTGTATCCTGCATGCGAGTTAAGTCACAACCCCGTGGGATTCCTACAGTACCACAACATTTCTTTGGGATGCAGGGTCTTTGTGCCCCAATGTTTTTTATGCCCCATGGTATCCATCTATCAGCTACTTCTGAGTCTTAGCGCCTTAGTATTTAATTGCTGAGTGCATTACTGTTCTTATGTTGATATGCCTGAGATGCCTTACTATGTTTCTCACATGTTTGACACCCAACTGACCTACATGCTAAACCTGCCATTGGGGAAACTACGATAGGCAGTTTTTGTTGGGCAGGGATACAGAGGACAGTACTTTTTTGCTGTGACCCTTGCATTACATGGGCTCCTGCTAGCTTCTGTAAACCTCTTTCTTTAGCCAATGTTAAACAACTACTTGTCTACAGGGTTGTGCATACTAACCATTGTTGTGAATATTAGCTTGAGCTCACAATATTGCTCTATCTCACCCTTCGTATCTTTGTACCTATGCATCTTAGTGAAATGCATATGCATCTTGAGGTGGAAATAGATCTTCTGTGTCAAAGCATGATCTAGGATACACCATTCTCCACCCCTCCCTTCCCTCCACCCCCATCCCTCCATTCCCCTGCCCCGTGTGGTCCCTCCATTCCCTTCCTCCTCCCCCCTTCCCTTCCCCCTTCCCTAACCCTTTCCTCCTTCACCCCCCTCCCCCTTACACTTCCCCTCTACCTCTACACTTTCATCCCTCCTTCCCTCTCCTTCCCCACCCCTCCCCACTCTCTCAACCTTCCCCCCCGCTACCATCCCTCCCTCTTCCCAGTTTCCCTCCCCCCCACTCCCGGGGAGAACCTGAAGTGGTCCTGCAACTATACAATGGTGATAAGTGAGCTGACATGCACCTGAGGTGGCCGGAGATTGCTGAAGGTCTCCATGTGAAGGAACCAGTGGCTCCCGCCCCCCCTCCCCTCCCCATAGGAGAGGAGGCAAGGGGTATTTCGATGCCTGTATGGATCCTGGAGGGGAAGACTACCCCCCCGGAAATTAATGTCAGTAACCTGGTGACAAGGCCGCCATCTACTACCCTACATGAGACATTGTTTTGTGCATTTGCTGCCAAATGCTCTTTCTAATGTGTGTTGCACTCCCACATACTGTTGCATATTTTCCTACATGTTGATTTATATGTGCTAGACAATATCTTAGATAATTGTTTTTGCTGATTTTCACTACCCGACAAGGTTGAGATGGGTAGGGATGGCCAGAACTCTATCTCCGGTTGTGTCTATCCAAATCCCCACATAGGCCAATGCTCAAATCCCAATATCATACTGGGGAACGTATTAGCATTTTTGCTACCTACTTAGAGTTTTACATCTCCTGTTACCTCACTCTGTATCTTTCTTTTACCCTCCCCTGCTTTTTCTGATTTTTTCTACCATCCCTCCCCCCTGCCACTCCTTACCCCTTCCTCTCATCCCTTACTATGGAGGTTATTAATGTGATCTCGCTTTACACCAAAGGACTTAATGTTCCAGAGAAAAGACTATGCTATTACAGGACCTACATCGCCTAAAAGTAGATGTAGCCTTCATACAGGAGTCCCACTTTAGGGACGACAAATTGCCCATCCTCAAGAATAGAGCCTTCCCGATAGCTTACCACTCGACCAACTTGGCAGCAAAATCATGGGGGTGTCTATACCTTTCTCTAGTAAAGTACCATGGACCTGCCTGGACACTGCTCTGGACCCAGCGAGTTGGTTTCTATTCCTTAAAGGCATGATTGGTGGTGTCAAGGTGACCTTGGTGAATTTTTAGGTCCCTAATAGTCACCAGGATACCTTCCTAGGGAAGACGCTTGAAAGCCTCATGGGCTTCTCCGAGCGTCAGCTGATTTTAGGAGGTGACTTTAACATCCCCATGATCCCTTCTGAGGACACCTCTTCGGGACTTTCCTCCGTTCCTCCTGGCTCCCACAAACGCATAGCTTATGCCCTACATGAAGCCCAACTAGTAGATGTATGGTGTATTCTCCACCCTACCGAAAGGGACTTTACTTTTTACTCTCTATCTCACAAGGTAAACTCGCGCATTGACTACTTCTTTGTACCACACACACAACTGCACGCAGTGAGAACCTCCGCAATAGGCTCCATTACATGGTCTGACCACGCTCCAATATCCCTGTTCTATGCCTTCACTGATACCTTCAATTCAAGGACCAAATGCTGGAGGCTGAAGGAAAGCCTTCTGCAAGACAAAGAGGTATCAATCTAGCAACAAATGTGGCAAAATGCTAGCAAGGTCTCTCCTAGCAAGGTTCTCTTCTAGAGAACAGAGACTGGCGACATACATACCCCACCTACTACCTCCAAAAGGAACCAAAGTTACCAAGCCACATGACATTGCCCGGGAATTTCAGAAATTCTATGTCTCCCTGTACAACCTAGATAAGGAACCCCCGCCGCAGGAAAACATACAATCCTACTTGACTTCCTCTTAGATGCCCCAACTGCCAACTTCGGCAAAGGAGGTTCTAGAGGACCCAATTATGATAGAAGAACTTCAAGGAGCAATAGGGGCTCCTAAACCTGGGAAAGCACCCGATGGGTTCACCGTCCACTACTATAAAACCCTCCTACCTTCTCTTGGCCCCTATATGGTTAAATTGTTTAACACGGTTGCATCCACCTCTTCCTTTGCAGTAGACCCCCTACAGGCCCACATTGCAGTGATCCCAAAGAGGGCAAAGACCCAACCTCGTGCGGGAACTATAGATCAATTTCATTGCTCAACATCGACCTTAAACTGTTTACCAAAATACTAGCAAACAGAATTCAACAACACTTACCACACGTAATTCATTTGGACCAAGTAGGGTTTGTACCCACTAGGGAAGCAAGGGACAATACTACCAAGGTCCTTAACCTGCTACACATAGCAAACAAATACCAAACCCAATGTGTGTTTCTGGGCACGGCCACGGAGAAGGCCTTTGACAGGGTGAACTGGAACTTTGTGCTCGCGGTCCTACAATATATAGGATTCGGCACCAACAGTATATATGCAGTACTGTGTAAATGTTTTAGGCAGGTGTGAGGAAATGCTGTAAAGTAAGAATGCTTTTAAAAATATATATTTTAATTGTTTATTTTTTACCAATTTACAAAATGCAAATTGAGCGAACAGAGGACAAATCGAAATCAAATCAATATTTGGTATGGCGGCAAACCAGCATCAATTCTTCATGGCAATCTTCAATTGCTTGGTAACACAAATTGCTAATCAGCCAATCACATGGCAGCAACTCAATGCATTTAGGCATCTAGACGTGGTGAAGATGACTTGCTAAGGTTCAAACTGAGCATCAGTATGGGAAAGAAAGGGGATTAAAGTGACTTTGAACATGGCATGTTGGTGCCAGATGGGCTGGTCTGAGTATTTCAAAAACTGCTGATCTACTGGTATTTTCGCGCACAACCATCTCTAGGGTTTACAGAGCATGGACAGAGAAAGGGACCATATCCAATGAGTGGCAGTTGTGTGGATGAAAATGCCTTGTTAATGTCAGAGGTCAGAGGAGAATGGGCAGACTGGTTCGAGATGATAGAAAGGCAACAGTAACTCAACCACTTGTTACAACAAAGGTATGCAGAATACCATCTATGAATGCACAACACATCAAACCTTGAAGCAGATGGGCTACAGCAGCAGAAGACCACAACAGATGCCACTTCTGTCAGCTAAAAACAGGAAACTGAGGCTACAATTTGGACAGGCTCACCAAAATTGGACAATAGAAGATTGGAAAAGCATTGGTCTGACGAGTTTCAATATTAGCTGCAACTTTCAGATGGTAGGGTCAGAGTTTGGCGTAAACAACATCAAAGCACGGATCCATCCTGCCCTGTATCAACGATTCAGTCTGGTGGTGGTGATGTAATGGTTTGGGGGATGTTTTCTTGGCACACTTTGAGCCCCTTAGTACCAATTGAGCACGCCACGGCCTACCTGAGTATTGTTGCTGACCATGTTCATCCCTTTATGACTACAGTGTACCCAACTTCTGATGGCTTCTTCCAGCAGGATAATGCACCGTGTCACAAAGCTCAAATAATCTCAAACTCTTTTCTTGAACATGACAATGAGTTCACTGTACTCCAATAGCCTCCACAGTCACCAGATCTCAATCTAATAGAGCATCTTTAGGATGTAGTGGAATGATAGATTCGCATTATGGATGTACAGCCGACAAATCGGCAGCAACTGCGCGTAATGCTATCATGTCAATATGGACCAAAATCTCTGAGGAATGTCTCCAGCACCTTGTTGAATCTATGCCACGAAGAATTAAGGCAGTTCTGAATGTAAAAGGGGGTCCAACCCGGTACTAGCAAGGTACAGTATACCTAATAAAGTGGGCGGTGAGTGTATATAGTAAATCTGTATAAATGATATTCTGTCTAAAGCAGATGTAAACCATAACTAAATGACCTTTAGTTGTACTATGCATCATAAATGTTAGCCTTTTTAATATAAATTATTTCTTCTCACTTGTTATACTTTCTTGAATCACAGTGCCGCGCTCCAAAAATCTCTACATGGCTTTTTTCAGGGTGGGTTTCCTGGTGGTGTCAACAGTGGACCATAAATAAAATAAAAAAAGCAGTGCTGTAAACCAAATTGTGATAAATAAATGTCACAATAGTGATAAATAATGCATAAAGTCCATAATCTGATCAAATAAATCAGCACAGTTCAACAGTGACAATCTTCCAAGGTGCAACGGATGAGGAGCCCCAGCATGGGTCTCTTCCAAAAATAATTAGCAAATAAACTGGATAACCTTCACCGCACCACTGTGATATGAGTAAATTGTGCACTTACCAACTGGCAAGCTTAAGAAAGCTTGTGACCTTAACCCGGTCGGGGCCTTTCTTGAGATGGAGACACCACTAAACCGCTCCTTAGACCGTGACTGGACCACTAGCCTCCACAAAAGGGGAACCTGGATGCGTGAGATACTAAACTCCTATCTAGGAGTTGTTCTCACAGACAATGCCACACAAAAGAGAGAGGAAGAGCAACATAGCGTAATGACGACGTCAGAAGTGTGACGAAACGTACGTCGGGCGTGCTGACGTGCCGTACTCACCGTCTGTAGGACGGGTGTTCATGTGTAGCCGGCCGGCTTCTTATGCCTATTTTATTCAACACATTGTAAGTGTATTTTTAATTTTTTTAAATAAACATCCATCCAGGATTACGCTATGTTGCTCTTCCTCTCTCTTTTGTGTGGCATTGTCTGTGAGAACAACTCCTAGATAGGAGTTTAGTATCTCACGCATCCAGGTTCCCCTTTTATGGAGGCTAGTGGTCCAGTCACGGTCTAAGGAGCGATTTAGTGGTGTCTCCATCTCAAGAAAGGCCCCGACCGGGTTAAGGTCACAAGCTTTCTTAAGCTTGCCAGTTGGTAAGCGCACAATTTACTCATATCACAGTGGTGCGGTGAAGGTTATCCAGTTTATTTGCTAATTATTTTTGGAAGAGACCCATGCTGGGGCTCCTCATCCGTTGCACCTTGGAAGATTGTCACTGTTGAACTGTGCTGATTTATTTGATCAGGTTATGGACTTTATGCATTATTTATCACTATTGTGACATTTATTTATCACAATTTGGTTTACAGCGCTGCTTTTTTTATTTTATTTATTGTCCAGTGTGTGTATCTCACCTTTAAGCGGCTGCTTTTTCTTCCTTTTTATTGTATGTCATTTATTACTTGCTAATTGTTTAAGGGTATACAGCGCGGTGCTCTTTCTTCTTTATACTTGCAACAGTGGACCATGTCTGCATATTATGTTTGGAAAAATTAAAGTCTCCATAAAAATATTGAAAATTGAGTTTTAAAATGACATAAACATGTTAAAAACTTTGTAAGATTTAAGTGATTTGGTTTAAATATACTTTAGGGTATATGTCAAGGCAAGCAAAAAAAAAGTAGTATCCTGTTCATTGCTGCAAAATATGCACATCTGCTGTGTTTTATCCTTTTTAGTGACTCTGCAAGTATAGAAAATACTTGAGTATCCACCAAAAATGCACTTAACATTTAATTTCCCATTATAAGCAAATGGCACACAGCATTTTTGTAGATTGAATTGTGTCTGATGATACCTGTCAACTGCATCAAAACTGCTGCATGCAGGAGACTGGAAGTGCACCATCATTGGCAATCTACAGTGCCTTAAAAAAGTATTCATACCCCTTGAAATTGTCCACTTTTTGTCATGTTACAACCAAAAACGTGAATGTGTTTTATTGGGATTTTATGTGATAAACCAAAGTGGCACATAATTGTGAAGTTGAAGGAAAATAATAAATGGTTTTCAATTTTTTTTACAAATAAATATCTGAAAAGTGCAGTGTACATTTGAATTCAGCTGCCTTTACTCTGATACCCCTATTTAAAATCTAGTGGAACCCATTGCCTTCAGAAATCATCTAGTAAGTAAATAGAGTCCACCTGTGTGTGATTTAATCTCAGTATAAATACAGCTGTTCTGTGAAGCCCTCAGAGGTTTGTTAGAGAACCATAGTTAACAAGCAGCATCATTAAGGCCAAGGAACACACCAGACAGGTCAGGGATAAAGTTGTGGACAAGTTTTAAGCAGGGTTAGGTTATAAAAAATATCCCAAGCTTTGAACATCTCACGGAGCACTGTTCAATCCATCATCCGAAAATGGAAAGAGTGTGGTACAACTGCAAACCTACCAAGACATGGCCATCCACCTAAACTGACAGACTGGGCAAGCAGCCAAGAGGCCCATGGTAACTCTGGAGGAGCTACAGAGATCCACAGCTCAGGTGGGAGAATCTGTCCACAGGACAACTATTAGCCATGCACTCCACAAATCTGGCCTTTATGGAAGAGTGGCAATAAGAAAGCCATTGTTGAAAGAAAGCCATAAGAAGTCCTGTTTGCAGTTTGAAAGAAGCCATGTGGGGGACACAGCAAACATGTGGAATAAGGTGCTCTGGTCAGATGAGACCATACAGCCAGAGCTACAATGAAATGGTTTAGCTCAAAGCATATTCATGTGTTAGAACGGTCCAGTCAAAGTCCAGACCTCAATCCAATTGGGAATCTGTGGCAAGGCTTGAAATTCACTGTTCACAGATGCTCTCCATCCAATCTGACAGAGCTCGAGATATTTTGCAAAGAAGAATGGCCAAAGATGTCACTCTCTAGATGTGCAAAGCTGGTAGAGACATACCCAAAAAGACTTGCAACTGTAATTGCAATGAAAGGTGGTTCTACAAAGTATTGACTCAGGGGGGCAGAATACAAATGCACGCCACACTTTTCACATATTTATTTGTAAAAAAAATTGAAAACTATTTACAATTTTCCTTCCACTTCACAATTATGTGCCACTTTGTGTTGGTCGATCACATAAAATCCCAATAGAATACATTTATGTTTTTGGTTGTAACATGACAAAATGTGGACAATTTCAAGGGGTATGAATACTTTTTCAAGGCACTGTATGTGGATCTCTATGCACTGTTTCAAGTGGTAAAGAGCTATTGAAAAAACACTTATGAGCATTTTTAGTAATCCAGTAACCCTAATGCCGCGTACACACGAGTGGACTTTACGGCAGACTTTGCCCGGCAGACTTTTCGACGGACCTTACGACGGACTTTCTGAATGAACGGACTTGCCTACACACAATCCACCAAAGTCCGTCGAATTCGTATGTGATGACGTACGACCGGACTAAAACAAGGAAGTTCATAGCCAGTAGCCAATAGCTGCCCTAACGTGGCTTTTTGTCCTTCGAACTAGCATACAGACGAGCGGACTTTTCGACTGGACTCGATTTCGACGGATTGATTTAAAACATGTTTCAAATCTAAGTCCGTCCAACTTTTGAGAAAACAAAGTCCGCTGGAGCCCACACACGATCGAATTGTCTGACGAAATCCAGTCCGCCGGGCAAAGTCTGCCGTAAAGTCCGCTCGTGTGTACGCGGCATTACTGTACAGTAAAATCATGCTTTGTTGATAAAATTCTCAAATTTCCCAGATTCATTGGGAAATGCCACCAAGTTGACTGTAAATGACGTATTGATTATTTACTTTTTTCTATGCATTTGCAAACCTCCAAAAGGAAACCATGGGAATATACAAGCTTGTGTCGTCCTGCTGTTGGAAACATGATGCCTAGCGTGCAGAATAAATAAATGAGTAAAGCAGTTTACAGTCTCACTTTTTATGTTGGTAATAAAATCTGAACAGCTGCCCTGACAATAACTGAAATATCACTGCTTGATAAATGTTCAGCACTAACGGTCATCATTTTAATGATATGAACTGTAATTTTCCTTCTGGCAGGGGAATAGGAGAGTTCAAGAAAACATATGCATTAAACAAACCATTAGGGAAGTCTAATTAGAACAGAGTAAGACCTTCCTGTGAAGTCAGAGTGAAAATGGAAAAATACTGTGTGTTTTTTTCGAAGGAAGAAGAACCTAAAATCTAAGTTGCCATTATAGAAGAGAAATACTATTATATAATATATTTGGGTATATAAAAATAAATATCTGACTTTGTATTTACAAATGCTATGATGCCCAGTAATGCTTACACCTGACGGTATTTGGAGACATCAACTCCACTGAAAGCATTTAGGCACTTTGATGTCCCCCTTTATATAGCATGCATTTTTACTATTCAGGGTATATCCGATGACTATATATGCAGTGCAGTAGGATACTGGGCTATTATTTTATTCCTGTAGATTTGACGTTGAAGGATTAAAGCCACTGGCATGACAGCTGGGCAGCTAGTATTTTTAAGATGTCAGCAATAGTAGCCTTCATATTTTTTTTTAATGACAGCTTTCCATACCCAATGCATACAGTACCAACAATGGAATCCCATGACACTTTATTCATGTCTGCATCACTATTTAGGGAGACTGTACTCCACAGCACATATGAAACGACAGGCAAAACATTTTTAACCCTTCACAAACCGCACCCCTTCCTATCAAGCCTTGCCCCTTTTGTCTGCAGTGTCATGGCTGGCACTAATATGGAGAAATTGTATAAGCAATCAACATAACTTGAGATCCTAACTAGCCAAAATTGTACCCATTTTGGTACAGTACATGCTGTAAAATTAACATCTATGTAAAAATTCCAAAATGCAATTTTCTAGTAAAATTAAATGCAAACATACGTTTTTCAATTCTTTTCTTCAGCTGGCATATCCCATTTCTATATTTCTAAAGCCATTTGTGTTACTACAAAACAGATACTTTTCCGTTTATTAATAGGAAGTAATCTTGCATCTGAAATCTGCTGAAAGAACACTTCTGGACAACTTCCCAGAATTTATTCTCCCCTATAAAGACATCACAACACTAACCAACAAACTGCCAATTAAATTGAAGCAGTACTAACTAGAAATTCCTCAGATTCAACTGCAACTTATTAGGAGATGCATTTCTCCCGGGAAGGCTGTTAAATAAACAGCATTGAAGGAAGAAGACTTCAACGCTGAAGGTTTTATCATTTAAAAATGGTAAACTTTTCCATGATGCCCTGATATGGACTAGCTTGGGGGTTTTAGCATAAATCACTTGCCAATTAGTTTTTTTTAGGGTTTAAAAAGACAGATCAGAAGAACCTCAGTTATTTAGATGTTAACCCTTTCAGAGAAACCTACTGAAAATAGACCAGATTGCAACTGGTGTGCACAGGAAGGAAATGTGACAAGGTTTTGCACTTTTCTGACTAAACAGAAAGTCAAAAATCTCAAGCTGGCATATAGACACAAGACGTGCCTCTATGTACCTTGTTTTTTTTCTTCTTTAATTTTAGCTCTGGCACCACATCCTTGCCATTTACATCTCCCTGCTGGAACATGGCTAAATGCAAGGCTGTTCTATGTGCAGTAAGCATGTGTTTGAAAGCAAAAAAAAAGATTTAGGAAGTATGGGAAGGTAAGTCTTTATCTATTTTAAAGTCCTTGGGCAAGCTCTTTCTTTACCTAAGACCAGTGTTTCTCAACCTTTTTTCAGTCAAGACACCTTTTAAAATTATAGACAATCTCAGGGCATCCTTTAAATGTATGGACAGTCTCAAGGCACCCCGTTGTAAAATGTAAAAAAACTATCCTAATAGCTTTACACAATGCAGCAACATCCACATGTAGGACACCCAACGTTAGAGGTGATTTATTCTTCCAAAGCAAATATACTTTTGCACACTGGTACTGACTAGTATTCCAATGTTTCTCTTCTCCCTCAATTTCTCCCCATCAGTCAGCTAATGTCATCCCAGTGCTGAGGGAGATGGTTCATAATGAAAACCCGTGACTTTGTGTAGCTAAAAGTAAGGCTTGGTCCACCTGCTGGCTTGTATACAATTTTTGATCAATTTTTAGGCATTTTACCTAGGCACCCCTGCAGAATCCTCAAGGCACACCAGGGTGCCTGGGTACCCTGGTTGAAAAAGGCTGCTTTAGACCCACCGAACTTTGCTTTAACTCAATTTTCACTAAAAGATATATAGTATGATGTGCAGAAACCTATACTCCTAACTGTAAAGAATATTTCCTGATGAAATTAAATCACAAACAAATTACAAAACATGCAGTTCATATGTCTGAACTTGCAAATAAACATTCAAACTGTGGCATATCACAGAATTCATGCTGGTCTTGCCTGCTGTTCTATATAAGTGAAATGAAAGAAAAGAGCATGCAGTAACCTTGTGTGATAAAATTAACACATTGTATCCATTATTATAAAAATTGTTATTACGTAAGAATTTGATCAATTTTATCTATAAATATATATTTATAGATCACTTCTATTTCATTTTTATGTTTTACATTTTTTATTCTAGTTTTCACCATAATCATCTATCCTTGTATGGAATCATGGGTAGGTTTCAGTGTGATTTTATGTATGTTATCAATCTATCTTACTTTGTCCATTGCTAATGAAACTTAAGGGAAAAATAGTAATTTATAAAAAAATTGGCCGAGGACCCAAATAAGAAAATTCTTACCTTACTGGAACCCAATAAAATAATTATTTCCAAACTGTCAACAAAGCCAAACAATGAAAAAAAGGGCTGTTTAATACATTGTGCACATTGCTCATCATTTTTGTTAGCAGACAGAAATTCATTATTTACTATATTTTCTTTTTGACATTTTCAACTAACTCCAGGGTATCTTTACCTCACAAATATTCTCTGTTTAATTCTCTTCAACCCCTCCTTACACGTCCTTGCTGTGCTGTCAAATTTATCTATTTGTTTCACAGGGTTTGAGAGGCGTGGGAGTATTTATTAAATTTTTTATCCAATAGAAAAAAAACAAACATTCTCTTTGATACATTACCACATTTTTTATAGACTATGTTTTCAAATTGTGGTTGTATATGATTTGTAACATAGATAAAGTGTGCTATATCAGTGGGACAAACCAGTCTACAGAGTGTGTTTTCTGCCACATTTTTTTGAGCTTCCTCCAGCAGGATGTGCTAGAGAAATATGATGGGTGTTATGGATATCTTGTAACTTGGTCAATCAGTGGGCCTAGGAAACCTGCTGTGCATGTTACAAGAACTATCAACTATCATATATAGCTGAGCCACTTCCAGTTCTCTCTTCCCTTATTGGCTTTTGCCTTGTGAGAATATCCATTTAGTTTCTCCTAGGCCTTGGAAATAGGCACAAGGCAGGATGCAGAGATTCACCTTGCTGGTAAGGACCCCTGAAGGTACATGGCTACTAGACAAAGCAAGCATAAGACCTAGGAGAAGCAAGATACAACCCATAAAGGATGTACTGAGGTGCTGAGAGGTATGGTTGAGTAGGAAGTTCTACACTGCCACCCTTCCATGCTGTCCTACCCTGGAAGTGAAACCTGACATACTACTCAAACCTTAATTGTCTATAAAAAATGGAGTCTAGCCAACACAGAATTAGGTCTGAGGGTAACAACCAGAGACTTTAAAGGAGATGTTGAGGGATTTAGAAATGATTTAGGCCTAGTCTGATGTATGTGCTGTTAGGTATATCCTGATCTGCACCTCACTCACCTTCCCATATTGCCTTGTGCAGCAAACCTCTTTTCTATTTAAAATGCACTAAAGTGAATATCACCCACTCATTCTGAACATCCAAAGAAAGGAACCAGAGCTAGGATTATTGTGCCTGGGACAAATCGGCAAGAATAACACCATATTTTATTTTCTCTACATGTGCATGAATCGAACTCCATAGACACTGTTTTTTTTATTTTTTTTTGCTCCACTTGACAACTGAGCTAATGATAAGGATTGGCTAGTGGTAATTTTATATAATAATCACCTTTTTTGCATTGCCTCTGAACAGTGTTATGCCCTAGTAATTAAGTGTCAATAAATACTTATATTAGGCATTAGGATTAATTTTGATAAGTGTGAGCTGAGACCAGACACCTTACAATCCTCATGATGCTGCTAAAGTCATTCTTTTGAGTGTGTCTCTGGCATATACCAATCTCAGGATCCACTTACTTTAGGACTGCTAACCCTAACGCTGATCATGGTGAGACAGTGAAATTGGCTGGGTCACTGAAAGGCACTATATTTGTGACTGCAGTTTGTTGCTCTACATTACTTTGTATTATACATTTGTTAATTTTATCATACAGGGTTGGTAAGCTCTCTCCTTTTTTCAATTCAATTTTCACCCTCTCCTATTTTTAAAGCCATAATATGCAAGTATATGCATTGCACATTATGTAACAGATAATGCCAGGACAGCATGTCCCCATTGCCCCTCCTTTGTGAGCACTATCATATTCTCTTCTTCCAGGAGTCTTCAGCCATCTTGATTGGCCTGAATTGAATGATGCAGCTCCCATGCATGCATATAGCATCTGGTACTTATTCCCCCATTTTACAGATTTAAGACTGTACACCAAGTTGTTCACATACTGTAAAAATACATGTTTAGATATTCCAATATTGCACTAGCCCATATGATACTATTAATTACATTCTGTCCTCATTAATCAATTGATGGACCAATCATGTTTGTTTAAACAATAATAAAATATCATACATAATACCACTAAAAGAACATAAAACCCAATTCTTTAAGGACCAAATATGCTAAAACATGTTTTTGATACTTCATTCTTATAATAAATTCATAAAATCAATAGTTGCTAATAAAACAATTTAGGTCCAGCTCGACATTCATTCCTTTTGGGCTAAGAGAGTCTGTCAAATATATCCATTTAGTTTCACATTTGGATAATCCCCTTACCCTGTTACTACCTCGCCAATGAGGGATCACTTTTATGTTTCATTTTAAAATGCATGGAAACGCTATGTTCCTTGTAACCAATCCTGATGTTATTAATATGTTCTGATACTTGTTTACTTAAAGTACGTTTAGTGTGTCCTATATGCATGAGTTTACAAGGACACTGGAGCGCATATACTACATGGGTGGACTTACATGAAATAAAATCCTTTACCTCCCATGTTCTAAGATTAGCCGTTGATTGAAACTCAGTTAATCCTCTTAATCTTGTGTGTACTTGTCGGCAAGATATATATTTCTGACAAGCATGAAAACCTGGGCTGTCCCAGAACATAAATATAAATAAAAACTGCGCTAATGGAAAATATAAAAAGCTGCGGTTATAGGTGAGGTACACCAAACAGAATATAGAAAATAAAAAACCGCGCTATAAACATATAAATCCTATATAAAAAGTCCAGAAATCACAAATCCTAGGTGGAAGACGTGAATTCTTATCAGTTACAGTCCTGTAGGTGAGTAATCAGGTGAACACATATAAGAAGTGGTGCGCTTACCAGAAGTAAGCCAAAATAAAGCGAGTGGCTTAAAACCCAGCCGGGGCCTCTGGAAACGACCACCAAAAATGGAGTAGAGTCACACTCCAACCGTAGGGGCAGATCCGTCAAGGATTTTCAGGGATATATGAGAGAAAAACATAGCATAATACTGATAGCACAGCAAAATGTAAAAAAGGAAAAAAGAAGACAGCACACCACTAAACAAAAAATCATTCAGTGCTCAGACCATAGTCCGCACACTGCATCACATGGTCTGCATGGCTGTCGTCCCAGAAGGAAGCCTCTTCTAAAGATGATGCACAAGAAAGCCTGCAACAAGTTTGCTGAATACAAGCAGATTTAGGTCATGGATTACTGGAACCATGTCCTGCGTTCTGATGAGACCAAGATAAACTTATTTGGTTCAGATCGTGTCAAGCGTGTGTGGCAGCAACCAGGTGAGGTTGTCCCAGAACATAGTTGGTCTTAATGGTGGATTTAATATTTTTTTAACTACTCTGTCTCCAAAGGATGGTCCTTTTCTATAAATACAGATCTGGTTATCTGGGAGAGCTTTAGTTAATATTTTATCTGTGGTTAACAACGCCCAATATTTTTAAAAAATTGCTTTCACCTCTTTATATTGTGCGTGGTAGGCACTAATGAAACCCCACTCATTTACTGTCCCTTTGTTTGTCTTTTTCCATCAGGCATCCACTTTGAGGTATTTTTTGTATTTCCTTCATAGTTCTGCCTAACATTGTGATGTCGTATCCCTTTTCAGTAAAACATGTTTTGAGAACCTGAGCTTGTATTACATAATCATCATCTTGTGTGCAATTCCTCCTGACTCTTGTAACTTGGCCCTTCGGTATATTTTTTAAACATGTTGGATGGTGTCCACTGTGGCTCGATAGATCACTATTTCGATCAGTTTGTTTGAAAAAACATTTAGTCTCCAACTGGTGATTCTTAAAGCGGAAGTAAACCCATCCATAAAACAGTTTCATTTCCGGCACGTGCCGGAAATGTAACACTCCCATTGGTTGTGCTCTCAACCAAACTGTCAAACCATCCAATGGCTGGTGTCATAACTGATCACATGTGCAGCATTATGGCAGTTGTAGATTAAACAGAGGCAAAGATGGCGGCTTCCTTGGCTGAAAACGATAGGGGGGTTTACTTCCACTTTAAGCATCACTGTCACATCCAGATAGTTGATAGTTTCTTGACTCCATTGACATTCCAATTTAATATTGTTGTCGTTGTTGTTAAGATCATTCACAAAAGAGATAAGGGAGGATTCAGAGCCAGTCCATATAAAGAAGAGATCGTCTATGAATTATCTGTAAAATAAAAGCTCTTTTCTACGTTGTCCATATATGAATTCATCTTCCCATGCACTCATGCCAAAAAATAGAATCACATCGAGATTCAGTTTCTCTGCCATTACAATATGTAGCACCAATTATATTGGATGAGAATGGTAGACCATATATACAGTATTTAACATTAACAGTGGATCTGAGATTAGCCATAAACATAAAACATACCCGTGAAACCTAATTCTCCTGTGTGTAATATAGTGGGTTTTAATAATACAGGTAATTTCACTGCTAGACAGGTATCTAATGTAACATTTGAAGTACCTGGTTTAGTGAAAACTAATATTAACATTTGGGTCTGTCACAAAGCAGAGAATATACTTGGCATTGATGTAATCAATAAACAAATGTGGGTGATTGATTTGGCTAATAAAAGTATTTGGAAAGATCAATCTAGGCCCAAATCAGTGATTATTGATCCCTATATGTCTACAGAATGAAAGTGGCCTGATATTGATGGTAATTGTGCTTTAAAGGAAGTGGTACAATGTTTTTCAAGTTTGTGGTCAAAGTTCAAAAATTACATTGGTACTTTGAGTAATGATCTAGACAGGGGTGTTGGCGCTGTCCGGCTATATGCACATAAAGATATATAAAAAACTACTCAGATAAATAAAGCAGAAATACTTGTAAAAGAGGTGATGCGTGTAAACAATACGTAACAGGGCTAGGGTGTATTAAATGCAAACAATACCCTAGGCAGATAATAATACTAATAAAGTGCTGCGTGCTCCTGAAAGTGAAAAATGTGCCTTAGTTCCAATTAATCAAATGTCCATATGTGTGTAAAGGAATATACCACTAATGCAAAATGTGTAAAATACAAACAGTCTCCCTGGCATAAAAATGCAGTAAAGTGCAAAGTGCTCCTGAACAAATGTGTCTTAACCTCAATGCATCAAATACCATAAAAATAAAAATAAAATGTACCCGCAGGTGAATAAACAATAGTGGCAATCAAAACAGTAATTTTGCAAATCAAGCACACAATTTGTGACATAAAAATGGAAAAGATAATAATTTAGAAGATATCCCCAACAAGTGTGCATAAAAATATATAGAAGAGTATATAAATGTCCAAAGTTCAAAGTCCCAAAAAATGTGTCCTTATAGTGAAAAAACAGTGATCTCAGCTTTAACTGATGTAATCCCCGTCCTCCACCGCACCCCCACTCGTGCTTGCACTCACCGGACTACCTCACCCCTGCAGGGGTAAAGGCATATGTGGAAAAATCCCACGATGGCGAATCCAGGGGAGGAGGGGTTCCTCCGTTGAAGGGTGTTGTGTCCTTAGTAATATCCCCAGTAACGAACATCCATGTAAAGTGAGGAAGAAGGAAACTTCATAGCGTAACTCCACAAAAATTATATGAATTTTATTGATAAAAGTCCATGACAAACGTGGTAAAAAGTAAATCGTAAAATCAATGTAAAAAACGCCGGAGCTGACAGTGCTCCAGAAGCCGGGTCTCAGCCGTTGAGCAGCGTGGTGTGGCGTGCGTTCCACCGCTCACAGCTGGCCTCAGATGACGTCTTGATAACGAAACGCGTAAGGCGTGGCCTGGTGATACACACACACGTCAGTACCTTCTCTGTGTTTGTTCCAGTTTCCAGCTGTGAGCGGTGGAACGCACGCCACACCACGCTGCTCAACAGCTGAGACCCGGCTTCTGGAGCACTGTCAGCTCCGGCGTTTTTTACATTGATTTTATGATTTACTTTTTACCACGTTTGTCATGGACTTTTATCAATAAAATTCATATAATTTTTGTGGAGTTACGCTATGAAGTTTCCTTCTTCCTCACTTTACATGGATGTTCGTTACTGGGGATATTACTAAGGACACAACACCCTTCAACGGAGGAACCCCCCCCCCCCTGGATTCGCCATCGTGGGATTTTTCCACATATGCCTTTACCCCTGCAGGGGTGAGGTAGTCCGGTGAGTGCAAGCACGGGTGGGGGTGCGGTGGAGGACGGGGATTACATCAGTTAAAGCTGAGATCACTGTTTTTTCACTATAAGGACACATTTTTTGGGACTTTGAACTTTGGACATTTATATACTCTTCTATATATTTTTATGCACACTTGTTGGGGATATCTTCTAAATTATTATCTTTTCCATTTTTATGTCACAAATTGTGTGCTTGATTTGCAAAATTACTGTTTTGATTGCCACTATTGTTTATTCACCTGCGGGTACATTTTATTTTTATTTTTATGGTATTTGATGCATTGAGGTTAAGACACATTTGTTCAGGAGCACTTTGCACTTTACTGCATTTTTATGCCAGGGAGACTGTTTGTATTTTACACATTTTGCATTAGTGGTATATTCCTTTACACACATATGGACATTTGATTAATTGGAACTAAGGCACATTTTTCACTTTCAGGAGCACGCAGCACTTTATTAGTATTATTATCTGCCTAGGGTATTGTTTGCATTTAATACACCCTAGCCCTGTTACGTATTGTTTACACGCATCACTTCTTTTACAAGTATTTCTGCTTTATTTATCTGAGTAGTTTTTTATATATCTTTATGTGCATATAGCCGGACAGCGCCAACACCCCTGTCTAGATCATTACCCATTTTTTGGATATCACCTTGGTGATATTCATTTGTAGGGGGGCAGCAGTCCCTTCTCTTCCTAAGCGCGGAATTACTGCCATACATACATTGGTACTTTGTAACCACTTCAGCCCCGGACCATTATGCTGCATAAGGACCAGAGAACTTTTTCCAATTTGGCACTGTGTCTCTTTAACTGCTAATTGCGCGGTCATGCAATGCTGTACCCAAACAAAATTTGCGTCCTTTTCTTCCCACAAATAGAGCTTTCTTTTAATGGTATTTGATCACCTCTGCCGTTTATATTTTTTGCGCTATAAATGGAAAAAGACCGAAAATTTTGAAAAAAATGATATTTTTTACTTTTTGTTATAAAAAAAATCCAATAAACTCAATTTTAGTCATACATTTAGGCCAAATGTATTCGGCCACATGTCTTTAGTAAATAAAATATCAGTAAGCGTATATTTATTTGTTTGCGCAAAAGTTATAGCGTTTACAAACTAGGGTACATTTTCTGGAATTTACACAGCTTTTAGTTTATGACTGCCTATGTCATTTCTTGAGGTGCTAAAATGGCAGGGCGGTACAAATCCCCCCCAAATGACCCCATTTTGGAAAGTAGACACCCCAAGGAAATTGCTGAGAGGCATGTTGAGCCTATTGAATATTATTTTTTTTTGTCCCAAGTGATTGAATAATGAGAAAAAAAAAAATTACTAAAAGTTGTCACTAAATGATATATTGTTCACACAGGCCATGGGCATATGTGGAATTGCACCCCAAAATATATTTAGCTGCTTCTCCTGAGTACGGGGATACCACATGTGTGGGACTTTTTGGGAGCCTAGCCACGTACGGGGCCCCGAAAACCAATCACCGCCTTCAGGATTTCTAAGGGCGTAAATTTTTGATTTTACTCCTCACTACCTATCACAGTTTTGAAGGCCATAAAATGCCCAGATGGCACAACCCCCCCCCCAAATGACCCCATTTTGGAAAGTAGACACCCCAAGCTATTTGCTTTGAGGCATGTTGAGTCCATGGAATATTTTATATTTTGACACAAGTTGCGGGAAAGTGACAATTTTTTTTTTTTTGTTGCACAAAGTTGTCACTAAATGATATATTGCTCACACAGGCCATGAGCATATGTGGAATTGCACCCCAAAATACGTATAGCTGCTTATCCTGAGTATGGGGATACCACATTTGTGGGACTTTTTGGGAGCCTAGCCGCGTACGGGGCCCCGAAAACCAATCACCGCCTTCAGGATTTCTAAGGGTGTAAATTTTTGATTTCACTCTTCACTGCCTATCACAGTTTCGGAGGCCATGGAATGCCCAGATGGCACAAACCCCCCCCAGATGACCCCATTTTGGAAAGTAGACACCCCAAGCTATTTGCTGAGAGGCATGGTGAGTATTTTGCAGCTCTCATTTGTTTTTGAAAATGAAGAAAGACAAGAAAAACTTTTTTTTTCTTTTTTCAATTTTCAAAACTTTGTTACAAAAAGTGGGGTCTGCAAAATACTCACTATACCTCTCAGCAAATAGCTTGGGTGTCTACTTTCCAAAATTTGGTCATTTGGGGGGGTTTTGTGCCACCTGGGCATTCCATGGCCTCCGAAACTGTGATAGGCAGTAAAGAGTGAAATAAAAAATGTACGCACTTAGAAAGCCTGAAGGCGGTGCTTGGTTTTTGGGGTCCCGTACGCGGCTAGGTTCCCAAAAAGTCTCACACATGTGGTATCCCTGTATTCAGGAGAAGCAACAGAATGCATTTTGGGGTGTAATTTCACATATTCCCATGGCATGTTTGAGCAATATATCATTTAGTGACAACTTTGTGCAAAAAAAAAAAAAAATTTGTCTCTTGGGTCACAATATAAAATATTCCATGGACTCGACATGCCTCTCAGCAAATAGCTTGGGGTGTCTACTTTCCAAAATGGGGTCATTTGGGGGGGGGGGGGTTTGAACTGTCCTGGCATTTTATGCACAACATTTAGAAGCTTATGTCACACATCACCCACTCTTCTAACCACTTGAAGACAAAGCCCCTTCTGACACTTTTTGTTTACATGAAAAAATTATTTTTTTTTGCAAGAAAATTACTTTGAACCCACAAACATTATATATTTTTTTAAAGCAAATGCCCTACAGATTAAAATGGTGGGTGTTTAATTTTTTTTTCACACAGTATTTGCGCAGCGGTTTTTCAAATGCATTTTTTGGGGAAAAAACACACTTTTTTAAATTTTAATGCACTAAAACCAGACCAGACACCTTACAATCCTCATGATGCTGCTAAAGTCATTCTTTTGAGTGTGTCTCTGGCATATACCAATCTCAGGATCCACTTACTTTAGGACTGCTAACCCTAACTCTGATCATGGTGAGACAGTGAAATTGGCTGGGTCACTGAAAGGCACTATATTTGTGACTGCAGTTTGTTGCTCTACATTACTTTGTATTATACATTTGTTAATTTTATCATACAGGGTTGGTAAGCTCTCTCCTTTTTTCAATTCAATTTTCACCCTCTCCTATTTTTAAAGCCATAATATGCAAGTATATGCATTGCACATTATGTAACAGATAATGCCAGGACAGCATGTCCCCATTGCCCCTCCTTTGTGAGCACTATCATATTCTCTTCTTCCAGGAGTCTTCAGCCATCTTGATTGGCCTGAATTGAATGATGCAGCTCCCATGCATGCATATAGCATCTGGTACTTATTCCCCCATTTTACAGATTTAAGACTGTACACCAAGTTGTTCACATACTGTAAAAATACATGTTTAGATATTCCAATATTGCACTAGCCCATATGATACTATTAATTACATTCTGTCCTCATTAATCAATTGATGGACCAATCATGTTTGTTTAAACAATAATAAAATATCATACATAATACCACTAAAAGAACATAAAACCCAATTCTTTAAGGACCAAATATGCTAAAACATGTTTTTGATACTTCATTCTTATAATAAATTCATAAAATCAATAGTTGCTAATAAAACAATTTAGGTCCAGCTCGACATTCATTCCTTTTGGGCTAAGAGAGTCTGTCAAATATATCCATTTAGTTTCACATTTGGATAATCCCCTTACCCTGTTACTACCTCGCCAATGAGGGATCACTTTTATGTTTCATTTTAAAATGCATGGAAACGCTATGTTCCTTGTAACCAATCCTGATGTTATTAATATGTTCTGATACTTGTTTACTTAAAGTACGTTTAGTGTGTCCTATATGCATGAGTTTACAAGGACACTGGAGCGCATATACTACATGGGTGGACTTACATGAAATAAAATCCTTTACCTCCCATGTTCTAAGATTAGCCGTTGATTGAAACTCAGTTAATCCTCTTAATCTTGTGTGTACTTGTCGGCAAGATATATATTTCTGACAAGCATGAAAACCTGGGCTGTCCCAGAACATAAATATAAATAAAAACTGCGCTAATGGAAAATATAAAAAGCTGCGGTTATAGGTGAGGTACACCAAACAGAATATAGAAAATAAAAAACCGCGCTATAAACATATAAATCCTATATAAAAAGTCCAGAAATCACAAATCCTAGGTGGAAGACGTGAATTCTTATCAGTTACAGTCCTGTAGGTGAGTAATCAGGTGAACACATATAAGAAGTGGTGCGCTTACCAGAAGTAAGCCAAAATAAAGCGAGTGGCTTAAAACCCAGCCGGGGCCTCTGGAAACGACCACCAAAAATGGAGTAGAGTCACACTCCAACCGTAGGGGCAGATCCGTCAAGGATTTTCAGGGATATATGAGAGAAAAACATAGCATAATACTGATAGCACAGCAAAATGTAAAAAAGGAAAAAAGAAGACAGCACACCACTAAACAAAAAATCATTCAGTGCTCAGACCATAGTCCGCACACTGCATCACATGGTCTGCATGGCTGTCGTCCCAGAAGGAAGCCTCTTCTAAAGATGATGCACAAGAAAGCCTGCAACCAGTTTGCTGAATACAAGCAGATTTAGGTCATGGATTACTGGAACCATGTCCTGCGTTCTGATGAGACCAAGATAAACTTATTTGGTTCAGATCGTGTCAAGCATGTGTGGCAGCAACCAGGTGAGGTTGTCCCAGAACATAGTTGGTCTTAATGGTGGATTTAATATTTTTTTAACTACTCTGTCTCCAAAGGATGGTCCTTTTCTATAAATACAGATCTGGTTATCTGGGAGAGCTTTAGTTAATATTTTATCTGTGGTTAACAACGCCCAATATTTTTAAAAAATTGCTTTCACCTCTTTATATTGTGCGTGGTAGGCACTAATGAAACCCCACTCATTTACTGTCCCTTTGTTTGTCTTTTTCCATCAGGCATCCACTTTGAGGTATTTTTTGTATTTCCTTCATAGTTCTGCCTAACATTGTGATGTCGTATCCCTTTTCAGTAAAACATGTTTTGAGAACCTGAGCTTGTATTACATAATCATCATCTTGTGTGCAATTCCTCCTGACTCTTGTAACTTGGCCCTTCGGTATATTTTTTAAACATGTTGGATGGTGTCCACTGTGGCTCGATAGATCACTATTTCGATCAGTTTGTTTGAAAAAACATTTAGTCTCCAACTGGTGATTCTTAAAGCGGAAGTAAACCCATCCATAAAACAGTTTCATTTCCGGCACGTGCCGGAAATGTAACACTCCCATTGGTTGTGCTCTCAACCAAACTGTCAAACCATCCAATGGCTGGTGTCATAACTGATCACATGTGCAGCATTATGGCAGTTGTAGATTAAACAGAGGCAAAGATGGCGGCTTCCTTGGCTGAAAACGATAGGGGGGTTTACTTCCACTTTAAGCATCACTGTCACATCCAGATAGTTGATAGTTTCTTGACTCCATTGACATTCCAATTTAATATTGTTGTCGTTGTTGTTAAGATCATTCACAAAAGAGATAAGGGAGGATTCAGAGCCAGTCCATATAAAGAAGAGATCGTCTATGAATTATCTGTAAAATAAAAGCTCTTTTCTACGTTGTCCATATATGAATTCATCTTCCCATGCACTCATGCCAAAAAATAGAATCACATCGAGATTCAGTTTCTCTGCCATTACAATATGTAGCACCAATTATATTGGATGAGAATGGTAGACCATATATACAGTATTTAACATTAACAGTGGATCTGAGATTAGCCATAAACATAAAACATACCCGTGAAACCTAATTCTCCTGTGTGTAATATAGTGGGTTTTAATAATACAGGTAATTTCACTGCTAGACAGGTATCTAATGTAACATTTGAAGTACCTGGTTTAGTGAAAACTAATATTAACATTTGGGTCTGTCACAAAGCAGAGAATATCCTTGGCATTGATGTAATCAATAAACAAATGTGGGTGATTGATTTGGCTAATAAAAGTATTTGGAAAGATCAATCTAGGCCCAAATCAGTGATTATTGATCCCTATATGTCTACAGAATGAAAGTGGCCTGATATTGATGGTAATTGTGCTTTAAAGGAAGTGGTACAATGTTTTTCAAGTTTGTGGTCAAAGTTCAAAAATTACATTGGTACTTTGAGTAATGATCTAGACAGGGGTGTTGGCGCTGTCCGGCTATATGCACATAAAGATATATAAAAAACTACTCAGATAAATAAAGCAGAAATACTTGTAAAAGAGGTGATGCGTGTAAACAATACGTAACAGGGCTAGGGTGTATTAAATGCAAACAATACCCTAGGCAGATAATAATACTAATAAAGTGCTGCGTGCTCCTGAAAGTGAAAAATGTGCCTTAGTTCCAATTAATCAAATGTCCATATGTGTGTAAAGGAATATACCACTAATGCAAAATGTGTAAAATACAAACAGTCTCCCTGGCATAAAAATGCAGTAAAGTGCAAAGTGCTCCTGAACAAATGTGTCTTAACCTCAATGCATCAAATACCATAAAAATAAAAATAAAATGTACCCGCAGGTGAATAAACAATAGTGGCAATCAAAACAGTAATTTTGCAAATCAAGCACACAATTTGTGACATAAAAATGGAAAAGATAATAATTTAGAAGATATCCCCAACAAGTGTGCATAAAAATATATAGAAGAGTATATAAATGTCCAAAGTTCAAAGTCCCGAAAAATGTGTCCTTATAGTGAAAAAACAGTGATCTCAGCTTTAACTGATGTAATCCCCGTCCTCCACCGCACCCCCACTCGTGCTTGCACTCACCGGACTACCTCACCCCTGCAGGGGTAAAGGCATATGTGGAAAAATCCCACGATGGCGAATCCAGGGGAGGAGGGGTTCCTCCGTTGAAGGGTGTTGTGTCCTTAGTAATATCCCCAGTAACGAACATCCATGTAAAGTGAGGAAGAAGGAAACTTCATAGCGTAACTCCACAAAAATTATATGAATTTTATTGATAAAAGTCCATGACAAACGTGGTAAAAAGTAAATCGTAAAATCAATGTAAAAAACGCCGGAGCTGACAGTGCTCCAGAAGCCGGGTCTCAGCCGTTGAGCAGCGTGGTGTGGCGTGCGTTCCACCGCTCACAGCTGGCCTCAGATGACGTCTTGATAACGAAACGCGTAAGGCGTGGCCTGGTGATACACACACACGTCAGTACCTTCTCTGTGTTTGTTCCAGTTTCCAGCTGTGAGCGGTGGAACGCACGCCACACCACGCTGCTCAACAGCTGAGACCCGGCTTCTGGAGCACTGTCAGCTCCGGCGTTTTTTACATTGATTTTATGATTTACTTTTTACCACGTTTGTCATGGACTTTTATCAATAAAATTCATATAATTTTTGTGGAGTTACGCTATGAAGTTTCCTTCTTCCTCACTTTACATGGATGTTCGTTACTGGGGATATTACTAAGGACACAACACCCTTCAACGGAGGAACCCCCCCCCCCTGGATTCGCCATCGTGGGATTTTTCCACATATGCCTTTACCCCTGCAGGGGTGAGGTAGTCCGGTGAGTGCAAGCACGGGTGGGGGTGCGGTGGAGGACGGGGATTACATCAGTTAAAGCTGAGATCACTGTTTTTTCACTATAAGGACACATTTTTTGGGACTTTGAACTTTGGACATTTATATACTCTTCTATATATTTTTATGCACACTTGTTGGGGATATCTTCTAAATTATTATCTTTTCCATTTTTATGTCACAAATTGTGTGCTTGATTTGCAAAATTACTGTTTTGATTGCCACTATTGTTTATTCACCTGCGGGTACATTTTATTTTTATTTTTATGGTATTTGATGCATTGAGGTTAAGACACATTTGTTCAGGAGCACTTTGCACTTTACTGCATTTTTATGCCAGGGAGACTGTTTGTATTTTACACATTTTGCATTAGTGGTATATTCCTTTACACACATATGGACATTTGATTAATTGGAACTAAGGCACATTTTTCACTTTCAGGAGCACGCAGCACTTTATTAGTATTATTATCTGCCTAGGGTATTGTTTGCATTTAATACACCCTAGCCCTGTTACGTATTGTTTACACGCATCACCTCTTTTACAAGTATTTCTGCTTTATTTATCTGAGTAGTTTTTTATATATCTTTATGTGCATATAGCCGGACAGCGCCAACACCCCTGTCTAGATCATTACCCATTTTTTGGATATCACCTTGGTGATATTCATTTGTAGGGGGGCAGCAGTCCCTTCTCTTCCTAAGCGCGGAATTACTGCCATACATACATTGGTACTTTGTAACCACTTCAGCCCCGGACCATTATGCTGCATAAGGACCAGAGAACTTTTTCCAATTTGGCACTGTGTCTCTTTAACTGCTAATTGCGCGGTCATGCAATGCTGTACCCAAACAAAATTTGCGTCCTTTTCTTCCCACAAATAGAGCTTTCTTTTAATGGTATTTGATCACCTCTGCCGTTTATATTTTTTGCGCTATAAATGGAAAAAGACCGAAAATTTTGAAAAAAATGATATTTTTTACTTTTTGTTATAAAAAAAATCCAATAAACTCAATTTTAGTCATACATTTAGGCCAAATGTATTCGGCCACATGTCTTTAGTAAATAAAATATCAGTAAGCGTATATTTATTTGTTTGCGCAAAAGTTATAGCGTTTACAAACTAGGGTACATTTTCTGGAATTTACACAGCTTTTAGTTTATGACTGCCTATGTCATTTCTTGAGGTGCTAAAATGGCAGGGCGGTACAAATCCCCCCCAAATGACCCCATTTTGGAAAGTAGACACCCCAAGGAAATTGCTGAGAGGCATGTTGAGCCTATTGAATATTATTTTTTTTTGTCCCAAGTGATTGAATAATGAGAAAAAAAAAAATTACTAAAAGTTGTCACTAAATGATATATTGTTCACACAGGCCATGGGCATATGTGGAATTGCACCCCAAAATATATTTAGCTGCTTCTCCTGAGTACGGGGATACCACATGTGTGGGACTTTTTGGGAGCCTAGCCACGTACGGGGCCCCGAAAACCAATCACCGCCTTCAGGATTTCTAAGGGCGTAAATTTTTGATTTTACTCCTCACTACCTATCACAGTTTTGAAGGCCATAAAATGCCCAGATGGCACAACCCCCCCCCCAAATGACCCCATTTTGGAAAGTAGACACCCCAAGCTATTTGCTTTGAGGCATGTTGAGTCCATGGAATATTTTATATTTTGACACAAGTTGCGGGAAAGTGACAATTTTTTTTTTTTTGTTGCACAAAGTTGTCACTAAATGATATATTGCTCACACAGGCCATGAGCATATGTGGAATTGCACCCCAAAATACGTATAGCTGCTTATCCTGAGTATGGGGATACCACATTTGTGGGACTTTTTGGGAGCCTAGCCGCGTACGGGGCCCCGAAAACCAATCACCGCCTTCAGGATTTCTAAGGGTGTAAATTTTTGATTTCACTCTTCACTGCCTATCACAGTTTCGGAGGCCATGGAATGCCCAGATGGCACAAACCCCCCCCAGATGACCCCATTTTGGAAAGTAGACACCCCAAGCTATTTGCTGAGAGGCATGGTGAGTATTTTGCAGCTCTCATTTGTTTTTGAAAATGAAGAAAGACAAGAAAAACTTTTTTTTTCTTTTTTCAATTTTCAAAACTTTGTTACAAAAAGTGGGGTCTGCAAAATACTCACTATACCTCTCAGCAAATAGCTTGGGTGTCTACTTTCCAAAATTTGGTCATTTGGGGGGGTTTTGTGCCACCTGGGCATTCCATGGCCTCCGAAACTGTGATAGGCAGTAAAGAGTGAAATAAAAAATGTACGCACTTAGAAAGCCTGAAGGCGGTGCTTGGTTTTTGGGGTCCCGTACGCGGCTAGGTTCCCAAAAAGTCTCACACATGTGGTATCCCTGTATTCAGGAGAAGCAACAGAATGCATTTTGGGGTGTAATTTCACATATTCCCATGGCATGTTTGAGCAATATATCATTTAGTGACAACTTTGTGCAAAAAAAAAAAAAAATTTGTCTCTTGGGTCACAATATAAAATATTCCATGGACTCGACATGCCTCTCAGCAAATAGCTTGGGGTGTCTACTTTCCAAAATGGGGTCATTTGGGGGGGGGGGGGTTTGAACTGTCCTGGCATTTTATGCACAACATTTAGAAGCTTATGTCACACATCACCCACTCTTCTAACCACTTGAAGACAAAGCCCCTTCTGACACTTTTTGTTTACATGAAAAAATTATTTTTTTTTGCAAGAAAATTACTTTGAACCCACAAACATTATATATTTTTTTAAAGCAAATGCCCTACAGATTAAAATGGTGGGTGTTTAATTTTTTTTTCACACAGTATTTGCGCAGCGGTTTTTCAAATGCATTTTTTGGGGAAAAAACACACTTTTTTAAATTTTAATGCACTAAAACACACTATATTGCCCAAATGTTTGATGAAATAAAAAAAATGATCTTAGGCCGAGTACACGGATACCAAACATGACATGCTTTAAAATTGTTCACAAACGTGCAGTGGCAACAAAATAAATACATTTTTAAAAGCCTTTAAAAGCCTTTACAGGTTACCACTTTAGATTTACAGAGGAGGTCTACTGCTAAATTTACTGCCCTCGATCTGACCTTCGCGGTGACACCTCACATGCATGGTGCAATTGCTGTTTACATTTGACGCCAGACCGACGCTTGCGTTCGCCTTAGCGCGAGAGCAGGGGGGGACAGGGGTGCTTTTTTTTTTATTATTTTTTTTTTTTTGCTTTTTTATCTTATTTTTAAACTGTTCCTTTCATTTTTTTTAAAATAATTTTTATTGTTATCTCAGGGAATGTAAATATCCCCTATGATAGCAATAGGTAGTGACAGTTACTCTTTTTTGAAAAAATTGGGGTCTATTAGACCCTAGATCTCTCCTCTGCCCTGAAAGCATCTGACCACACCAAGATCGGTGTGATAAAATGCTTTCCCAATTTCCAAATGGCGCTGTTTACATCCGGCGAAATCTAAGTCATAAAATGCTCGTAGCTTCCGGTTTCTTAGGCCATAGAAATGTTTGGAGCCACTCTGGTCTCTATTCAGCTCTATGGTCAGCTGGCTGAATCACCGGCTGCATTCTCAGGTTCCCTGTTGAGACAGGAGAGCCAGAGAAAAACACGGAAGACGCTGGGGGGCATTCCCTCCCACTGCTTGTAAAAGCAGTCTAGAGGCTAATTAGCCGCTAGGATTGCTTTTACATGAAAGCTGACCGCTGGCTGAAAAGAATGATACCAAGATGATACCTAAACCTGCAGGCATCATTCTGGTATAACCACTTAAAGCCGTGAATGGCGTACCTGAAGACAAAAGAATGGTTCACAATAAAACACAGTAAACAGTAAAGTATAAAAAATTACATAAAAACTGAAAAGTAAACATGATAAAACATAATAACAATAAAACATTGCAGAATAGAATACAATAAAAAAGAGCAGAACAATAGAGAGAGAATAGAGAGAGAGAGAACAATAAAACGACAACTATTTTTTTATCTTATATTTTTTTTTGTGTTTTTTTTTTTTTTACACTGTTTTTGTAACTGTAACTTTTATATACGGTAACCGGTTCCAGGTTCGGGTCTCTCAAAATGCGATGGCATCTTGGGAGACCCTGTGAAAGTGTGCCTAGTCTGTGCAATGCTGTACCCTACGCTAATACTCAACTAGTGCATGGTAGCGTTCAAAACATTCACCAATGCAAAGACCAGGATTGTCCGGACAGGAAGGACAATAATAGTGGGTGTCACACCTATATCCACGCTTGCTGTAGACATAACATCTTTTTTGGGGGGGTTCGTTGGGTAGGGGTACTCGGGAGGACATACAGAAAATGCCTCTCATGCAGCCGACTGCATTTGGTTGGGGATGTGAATGGGGGAAGTACGGGCACTGCAGAAGTGGTGGGTTCCCAATTAGGATTGGCAAATGCAGCAGAAAGGGCACTATGGGCACGACGGGCCTGTGTTTGTCTTCTTCTTGGTGGCAGCGGGACACTACTTGTGTTTGCCACCTCACCAGCTTGAACTGCACTTATGGGACTCGCCACATCACCAAGTGTTACTGCAGTGCTGGTTTGACTACGACCGGGGTGTACTAGGCCGCTGGTGCTTGCCAGTTCACCAAAACGCTACAAAAAAAACTGTTAGCGATCGCAGGGATCAGGCCTGACTCTGCGAATGCTGCAGTTTTGTAAGTGACAGTTATCGATCGATACTGCACTTGGGTGGGCTGGGCTGGGCCGGGCGGAGGGGCAAAACGCAGGTGCTAGCAGGTATCTGGGCTGATCCCGCTAACACTGCGTTTTTGGGAACCCTAAATTGCTGGGGATGCTAGTATAGATCTGATCGGATCAGATATTGATGCGTTCAGATACTATACCACTAAGGGAGGCGTATGCTGCGTGCATGGGTTTTAGCGGTACTGGCGCTAATCTGACGCTGCCTGGGGCGACGCATATCACTGCCGGGCGATCAGGGGGCTAAACCTTTATTAGGTAATAAACAGCGGGTGCCCTGACACTATAAAAAATAAACGAACTAACCAGCATCACTCGTAACAGTTATACGGTGAACAGTGGTGAAAGGGTTAACTAGGGGGCAATCAAGGGGTTAAAACATTTATTAGATAGTATATGGGGTCCCTGTCGCTATAAAACACTTACGGTGAACCCAAATATTCACGTCCCTAACTAGCGTCACCAGTGACACTAATACAGCGTCTGATCGCTTAGTGACACTGGCGACAGGGGGTGATCAAGGGCTTAAAACTTTATTAGGGGGGTTAGGGGGGTACCCTAGACCTACAGGGGGCTAACACTAACTGCCCTACCAGAGTAACTGTCACAAACTGACACCATGCAGTAATCAGAAAAAAAAACTTAAAAAAAAAAACTGCTTGGTGTCAGTGTGACGGGGGGGTGATAGGGGGGGGGGATTGGGGGGTAAAGGGGGGTGTTATGTGTGCCTGGCATGTTCTACTGTGTGTGTGTGTGTTGTGCACTCACATTGATGTCTTCTCTCCTCGGCGCCAGAATGGAAACTGCCGAGCCGAGAAGAGATGACATCACATCCTCTGCCTCTGTGTACTATACAGAGGCAGGGGAAGCATCTCATTAGCTGGGAGCGATCGCGAGGGGGGGCCATGATCAGATGGCCTCCCCCTCATCTCTGATCGCTGCCAGACCAACGGCGACCGCCTCGGGCACCGGATGGGGGTCCGATCGGACCCCCCGCCCGCGGGAAGGCAATCACGTACCAGGTACGTGATTTTGCCTGCCTGTGCCATTCTGCTGACGTACATCAGCGTGAGGTGGTCGTCAAGTGGTTAAAAATACTGAATTGAATATTGAGGGAAAAGATCCAGAACCCCTTAATCAGTATGAGTTACCACCAGAAACAATTGGTCCACTTTCTGCCATTATTCAAGAGTTTGTACAACTTGGAATTGTAAAGAAAGCTAAATCAGTGGTGATTAACTGTATTTGGCCTATCAAAAAAGCTGATAATTCATATTCTTTATCAGTTGAATTAACGACACTGAATAAACATATAAATAAATAACCCAGTTCTTCCTGATAAATCTACCATAAAATTAAATTTGAATGCTGAGGACAAAGTGTTTTCTGTACTAGAAATCTACAATAGTCATTTGTCTATCCCTTTAACTAAAAGTTGTCATTACAAACTTGCATTCACATTCAGAAAATAAACTTTTACGTTCACTCGATTAATACCTGGCCTCGGTATTGGTGATGGTGTAGTTGATGAAACTATAGCAAAAATACTTTAAACATTTTCTAGGCCAGACTGTATTTGTCAGCATGTGGATACGATTTTGCTGAGTACTCAGAATATCGATGAACATATGGCATTTTTGTCTGAGTTGTTTATGATGTTACAAGCTAAAGGTCTAAAATTAAACGCGCAATAACGCAATGTAAATATGTTCTTGTATATTGTAATAGGCCCTGACCAGTTTTTGGTCTGGAGCACCCCTCCCCCTCCTCATTACCTCTTATTTAATGGCCACCAGTGCATAGGATGTATCCCCTTCAGTTCTCCCACATAGAGGAGTTTAGCTCCCATGGTTGAGACAAAGGATCTTCCATTCTATTACTAGAGTAGAACCCACTAATTTGGGGTGCTTTGTCGCAGTAAGTGGGCTTAGCACTATATGACTATATAGTGTAACCAAACCACTCGTATTTTTTGAATATGTTCAGGTTTTTTTAACTAGCCCTGCAGGAAATGTCATTCTTGTATGTGTGCGCTGTAAAATATTTTGTACTGTTTGTAGGTCTTATAGCAGCACCATCTTGAATTTAAACGCATTGTATGGTGTGCCCCCCAAATATGTTCTTGTATATGCTAAAATTAAACACGGCGAAAGTTCAGCTGATGAAAAGTCAAGTGAAATACCTTCAAATGCAAATTAGTCAAGGAAACAGACAATTGTTGCAAGAAACAGTTATGCCCCGTACACACGGTCGGACATTGATCGGACATTCCGACAACAAAATCCATGGATTTTTTCCGACGGATGTTGGCTCAAACTTTTCTTGCATACACACGGTCACACAAAGTTGTCAGAAAATGCGATCGTTCTGAACGTGGTGACATAAAACACGTATGACGGGACTATAAACGGGGCAATAGCCAATAGCTTTCTTCTCTTAATTTATTCTGAGCATGTGTGGCACTTTGTGCGTTGGATTTGTGTACATATTTGTGAATTTCAGAAAATGGATTTTGTTGTCGGAAAATTTAATAGCAAGCTCTCAAACTTTGTGTGTCGGAAATTCCTATGGAAAATGTGTGATAGAGCCTACACACGGTCGGAATTTCCGACAACAAGGTCCTATCACACGTTTTCCATCAGAAAATCCTTTCGTGTGTACAGGGCATAAGAGGTACCACTGTAATCCCAACTCCAATAATTTATAAGGCATTGCATCAATTTTTGCATAATATAAATCATTGCAAAGAGTTTGCACACTGTATCGCAGAAAAAGTTAATCCACTATATAATCTTTTGAGGAATAAAGGTAATATAGTTGACCAATGGGGTCCAAATGAGAAAAATGCTTTTGAAGTGTTGAAAAAGATTTGCAGAATGCTCTAGCATTAAATACAATAGAGGTTTGTTCTGAAGAATCTTTTGTTTTGAAAACTCACGTGTCTGAGAATGCCATCTCAGTAACATTGTCTCAATTACAAGCAGGCAAGGAGAAAATAATTGCCTATTTCTCCAGAGTTTTATCATTTTTGGAAAAAACTTTTGAGTCAGGTGTTAAGCAACTGCTAAGTGTTTACTATGCAATTAAAAATACAGAGAGCAAGTGGAATCAAACAAAATCATTGTACAGACACCTGACTGCTCACTAAAAGGTATTTTTGAGAAAGATAGTTTTTGGAAATGTCGGAAAACATATCCTCTATGGTTCAGAGCTTTATTATCCAAACACATTCAGATAGATGTAAAAGGAAGACATCTTCAGGAATGTACACCAGCACATGTTTATACAGTTGTATCTGAGAAGTCTTTGCCTCAGGTTTCCAGCATAAGAACAGAGAAAGACATTGAACCAGTTTTTGTTACTGCAGAACAGTCTAACACTAGAAAAAGTGCTTCAACACAGAATACAGTTCCACATATTTCTAATCTTTTAGAGATGAGAACAAAGGCATAGTCCATTGTCAACTCTGAGGTGATACAAAACCTTTCTTTGTGACTAATTTGTATCATGACTAAAAGGAGGTGTTGCGTCCTGTCATACCTAAACTTCACATTACATATGTTTTATAGTTTAGGCCATCTTAGACAGGATAAGGACGGTACATTGTCATACAGAAGTTCTCTTTGAAGGAAAATATAAGATAGTATTCTTTCACATATACTTTAACCAGATCCTGACCGGCTCTTACAATTATACTGCAGCAGAATGGCTCTCCTGGGCAAAATCCCATATATATGCGGCTTTGCCCAGAAGAGCAACCAGAGGGCACGTGAGCACTGCCGGAGGCACGCGCGCCCGCTGCACAGCGGGGGACCCGATGCGCGTGGTCGGTGGGCGCAAACGCTGCCACCAAGCGTGATCGCGTGCACCAGAGCCAGCACAGGGATTTGTGTGTGTGAACACACAAATCCCTGTGCTGTCAGAGGAGAGAAGACAGATCGTGTGTTCCTACAAAGTAGTGACAGCTGTCTGTCATCTCTCCTAGTTAGTCCCATCCCCCTACAGTTAGAACACAGTGAGGGAACACACAGTTAACCCCTTCCCCCTAGTGTTAACCCCTTCCCTGCCAGTGACATTTATACAGTAATCAGTGCATTTTTATAGCACTGATCGCTCTATAAATGTCAGTGGTCCCAAAAATGCGTCAAAAGTCTCCGATCTGTCCGTCACAATGTCGCAATACTGCAAAATCGCAGATCACAGCCATTACTTGTTAAAAAAAAAATTTTAAAAATAAAAACGCCATAAAAATGCCATAAATCTTTCCCATAGTTTGTAGAAGCTATAATTTTTGTACAAACCAATCAATATATGCTTTTTTGCATATTCTACATATTTTCTACATATTTCTACATATTTTTTTATGAAAAATATGTAGAAGAATACATATTGACCTAAACTGATGAAGAGATTTGTTTTTTTTTAAATTGGGGGATATTTATATCAAAAAGTAAAAAAAATTGTTTTTTATTGTCAAAATTGTCACTCTTTTTTTATAGCGCAAAAAAATAAAAACCACAGAGGTGATCAAATACCACCAAAAGAAAGCTCCATTTGTTGGAAAAAAGGATGCAGAATTTGTTTGGGTACAGGGTCGCATGACCACACAATTGTTAGTTAAAGCGATGCAGTGCAAAATTGTATAAAGTGCTCTGGTCAGGAAGGGAGTAAAATCTTCCGGGGCTGAAGTGGTTAACAAATTCACAAAGCTATTGTTGAAAAGAAAAAAAAAGGTACAAGAATTAATGTAACCAAAAAAGGAAAAAATATAACCAGGTCCCACTTTATATACAATCCGGTGATAGGGACTTTAAATAATATTGTACCCTATATCCATTCACTGAAGTCTAGTGATGTTGCTATAGCCAAACAAACCGCAGCATACAATAGAAAAGATCAACCCCTATATTGCTACAGGGGTCAAATAGTGGCTACTTGAAGCAACAATAAATCAACACCAGGATATGTATATATATAAAAAACAATTATATTTATTAGTTTAAAACTGCTTCAACATGCATCAAATGCATCCATATGCAGGGCTTGTGGCTGATGCATATGATGTGAATCACCAGGTGCAGCGAAGGAACACTGTCCTGGTGGGCACTGTGGTCAGTGAATTATATTCAAACAACAGGAAAAAAACACATAAACCAGAACACATAACAAGACAACAAACAAGTGACACATATATGACACAACCACCACACAGACAGTCCGGACGCCGGCTTGATGCCTTTCACAGTGAGGCTGGATGACCATACCCCAATATTGCTACCATAATTACCCCAAAAGGGTAGGAGACATGGGGATGCATATCGTATGTTGCATCAACCTAGGGTATTTCCAGTATCACTGTGAAGACTCCCCCAGGAAAAGCTAATGGCTGTTGATGGTGCTAGTGAACAAGGGCTAGTTGAGCATGTATTGCTGGGGTCAAGGTAGGGGCCCAAGTATGACTGGTATCAGTGGACTATATCCTATCACAAACTCCAGAGGCTCTCCCCAAAGGCCCTCACAAGATATAGCGTGCAGCAGCTAATAGCTGTAGTTGCCTTTTAGTTCACCAGCTGATTATTCAAGCACACAAGGCAGTCCAATCTCCCCGCTGGAACATCAATCAGTCCATAATTTATTCATACAATGATGTAAACGTGTATCATTGGGCATAATATGCCCTTAGCGCTGATATGGGCTGATGCTGCACCCGCAGGTACAGTTGGACGAGTGTCTATAAGTAAAGGTAACAAGTGGAGACTGAGGGGGGTTAGAAGGAAGCAGAGTCTACATTACCACCCAATCGGTCAGCATGCACGGATCATTTGTTGATGTCCTGATCCCCTTCACCACACTTTAGGAGTTATCCTTGATGCTTGTGTATGGTGGTGCTGTCTTGGCTTATAGCTGTACGTTCGTTGGCAGCGCGGGGTTGGTGGAATTTACCCACCGTGGCTCCAATAGGCAGTAAAGCAGAGGGACCGGTAAGGGTGCTCATCCACTCTGCTTCCGGCGCTCGTCTCCTGCTCCGTGACGGTATCCAATGGGGGAGTGGTAGGCGTCTCGTCCGGCCGGCGTCACATGACCGCTGTGACGTCAATGCGTTTCGCTTGACCAATCAGCGTAGCTTCATCTGGACTAGGCGTGGTTAGGAGCTGTCATCCTTTTAGAGATATCCTCATCGTTATAGCTCCGCCCTTAGTTGTCATCAAGCTTATGAGTCCAGGCAGTGCCTCCCCCTCCTGATTGGGATAATTCACCTACATATATAGAGCGCATGAATAGGATCCCTTCACCCACCATCTATTCTATTCATACCTTTTTAAGGGAGTATTGTTTACTGAGTTCAGAATCCTTCATTTCATTCTTTGACAGAGCCTGCTCAAAGTCAGTATAGGCTAATGATGGTTACAATCACTTTCATATTATTCTATTTAGTACCGTTTGTGCTCATTTATTTGCAGATAAGCACATTGGGCTATTACTGGAGGTATTTCAAATTGTATCCATTCTCTTGTTTAAAGGGACACTCACAGAGAACCACAAAGAAGACAGGACTTACATAGAGGATGTCGGTAGTACCATAACAAAAGACATGTAAATATGCAAAAATGCGAACAAGCAAAAATGCAAAAGTGCAACACAGGCATAGACACACAGTATTATTCCAGTCTGAACCATATACATTGAATCATATAGGTCAAACAGCAATCTTCAACCTGTAGTCTTAGTGGATCATATAGTGCGGGGGGCAAACGGGTCATTTGGGCCTATCTTACAGGCATAGGCGGTCAGCGTACTGGTTATGGTGTATGCTTATTAAAGGTGAAAGAGGCTTCTGGGCTGTAATGAAAATTATATAAAATATATAATACATTATATAATTAATGAGTTCCAGATAATAAAGTGTAATTCAGGAACTATCAATTAACATATATCTGGTAACAATACATCCCCTGCCCATTTTGTTGAAACTTATTGCATATTTAGTGAGTTACTCACCGCCTTGAGGCCTATGGCTCTAAATTAACTTTGGAGATATGTATATTAGACCATAGATGGAATGTGTTGCTCGCCATATCTCCACCTACCCCACTCACAAAGGGACTGCCCAACCTCCATGTTACCATATTACTATGTTTCCAGGAAGGCCTGTAAATTTAATTCAGTGTTGAGTCCCCGTGCAGCAAGGGACCCCAACCGATAAATCCACCTCTTCTCCTTCTGTAGGAGGATGCGATTAAAGTCCCTCCTCCTCGGGGACAGTTTGAGTGCATATATGCCCTTTACTTTTAGACCATCTGGTTTGCCTTCATGATATAGAGCAAAATGTTTTGCAATTGGTTTTTCTCTGCTTTTGGCTGTATTAAACCAACGAGAGTTTGACCATTTGCTTGTGAGGGAATTCAATATCCCTACTTTCTACATCATCCCCAAAGTCCATAAGTGTTTGGAAAAACCGCCGGGTAGGCCGATTGTTTCGGCCATTAAGGGACCATTAGAGAGAGTGGGGATCTATTTGGACTTGCTCCTCAAGGAAATGGTCACAGACCTCAGATCGTATGTGCAAATATGGAGGATAACAAGCTCCTATAAAGAGCAAAGAGAATATCAGGAAATTCTAAGTTAAAGAAGAGATCCTTTTGGGAAGAATATTGAACAAAAGATTTATACTTTATATTTATGACTGTTTTCTCTTATTCAACATGGTTTTTCTAACCTAACAGTACTTGAAGTTTACAAGACATATCATGAAGAAAAAAAAATGAATCAGAAGAAACTTTATCTATCTATTATAAATAAATCATTTAGAACTGAAACATTTGTTCACATATCCATTTTTTTGATTATCCAATTATTCTGATATTAATGTTCATATTAAGTTAGGATTATCATTATCATTATTGTTTTATTTATTTTTCCTTATTCATATACAGGGGGTCCTCGGGTTACAAACAAGATGGGGACTGTAGGTTTGTTCTTAAGTTGAATCTGTTTGTAAGTTGGAACAGGTACATTTTTTAAGTGTAGCTCCAGCCAAAAAAACTATTTTTAAGCTTTTTGGATATCAAAGGGAAGGGTTAACACCCCTGTAAAATTTGTTTTGCTGTGTGTGCCCCTGTTCAGAAGATTTCACCTCACTTTCTGTCCCAATGACAATTGGATTTTGAAAATTTTGGGTTGTTGTTGAATCAAGCCTTGGTACTAAAGCATCAGTGGAGGTGCCTTTCCCCCATGGTAGCTCTTAAATGAGTGAATTTGCCTTCCTAAGGGTATATTTCCTCTCACTTCCTGTTGTCTCCCTCCGTTTGTAAGTAGGAGTCATTTGTAAGTCGGATGTTTGTAACTAGGGAACCCCTTCTATTGAATATTTTTAGTTTACAACTGCACAATCATTCTAGTTAACAGAACATCTTTTGTTCATAACTTAAGAAACATATTACTCTTAAAAGAACTGTGAAAAGTTATGACAAGTTTTAGAGTGTAAAGTATATTTCCAAAGAGCTAAAATATTATTTGAGCACAAATATCGAAATATATTATTGCATCCTTTACTTATTTTAATAATAATAATAATTGTTATTATTATTAATAATAATTATTGATATTAGTCATCATTATGTTATACATTTTTAAAATCTATACCATTATTTTAAGATTTTGAATAGCTAGATCTAAGAGGAGTTAAAGTAAAGAGAAAATTGTTTTGATTCAGAGCTATTGCTAGCTGTTTCAGTTTTGAGGAATTTTGTGTCCAATCATTTGATACAAGGATGTAATTATGTGATATGAATGATATTTGAATGTTTTAATAATAATTTAATATGATTAATCATAATTCAGGGGGGATTGTTAGAATATTATTCCAAATTCATAATTCAGCACTTATAGGTGTTACAGTCAAATGCAAAAATTTAGGAACCCCTGACAATTTCCATGATTGTCATTTATAAATATTTGGGTGTTTGGATCAGTAATTTCATTTTGATCTATCAAATAACTGAAGCACACAGTAATATTTCAGTAGTGAAATGAGGTTTATTGGATTAACATAAAATGTGGAATATGCATCAAAACGAAATTAGACAGGTGCATAAATTTGGGCACCCTTGTCATTTTGTTGATTTTAATACCTGTAACTACTTAGCAATCATTAACTGGAACATACAATTGGTTTGGTGAGCTCATTAAGCCTTGAACTTCATAGACAGGTGCATCCAATTATGAGAAAAGGTATTTAAGGTGGCCAATTGCAAGTTGTTGTTCTCTTTGACTCTCCTCTGAAGAGTGCCAACATGGGGGCCTTAAAACAACTCTCAAATGACCTGAAAACAAAGATTGTTCTACATTATGGTTTAGGGGAAGGCTACAAAAAGTTATCGCAGAGATATAAGCTCTCAGTGTCCACTGTGAGGAACATAGTGAGGAAATGGAAGACCACTCGCACAGTTCTTGTTAAAGCCAGAAGTGGCAGGCCACATAAAATATTGGAGAGGCAAAGGTGAAGGATGGTGAGAACGATCAAAAACAGCCCACGGACCACCTCCAAAGACCTAAAACATCAACTTGCTGTAGATGGTGTCACTGTGCATCCTTCAACAATTCAGCGCACTTCGCACAGGGAGAAGTTGTATAGTAGAGTGATGCGAAAGAAGCCTTTTCTGCACACATGCCACAAATGGAGTCGCTTGAGGTATGCAAATGCACATTTGGACAAGCCAGCTTCATTTTGGAATAAGGTGCTGTGGACTGATGAAACAAAGATTGCGTTATTTGGTCATAACAAGGGGCGTTATGCATGGTGGCAAAAGAACACAGTATTCCAAGAAAAACACTTGCTACCCACAGTAAAATTTGGTAGAGTTTCCATCATGCTGTGGGGCTGTTTGGCCAGTGCCATTACTGGGAATCTGGTTAAAGTTGAAGGTCTCATGGATTCCACTCAATATCAGCACATTCTTGAGAATAATGTTGAGGAATCAGTCACAAAGTTGAAGTTACACCGGGGCTGGATATTTCATCAAGACAATGACCCAAAACACTGCTCAAAATCTACTCGGGCATTTATGCAGAGGAACAAGTACAATGTTCTGAAATGGCCATCCCAGTCCCCAGACCTGAATATCATTGAACATCTGTGGGGTGATTTGAAGCTGGCTGTCCATGCTAGGCGACCATCAAACCTAACTGAACTGGAGATGTTTTGTAAGGAGCGATGGTCCAAAATACATTCATCCAGTATCCAGACACTTATTACAGGCTTTAGGAAGTGACTAGAGGCTGTTATTTCTGCTAAAGGAGGCTCTACTAAATATTGATGTGATTTTTCTGTTGGGGTGCCCAAATTTATGAACCTGTCTAATTTCGTTTTGATGCATATTCCACATTTTCTGTTAATCCAATAAACCTCATTTCACTACTGAAATATTACTGTGTCCTTCAGTTATTTAATATATCAAAATGAAATCGCTGATCCAAACACCCAAATGTTTATAAATGACAATCATGGAAATTGTCAGGGGTTCCTAAACTTTTGCATACGACTGTATATTATATTCATGACAAGCTTGCAAAACATATTTGATTTTATGATTAGTCATAATAAATATAGTATGTGTTAATGATCTTGATCAAATGTTCAGTAAAATAGATCCTTGTCTAAAGCTGAGTATTGCTAGAAGTATCTGGTGTATGTAGTTAGTTTGAGAATGACATATAAGGTATCTGGTATAGAATGTCAAGGGAGGTCCAGAATAGACCAGTATTTATTTAGTTAGAGGTTAGTTTAGTGTAGTCTCAGTCATATTAATAAGTATTAGTATATAGTTACTTAATGTAGTTAAAGTTGGTAATTTGTGTTCATATTAGTAGATGTTTGGTTATATGACATTACATGATCAGCACATTACTAGAAGTGTTACATGTGGGATTGTCAATCAAACTCCATTTATGATTCTCTGAGTTAGTATCTCATTTTGTATAGCATATTGCTGAAGTTAGCAGAAATGAATGTGTGCCATACAAGATTCTAAGTTTTTGTGAGGTTATGACGTTCACATGAAACATTTAAAGTCAACGCTTTGATATTGAATGTCAGACAGACACACACACACCCACTAGGAGAGATGACACTGACATATTCTAATGAAGACCCACTGACAAGTTGAAACAGCTGATTTCTCTCAGAAGTCTAAGAACGTCATTTCCTGCTTCTTTTTGGTTACACAAGACAGCATGGAGACAGAAGGCAGCAGCCATGAAGCACACATGCTTTCCTAAGCTTATTACAGCTTTATGACTATTTATTCTATTTTATATATTTTTACCTACACTGAACTATTATACTTTTTATATTGCATTTATAATGCCAGTTGTGTGGCAATAAACTCATACTTTGTTTTAAGTCTGTCTGACTATCAATGCTATTCATCCAGAAATGCCCTTGAGATACAAAAATATTAGATATTATTGTTATTCTTCAGTAGTGCACCCCGCAACCATGCAATCAGTACGTAGCGCACCCCTGCACTCAGTACATAGTGCACCCCTGCACTCAGTACATAGTGCACCCCGCAACCCCAGCACTCAGTACTTTGTGCACCCCGCATTTCCTGCACTCAGTACATAGCACACTCGGCAAACCTGCACTCAGTACGTAGCACACACCGAAAACCTGCACAGTACGTAGCGCACCCCGCAACCCTGTGCTCAGTATGTTGCGCAATCCTGCACTTAGTACGTAACGCACCCGGCAACCCTGCACTCAGTACATAGCACAACTGTGCACTCAGTACATAGCGCACCCTGCACTCAGTACGTAGCACAACCTTGCACTTAGTATGCAGCGCACCCCGCAACCCTGCGCTCAGTACATAGCACAACCCTGCACTCAGTACGTAGCGCACCACACAACCCCTGTACTCAGTACGTAGCACACCTTGCAACCCTGCACTCAGTACGCAGCGCAACCCTGCACTCAGTACATAGCGCACCCCTCAACCCTGCACTCAGTACATTAGCGCAACCCTGCACTTAGTACATAGAGCACCCGGCAACCCTGCACTCAGTACGTAGCGCAACCATGCACTCAGTATGTAGCACACCCCATGACCCTGCACTTACTACGTAGTGCAACCCTGCACTCAGTACATAGCACTACCCGCAACCCTGCACTCAGTACGTAGCGCAACCCTACACTCAGTATGTAGCACACCCCGAAACCCTACACTCAGTACGTATCGCACCTCAAAACCCTGTGCTCAATACGTAGCGCAACCCTGCACTCAGTACGTAGTGCACCCCACAACCATGCACTCAGTACATAGCGCACCCTGAAACCCTGCACTTAGTACGTGGTGCATTCCGCAACCCTGCACTCATTACATAGTGCATCCTGCAACCCCTGCACACAGTACATAGCACGCCCCGCAACCCCTGCACTCAGTACTTTGTGCCCCATGCAACCCTGCACTCAGTATGTAGTGCACCCCGCAACCCTGCACTCAGTGCGTAGCACACCCCGCAACCCTGCACTCAGT
The DNA here is from genome assembly GCA_037952925.1 of Lithobates clamitans. Lineage (NCBI taxonomy): Eukaryota > Metazoa > Chordata > Amphibia > Anura > Ranidae > Lithobates > Lithobates clamitans. Next base: position 178,316 of record JBBGZY010001544.1, read on the forward strand.
ACATAGCGCACCCTGCAACCCTGCACTCAGTATGTAGAGCACCCCACAACCCTGCACTCAGTTTTTAGTGCACCCTGCAAGCCTGCACTTAGTACGTAGCGCAACCCTGCACTCAGTACGTTGCACACCTGCAACCCTGCACTCAGTACGTATCGCAACCCTGCACTCAGTATGTAGCGCACCCCGCAACCCTGCACTCAGTGCGTAGCACACCCCACAACCCTGCACTCAGTACGTAGCGCACCCTGCAACCCTGCACTCAGTATGTAGCGCACCCTGCAACCCTGCACTCAGTACGTAGTGCACCCCGAAACCCTGCACTCAGTACGTAGTGCAACCCTGCACTCAGTATGTAGTGCACCCCATAACCCTGCACTCAGTACGTAGCGCAACTCTGCACTCAGTATGTAGCGCACCCCGTAACCCTGCACTCAGTACGTAGCGCACCCTGAAACCCTGCACTCAGTATGTAGCGCAACCCTGCATTCAGTACGTAGCACACCCCGCGACCCTGCACTTACTACGTAGCACAACCCTGCACTCAGTATGTAGCACACCCCGAAACCCTGCACTCAGTACATATCGCACCTCAAAACCCTGCACTCAGCATGTAGCGCAACCCTGCACTCAGTACTAGGGATGAGCCGAACACCCCCCGGTTCGGTTCGCACCAGAACCTGCGAACGGACCAAAAGTTTGCACGAACGTTAGAACCCCATTGATGTCTATGGGACTCAAACGTTCGAAATCAAAAGTGCTCATTTTAAAGGCTAATTTGCATGGTATTGTCCTAAAAAGGGTTTGGGGACCCGGGTCCTACCCCAATCAATGCAAAAAAATTTTTTAAAAACGGCCGTTTTTTCGGGAGCAGTGATTTTAATGATGCTTAAAGTAAAAAAAAGTGAAATATTCCTTTAAATATCGTACCTGGGGGGTGTCTATAGTATGCCTGTAAAGTGGCGCGTGTTTCCCGTGTTTAGAACAGTCCCTGCACCAAATGTTATTTTTAAAGGAAAAAATCTCATTTAAAACTGCTTGCTTGTCGGGTCCTGGCAATATGGATGGAAATCAGTGAGACAAACGGCATGGGTACCCCCCAGTCCATTACCAGCCCCTTTGGGTCTTGTATGGATATTAAGGGGAACCCCGCACCCAAATTAAACTAAGGAAAGGTGTGGGGCCACAAGGCCCTATATACTCTGAACAGCAGTATACAGGTGGTGCAAACAAGACAGGGACTGTAGGTTTGTTGTTAAGTAGAATCTCTTTGTCATTTTGAACGGGTACATTTTTAACGTGTTTAGCTCCAGCCAAAAAATCTTTTTAAAGCTTTTTGGAAAACATAGGGAAGGGTTATCACCCCTGTGACATTTGTTTTGCTGTCTTTCCTCCTCTTTAGAAGATTTCACCTCACTTTTTGTCCCAATGACAAATGTTTTTTGAGAATTTGGGGTTTTTTGTGGAACAAGGATTGGAAAGCATCAGTGGAAAGGAGAAATGTTTTTCCCATATTAACTCTTACAGGAGAGAATTTCCCTTCCTAGGGGTAGATTTCATCTCACTTCCTGTTGTCTCCTTCCGTTTGCAAGCAGGAGTCGTTTGTAAGTTATATGTTTGAAAGTAGGGGCCTGCCCTATATACTCAGCAGAAATTTGGGCCTTAGGTGTTGTTGTGGCCACAACAACGTAAGCCCTCACAGGGCCCTGCTGTGAAATATTAGATAAAGAATTATAATTACATGCCCCTGTTGAACAGGGGCAGAAAAACTGGGCCTTTGGTGGTGGTGGTGCTGGTGCCACAACACTGTAAGTCCTCACTCGCTCTTGGTGGGTACAGAAATGGGCCCTGCTGTGAAATATTAGATCAAGAATTGTAATTACATGCCCCTGTTGAACAGGGGCAGAAAAATTGGGCCTTTGGTGGTGGTGGTGGTGCTGGTACCACAACACTGCAACCCCTCACAGACACTCTAGTTGGAACGCAGGAACGAGCCCTGCAGCAAAGTATTGCATCAAAAATTGTAATTACACGCCCCTGTTAAACAGGGGCAGAAAAATTGGGCCTTAGGCACTGGTGCCACAACACTGCAACCCCTCACAGACACTCTAGTTGGAACGCAGAAACGAGCCCTGCTGCAAAGTATTGCATCAAAAATTGTAATTACACGCCCCTGTTAAACAGGGGCAGAAAAATTGGGCCTTAGGCACTGGTGCTGGTGCCACAACACTGCAACCCCTCACAGACACTCTAGTTGGAATGGAGGAACGAGTCCTCCTGCAAAGTATTGCATCAAAAATTGTAATTACACGCCCCTGTTAAACAGGGGCTGAAAAATTGTGCCTTAGGCACTGGTGGTGGTGCCCAGAACCAAAAATGTTCTTACAAGCTATCAGCGTGATTGAGGAGGAAGAGGATAATTACTCAGGGATAGTCACTCAGCATCAGCATAGGCAGTCTTTGAAGGGATCTGAGATTTCAAAAAAAATTATTCAGTTACATCAGCATCAGGTGCTTGGTAGCTGGTGGTGATCCAAGACTGATTCATTTTTATGAAGGTCAGTCGATCGACCGAGTCGGTGGACAGACGCACCCTGTGATCGGTTACCACACCTCCAGCAGCACTGGATGTGCGTTCCGAAAGAACGCTGGATGCAGGACAGGCCAGTAGCTCAATTGCATACTGTGCAAGCTCTGGCCAGTGATCCATCCTCAAGACCCAGTAACCCAGAGGATTTTCGGTGGGTAAGGTGTCCAAGTCTGATCTTGCCCCTAGGTATTCCTGCACCATGTAAAAAAGACGCTGGCGATGGTTGCTGGAACCGATCATACCTTGGGGCTGCGGACCAAAAAATTGTCTGAACGCATCGGTCAGACGGCCACCTTCTCCACCGCTCCTTCTTTGACTGACCGAAGCCTCAGCAACACGTTGTCCAGAAACAGGAGTTTGTAACCTCCCAGTCTCTGGGAACGCGTTGCACAGACCTTTCTGCAAGGCCTCCCGAAGATGTTTCATCCTCTGCTCCCTCTGCGATGGCAAGATAAGGTCCACAACCTTACCCTTGTAACGTGGATCAAGGAGGGTTGCCAGCCAGTATTGGTCCTTCTCCTTGATACCACGAATACGAGGATCCTTACGCAGGCTTTGCAGGATCAGGGAGGCCATGCAGCGTAGGTTTGCTGAGGCATTCGGTCCGGAGTCCTCTGGGTCACTAAGGACGACATGGTCCGCAGCCACCTCCTCCCAGCCACGTACAAGTCCATGTGTTTCTTGGGACTGATCCCTTAAAGACTGCTGCTGATGCTGAGTGCCAGGCTCCACCTCCATACTGACACAATCTTCCTCCTCCTCCTCCTCCTCGTCCTCTTCCTGTGTGATCGGAGGAACACTGTCTGGATAAATGGGGCCTTGAGAGCTAAGGAAGTCCTCCTCTTCCTGCCTCTGTTCTGCCTCAAGTGCCCTGTCCATTATTCCACGCAGCGTGTGCTTTAACAGGTGGACAAAGGGGACAGTGTCACTGATGCATGCACTGTCACTGCTCACCATCCTCGTGGCCTCCTCAAATGGTGACAGGACAGTGCATGCATCCCTGATCATGGCCCACTGGTGTGGGGAAAAAAAAACAAGCTCCCCTGACCCTGTCCTGGTGCCATAGTCGCACAGGTACTCATTGATGGCCCTCTGCTGCGTGTGCAGCCGCTGCAGCATGGCCAACGTTGAGTTCCACCTGGTGGGCATGTCACAGATTAGGCGGTTCTTGGGCAGGTTAAACTCCTTTTTGAGGTCCGTCAGCCGAGCACTGGCATTATATGACCGGCGGAAATGCACACAGACTTTCCTGGCCTGCCTCAGGACATCTTGTAAGCCCGGATACCTGCCCAAGAACCGCTGCACCACCAAGTTAAGGACGTGAGCCAAACAGGGCACATGGGTCATTTGTCCCTGTCGGAGGGCAGAGAGGAGGTTGGTGCCATTGTCGCAAACCACCATTCCTGCCTTAAGTTGGCATGGCGTCAACCACCTCTGAACCTGCCCCTGCAGAGCTGACAGAACCTGACAGTGTGGCTCCTGTCCCCCAAGCACACCAGCTCAAGCACCGCATGGCATCTTTTGGCCTGCGTACTTGCGCAGCCCCTTGAACGGCTACGGAGCACTGCTGGTTCCGAGGACAAAGCACAGGAAGAGGCCATGGAGGAAGAAGAAGAGGAGGGGGTGGAGGTGAGAGGTGTGTCACAATCATTAGCATTTTGGAGGGTTGATGGCGGAACAACCTCCAACACTACTGCACCTTGTCCTGCATCCTTCCCAGCTGCCAGCAGAGTCACCCAATGCGCCGTGAAACTTAGGTAACGTCCCTGTCCATGCCTGCTGGACCATGAGTCAGCGGTAATATGCACCTTACCGCTGACCGCCCTGGCCAGCGAGGCATGGACATTGCCTTCCACATGCCGGTAGAGAGCCGGAATCGCCTTCCGTGAGAAAAAGTGGCATATGGGTACCTGCCACTGAGGAACCGCACATTCCACAAACTCATGGAAGGGGGCAGAGTCTACCAACTGAAAAGGCAGCAGTTGAAGTGCTAGCAATTTTGCCAAGCTAGCATTCAAAGGCTGGGCATGTGGATGGCTGGGAGCAAACTTCTTTCGGCGGTGCAGCAGCTGGGGCAGGGAAATTTGCCTGGTACAATCTGACGTCGGTGTACCAAAAGCAGATTGCCCACAAGTACTTGGCTGTGACACACCTAATTCTACACCTTCATTCCTCTCAGTGCAGGTCTCAGAGAGGACTGAAGGTATAATGGGGTTGGAAATCTCAGCTGATGAGGAGCAAGGAGAGGTCCTCTTTGTTCTTTGGTGTGGGTCTTTTAGATACGTTTGCCAATGAACTGCATGGCAGGTCAACATATGTCTGGTCAAGCATGTGGTACCCAAGCGGGAGATGTTTTGGCCACGCGAGATACGCTTGAGACATATGTTGCAAATAGCAGCGATCTGATGCACTCGTCTCAAAAAAGGCCCACACCAAAGAACTTTTTGAATAATCAATGTGCTGCCCTTAGGCTGGCCCCTGGAGGGCATCCTGCCTCATTGGTGATGTTCCGCCTCCTCCTCCTCTCTCCTATCAGGCACCCACGTTGAGTCAGTGACCTCATCATCCCCTCCTTCCTCATCACTGGAGCAAACCTGGCAGTATGCTGCAGCAGGGGGAGCATGACTGCCAGATTGCTGTCCTTCTTGGGCACCCCCTCTGTCCGTGCTCACGTTACTGCCTTCATCGAGCTCAGTATCATCATCAGAGCCTTCCAAACGCTGGGCATCCTCCTGGAGCATGTACCCAACACTGTGGTCAAACAGTTCGAGGGACTCCTCAGGAGGACATGGTGGGGCTAGGGAAGGAGTCACTGATGACATTGAGCCGAGGGAAGAGGCCGCTGCTTTGCCAGACAAAGTACCCTGGGCATGGGTGAGAGAGGATGAGGAGGATGAGGACGGCTTGGTCATCCACTCGACCAAGTCTTCCGCATGTTGCGGCTCAACACGGCCAGCTGCCGCAAAAAAAAGGCCAAGCGTGTCCCACGGCCACGTGCTGATGAGGATGCACCGTCTCCACGACCAGCACTAGACACAGTGCCTGCTTGCCCTCTCTTATTGGCTTGTGACTGTCTGCCTCTCCTTCTCAGCCTTCCAGACATACTAATGGCCTATAGCTGCACTAAGCTGGGATATATATATATATATATATATATATATATATATATATATATATATGTACTGATACTGCAGCTAGCAAAATCAACTGCCTGCCATTAGTATGAGAACACCACCAACCTTCTACAGGTAGCTTTAGCTGAACACTGTGCAGAGCTCGCAAAAAACTAACTTGTAACTTTTTTAGCTGCTTGCGGTAGTGATAGGATCAGGAAAACACCAACAACCTTCTACAGGTAGCTTTAGGTGAACACTGTGCAGACCTCGCAAAAAAATAACTTGTAGGTTTAGCTGAACACTGTGAGGTGGACGCACCACACTAACTTGTAGTTTTAGCTGAACACTGTGAGCAGGACGCACAGCACTAACTTGTAGTTTTAACTGAACACTGTGAGCAGGACGCACCCCACTAACTTGTAGGTTTAGCTGAACACTGTGAGCAGGACGCACCTCACTAACTTGTAGGTTTAGCTGAACAATGTGAGCAGGACGCACCTCACTAACTTGTAGGTTTAGCTGAACAATGTGAGCAGGACGCACACCACTAACTTGTAGTTTTAGCTGAACACTGTGAGCAGGACGCACCGCACTAACTTGTAGGTTTAGCTGAACACTGTGAGGTGGACGCACCACACTAACTTGTAGCTTTAGATGAACACTGTGCAGAGGTCTCACTACACCAACTTGTAGGTTTAGCTGAACACTGTGAGCAGGACGCACCACACTAACTTGTAGGTTTAGCTGAACACTGTGAGGTGGACGCACCACACTAACTTGTAGTTTTAGCTGAACACTGTGAGCAGGACGCACTGCACTAACTGTAAATAGTCTAGCTGCCTGACTGTGGTACTAATAGGATCAAAATAACACCAGCAATTATATTCAGGTAGCTGTAAATACTGTAACAAGACAAGCCTGCCTGTCAGTAGGAAGATAAGAGGAACGGATCTAGCTGAACACTGTGAGCAGGATGCACTGCACTAATTTGTAGCTTTAGATGAACACTGTGCAGAGGTCTCACTACACCAACTTGTAGGTTTAGCTGAACACTGTGAGCAGGACGCACTGCACTAACTGTAAATAGTCTAGTTGCCTGACTGTGGTACTAATAGGATCAAAAGAACACCAGCAATTTTATTCAGGTAGCTGTAAATACTGTAACAAGACAAGCCTGCCTGTCAGTAAGAAGATAACAGGAACGGATCTAGCTGAACACTGTGAGCAGGACGCACTGCACTAACTTGTAGCTTTAGATGAACACTGTGCAGAGGTCTCACTACACCAAATTGTAGGTTTAGCTGAACAATGTGAGCAGGACGCACCCCACTAACTTGTAGGTTTAGCTGAACACTGTGAGCAGGACGCACCTCACTAACTTGTAGGTTTAGCTGAACACTGTGAGCAGGACGCTCCCCACTAACTTGTAGTTTTAGCTGAACACTGTGAGCAGGACGCACCGCACTAACTTGTAGGTTTAGCTGAACACTGTGAGCAGGACGCACCACACTATCTTGTAGCTTTAGATGAACACTGTGCAGAGGTCTCACTACACCAACTTGTAGGTTTAGCTGAACACTGTGAGCAGGACGCACCACACTAACTTGTAGGTTTAGCTGAACACTGTGAGGTGGACGCACCACACTAACTTGTAGTTTTAGCTGAACACTGTGAGCAGGACGCACCCCACTAACTTGTAGGTTTAGCTGAACACTGTGAGCAGGACGCACTGCACTAACTGTAAATAGTCTAGCTGCCTGGCTGTGGTACTAATAGGATCAAAATAACACCAGCAATTTTATTCAGGTAGCTGTAAATACTGTAACAAGACAAGCCTGCCTGTCAGTAAGAAGATAACAGGAACGGATCTAGCTGAACACTGTGAGCAGGACGCACTGCACTAACTTGTAGCTTTAGATGAACACTGTGCAGAGGTCTCACTACACCAACTTGTAGGTTTAGCTGAACACTGTGAGCAGGACGCACTGCACTAACTGTAAATAGTCTAGTTGCCTGACTGTGGTACTAATAGGATCAAAAGAACACCAGCAATTTTATTCAGGTAGCTGTAAATACTGTAACAAGACAAGCCTGCCTGTCAGTAAGAAGATAACAGGAACGGATCTAGCTGAACACTGTGAGCAGGACGCACTACACTAACTTGTAGCTTTAGATGAACACTGTGCAGAGGTCTCACTACACCAAATTGTAGGTTTAGCTGAACACTGTGAGCAGGACGCACCCCACTAACTTGTATGTTTAGCTGAATACTGTGAGCAGGACGCACCTCACTAACTTGTAGGTTTAGCTGAACACTGTGAGCAGGACGCACCCCACTAACTTGTAGTTTTAGCTGAACACTGTGAGCAGGACGCACTGCACTAACTTGTAGGTTTAGCTGAACACTGTGAGGTGGACGCACCACACTAACTTGTAGGTTTAGCTGAACACTGTCAGCAGGACGCACCCCACTAACTTGTAGGTTTAGCTGAACACTGTCAGCAGGACGCACTGCACTAACTGTAAATAGTCTAGCTGCCTGACTGTGGTACTAATAGGATCAAAAGAACACCAGTAATTTTCTTCAGGTAGCTGTATATACTGTAACAAGACAAGCCTGCCTGTCAGTAAGAAGATAACAGGAATGGATCTAGCTGAAAACTGTGAGCAGGACGCACTGCACTAACTGTAAATAGTCTAGCTGCCTGACTGTGGTACTAATAGGATCAAAAGAACACCAGTAATTTTCTCCAGGTAGCTGTATATACTGTAACAAGACAAGCCTGCCTGTCAGTAGGAAGATAACAGGAACAGATCTAGCTGAACACTGTGAGCAGGACGCACTGCACTAACTGTAAATAGTCTAGCTGTCTGACTGTGGTACTAATAGGATCAAAAGAACACCAGTAATTTTCTTCAGGTAGCTGTATATACTGTAACCAGACAAGCCTGCCTGTCATTAGGAAGATAACAGGAACGGATCTAGCTGAACACTGTGAGCAGGACGCACTGCACTAACTGTAAATAGTCTAGCTGCCTGACTGTGGTACGAATAGGATCAAAAGAACACCAGCAATTTTCTTCAGGTAGCTGTAAATACTGTAACAAGACAAGCCTGCCTGTCAGTAGGAAGATAACAGGAACGGATCTAGCTAAACTGAATACAGTGTATATATATATATGCAACACCTGGGATGCATATATATACACAATACACTGTAAGTGCAGCTAAACTGACTGACTGTTCTGCCTAATCTATCTAACTCAAATCAAATGTCACTGTCTGTCTCTCTCTCTCTCAATGAACTCTCTCAATGAACACCGGAACACACACTACACAGGGCCGCCGTGCAGGCGGCCTTATATAGTGTGGGGCGTGTACTAAATCCCCTGAGCCATAATTGGCCAAAGCTTCCTTGGCTTTGGCCAATTACGGCTCTCTGTTCAGACGGCGCTGTGATTGGGCAAGCATGTGGGTCATAGTGCATGCTTGGCCAATCATCAGCCAGCAATGCACTGCGATGCCGCAGTAAATTATGGGCCGTGACACGCCACACGAATTTGGCGCGAACGGCTCATATCGTTCGCAATTCGGCGAACGATCGAACAGACGATGTTCGAGTCGAACATACACGAAGCTCATCCCTACTCAGTACGTAGCGCACTCTGAAACCCTGCACTTAGTACGTAGTGCATTCTGAAACCCCTGCACACAGTACGTAGCACGCCCCGCAACCCCTGCACTCAGTACTTTGTGCCCCATGCAACCCTGCACTCAGTATGTAGTGCACCCCGCAACCCTGCACTCAGTGCGTAGCACACCCCGCAACCCTGCACTCAGTATGTAGCGCACCCTGCAATCCTGCACTCAGTATGTAGAGCACCCCACAACCCTGCACTCAGTTTTTAGTGCACCCCGAAACCCTGCACTCAGTACATAGCGCAACCCTGCACTCAGTATGTAGCGCACCCCGCAACCCTGCACTCAGTACTTAGTGCACCCCAAAACCCTGCACTCGGTACTTAGTGCAACCCTGCACTCAGTATGTAGCGCACCCCGTAACCCTACACTCAGTACGTAGCGCAACCCTGCACTCAGTATGTAGCGCATCCTGCAACCCTGCACTCAGTACATTAGCGCACCCCGCAACCCCTGTACTCAATACGTAGTGCACCTTGCAACCCTGCACTCAGTACGCAGCGCAACCCTGCACTCAGTACGTAGTGCACCCCTCAACCCTGCACTTAGTACATTAGCACAACGCTGCACTTAGTACATAGAGCACCCGGCAACCCTGCACTCAGTACGTAGCGCAACCATGCACTCAGTACGTAGCGCACCCCGAAACCCTGCACTCAGTATGTAGCGCAACCCTGCATTCAGTACGTAGCACACCCCATGACCCCCCAAACAGTCAGTACGTAGTGCACCCCGCAACCCTGCTCTCAGTATGTAGCGCACCTTGCAAACCCCTGCACTCAGTACGTAGCACACCTCGCAACCCCGGTACTCAGTATGTAGTGCACACTGCAACCCCTGCAATCTGTGCATTACACACTCCTGACCCCTGCCACCTCCACCATATACACGGTCAGGGAAAAGGGGGTGGGGTCAGGGGCGGAAACAAGAGGGAAAAATCCTTGCACCAGCCCTGTATATTAGATGGATTTTAGCATACTCAGACATCTAAGTCTTCCTTTATGGAATGTATTTACCAATCTTTCAGTTTGTTAGGATTGTCTAATACAGCCCTCAAAATTTACACTCGCCTGCTCGCATTAGGCGAGTGCAAATAAGCTAAGGGTGAGTGTGGAGCTGCATCAAGCGGGGAGGGGGCATCGCTGACAGACAGGGTTGAACGGGAGCTGATTCTCCTCCTAGCCTCTGCCCCTGTCAGGGCCTGGCATACAGTGGGAGTTGGCAAAGATCCAGATGAGAGGAGGGGGGTTGCTTTATGCTTTATGTTAGTATTGTTAATTACTTCCATACCAGGCACTTTTCCCCCTTCCTGCCCAAGACAATTTTTTTGCTTTCAGCGCTGTTGCACTTTGAATGACAATTGCACGGTCATGCAACACTGTACCCAAACTACATTTTTATAATTTTCTTCCCACAAATTGAGCTTTCTTTTGGTGGTATTTGATCACCTCTGCATCTTTAATTTTTGCGCTATAAACGAAAAAAGACCGACAATTAAAAAAACAAAAAAAACTGATGGGCACTGATAGGCAGCACTGATAGGCAGCACTGACGGCACTGATAGGCGGCACTGATAGGTGGCACTGATAGGCACTGATAGTTGGCACTAGAGAGGCAGCACCGATGAGGAGCTGCTGATAGGCATTACTAAGTGGCACTGATTGGCACTTTGATGGGGCACTGACAGGCATTACTGAAGGGGCATTGATTGGCACTTTTTTGGGCACTGATTGCCACTGTTGTGGGCACTGACAGGCGTTTATTATGGGGACATGCTGGCAGGTGTTGGGTACTGATTGGCAGCTGATGGGCACCTTTTGATGGGGGCTGTGCTCATAATCAATGTGCTGATTATCAGCACAGGCCCCCCTCTGACAGGGAGAGCCACCTATCGGCTCTCCCTGTCAGCTTGAACCGAGAAAAGACATTTACCGGCACTTCCTGGTTCACGCGGGGATCATTGGTCACAGCTGATCACGTGGTAAGAAGAGTCTGTCAGAGGCTCCATACCATGATCAGTGTTGCGATGTGTCAGTCTTGAGATAATTTACAAGGGCGTGTTCAGAGTCGGAATTAGGGGCAGGGCAGGGTGGGGGCTGGGTGCGGCAACTGGTGTCAAGTAACTCTTAAGGCCTGTTATTAGCTCAGGACTTGAAATTTTAAACCCTGGTCTAATATATGCTGTATTGAATTGCATAACTGCCCATACTAGTGTACAGACTTATTTAAGGAGCCCTAGTCAGTTACTAAAATGCAGCCTGACCTCACTGGGATAGGTACGTGTGCTGTTACTCACTTTTATTTTAAAAAATTGTAAAAATGTCTGCCCTGTTTTGAGGTGTAAAGCATTTACAGAGGCTGACACTGTCCTGTCTGAACTTAGAGCTAATAGCAGACACTCAATCAAAGAGATGTAACATTTTAACTTTTAGTTTTTATGTAATGCCTATATTACCTTTTAATGTGATTTTGTTTACCCATTGAGCTTAGGCAGCAAAAACAAGAAATGTTGCACTATTACATTGCCTTGAAAGAGTATGGCACAACTGCAAACCTACCAAGGCATCCACCAAAACTGACAGGCCAGGCAAGGAGAGCATTACTCAGAGAAGAAGCCAAAAGGCCCATGATAACTCTGGAGAAGCTGTAGAGATCCACAGCTCAGGTGGGAGAATCTATCCACAGGACAAATTTTATGCCCTGTACACACGATCGCACATTCTGACAACAAAATCCATGTTTTTTTCCGACGGATGTTGGCTCAAACTTGTCTTGCATACACACGGTCACACAAATCTTGCCAGAAATTCCGAACATCAAGAACACGGTGACGTACAACACGTACGATGAGCTGAGAAAAATGAAGTTCAATAGCCAGTGCGGCTCTTCTGCTTAAATCCGAGCATGCGTGGAACTTTGTGCGACTGAATTGTGTACACACAATCAGAATTTACGACAAACGATTTTGTTGTCGGAACATTTCAGATCAGATCTCCAATTTTGTGTGACGGAAATTCCAATGGAAAATGTCCGATGGAGCCTACACACGGTCGGAATTTCCGACAACAAGCTCCCATTGAACATTTTCCGTCAGAAAATCCGAACGTGTGTACAGGGCATTTGTCGTCTACTCCACAAATCTGGCCTTTATGGAAGAGTGGCAAGAAGAAATCCATTGTTAAAAGAAAGAAAGCCATAGGAAGTCCTGTCTGCAGTTTGCGAGAAGGCACGTGTGGGACACAGCAAACATGTGGAAGAAGGTGCTCTGGTCAGATGAGACCAAAATTGAACTTTTTGGCCTAAAAGCAAAACGATATGTGTGGCAGAAAACTAACACTGCACATCACCCTAAACACACAATCCTCACCATGAAACATGGTGATGGCAGCATCATGTTGTGGGATTACTTTTCTTCAGCAGGGACAGGGAAGCTGGTCAGAGTTGATGGGAAGATGAATGGAGCCAAATGCAGGACAATCTTAGAAGAAAATCTGTTGAGTCTTAACCTTCCAGTGGGACAACAACCCTAAACATACAGCCAGAGCTACAATGGAATGTTTTAGATCAAAGCACATTCAAGTGTTAGAATGGCCTAGTCAAAGTCTAGACCAAAATCCAATTGAGAATCTGTGGCAAGACATGAAAATTGCTGTTCACAGGTGCTCTTCGTCCAATCTGACAATCTGACAGAGCTTGAGCTATTTTGCAAAGAAAATTGGGCAAACATTTCACTTTCTAGCTGTGCACAGCTGGTAGAGACATACCCAAAAAGCTGTAATTGCAGCAAAAGGTGGTTCTACAAAGTATTGACACTTTTCATATATTTATTTGTAAAATACTTTGAAAAACATTTATTATTTTCCTTCCACTTCACAATTATGTGCCACTTTGTGTTGAACTATCATGTAAAATCCCAATAAAATATATTTGTTGTAACATGACGAAGTGTGGACAATTTCAAGGGGTATGAATACTTTTTCAAGGCACTGTATAACAAATTAATAGTAGAGATTTAGTTTAATACAGATCCTCATCAATGATTGGTTCACTTTAAAAGAGCCCAAGAACAAATACAGTATAGTACAGTACAGTATATGTACAGAGTACTGCTGCTTTTTTGTCTTAAGTCTACTTTTAAAAACACCCAGAGAGGGTGCTTCCTGGACAAAAATTGATGGCGAGCTACATATTATGGGTGCTGCATGATAGAAAGCAAAAGGGCCAAACAATTTTAATACAACTTGGGGCTAGTAAAATTTTCTTTCTCTGAAAAGTGTAGGGAGCTTGTGGGAGTATGTGGGACCAGAAGTTCTGTTAAATAGGCAGGGCTCAAATATTTTGGGCTTTATAAGGGTCCTTGTATTGCTTCATTAACCCACCTGCCTGGTTGCCTAAGAAATGAAGTTTCCATCTATTGCTCTTGGAAGCAGAAAAGGAAAGGAGTTGCAAGTCCTTTCTGAGCCATGGGGGATTATTGTTCGGTTGCATTCTCATTGTTACATTTTTGTGTATAGTAGATGCAGTGTGGTAACAAAAATTTTGTTTGTGCAATTTTCAGGAAAATATACATTCCATATGAATGAATGGTAATGCATGTAGAATGCCTAAAATGCCCAATAAAAGCACCTCACTGAAACTACCCCTCATTAAAAACTAAAAAACATTAAAAAAAAGAGGTGTGATATAGCCTGAAAATAAAGGTCCACTAAATGTATGTAGCTTCAACACACACACCTCACCCCTGCATGGCTTTTCTTAAATACATGGTTTATAAGGCAGAGGAAAGACACCAGTCTATCCAGTTTAACCTATGTGTGTGTGTGATTTTTATTGTCTAACAATTCTGCTACCCTGTATATTTTGCTTCCGGAGGAAGACATCTGAAAGTTTTTTGAAGTTGTTGACACTCTCAGCTAGTAGTTGAGTAAAAGGGTTTTTCGCATTTTGACTGCTCTGAAAGTAAAGAATCCTTTCTGCAATCTAAGGTTAAACCCCCTTTTTTCTAAGCTCCAATCATGGCTGCATGGCCTCTTCCAGGGACAGTTTATAACAGTTACCAAAGTCTCCTTTTACATATTTGCACATTGTAATCATATCCCCACCCCCCTTAAGCACCTCTTCTCCAGAGTAAATAACTGTAACCTACATATGTAATTGATCCTCATATCTGGGGTCCTCCACCCCCTTATTTCTAATTCAACAACATCCTTCCTGAGGGCTGGAGGCCAAAACTGAACTGCATTATAAATATGAGGCTGAACCAGTGTTTTGCAAATTGATTTATTTCTTTAATGTGTGTCTCTTTTAGTGCATGAGTATTTTGCTAGCTATGATAGCTGCAGCTTGCCATTGCAAGCTATTGCTAAGTCTGTGATCTGCAAGCACCCACAGACAGTAGTGTATTTCGGTTTGGTACTGCTCTAGGCCTGACTAAACTCGTGCATTCCCTAATTTAAATATGACCCACCCCTTCCTGTCAAGGCCATGCCCTTTGCTGTTTAACCTCCCTGGCAGTATGATTATTTCGGATTTTAGGTGCTGAAAGCGGTACAATTATTTTGCATGGAAATTCGACGTTTTATATTGTAGGCCTGTAATTCTTAACAATAACACACTTAAATCTGTCCAAACAAGAGTCTAGTAGATATCTCCGATATGATGAAGTTTGAAACACAAAAACATAAATTATAATATAATAAATAAATATAAATAATTAAAAAAAAATAACATAATAATAATAAAATAAATTGCCCCACGATTCACTATCGCTCAATTCTGCAAGTGTTCTAATTTACTATCGCTGTTTTCTAGCTGGTCTAAAGCCACTTTTGACATAAAGGGACACTTTATGCCAGGCTCGCAGGGAACGGAGCCTGGCACGGAGAGGCTTCAGAGGAGACAGAGCCCGCAGACACAGCGGGGGACATCGCAGGATCCTGGGGACAAGGTAAGTAAAGCCGCACCAGAATCCTGCAATGTAGTCCCGAGTGTGGCTCGGGGTTACCACTAATGGGACTGAAATTTAACCCCGAGCCACACTCGGGATTACCATCAGGGAGGTTAAGGCCTGTCCTAAAAAATTTCATGTGGGGACACTAGTTCTGAGGGCCTGGGGAGCACTGGATTCCCTTAATTTGCATAGATTTCCTCTCACTTCCTGTTTGGCTATGGGGCAGGAAGTGAAGGGATGGTAAAAAATAAACTGACAGGGGTTATAACCCTCCCTTACTCTATCCAAAATGAAAAAAAAATTGTTGCCTATAGTTCTACTTTAACCTGTTGCCGCCCGCCCACTATCATATGACGGCGAAGCGGTGCGGCTCTTGTTCTAGGCCACCGTCATATGACGGCGGCTAATTCACACAGGGCATGCACGCGATTGCGGGCATGCAGCCCTGCACTGTCGGTGGTGGCATGTCCCCGAGACACCCAGATTGGGCATGGTTGTTCACCATGTGATCGGCCGGTGATTACGTCACTGTCGATCACAAATGGGTATTCCCCGCTTTAGATCACGCATGTGCACGATCGGGAGTGCACAGCACGGTCATGTCGGTGGCGGCATGTTCCCAGGAACACTGCTGGTCACCGACAAGGGTAAACAGCCAATGGCTGGAAGCTGTTTACCACAAGATCGGCTGTGATCCATTCACAGCCGATCACTAAATGTGAACATAGACCGGTTACTAGCTGTTACCGGCTTTTCTCTCCTCACACACCGTTTCCAGTGTGAGGAGAGAAGAGCCAGGAGCAGTAACTTACTGATCTATGTGTGTATTGTAGTTTACAAAAAAGATAACCTGTCACATCACCCCCCCATTACAGCTGTCATCCAACAGTCACATCAGTAACCACAACAGTGCTTATAAAAGTGCACCTGTCACCCATCAGTGCCCACAAAGTGCACCTGTCACTCATCGGTTCCCACAAAGTGCACCTGTCACCCATCAGTGCCCACAAAGTGCACCTGTCATCGTCAGAGACTGCCGTCAGCGATGCACCTGTCACCCATCAGTGACCATCGCCAGTGACCGTCATTAGTGACCGCCATCAGTGACCCATCCATGACCCTCATCTGTCACCTATCACCCTCATCTGTCACCAACAGAGACTGCCATCAGTGACTGTCACCTGTCACCCACCAGTGATCGTCACCTGTCACCCAACAGTGACCGTCACCCGTCACCTTTCACCCACCAGTGACGTCACACGTCACCTGTCACCCACCAGTGACCGTCACCCATCGGTGACACCTGTCGCCAATCACCTGTTGCCCATCAGTGACCGTCATCTGTCACCCATCACCTGTCGTCCATCAGTGACCGTCATTTGTCACCCATCACACAGCCCATCAGAAAAAATGTCCAAAAGATTCTATACAAGTGAGGAGGCGTTCCAGATCCTCTCCATGACTGATGAGAGCAGCGGGGAGTTCTCATCAGATTCAAATGCCAATTCCGATTGTGAATCAAATTCAGCATTTGAACCAATCGATAGTAGTGGATCGGCAAATGAATTGGAGGAAGAATGGATTCCTCCTAAAAGAGCACAGCGCTCTGGAAACCAGGCAGCTACCAGCAATATACCCAAGGATCAAATTCCCAGTACCAGCGCTGCTGCCAGCCATAGACCCCAAGAAATGCCCAGGCCCGGTACCAGCACTGCCGCAGCATCACGCCCAAATGCCAGCACAGGAACTTCAAATCCCCCAACTACCAGCACTGGAGTGCCACGTCCCCCAAGAGCCAGGGCCCCTACATATCTCTCAGATGGTCTTGCCAATCCAACATGGCTGCCTTCCAACTCAGGATCAGCAAGAATTCCCCCTTTCACCACACAGCCAGGTGTGCAGGCCAATACCCCAAATTTTTCTGAAATTGATTGTTTTCATTTATTTTTGCCCAACACTTTGCTGCAACTCATCGTGGACCAGACCAATTTATATGCCCAACAGCATATTGCCAACAACCCCCAATCATCATACGCCCGTCCATTTGAGTGGAAGGATTTGACTCTGGAGGAGTTCAAAGTGTTTATGGCCCTCACCATAAACATGGGGGTTAAAAAAAAAAAATATATATTCTTTCGTAATGTCCAGGTCCTGATACGAGATGATAATGCGCTTTCTTTGAATCATGTCATTTTTATTAGTTTTTCAGATTTTACAATAATCAATATAGGAATTATACAAACAAGGAAAAACAAGTATTTCGTATATTCTCCATATAACAATAGAAAAGAAGTATAAATATCGAACCCATTATCCTTCCCCTTTTTATCCCCCCCCCCTCCCAACCATCTCACCAACCACCGCCATTACCCTCCCCCCTCCCCCACAGTTGCTTCCAGTAAAAGAGTAATATCTTAAGATTTAACAATCCTTATTAGCTAACCTAATGCATACTACTGGTATCTATTCCCGCCAATAACTATTCCTAGATACTGATGGTCCTATCTGTATAAAAACTTTATATATTTCTACCCTGACACCACAAACCCCAAATCTTTGTAAATTTCCTATAACTTCCCCTTCTAATATAGATTGTCCTCTCTGTTCCGACCAGTGAGTTCATTGTGCTAACCCATTCTTCCGGGGTAGGAGGCACTGCTGATAACCATGATTTCGCAATCAATTTCCTCGCCTGATATAGACCCCGCACAATTGCCGTACCTCTGTGGTCCTCCCCTTTGTTCTTACTAATTAACCCCAGAACACACGCCTTAGCCTCGTATTCCACTCTTATCCCAAATCTAGCTTCTATGATGTTTAGAATCTCAGTCCAATACCTAGCTAATTTCGGGCATCTCCACATTATATGTATAAGATCGCCCGTCTCCAAACATCTGGGGCATTTATCATCTGGTCTTCGCCCAAATCTATACAGCCTTTTGGGGGTATAGTAGGCTCTGTGTACCAGCAAAAGGTGCGACGCCCGCTGCGACGGGGACAGGGACACCAGTGGGCCAAGCTCCAGTATTCTCTCCCATTGGTCATCACTCAACTCCCCCACATCTGCCCCCCACCCTTCCCTAAGACGCGAGAGTGGCGCCAGCCTAATTGCCCTTGCCGTTAGCTGGTCATAGATCCCTGATATTAACCCTTTGAGACTAGATACCCTCACCACCTTGCTCAGCAAAGGTGCACTACACCAGTCCAGTGCTTTGATCTTAAATTGCTTCTCTAATGCGTGTCTTATCTGGAGATAAAAATAGAATGTTTCTTTAGGAATTCCAAACTCCCGTCTCAGGTCCGCAAAGGATTTTAATGTATTGCCATCAAATATTTGCTTCAGCCTATTTATACCCGCCCTTTCCCAGGTCCTGTTCACTCCTATAGTCTTCAGCTCTTGCAGCTGTCCATTCTGCCATATAGGTGAGAACTCCGTAAGCCCCTTATAGCCCATTTCGCTCTTCACTGACCGCCAAACTTTTATAACCAATTTATATGTTGGAAATACGCTACCTAATGTTCCGGCTTCCAGTGCCCCTATCAGGGAGTTATGCGGATTCCCTGACAACATAATTTTTGTACTGGAGTTCACCTCTCCCCCGCATTCACACCCCCCAAGGTGCTGCAGTTGGGCCGCCAGAAAGTACCTATATGGATGGGGCACCGCCAATCCCCCCTCCCTATTAGGACGCTGCAAGGTCTGAAGACTAATCCTGGCCTGACCCTTCTTCCAGATTAACTCGCGAAAGATGGAATTTATTTTTACGAACCATTTCCTCCCAATCCAAACCGGTGAGTTGTGTAATATGTACATTAATTGTGGCATCCAGATCATCTTTATCAGATTTACGCGTCCTGTCATAGATAAAGGGAGCCGGCACCAGATATCCGTTTTCCTTTTAAAATTTTCCACAAGCGGGACTAGATTATCTCTGATATACTGAGTTGGGGTATTGGTTATAACTATACCCAGGTATTTAAAGTTCTCCACCACCCTAAGACGAGATATTTCCTGCGGAGGGGAGCCGGTAGTCGAGTCAAGCGGGAGAAGTGTAGACTTCTCCCAGTTGACTATTAACCCTGATATCTTTCCGAATTCTTCCACCAGCTTCATCGCCCCTACTAATGACTGTCCCATGTCCCCCAGAAACAGCAGCACATCATCAGCATAAAGTGCTATTCTCTCCTCACCCCCCTTTCTTTTATAACCCTGCAGGCCTGGAGATCTTCTTATTACCTCTGCGAGCGGCTCCATTGCTAGGGCGAACAGCAGGGGCGACAAAGGACACCCCTGCCTAGTCCCCCTCTCAAGGGAGAACCGCTCTGAATATGTATTATTTATTTTTAGCCTAGCACTGGGGTGGTTATAAAGTATCTTAAGCCACTTTATGAACCGAGGGCCGAACCCAAATTTCCCCAATACCCACCATAAATAGTCCCATTCCAGGGAGTCAAATGCCCTGGCGATATCCAGGGACAGGACCACCCTGGAGCCTGCATTCTCTACCGGCGTCTGGAGATTCAAAAAGGTTCTTCTTATGTTTTTACTTGTGGACCTATTCTGCATAAAGCCAGACTGGTCCGGATGAATCAGCCCGGATATGCAGTTATTGAGCCTGGTAGCCAAGACCTTTGCCAGGATCTTGGCATCCGTGCCCAACAACGAGATCGGTCTGTATGATGATGTTTCTAATTGATTTTTCCCCTCTTTCTGGATCAGTACTATAATAGCCTCAGACATAGACAGAGGTAGGCTCCCAGCTGCAGCTGACCAATTATATGCTTTCAGAAGTTCCGGGGCCATCACCTCCCCAAATTGTTTGTAGACCTCGACTGGCAATCCATCGGGGCCTGGGGACTTTTGGCTCTGCATGTTCTTTATTGCTTGCAAAATTTCATCCAATGTTATTGGTACTTCCAAACTATTCATGTCTGCATCCGAGAGCACCGGCAAGACAGTACCTCCCAAAAATTCCTCCATCACTATTTGTTCAGGGCAATGACGCGTCCTATACAGATCCCTATAGAATTCTACAAATGTATCGTTAATTATCCCCGGATCTGATGAGATATCCCCTTTCCTTGTTTTAATCATAGGAATTATTGAAGAGGGAGAGCTGGTTTTGGCCAGCATAGCCAGCGTCCGACCAACCCTTTCCCCCTCGTCAAAATTCCTCTGCCTCTGAAAAACCTTCCTGTTCTCTGCTCTCCTAATTTCTTCGTTTTTATACTCTTGTTGCTTCATTACCCATAGATCACGGTTTTCCATGGTCGGATCTAGCACGTATTTTCTTTCTGCTTCCCGAACCTCTTCCCTAATACTCTCTGCCCTTGCCCTTGTTTGCTTCTTTAACTTGGATATCTGTTGGGTCAAAAGTCCTCTGAGGAATGCTTTCAAAGAGTCCCATATCACTCCTCCCGATGCAGTACCTGTGTTAAAATCTATAAATTCTCTCAGTCTTACATTAATTTCCTCCCTATTTCCCATCAATTCCAACCATGTTGGATTTAATGACCACAACCTCAAGCCCCCTTTATCCCGCATGGTTAATGTCAATATCAGTGGTGAATGGTCAGACACTCCCCTTGGGCGATATTCAATTTTATGGATTAGGGATTGTGCTTCTTTGTTGCCTATGGCCATATCAATACGGGAGAGCGTTTGGTGGGTTCCTGAGAAGCAAGAGTACTGTTGAGCAGTGGGATTGCGAGCCCTCCACATATCACACCACCCCACCTCCTCCAGGAACTGTGCCAGCCTTCCCTCCTCCCCTCTACCTCGACTAACCCCTGGTGGAAATCTGTCGATCCTGCCATCAAGGACGGCGTTAAAATCCCCAACCATCACCACTGGGACCTCTCTCTTATCCTCGAGGAACCCTAATAACGAGACCAAAATCTCCATTTTAAAAGGTGGGGGAATGTACACATTTACTATAACAAAAGGCCTTCCCTCTATTAAACAATACAAAAAAATAAAACATCCCAATTTGTCAATACTGACATCCCTGCAGGAAAACACCAGACCGTTTCTAATCAGGATACTCACTCCCCTCGAGTAGGAGGAGTACACCGAGTGATATTGCAACTGGAATTTTCTATTTCTAACTGATAACTTGGTCTCGTTGGTCAGATGGGTTTCCTGCAGGCATATCACCTCAGTAGCACATGATTCTATTTCCTGAAACACAGTAGCTTTTTTAATAGGGTCGCTCATGCCTCTAATGTTCCAGGAACTTATCCCAAATGCTCTAGGCTGCATTCAATATATACTTCAAGAAAGTGCTGTACCAGTTATACAAGTTAAGCAAGTACCGGGATAAATCTATCTTTCCACTAATATATTGATAAGTCGAAGCCGTACCCTTATGTTGTTTTAACCCGGCACTTTTTTGAAAAAAAATTACAACAACAAAAAAAAATCTCCAGCATCTAAACTGATAATACCAATTCATCACATGTGCCCTTATTTCCCCAGGCCTTTTAGCCCTCTGTTTCAACTCAACAATACCCCCTCTTCTCATACCCGGTGCAATTATTATGGGGAGGGGACCAAGCGGGTTGAGAGGAAAATTTCCCCCATACCCCCCACCCCTCCCATCCAAAACAGTGTTTCCTATTATTTTAATTCTCATAAAATTTAGGTAATTTATGAAAAAAGAAATTTTTTAACCGTGCAGTGAAAATTTTAACCATAATTGATGCAACTGTGCTATCCCCTATTTTAAGTAATCCCTTCTGTCCCCTACCCTGCCTCACTCGGCGTGCCCTGGGGGCCTTCCTTGTGACCACTCTTCTCCCCTCATCCCACCTCGTCCACCCCCCCCACTCCCCATACCCCCCCCTCCCCCCTCCCCCCCAGTAGCCCCATTGACCCAGGGGTTGCAAGGAACCCCATCACCACTCTAAACAATGCTCTCAACCCACACATCATCCACCCGTCCCTCCCCCCCCCCAATCCCTGATGCTGCAAAAAAAAAAAAAAAAAAAATTTGTCCATGTATAATTTCAGCTTCATAGGTTCTTTTTGTTCTCTTCAAGCCAGTCCGTGACTCCTTTGACAGTTTCAAAAAAACGGGTAGATCCTAGGGCCTCTATACGCAGCTGTGCAGGATATAATAATGCATATGGAATATTATGATTCCGTAATGTGCGCTTGACATCCAAAAAACCTGCTCTCCTCCTTTGTAGATCTGGGGAATAATCTGGGTATATCGCAATTTTAGCTCCATTAAAAAAAATGTCTCCTTTTTCTCTAGACCTTTGCATTAAATTCAGCTTATCTTTATAACAAAAAAATCGCAGTATCATTGGCCTCGGGCGGTCTCCTGAGTATGCAGATCTAGACGGCACTCTGTGGGCTCGCTCAATAGCGAAAAACTGTGAGAACGCCTCAGCCCCATACACCTCCTTAAGCCACTTTTTCATAAATTCTTCAGGTCGGGAGCCCTCACTTTTCTCGGGGAGACCCATCACTCTTACGTTCTGTCTTCGAGACCTGTTCTCCCATTCGTCCATCTTATGGGTGTTGGCGTCCAGTTGTGCTTGCATTTTTTTAAGCTCATGCCGCATTGGGGTTACGGTATCTTCTAGTTGGCTAACCCTTTCCTCCACCATTTTAACTCTCTCCACTGTTTTCTGAAGCTCTTGTTTAATACCACTAAACTCCTCACTTAAAGCTTTCAGCTCTTCCCACATCCCGCTTATCGAGCACCTGCATGCGTTTACAGCACATAGTATCTCTTTAAGGGAGGGTTCCTGGTCAGGGGCTATGGCTGTGCTAGGGCTGCTATCCCCTACTATTCCGGGCTGCTCCCTCTCCGGGCTTTTTTTGTTCGTTACTCTTGTGCTGGCTAGCTGGTTATCAGGCCCCTCCCCAGGCTCCTTCTATCCCCCGGGCCCCCAGCTAAGGACTTTCCTGCAGTCGGCTGGTTATTTTTGGCTGGAGACTGCGTAGCGCTATGTGCAAATTTTTCCAGCTTTGCCGCAGCTGTTAGTGCGGATGCATTTTGAGACCCCTTCTCCTTTTCTTTGGCTGCCCGGGTAGCTTGAACAGGCATATTTTCTTGGGGCTGCTGTAGTTGATCTTCCCCCTTTCTCTTGGTCATAGCCAGCTATAATACTTTAAGCACTCTTAGCCTTCCAGTCCACACAGTGTAATCAGTGTAATTAAGCAGTCCAGCAATCAATCCTTCCACACTTTAGCAAAACACTCTGTATATTAACAAAAGCCGGATCCCAGGCTCCCTGCTTAAGTACACAGTCTCTGTCATATATACTTATGAAAACAGACTCTTTACCTCTCTCCCTTTAACATCTAGGGAGTCTGCAGGGCTTCAGCAGAGCTTTTTGAAGTTGTATCTGCCTCCTCGACCTTTCGTTGTGTTGGCAGGGTGTCACAAAGCAGCCTAGCACAGCTTCAAGCGCAGCAGCGGCGTTCGTTCCCAGGTCTCTGCCCCGCTCAGCTGATCTTCCCAGCCTCCTCTCTTGCCGCCGAGCGTCGTACCAGCCTCCCACTGCTACGGCGTGGCGTCGCTAAGCAACCCAGCGCCGCCACAGACACATTGACAGTAACTCCCAGGAATCCGCTTGTCACAGCCGCACGGCGGGGAGAGCTAACAGCTGATCCTCCCAGCCTTATCTCAGCCTTCTCTCCTGTCTCCCCGATCAGACAGGACACCGTCCCTCAGACTTCAGGTAATGGGAGCCTCTGGGCGTCAAAGGCAGGGACCCGGAGCTCATAGGACTATCACACGGCTGGGCAGACCCATTCAAGCAGCAGCGCTAGTACAGCATCAGGGACGGGGCTGGGAGAGAGCACTCGCTCACTGCTCACACCTGCATCCGGTCACGCCCCTCTTAGCGATAATGCGCTTTCTTAATTTCAGTGACAACACCCAGTGCCCTCCCCGCAATCATCCAAATTACGATATATTATATAAAATTCACCCACTCATTAATTTCTTTTCCCAACGATTTGCAGAACTCTTTGTCCCCGATAAGCATATATGTGTAGATGAGTCCCTGGTACCCTTTTCAGGCCGGCTAGGAATAAAGCAATACATTCCTAGCAAAAGGGCCAAATACGAAGTGAAATTTCATAAGCTTTGTGAGAGAGTCACGGGATATCTGTATGTGTTCCGCATATACGAAGGAAGAGATTCCCAGCTCCAGCCCCCTGAGTGCCCAGCCTACATGGGCACAACTGGTAAAATTGTATGGGACCTGGCATACCCACTGCTGAAGAAAGGTTACCACATATACCTGGATAACTTCTACACTAGCCTGCCCCTTTTCAAACACCTATACCTCTTAGAAACCCTGGCCTGTGGAACCTCCAGAAAGAATAGGAAGGGCTTCCCACAAGCCATAGTAAATAAGAAATTGCGAAGGGTAGAAAGAGCAACTTTGAGATGCAACGAAGTGCTGGCCTTGAGGTGGAAGGATACCAGGAATGTGTACATGATGTCCACCATCCATGATGACACTACAGTTGAAGTTCAGAGAGGACAAGGTCCCATTGTAAAGCCAAAATGTGTACAAGATTACAATCTGTACATGGGGGGTGGATTTCAACGACCAAATGCTTTAGCCCTATTTAGCAATAAGGAGGTCCCGTTTCTGGTACTAGAAAGTAGCACTCTATTTAATAAATTTGGCCATTTATAATGCCTACATAATTCACACCAAATCCACAGAAAGCCCTGCCCACTTCCTAAAACTCATAGAAGAAGTTGTCACGTCCCTCATCTACCATCAAAGACCCCCCCAGAAAACCTTCGCTCTGATGCTGTTAGCCGACTTCATGAACTCCACTTCCAGGACCACATTCCACCATCTGAAGCAAGCCGAAGACGCCAAAAAAGATGTATGCAGCAATAAAGGATTTCGAAGAGATACCATCTACCATTGTCCCCAGTGTCCCTCCGAACCCAGCCTTTGCATTGGTGAATGCTTCAGACTATATCACACATCCCTAAAATATTAGCCCATATTCTTAACCATTTCCCCATTTTCATCATCTGTGCTGACCATTTCCCATGCTTCCTCAAATAACCATGCCACTGCCTTCCACGTGAACTGACTCTGGCCTGTTTTTTTACTATTGCCCCGTACACAGGGTCGGACTTTGTTCGGACATTCCGACAACAAAATCCTCGGATTTTTTCCGACGGATGTTGGCTCAAACTTGTTTTGCATACACACGGTCGCACAAAGTTGTCGGAATTTCCGATCGACAATCACGCGGTCACGTACACCACGTACGACGAGACTAGAAAAGGCCGGTTCAGAACCAAGCGCGGCACCCTTTGGGCTCCTTTTGCTAATCTCGTGTTAGTAAAAGTTTGGTGAGAGATGATTCGCGCTTTTTCAGACTCGTGGCTTTCAGATCGTTTTCTGACGTTCAGTTTGTGCTTGTGAGTTTGTATCTGCTCTTCAGTGCGTGCAGTCAGTTCGTATTGGAGTTTTCTGTGCGATCTTGTCCGCTCGTTGCTGTTTTTCAGGTCGCTCTTCACAGGCCTTGCTGTTCTTCAGTGCGTTCTGTTACTTCGTTCTGAGCAGCCGACCGTTTTCTAGCCATGTTGCGTATGCGTACTCCTCGTAGAGTTCGTGCTGTGCGGGGGCTTGGTGTTGGGGTCCTGACCTTGACACAAGTCCAGTCCATGAACAGGGTGGGGAGGAGTTCATGGACCAAGAATTGGTTGCTTCAGCGTGACCAGTTCTGTAATATGCCTTTGCTCCGTGAGATCCGTGAGAATAATCCTGATGATTTTCAGAACTTTCTCAGGATGACGGACCCCGTGTTTCACCGTCTGTTGGCTTCGCTGACCCCCTATATCAGCAGGCAGGATACCTGCATGAGGCAAGCCATCACTCCGGAGCAGAGGTTGGTCGCTACCTTGCGGTATTTGGCCACAGGGAGAAGCCTGCAGGACCTCAAGTTCTCGACAGGCATCTCCCCCCAGGCTCTGGGGATCATTATCCCAGAGACCTGTTCTGCCATCATACAGGACCTGCAGAAGGAGTATATGAAGGTAAGATTTTTATCCTTTAATGTCACATTTTATTGTATTTAATGTTTGATAATATATTGTATTTCTTTCCTCATTCCCTAATTACCATGATTGGAATATGCTGTGAATGTCCCCTTTGTTATCATGCATGCTGGATTTTTATGTAATTATTATTTTAGGTCCTTCATACATATTTGCCCTTCAATAACCTCCCCAGCATGGTGTCTCCTGCCCTATATTCACCTCATGTAGTCACTTAACAATGTATTTTATCAGCTCCATAGTAGTGCTTTACCCCAAACACCCCCTAAAATGTTTGGAAATGTTATTTTTGATTTAAATTCAGGCAGAGTGCCAGAGGCTTTTTTTTGTGGTGTCCCCAAATTTTTGGTAACCCTCCCTCCCCCAACTGCTAAGTCAGCTGATCCCAATTCTCTATCCTCAATCATCTATCTGCTGACTTTGCCAAACCCATACACACTATACCCATCTCTTTTGTGCTCAGATTTATGGATGAATTCCACAAAGCATGTAGTGCAAGGGCCTGCCTGTATACTTTCCAATGGTACTGTTTAAAGTTCTTGTATCCTATTATGATCTTGATAGGTAATAGCAGAATGTCCAAATGTGCTCAAATGTGTACAATGTGTATTTATATCTTTGTATTATGACACTTCTTACCTGTCCAGTGGGCTGCCAATAGTGTAACTAAGGAGGGGCTGTTCCAAGTAATACCCATTATTTAGGCATTCATCTCTCAATGAAGTGAAGAGGGTTACCTATCCAAGAGTTCCCCCCCCCCTATAATGTTAGAAATGGCCCATGAGAGGGATGGGGAGGGGGAATATGATAGGTGTACCTTATACTTTGTTGTTGTAAAACTCCCCTTAATAAATGCTATCTGGAGGTTGACCCATAATGTTTGTGTCTAATCTGCTTGCCATGTTTCTGTGAAAAAATAGTAATGTTTATTGTTTTTTCCTCAACAGTTTCCTTCCATGCCACAGGAATGGCAGATTGTGGCCTCCCACTTTGCCCAGCGGTGGGACATTCCTAACTGCGGAGGGGCAATTGATGGGAAACACGTCCACATCGTCCCACCACCCAACTCGGGGTCGTACTATTATAATTACAAGGGGTTTAATAGTATAGTGATGTTGGCGGTGGTGTCGGCTAATTACGAGTTCTTGTATGTGGATGTGGGGAAGAATGGCCGGATGTCCGATGGTGGAGTGATCGCCCAGACGGAGTTCTACAGGCGTCTCCAGAATGGCAGCTTGGACTTGCCACCTCCAGAGGACAATGTTGAAGGTCTCCCATTTGTGTTCGTTGCTGATGAAGCGTTTGCGCTGGGGGACCACCTGATGCAGCCATTCCCGATGAGGACCCTCACCCCGGAACAGAGGGTTTTTAATTACCGCCTGGCCAGAGCCCAAAGAGTGGTGGAGAACACATTTGGAATCCTGGCCAGCCGGTTCCGATTATTTCTGACACCCATCCATATGGCAGAGTATAAACTGAACCATATAATACTTGCCTGCTGTGTTCTCCATAATTTTCTACGAAAACATTCAGCCAACTATGCTGGCTCAGTTGGGCCTGAGGCCGGAATCCCAAATACATCAACAATGACGGCGCTTGAAAGCGGCCGTCCTGGCTTGCCCTCCCTGAATGCCCGTGATGTCCGGTTACGATACCTGGAGTTCTTTGCGGGTAGGGGGGCTATCAATATGCCAGACAATCTGTGACACCTTTTTCAAATAAAAAACAACCAAAAGAAATTCTTGGTGGCCATTTACTGCTTGTGTTTGTTTTAGCTGACCCTGACAGAAATGTGTGGAGTGCAGAAAATGTCGTGATTGTGTAACCTTATACAAAGCACTGTTGGCTGTAATTTACTAAATGCAAAGACACTTTTCACTACAAGTGCACTTGCAACTGCACTGAAACTGCACTTGTAGTGCAAAGTGGATTTTCCCTTAGGAAATAACCCCCATTTTCTCATAAAACAACAATTACATCACCCCAAAAGTGTTGTAGCTTTGAGACAATAATCCACACATTCTTGATTATCAATCTTTTTAATACCAGCACAATCACATGTGCATTTACCAAAGGTTTTTCTGACAAACCAACATGTTTGTTGTATACCAATTTTTGTGGTGTCATTATCCAAAATCAAAATGTCCATTTTATAGAAAACAGGCCTGTGTAAAACCAACAAGAAAGACACAAATCTTGATCTTACAAAGTTCACATTTGGTAGAACTGGAAGGCAATATCAGACATGAGTATTTAGGAACTGTGTTTGATATTGCGTTCAGATGGGGGGAAATCACCCCTGGAAAAGCCAAATTTGGAAGATGCACACAAATTTCCCAATGTCAACATGTGCTAGCTGCCATCACGGGGGATAAAGGGATGTGTTTTGGGGGAGAAAGCCCTTCCTCACCGCTACTTTATTATTGAGGAAGGGGTTGCACCCCCAAAACGCGTCCATTGATCTCCCGTGATGGCAGATAGCACATGTTGACACACTGTGTGCATCCTCCAAATTTGGCTTTGGGAAAAATCACAAAAACATGTCGCACATTGTAGCACACAAAAGAAGAAAGTGATTTGGAGGGGTTTTAAACTCGCCCCAAAACATCAATGATGTTTTTATATTTTGGAATAACATCATTGATGTTTTGCTTGATGTTTTCCAATTGTAAATTACACCCCATGATCTCCCCGATCAGGATCTGGGCACTTTCGGATGTGAAAGGATCTGGATCCACAACCTCACGATCACCTAAAAAGAGAGGAAACCCCAAATAAATTAGGTTTCCCAAAAAATGCCGCCATCCATCTCTTATCGGAGCCTGTGGTCGCAGACACTCACCTGTTGTGGTAACTACTTCCACCACGTCTTCTTCCTCCTGCTCATCTTGTGTTGGGGGGATTTCACCTTCTTCCAGAGGGGGGGCTCTGGTCTCCTCGGATGAGGGGTGTCCTCCGAGTCTTTTCTCCCCTATGAAAAAAAAATGGTATAATTAGCACACAGATATTTAATGTCAGAACTATAAAGATTAAACATTGCTTGGAAGTGGGGTACAATGATCTATTTTAGCCGAGTTCCAAGATGTAGCTTTTTTAGTGCCCTTTGTCAACCTGCAATACTTTACCTTTTTTGTACAAGCTTCACAGATGGAGAACCCCCTATAGTATACACTGGAGCACCTGTGTGGCCCCCCTAATAAAAATGGTGTTCTGGGGTCCCACACTAGTGCTCCAGTGTCCAGATGTGAAAACAGCTGCTGAGTGTCCTCTCCTTACACAGAATCTTTTTTTTTTTTCTTTTTTTTTCCACATCAGTAAACAGTGTTTGGAGGGCTAAATCAGTTTGATGTTCATTAACTGTCGCCTTCTCGTATTCACATCATAGTGGATTATACTTTTTCTCATTGCTTTTTATATCGCCATAATGACCAACGGATTCCATTATGCCTCTTTACCAACAAGTCCTCTGTCCCTTCCATCTCGTAAGCCCCACTAACTAGGACTCGATAACCAAAGGGACCCATCCTTTTCCAACTCAGTTTAGAGAAAGAGGGGACCCGTAAGAAGGAAGAAAAAGGACAAAAACACCAACAAAAAATACAAGAAGAGAGGTTTGTAAAAATGAACTTGTGGGCTCCCCGTGCCCATCTTCTACTGACCCAGCCTGTATTGTGTACCAAATTACCTATGCCCTAATACCCCGATCCCCCCCCCCCACCTACTCCCTATATGTTTATCCTATACCCTACTAAGCTATATATTTAACTAAAAATGTTCATATCCAGAAACACTTTATTATAGCATCCTTTGCCTGCAAGGATACCAGTTGCCTATATACCTATATTAAGCCCATCCCTCAGTCTATTCCGTGTCTATGCAGATCCCACTATTAATGACTCTTCACTTTCTCTATCCACATCTTCCACATGCTTTCAAATTCCTGAAGATTGCCCCTTTTTATGTACTCCATTCTTTCCCTACCCAAGGTTTCATTCATTGTAGAGATCCAGTCTTTCACGGTGGGGGGCTCCTTTACCTGCCATCTAAGTGCTATCAACTTTCTAGCCTGAAACAGGGCCCGCGTGACAGCTAAGGTAGTACTCAACCTTTCTCCCATCACTCTTCTATGCCCCAGAATACAAACCAAGGCCTCGTTTGCCACTGTCGTACCGAAAATATTTCCCAAGTTCCCAGTCACCTCCTCCCAGTATCTAAACAGCTTGGGACACCTCCACACCATGTGAATGAGATCTCCCATCCTTCGACACCTGGGGCAGTTGTCATTGGGCCTTCTCCCAAATTTAAAAAGTCTTTTAGGAGTATAATAGGCTCTGTTTAACAGCATTAAGTGTGAGAGTCTCTGTGAAGGGGTCACAGAAACCTGCGCTCCCAACTCCAAAATTCTCGCCCATTGTTCCTGGGTCATTCCTCCCACCTCCTCTTCCCATTTAGCCTTTACCCGAAGGAGTATTTCCCTGCTATTAACCGATTTGCTTAATTGGTCATAAATTCTTGAAATTACCCCTCTAGTGGGGGTTATTTGAATTATGCACTGAAATAGAGGCATCTCTTCCCATCTCGGGGTCTGGGCTTTAAATTGTGCTTTAAGGGCATGTTCCAACCGGACATATAGGAAGAAAGACCCCCGGGGAAGCTTAAACTCCCCAACCAGTTCAGAAAATTTCTTTAACCCAGAGTCGTTATATAATTGACTTAGCTTACTGAGGCCAAGCTTCTCCCACTCTATAAATATGCCTATCTTAAGAACTTCCTGCAAATTATGGTTGTTCCAAATAGGAGAGTAGGCTGTTAAGGCTCCATACCCCATCTTTTTCTTAACTGTTTTCCAAAGTTTGATTATCAATTTAATTGTTGGAAATTTATCATGGAACGCGTCCGCCTCTAGGGCTTCAATAATTGTATTATGTGTGGAGCTCAACAATAGTAACTTGCCATTAGGGGTGCCTCCTTTCGGTATCCCACAGCCCAATAATTGCTGCAACTGAGTTGAGTAAAAATAACTCTCGGGATGTGGGAGGGCAAAGCCCCCCTCCTGGGTAGGGAGCTGGAGCACTCCAAGACGGATCCTGGCTTGTTTCCCCTTCCAAATCAATTCCCTAAAGAGACTGTCAATTTTTTTAAACCACTTCTTACTTATCCAGACAGGGGAATTATGCAAGACGTATAGCAGTTGTGGCAACCATATCATTTTTATTAAGCTACATCTTCCTGCAACTGATAGAGGCAGGCGTCTCCAAATTTCTATTTTTTGTTTAAATTTTGTTAATAGAAGGACAAGGTTTTTACTGATATATAGAACAGGGTCCTTCGTCAGGACAATCCCTAGGTACTTCAGAGCTTCCACTGTTACCACCTGAGGCATACCAGGTGCTATTGTCTCATTTAAGGGGTCTATCGGTAGAAACTCTGATTTCTCCCAGTTTATCTCTAAGCCAGAAAAACTGCCGAAGTCCTCCACTATCCTCATTGCTTACACAGAATCTAGTTTGCATTTCATTCTAGTAACAAAGCCATCTACACAACCCAATTCTTTGAAGACAAGTATAGGGCGTCAAAATGGTGGCCAAATGCATATGGCCTAAACAATGGTATTTTATCATCCGAAATAACAATGTGTGATCCGAATGAATAATGTGCCCATGAACATGAAAGTTAACATTTTAAACTGTACAACAGTTCCTAAAAGCACATGGAGCAGCACGAACGTAATAAACATAAAGAATAGGAACACAGCACAACTACTTACTTTTTTGCAGCACTCTCCGGATCTTTCTGTACTGCTCATGTTCTCGTTCTCGTAATTTCAGGTCCGACCACCGCTTCCTGAGCTGATCTTTCGATCGTCGTACCCCGAATTTCCGGTGCAGACTCCTGACCACTTTCGCCATGATCTTGGCCTTTCGGACATTGGGGTTGGGGTAAGGCCCATACTTTCCATCATAGTCGGCCTTCTTCAGGATGTCCACCATCTCCAACATCTCCCCAAAGGACATATTTGAGTCCTTTAATCTCCTTCTGGATCGGGACGTTTCAGGCTCCAGCCTTTCCTCCTCCTCCTCCTCGTTGCTACAATTAGCACGATCCTGCTGTCTATCCGCCATGTGCTCTTCCCCCACTGCGCCGAACGAAAAGGGGCGGGGAATAGACTAGAAAGAACGTCAGGAGCGGGCGGAGTTATACGCATGCGCAGTGTGTATAAATCGTAACGTGCGCGTCTTACGTACGATCTGTGAGCGGAGGAAGGAGCATCGGAGATGCCGATCGTGCTAACGAAGGTAGGATCTAAACTTGGGCCTATACTGCTTCGAAATGGAAGCCTATATATTGTAACAAGATTAGGGGAGTTTGGCCTGACATTAGGGTTTGTCTTGTGTTGTGTCTTGCAGAGAAAATGGATGGGTTCAACGACCACAATTTCCTGCCCCTGTTCATAGACAAGTACAGGGAGCTGCCCTGTCTGTGGCAGGTGAGACACCCCCACTATAATCACAAACAGAAGAGGCAGGCAGCGCTGGAGAAACTGCTGGAGTTGGTGAAGCCGGTGGTCCCCACAGCAACCATCCCTTATTTGAAAGCTAAAATTGGTGGCCTGAGGAGCACATATCTTAGGGAGCACAAGAAGGTCACAGATTCCCAGAGGTCCGGAGCTGCAGCAGATGACGTTTATGTCCCCAGGCTGTGGTACTATGAGAGACTGCGATTTCTGTCAGACCACACTGAAGTCAGGGAATCCCTCTCCACTCTTCCTTCCACTCTTCCTTCCATACCAGCTGAGGCTTCCGATGTCCAACCTGGGCCTTCCAGCCAGGAAGAAGTGGAGGAGCCCAGCTGGAGTCAGGTATAGCATTCCTCTACAGATTTCTGGTCAATAAATAAATGATAATTACTAGATGTTATTATTGATCACTAATTGCTGATTAAAAAAAGTGCTTTACATATCAATAGACAGTAGTGGGCACCCAAAATTGGGAAAAGAATGAAAACTGCTGGGCTCAGAATGATAGTCTGTTACATTTGTTAACATTCAATTTGCAGCAGTCAGGAGGTGAAAATTGTGTGTGATTGATGTAAAAAATACTAAAAATATGTCCCTTTTTCATACACAGGAAGACCTCAGTCAGGAGGAGGTTGTGGAATGTGGCAGTCAGGAGGAGGCGGGGATTAGTGTCAGCCAGGAGGAGGCGGGGATTAGTGGCAGCCAGGAGGAGGCGGGGCTAAGTGTCAGCCAGGAGAAGCCTGGGACAAGTCGCAGCCTGACTGAGTCTCAGGTTCCTCCCCTCCGCCTTCCATATAAACGAGCCAGGAAGGCCACTCCCAGTCCTGTGCAGGATTCAGCATACAGGCTGATCCAGGAGGCTTCGGCGTCCCTCAGAGCCTTCCCCAGTCCTGAAGAGGCCTTTGCCTGCATGGCTGCCACCAAGTTGCAGGGCATGCAGGAGGGTCAACGCAAGATCTCTGAGGACCTGATTTATAAAGTCCTACGTAAGGGGGAGAGTGGGGAACTGACACACAAGACGGATGTCATGGAGAGGGACGATCCTCCTCCTCCTCCTGCTGCCACAACTCCACCACCACAGCCAAAGGCTGGAAGGAAGCGTGGAAAGAAGACCAAAGAGTGATGACCCTGGGTTCAGTCTGGTCTGACAGAAGATGCAGTCTCTCGTATGACCACAGCCTGGGGACACAGATGTCATCTGCTGCTTTCCGGATCTCTGGGACTTCTGGACCAGACTGCCCTCCCTTAGATATGGACTCCTCAGGCCACCAATTTTGCTTTTAAATAATTGATGTCTGCCCTGGGGGTCCAAGGCTTCGCCCACTTCTGCAGTTTCTCCAGCGTTGCCTCCCTCTTTGTTTATAGTTGTGACCCCTTAATAAAAGATTTTTAGGTAAATTCTACTCTCCTGTGTGTGTTTTCATCCAAAAAGGACCGTTTGTTGGTGACGATTCAGGTGCATTTCTAAAGTACAATGTGAAATTAACAAGGGACAACAACACCAAACAATCTCCTACAGATTAAATAGAACAACATATTAGTGGTGTTGTGGGAACTTGTCACCAAAAACACACACAAACATTTTCGGGAATACAAATCAAAATCACCAAAAAAATAAAAAATAAAAAAGAGAAACACAAAAAAAGAATCTACATTAAAGTCCAAAAAAAAAAAAAAAAATTTTGTTGTCAGATGTGAGAAATCAAAATATATTGAGGGAATCCCGATAAATAGTAACGAAATAAGTTTGTGAGAAGTGTGTGTGAATATGAGCAGCAAATCGACTTAATTCTTGTCACATTATAAAGAAGAAGAGAGTGCGCTGTATTAAACCATTTTGAACATTGCAGCGTGACGAAAGTGCTGTATCCATTCCGAACGCTACGTTTACCAGAACGAGCTGTCCCGTGTCGGAATTTCTTCTGAGCATGCGTGGCACTTTGTGCGTCGGAACAGGCCACACACAGTCGGAAAAGACGCGATCGGATTTTGTTGTCGGAAAATTTTATCTCCTGCTGTCCAACTTTGTGTGTCGGAAAATCCGATGGAAAATGTCCGATGGCGCCCACACACGGTCGGAATTTCCGACAACACGCTCCGATCGGACATTGTCCATCGGAAAATCTGACCGTGTGTACGGGGCATGCCTCTGCCAACCGTGTGGACTGCTTCCACGAGAACTGACCCTGGCCTGTTTTTTTACTATGCCTCTGCCAACCGTTTGGACTGCTTCCACGTGAACTGACCCTGGCCTGTTTTACCAACTATGCTTCTGCCTACTGCTTGGACTGCTTCCATTTGAACTGACTCTGGCCTGTTTTATCAACTACGCTTCTGCCTACCACTTGGACTGCTTGCACGTGAACTGACCCTGGCCTATTTTATGGACTATGCTTTTGCCTACCACTTGGATTGATCTGTTGCCCTGCTACTGTAGTACACAAGGGTCTCACATGTGAGGGGCTCCAGAAATGTTTTTCCGGATGAAGAAAACAATTTTTTTTGTTGTCTCCAGGTTTCGTAATTTCCAGATTAGGGTCTGGAGTCCAGAGGCTTCATAGAGATTTGGGTCGAAGCCTCTACCTCTGTGCCCCTGTGCACAGGTCTTGCCTGATTGCGGCCCTCAGCCTGCTGCTGACTTACTGCCACCATCCCCCTGCCTGCAGCATAAACTGACCACACCTCTGCCTGCTACCTGGACTATGAAAATAATTAGCTGTAGCAAGAGGCAGTATGTTTATGAAGGGCTGGAGAGTGGTACAATAACGAGTCAGGGAGGTAACGGTGTACCAGGACCAATATTATGGCTGTGCTGGCTGCCACTGCCTGGACAATTTCTATGGACAAATATTTTGGCTGTGCTGACGATATCCTTGTGCTGACTATAGACAATATTCCTGCCTGCTGCCTGCATAATTACTATTGTTGCTAAGCACATCCCTGCCTGCTGCCTGCACCAATTCTCTCCTCTGGGGACACTACTAAAACCACAGGTAATGCTTTTTTTTTTTACCCTTTCCTCAATAGAATTTATTTTGGAGTGTAATTTTTGGTATGTAAATGTTATGTGTTAGAAATATAAGAGCCTTCAAAAATAATAGGTTGTCAGGAAATTAGATGTGGTCCTCTGTATGTGGCCAGGCTATGTAAAAGTCTCACACATGTGGTATCACCATACTCAGGAGGAGCAGCAGAATGTATTTTGGAGTGCCATTTTTGCTATGTACATGCTATGTGTTGGAAATATCTTAAAAATGGACAACTTTGTGGAAAAAAATGCGTTTTCATTTTTTTTCCACATTTTCCAAAAACTTCTGGAAAAAAATGAACTGTTCAAAAGACCCATTATGCCTCATAGATTATATGTTGGTGTGTCTGCTTTCCAAAATGGAGTCATTTTGTGGGGGCGTTTCCATTGTCCTGGTGCTCCAGGGCCTTCAAAATTGTAATAGGTGGTTGAGAAATGAGATGTGTAATTTATGCTTGTAGAACGCCTGAAGGTGCTACTTCACTGGTGGGCCTCTGTATGTGGCCAGGCTGTGTAAAAGTCTCACACATTTTGTGGGGGCGTTTCCATTGTCCTGGTGCTCCAGGGCCTTCAAAATTGTAATAGGTGGTTGAGAAATGAGATGTGTAATTTATGCTTGTAGAACGCCTGAAGGTGCTACTTCACTGGTGGGCCTCTGTATGTGGCCAGGCTGTGTAAAAGTCTCACACATGTGGTATTGCCATACTCAGGAGGAGTAGCAGAATGTATTTCGGGGTGTCATTTTTGCTGTGTACATGCTATGTGTTGGAAATATTTTAAAAATGGACAACTTAGTGGGAAAAAAATGCGTTTTCATTTTTTTCCACATTTTCCAAAAACTTCTGAAAAAAAATGAACAGTTCAAAAGACTCATTATGCCTCATAGATTATACGTTGGGGTGTCTGCTTTCCAAAATGGGATCATTTTGTGGGCGTTTCCATTGTCCTGGTGCTCCAGGGCCTTCAAAACTGTAATAGGTGGTTGAGAAATGAGATTGTGGGTATTTGTACTTTCCTGGCTTGTTAGTGTCTTAAGAAATGAGATAGGTCTTCAGTACATCAGGTGTGATCAGGTGTGATCAGGTGTGATCAATTCACACTATAACTTTCACAAAAAAACGAATAATATACACTAATTATTGTTATTTTTACCAAAGATATGTAGCCGTATAAATTTTGGCCAAAATTTATGAAGAAATATTTCTAATTTGCAACATTTTATGACAAACAGATAAAAAGGAATTTTTGCACCAAATTTTCAGTCTTTTTTATTTATAGCACAAAAAATAAAAAAACCACTAGTGATTAAATACCACCAAAAGAAAGCTCTATTTGTGTGAAAAAAAGGGTGCAAATTTCATTTGGGTACAGTGTTGCATGACTGAGTAATTGTCTTTCAAAGTGTGAGAGCACTGAAAGCTGAAAATTGGTCTGGGCAGGAAGGGGTTGAAAGTGTCCTGTAGGCAAGTGGTAAGCACAAATTTCTGATAATTTTATGGAGAAGACTAAGAAGATATAACCATGCCAATGTGCAGCAGAAAACATATAGCACAGTGAGGAAGGTTTGTGGTCCAGGATGAGAGGACAGTCAAAATTAGAAATGGCGCCAACCCACCAGTTGTGGAATGCCAGTCGCCCGCATACCGGAAGCAGTGAGGCTGCTTTATGGGGGCGCTAGACTAATTTTCCTTTCAGTCCAGTCCGCCCCATAAGACTGGTACTACACTAACAGTGTAACGCAAGCCGGCAGGGACTCTTTCCGTGCTGCCCCCTGCAAAGTGCTGCCCTAGGCCTGGGCCTTGTTGGCCTAGGCCAGGATACAGCATTGCCCCTAGATCCTTTTCCATCACTTATTCTCCCAGGAGAGCCCATACTAATGTGCAATTTGCATGTATTTTTAGCACCCAAGTATATAACTTTACATTTCTCATTATAGAACCTCATCTGCCATGTAGCTGCCCAACCCCTTATTTTATCAAAGTCTTCCTGTAATTATACTACATCCTGTGCTAAATTTGTCTCCCTGCATGATTTGATATAAATCAGCAAACACTGAAATTGGACCCCTAATTCTAACTTCCATATCATTAATATACAATTAGACTGCCCCACTTAGAGATTATGCACATACACGGCAGTAAGGTTACAGAACTTTAATTGTTGCTGTAGGAAATCCCATAGGGATCTTAGCTTACCCAGGGGAATGGCTTCTGTCAAAATACCACAAATAATGAGTGGAGGAGTATAGTTTTGCAATATCTTTCAGCAAATGTAATTTCAGATGTATTGTCTAAAACTCTATCCTAAATTTAGAGGTAAACTATAATTATTTTATTAGCCTACTAACCCTTAAATGTAGAAGCATTATTTTTCTTTTTAAGGCTGGGTTCATACTTATGCGAATTGGATCATCCTATTCGCATGACAGGAGACTGTGACCAACTCTCAGTAGATCCGGTTTACACAGCTCCGGGGCAGCCGCGGTCCGCATTGGAAAAGGGTTCTGTGCATCTCTGGCTCCAAATCAGGTGCTAATTCAGGCAAAAATTTGGACCTGATTTGCACGTGAATCAGTGTACAGGGACGCTCCGGACACCCCGCTGGGACCCATGGCCGAATCAGTGTGAACCCAGCCTTAGGCTTTTTTTTGTTATTTTTCTCTGGTAAGTTATTAGTAATACAATTCCTATTTTGGAGGAGCATTGGGGACACCATTGCACAGTAGCATTTTCAACTTTGGAGTAGTGCTAGGTGCACTTGCAAATTTAGATAAACTTGACTAACAAATAAAAGCCAAACCCCATCTTACACCTTTTAAGCAGTTACAGCAATCATTTTTTTATTTGTGATAAAGATTTTATAGAAATGAATAAAAGCTGACCATTGTAAGCACCACTGTCCGTTGTAAATGGTTTCTCTTAAGTGCCACTTTTGAACTGTATTGCCTTTTACAGAAAGCTGAAAAATAGCAGACTTACGGGAAATGTTCGATGTGAGCATGTTGTCGGAAATTGTGTATGCTCCATCGGACATTTGCTGTCGGAATTTCCAACAATAACTGTTTAAGAGCAGGTTCTCAAATTTTCCGCCAAAAATTTTCTTTTTTGAAATTTCGAGCGTGTGTACACAAGACCGAGGCACAAAATTCCATGCATGCTCAGAATCAAGTACAAGATGGAAGCGCTCGGTCTGGTAAAACTACCGTTCGTAATGGAGATAGCACATTCGTCACGCTGCAAATTTTAAAATATTTCAATACAGCGCATTCTCCTATTCTTTATAATGCTAGAATAATGAAGTCGTTTTGCTGCTGATATTCACACAGAGTTCTGACAAACTGATTTCCTTATTATTTCTCGTGATCTCCTGAAAAATCTTTATTTTTTGCC
Organism: Lithobates clamitans; assembly: GCA_037952925.1. Taxonomy (NCBI): domain Eukaryota; kingdom Metazoa; phylum Chordata; class Amphibia; order Anura; family Ranidae; genus Lithobates; species Lithobates clamitans. The sequence goes on from JBBGZY010001544.1 coordinate 217,660, forward strand.
AGATCTCCAGAATAACATTTATAATTTTTTTTATAGTGATCTACTTTTTTTTTTTCTTTTATCAAGATCTCCTGATTTTTTTTTTTTCTATTGATCTCCATAATATTTTTTGTCGTTTTGTGTGTCAAGTTACCACAACACCATTATTATCTTGTATTTTTTTAACCTCAAGGAGGTTAGTTGGTGTTGGTGTCCCTTGTTAATTTGACATTGTATTTTTTAAATGTACCTGCCTACTCACAAACAAACTCTCCTTTTTGAAGTAAAACACATAGCCAAGGAAGGCAACGCTGGATAAACTGTTAAAATTGGCAAAGCCTTTGTACCCCAGGGCAGACATCAATAATTTAACAAGCCAAATTGGTAACCCGAGGAGTTCATTAAATAGGGAACACAATACGGTCCAGGACTCCGAGAGATCGGGAGAAGCAGCAGATGACATATATGTCCCAAGGCTGTGGTCTTACAACAGCCTGCGTCTTTTGCCAGACCAGACCGAACCCAGGCCATCACTCTCTTGACTTCCTTCCACGTTTCCTTCCAGGCTGTGGCTGTGGTATTGGAGTTGTGACAGGAGGTGGAGGAGGAGTATGGTCTAACTCACATACGTGACTTTTCTTGGTGAGTTTGCCCCTTACCCCCTTATTTAGGACCTGAAAACCTGAGCTCCTTACTGATGAGGCGTTGGCCCACCTCCATTTCCTGCAACTTACTGGCCGTCATACACGAAAAGGCCTCCTGGACATTAGGGGTGTTTGTGAGGACCGCAGTAGCCTGCCGAATCAAACCAAGCGCTGACTCCTCCACGTTCCTCCCCTTCCTGGGCCTTTTTGTTGGAAGGTGGAGGGGAGGAACCTGGGATTTAGACAGGCTACTGGGCATGGCCACCTCCTGGCTGCCACCTCCCCTGGCCACCTCCTGGCTACCACTTTCCCCCGCCACCTTCTGGCTGAGACTTTCCATGGCCTCCTCCTGGCTGAGATGTTCCTGTGTATGAAAATGAAATGGGACATAGTTTTAGTTTTTTGGTCATCAATCACTCACAATTTTGAGCTCATGGCTGTTGCAAATTAAATGTTAACAAATAGAAAAGGCTATCATTCTGACCCCAGCATTTTTCATTCTTGTCCCAGTCATTTTTGGCTACTGCTGTCTATTGATATGTAAACCACTTTGTTAAATCTGAAATTAGTGATCAATAATTCTATCTATTTAACATCATTAATTTTTTGTCAAGAAATATGTTGACCAATGCTATACCTGACTCAAGCTGGGCTCCTCCACATCTTCCTGGGTGGAAGGCCCAGGTTGGACTTCAGAAGCCTCAGCTGAGGTGGAAGTAAGAGTGGAAGGAAGAGTGGAAGGAAGAGTGGAAGGAAGGGTTGAGAGTGATTGCCTGATTTCAGTCTGGTCTGACAAAAAACGCAGTCATCTGTCGTCATCATAAATGTCATCTGCTGCTTCTCCTGATCTCATGGAATCCTGGACCTTCTTGCGCTCCCTATTATATGTGCTCCTCAGGCCACCAATTTTGCACTTCAAATGTTGATGTCTGCCGTGGGAATCACCAGCTTCACCAATTACAACAGTTGATCAAGCACTGCCTTCCTCTTTATTTTGCTGTTATAAAATGGGTGTTTCACTTGCCACAGACATGGCAGCTCCCTGTATTTATCAATGAAGTTGGGGAGGAAGTCATGATCATTGAATTTATCCATATTCTCTGCAAGACACAACAAACCCTAATGTCAGGCTAAACTATCCTAATCTTGTCCCAATATAGGCCTCAATCTATAAGCAGTATAGGCCACTGATGCCCCAAGTTAAAATTGTACCTTTGTTAGCACGATAGGCGCTTACGCTACTCCGTCCTCCGCTCACAGATCGTACCTGCAACACACATGTGTTATGCTTTATATACACTGCGCATGCATGAAACTCCGCCCCTGACCTTCTTTCTAGTATATTCCCCGCCCCTTCTCTTTTGGCACAGTGGGAGAGTACATGGCGGAGAGACAACAGGTGCCTGCAGAGGAGAGCAGCAACGACAAAAGCCTGGAGCCAGAAACGTCCCGATCCAGGAGGAGATTTAAGGCTTCAAATATTGCCTTTGTTTAGATAGTGGACATTTTGAAGAGGGCCGACTATAATGGGAAGTATGGACCGTACCCAAACCCAAATCTGAGAAAGGCCAAGATCATGACTAAAGTTGTGAGAAGTCTGCAAAAGAATTTCGGGGTACGACGATCCAAGGAGCAATTGAGGAAACGCTGGTCGGACCTCAAATTGAGGGAGCAGGATCAGTACAAAAGGATCAAGAGAGTGCTGCAAAAAAGTAAGTATTTGTTGTGTGTTCCTATTATTATTATTACTTGCATGCTGCTCCATGTGCTTTTCTTTACTGTTGTACAGTTTAAAATGGTGTTTAAAATGGCAAGTTTCAGGTTCATGGGCACAGTAATCGTTTGAAGTAAACATCGTTCGTTCGCCCACTAATACAATGTTTTTGACAGATGCAGGTTAACTACATTTGTTCAGGCCTATTTGTATTAAAAGAAGTTTATTATATTGTTGTCTAAATGTGTTTGTAACTAGAATGAAATGCAAGCTTGATTCAGTGTAAGGAGAGGACACTCAGTAGCTGTTTACACATCTGGACGCAGGAGCACTAGTGTGGGACACCAGAACACCCTTTTTAGGGTGTCCCACACAGGTGCTCCAGTGGATACTAGGGGTGTCTCCATGTGAGAAACTTTATCAAAAAAGGTAAGTATTCCAGCTTGAAGAAAGGGAAAAATATCACGTATTTAGCTTGGAAGTCTGCCAAAACAGACAATTGTACGTCACTTCCAAGCAATGTTTCATATTCCTATTTCTTGCCTCAAATATATGTGTGCTAAGTATACCTTATTTTTTATTCACATAGGGGAGAAAAGACTCCGGACATCTGAGGACACCAAGAACACCACATCTCCTAAAGAAGGGGAAATCCCCACACCACAACCTGAGGATGTGGATTCCGAGGTACATGAATTGGGTGAAATAGTGACCACAACAGGTGAGTGTCTGAGGCCACAGCTTCAGGTAATAGATGTATGCCTGCATATTTATAATACATGGTGTGTTTTTTTATTTTAGGTGATGTGGATGTTGTGGAAGAAGAAACTCATTTCACCAGTACAAGTGCACAAATCCTCATCGGGGAGATAATGTTGTGCAACTGGGATTTAGAGAAGATAAGGGAAAACATCAATGATGTTCAACAAAAAATGAACAACATCATTGATGTTTTAGGCAGAATCTAAAACACACAAAAATTGTACCGTTTTGTCATGGAATTTGTTCTTTTGAATCAAGTATTAAAGTAATTTGAAAGCCAAATTTTGAAGATGCACACAGTGGGGGTTATTTACTAAAGGAAAATCCACTTTGCACTGCAAGTGCACTTAAAAGTGCACTGAAAGTGCACTTGGAAGTGCAGTCACTGTAGATCCGAGGGGGACATGCAAGGAAGATAAAAAACAGCATTTTAGCTCGCACATGATTGGATGATAAAATCAGCAGAGCTTCCACTCATTTCAGATCTACCCCTTAGATTCAAAGCAACTGTACTTCCAAGTGCACTTTCAAGTGCACTTGCAGTGCAAAGTGGATTTGCCTTTCATAAATAACCCCTAGTGCATCAACATGTGCTATCTGCCATCATCTGCCAACTACTTCCTCGCAACTCAAGTAGGTGAGAGGAAGGGGTTGCACCCCCGAAGCACATCCATTGATCCCCCATGATGGGAGCTAGCACATGTTGACATTAGGGATGGGATCAGCAGTGAAATCCACATTTTGACTCTCAATTTGTGTGCATCTTCAAAATTTGGCTGTTACAGGGGTGACATCACCCCATCTGATGAAGGCAAGATCAACACAGTTTGGACATACTAATGTCTGATATTGCCTTCACTTTTTCAAAGTTGAACTTTGTAAGTTCCTGAGTTGTGTATGTTATTATGGTTTGAAACATGCCTGTTTAACCCAAAAAAGGATATTTCTACTGCCAAACATAAAAATGTTATACACCAAAGATGTTGGTTTGTTCAAAAACCCTTTTCTAACACACGTGTGAATGTGCACGGAGTAAAATGTTTTATACTCAACAATGTGTGGCTTCTTCTTTCAATGCTCAATACCAGTTTTTGGAGTAAGTTGGTGTTTACAGTGACAATGGGGGTTATTTACTGAAGGCAAATCCACTTTGTACTTGTAGTGCAAAGTGGATTTGCCTTTAGTAAATAACCCCCACGGTGATCTAAAATTTGCCCCAATCAGGCCATTTTAGAAACTCAAAGCAATGAATTCATGGTGCTGAAAAGGATGATTATTTTTATCATTAATGCATTACATACATTAGCAGACCCACAACATAATAGTTAGCTGAAGAAGAGATTGTCACCTCATGTATCAAATAAATTACATTTGCACTATTGAAGTAAATGGCCAAAAAGAAAAGCCCATTGGAGAACCTAGGAGACAGCTAAAAGAAACACAAGCAGTAAATCAAATGAAATATTAGTTCAGTTTATAATAAAAATTTATTTAAAAAATGTTTCACACATTCGCTGGCAGATTAATGGCCCCCTACCCACAAAGTACTCAAGATAATTTTGTCTCACTTTGTGGGCGCTTTGGGGGCAAGCCAGGACGGCCAGCTTCAAGTGCAGTCAAATTATTATTTGGTAATCCGGCCTCAGCCCCAACTGAGGCCACATAGTTTGTAGTATTTTGCGGAGATAATTGTGTAGAATGCAGCAGGCAAGCACAATATGGTTCAGTTTATATTCCGCCATGTGGATTGGTGTCAGAAATAGGCGGAACCGGCTGGCCATTATTCCAAAAGCATTGTCCACCACTCTTCTGGCTCTGGCCAGCCGGTAGTTAAAAACCCTCTGGTCAGGGGTGAGAGTCCTCATCGGAAATGGCCTCATGAGATGGTCACCTAGCCCAAACGCTTCATCAGCGACGGACACAAACGGAAGTCCAGCCATGTTGTCTTCCGCAGGTGGCAAGCCCAAGCCACCATTCTGCAGTAAACTGTAAAGCTCTGTCTGGGCAATGACTCCACCATCCGACATCTGGCCATTCTTTCCCACATTATCATACAAAAACTCGTATGTCGCCAACACCACCGCCAACAACACTCTTAAACCCCTTATAATTATAATAGTATGACCCCGAGTTGGGGGGTGGGACAATGTGGACCTGTTTCCCAATCTATTGCCCCTCCGCAGTTTGGGAAGTCCCACTGCTGAGCAAACTGGAATGCCACAGTCTGCCATTCCTGTGGGTTTGAAGGATACTGTGGAGTGAAACAAGCAAAAAAAATGAGTACTTTTGCACATAGACATTGCAAGCAGATTAGACATAAATATTCTTGGCCAACATAAGTAGAACATTTATTGAAATATTGAAATGAGTTTTTAAAGACAAAAGTATAGGGTCCACTTATCAGATTCCTCGCCTCCTCTCATGGCCCATTGTAAACATTTTATGGTGGGGGGAGATGTTTTGGACAGGTAACCCTCTCCACTTCATTGAGAGCTGAATGCATAAATAATGTGTTTTACTTTGGCCAGCCCCTCCTTACTTACACTATTGGCAGCTCACTGGACAGGTAAGAAGTGTCATAATCCAAAAATATGAATATACACTGTACAAATTGAAATACATTTTTACATTCTGAAATTACCTATCAAGATAATAGGAGTACCACAGGCAGCTTCAGTATTTACAAGTTAGTGTAGTGCGTCCTCTGCACAGTGTGCACCTAAAGCTACCTGAAGAAAATTAGTGGTGTTCTTCTGATCCTATTAGTACAGTACCGCAGGCAGCTGTAGTATTTACAAGTTAGTGTAGTGCGTCCTCTGCACAGTGTGCACCTAAAGCTACCTGAAGAAAATTAGTGGTGTTCTTCTGATCCTATTAATACAGTACCGCAGGCAGCTGTAGTATTTACAAGTTAGTGTAGTGCGTCCTCTGCACAGTGTGCACCTAAAGCTACCTGAAGAAAATTAGTGGTGTTCTTCTGATCCTATTAGTACAGTACCGCAGGCAGCTGCAGTATTTACAAGTTAGTGTAGTGCGTCCTCTGCACAGTGTGCACCTAAAGCTACCTGAAGAAAATTAGTGATGTTCTTCTGATCCTATTAGTACAGTACCGCAGGCAGCTGCAGTATTTAAACGTTAGTGAAGTGCGTCCTCTGCACAGTGTGCACCTAAAGCTACCTGAAGAAAATTAGTGGTGTTCTTCTGATCCTATTAGTACAGTACCACAGGCAGCTGCAGTATTTACAAGTTAGTGTAGTGCATCCTCTGCACAGTGTGCACCTAAAGCTACCTGAAGAAAATTAGTGGTGTTCTTCTGATCCTATTAATACAGTACCGCAGGCAGCTGTAATATTTACAAGTTAATGTAGTGCGTCCTCTGCACAGTGTGCACCTAAAGCTACCTGAAGACAATTAGTGGTGTTCTTCTGATCCTATTAATACAGTACCGCAGGCAGCTGTAGTATTTACGAGTTAGTGTAGTGCATCCTCTGCACAGTGTGCACCTAAATCTACCTGAAGAAAATTAGTGGTGTACTTCTGATCCTATTAGTACAGTACCGCAGGCAGCTGCAGTATTTACAAGTTAGTGTAGTGCGTCCTCTGCACAGTGTGCACCTAAAGCTACCTGAAGAAAATTAGTGATGTTCTTCTGATCCTATTAGTACAGTACCGCTGGCAGCTGCAGTATTTAAAAGTTAGTGTAGTGCATCCTCTGCACAGTGTGCACCTAAAGCTACCTGAAGAAAATTAGTGGTGTTCTTCTGATCCTATTAATACAGTACCGCAGGCAGCTGTAGTATTTACAAGTTAGTGTAGTGCGTCCTCTGCACAGTGTGCACCTAAAGCTACCTGAAGAAAATTAGTGGTGTTCTTCTGATCCTATTAGTACAGTACTGCAGGCAGCTGTAGTATTTACAAGTTAGTGTAGTGTGTCCTCTGCACAGTGTGCACCTAAAGCTACCTGAAGAAAATTAGTGGTGTTCTTCTGATCCTATTAGTACAGTACCGCAGGCAGCTGTAGTATTTACAAGTTAGTGTAGTGCGTCCTCTGCACAGTGTGCACTTAAAGCTACCTGAAGAAAATTAGTGGTGTTCTTCTGATCCTATTAGTATAGTACCGCAGGCAGCTGCAGTATTTACAAGTTAGTGTAGCACGTCCTCTGCACAGTGTGCACCTAAAGCTACCTGAAGAAAATTAGTGGTGTTCTTCTGATCCTATTAGTACAGTACCGTAGGCAGCTGCAGTATTTACAAGTTAGTGTAGTGCGTCCCCTGCACAGTGTGCACCTAAAGCTACCTGCAGAAAATTAGTGGTGTTCTTCTGATCCTATTAATACCACAGGCAGGCAGCTACAGTATTTACAGTTAGTGTAGTGCGTCCTATGCACAGTGTGCACCTAAAGCTACCTGAATAAAATTGTTGGTGTTCTTCTGATCCAATTAATACCACAGGCAGGCAGCTACAGTATTCACAGTTAGTATAGTGCATCCTCTGCACAGTGTGCACCTAAAGCTACCTGGAGACAATTGCTGTTGTTCTGTTCCTATTAATGCCACAGGCAGGCAGCTACAGTATTTACAGTTAGTGTACTGTGTCCTCTGCACAGTATGCACCTAAAGCTACCTGAATAAAATTGGTGGTGTTCTTCTGATCCTATTAATACCACAGGCAGGCAGCTACAGTATTTACAGTTAGTATAGTGCGTCCTCTGCACAGTGTGCACCTAAAGCTACCTGGAGACAATTGCTGTTGTTCTGTTCCTATTAATGCCACAGGCAGGCAGCTACAGTATTTACAGTTAGTGTACTGTGTCCTCTGCACAGTGTGCACCTAAAGCTACCTGAATAAAATTGGTGGTGTTCTTCTGATCCTATATTAATACCACAGGTAGGCAGCTACATTATTTACAGTTAGTATAGTGCGTCCTCTGCACAGTGTGCACCTAAAGCTACCTGAAGACAATTGCTGTTGTTCTGCTCCTAATAATACCACAGGCAGGCAGTTACAGTATTTACAGTTAGTGTACTGTGTCCTCTGCACAGTGTGCACCTAAAGCTACCTGAATAAAATTGGTAGTGTTCTTCTGATCCTATATTAATACCACAGGCAGGCAGCTACAGTATTTACAGTTAGTATAGTGCGTCCTCTGCACAGTGTGCACCTAAAGCTACATGGAGACAATTGCTGTTGTTCTGTTCCTATTAATGCCACAGGAAGGCAGCTACAGTATTTACAGTTAGTGTACTGTGTGCTCTGCACAGTGTGCACCTAAAGCTACCTGAATAAAATTGGTGGTGTTCTTCTAATCCCTTTATTAATACCAACAGCAGGCAGCTACATTATTTACAGTTAGTGTACTGTGTCCTCTGCACAGTGTGCACCTAAAGCTACCTGAAGACAATTGCTGTTGTTCTGCTCCTATTAATACCACAGGCAGGCAGTTACAGTATTTACAGTTAGTGTAGTGCATCCTCTGCACAGTGTGCACCTAAAGCTACCTGAAGAAAATTAGTGGTGTTCTTCTGATCCTATTAGTACAGTACCGTAGGCAGCTGCAGTATTTACAAGTTAGTGTAGTGCGTCCCCTGCACAGTGTGCACCTAAAGCTACCTGAAGAAAATTAGTGGTGTTCTTCTGACCCTATTAATACCACAGGCAGGCAGCTACAGTATTTACAGTTAGTGTAGTGCGTCCTATGCACAGTGTGCACCTAAAGCTACCTGAATAAAATTGTTGGTGTTCTTCTGATCCTATTAATACCACAGGCAGGCAGCTACAGTATTTACAGTTAGTATAGTGCATCCTCTGCACAGTGTGCACCTAAAGCTACCTGGAGACAATTGCTGTTGTTCTGTTCCTATTAATGCCACAGGCAGGCAGCTACAGTATTTACAGTTAGTGTACTGTGTCCTCTGCACAGTGTGCACCTAAAGCTACCTGAATAAAATTGGTGGTGTTCTTCTGATCCTATTAATACCACAGGCAGGCAGCTACAGTATTTACAGTTAGTATAGTGCGTCCTCTGCACAGTGTGCACCTAAAGCTACCTGGAGACAATTGCTGTTGTTCTGTTCCTATTAATGCCACAGGCAGGCAGCTACAGTATTTACAGTTAGTGTACTGTGTCCTCTGCACAGTGTGCACCTAAAGCTACCTGAATAAAATTGGTGGTGTTCTTCTGATCCTATATTAATACCACAGGCAGGCAGCTACATTATTTACAGTTAGTATAGTGCGTCCTCTGCACAGTGTGCACCTAAAGCTACCTGAAGACAATTGCTGTTGTTCTGCTCCTAATAATACCACAGGCAGGCAGTTACAGTATTTACAGTTAGTGTACTGTGTCCTCTGCACAGTGTGCACCTAAAGCTACCTGAATAAAATTGGTAGTGTTCTTCTGATCCTATATTAATACCACAGGCAGGCAGCTACAGTATTTACAGTTAGTATAGTGCGTCCTCTGCACAGTGTGCACCTAAAGCTACATGGAGACAATTGATGTTGTTCTGTTCCTATTAATGCCACAGGAAGGCAGCTACAGTATTTACAGTTAGTGTACTGTGTGCTCTGCACAGTGTGCACCTAAAGCTACCTGAATAAAATTGGTGGTGTTCTTCTAATCCCTTTATTAATACCACCAGCAGGCAGCTACATTATTTACAGTTAGTGTACTGTGTCCTCTGCACAGTGTGCACCTAAAGCTACCTGAAGACAATTGCTGTTGTTCTGCTCCTATTAATACCACAGGCAGGCAGTTACAGTATTTACAGTTAGTGTACTGTGTCCTCTGCACAGTGTGCACCTAAAGCTACCTGAATAACATTGGTGGTGTTCTTCTGATCCTATATTAATACCACAGGCAGGCAGCTACAGTATTTACAGTTAGTGTACTGTGTCCACTGCACAGTGTGCACCTAAAGCTACCTGAATAAAATTGGTAATGTTCTTCTAATCCTATATTAATTCCACAGGCAGGCAGCTACAGTATTTACAGTTAGTGTACTGTGTCCTCTGCACAGTATGCAATTGAGCTACTGGCCTGTCCTGCATCCAGCTTTCTTTTGGAACGTACATTCAGTGCTGCTGGAGGTTTTGTATCCGATCACAGGGTGCGCCTATCCACCGACTCAGTCGATCGACTGGCCTTCATAAAAATGAATCAGTCTTGGATCACCACCAGCTACCAAGCACCTGATGTTGATGTAACCGAATAATTTTTTTTGAAATGTCAAATCCCTTCAAGACTGCCTATGCTGATGCTGAGTGACTATCCTGTTATGCTGAGTGACTATCCTCTTCCTCCTCAATGATCATGCTGATAGCTTGTAAGAATATTTTTGGTTCTGGGCGCCACCACCATTGGCTAAGGCCCAATCTTTCAGCCCCTGTTTAAAGGGTCGTGTAATTACAATTTTTGATGCAATATTTTGCAAGGAGGGTTCCTTGCTGCACTCAACTAGAGTTTTTGTGAGGGCTTGCAGTGTTGTGGCACCAGCACCAGTGCCTAAGGCCCAATTTTTCAGCCCCTGTTTAACAGGGGCGTGTAATTACAATTTTTTATGCAATACTTTGCAGCAGGGCTTGTTCCTGCGCTCCAACTAGAGTATCTGTGAGGGGTTGCAGTGTTGTGGCACCAGCACCAGTGCCTAAGGCCATATTTTTCAACCCCTGTTTAACAGGGGCGTCTAATTACAATATTTGATGCAATATTTTGCAAGAGGGCTCATTCTTGCGCTCCAACTAGAGTATCTGTGAGGGGTTGCAGTGTGGTGGCACCAGTGCCTAAGGCCCAATTTTTCTGCCCCTGTTCAACAGGTGCATGTAATTACAATTCTTGATCTAGTATTTCACAGCAGGGCCCATTCCAGCTCCCACCAAGAATAACTATGAGGACTTACAGTGTTGTGGCAACACCACCACCACCAAAGGCCCAATTTTTCTGCCCCTGTTCAACAGGTGCATGTAATTACAATTCTTGATCTAATATTTCATAGCAGAGCCCATTCCTGCGCCCACCAAGAGTAACTGTGAGGGCTTACAGTGTTGTGACAACACCAATACCTAAGGCCCCAACTTCTGCAGAGTATATAGGGCAAGCCCCTACTTTCAAACATCCAACTTACAAACAATTCCTACTTGCAAACCGAAGGAGACAACAGGAAGTGAGATGAAATCTACCCCTAGAAAGGGAAATTCTCTCCTGTAAGAGTTCATATGGGAAACTTGTGTCTCCTCTCCACTGATGCTTTATCACCAATCCTTGTTTCACTATCAACCCCAAATTTTCCAAAAACATTTGTCATTGGGACAGAAAGTGAGGTGAAATCTTCTGAAGAGGTGCACAGACAGCAAAAGAAATGTTACAGGGGTAATAACCCTTCCCTATGTTTTCCAAAAAGCTTAAAAATAGATTTTTTGGCTGGAGCTACACTTTAACAATGTACCAGTTCAAAATTACAAACAGATTCTACTTAACAACAAACCTACAGTCCCTGTCTTGTTTGCACTGCCTGTATACTGCTGTTCAGAGTATATAGGGCCTGGGGGCCCCATGCTGTTCCTTTTTTAAATTTGGGTGCGGGGTTCCCCTTAATATTCATACAAGACCCAAAGAGCCTGGTAATGGACTGGGGTAGGGGGGGTACCCATGCCGTTTGTCTCACTGATTTTCATCCATATTTCCGGGACCCGACATTACATTAAAGCCGCAAGCAGTTTTAAATGACTTTTATTCCTTTAAAAATGTCATTTTGTGCAGGGACTGTTCTAAGCACGGGAAACACACACCACTTTACAGGCATACTATAGACACCCCCCAGGTACGATGTTTAAAGGAATATTTCACTTTTTTTTCACTTTAAGCATCATTAAAATCACTGCTCCCGAAAAAACGATTGTTTTTAAAACTTTTTTTTTGCATTGATACATGTCCCCTGGGGTAGGACCCGGGTCCCCAAACCCTTTTTAAGACAATACCATGCAAATTAGCCTTCAAAATTAGCACTTTTGATTTAGAACGTTCGAGTCCCATAGACTTCAATGGGGTTCTAACGTTCGTGCAAATTTTCGGTCCATTCGCAGGTTCTGGTGCGAACCGAACCGGGGGGGTGTTCGGCTCATCCCTACTCTGAAATAATGATTCCCAGAGCTTGGGGGGAGATGCCTGTCGAGAACTTGATGTGCTGCAGACTTCTCCCCATCGCCAAGTACCACAAGGTGGCGACAAGCCTCTGCTTGGGCGTGATGGCTTGCCGCATGTCCAGCTTCATAATATAAGGGGACAGCAAAGTCAACAGACGGTGAAAAACGGGGTCCGACATCCGGAGATAATTCCTGAAATCATCAGGATTATTCTCACGGATCTCCCGCAACAAAGGCATGTGACAGAATTGGTCACACTGGAGCAACCAATTCTTCATCCATGAACTCCTTCTCACCTTGTTAATGGACTGGGCTTGGGTCAAAGTAAGAACCCCAACACCAAGGCCCTGCACAGCACGAACTCTACGTCGAGTACGTACCTGCAACATGGCTAGAAAACCGTCGGCTGGTCAGAACAAACTAACAGAATGCACTGAAAATCAGAAAGGCCTGAGAAGAACGATCTGAAAATCAGAAACGAGCGGACAAGAACGCACTGAAAAACAGATACGAACTGACAACATGCACTGAAAAACAGATACGAACCCACAAGCACAAACTGAAGAGCAGTAACGAACTGAAAAGCACAAGGCTGAAAAACGCGAATCGTCTCTCACACGAGATTAGCTGAATTGAATTTCCTTTTTATAGTCCTGTCGTACGTGTTGTACGCCAGGTCGTTCTCGCCGATCAGAATTTCCAACAACATTTGTGTGACCGTGTGCATGCAAGACAAGTTTGAGCCAACATTCGTCGGAAAAAAATCCACAGCTTTGTTGCAGGAATGTCCAATTGTGTCTACATAGCATAAGCTGATCAAACTAATGCAGCCACCACATCTAAGAATTGGTAAGCTGCCGTATAAACTATTGAAATAAACCAGCAAAACCTGAGTGCAATCACTACAATGCTAGTAATTGTGACATTATTTATGTAATAATGATTAATAATATTTTTTATAATAATACTTATTAGAATAATTATCAATATTATAATATTATTTATAGACACCCTTTGTTATTTGAAAGTTTTTTCCAAAAAATAAGAGACATTGTAGGTATAATTTTTATTGTTTTCACATAATACTGCACAGCACTGTCTTATAAATAACTCTGCAGTATAAACTACTGTATATTTTTGTTTTTGGGTTTATATATGCGTGGCAGTGGGGACAGCAGTTTAAGTGAAGTGATTACAGGAATACTAAAAAAATATAGGCTATATAAAATATTTTTATTCTGGTGTGTTAGTGCTGTGAGTTTCAAGCTATTTCCAAGAAACGTTGTTGCCAATGTTTCAGAGAATATCGGGGACAAATCTTCCAAAACGTAGGACTGACCTGTAAAAACAGGGACGTTATCTATGCCTTTCTTTTATTCTTACAATTAGACGTAAATAAAACAAGCTGTAGAAAAATTTAATACAACTGACCACTACGATATGTAGGGGAAACCTTCCATTTCCATGTCTATCCCCCACTTGTCCAATGTGCGTTACAGCCCCATTGAAAATCCTTGCACATCTGGATATAGAGCACATTTGCATTTTACTCTTATGATACCAGTTGATGTCTTGGAGCTTTTCTATATGGGGGTACGGTCAGCAGGGTTGCATATGGTATAGTTGGTCTTTGCATAGGATATGTGCTGTAGCAGGGATCAGGTTAGCAGAAAAGTGTGGGCAAGACAAATTAGGCACTTAAGGGTCACAGTTGGGTTTATTTCCCTAACCAATGTTCATCTTAAGACTAGAGAAGCCCCATTTCCACACTGAAATAAAGTAGAAGAAAGAGACTATGAGCATAAAACACTTATCCATAAATTGAATAAAAATACATGCATCAGGGAAATAATATGAATGTAGCATAAAAGTTATTCTGGATAATGAAGCATTAAACCCAGTTAACCTCAAGTAGAAATGGTACTTTTTATTAATATGACAGAATGCAGTCATATGCATAATGATGAAGCAACTAGATATGGCTTTAACATATGTGAACAGTCTGAAAATATACTATGAAATCGGACTGAGCTTTCAGAATGCTAATATTATCCATAGTAGATCAGAAGAGACTATGTGTTTTCACATCATTTTGTTAAGCTATTTAATATAATTTAATTTAACTATTTTGAAAAGTATTGACACTTTAAAATTTCAATGTAAAATAACACAGTAGTACGACCAAATGAATAAACACAGTATAATAGTAAAGTACAATGTTTAATGTTAAATTATATTTGTATACATAGTTAGTCAGGTTGAAAAAAGACACAAGTCCATCTAATTTTACCATAAAAATAAATAAATAATAATAATAAAAAATAAAAACAAACATACAATCCCATATACCCAATCCTATACCCACAGTTGATCCAGAGGAAGGCGAAAAAAGAAACAGAAAAGCGGGATCCAATTTGCTACAGCAGGGGAAAAATTCCTTCCTGATCCCAGAGAAGCAATCAGATTTTCCCTGGATCAAGTTTACCTATGTTAGTACCCAGTTATGTACATTTAGGAATGAATCCGGGCCTTTCTTAAAGCAATCTACTGAGCTGGCCAGAATCACCTCTGGAGGGAGTCTATTCCACATTTTCACAGATCTTACTGTGAAGAAACCTTTCAGTATTTGGAGATGAAATCTCTTTTCCTTTAGACGTAAAGGGTGCCCCCTTGTCCTCAGTGTTGACCGTAAAGTGAATAACTCAACACCAAGTTCACTATATGGACCCCTTATATATGTATACATAGTGATCATATCCCCCCTTAATCTCTTCTTCTCATGAGTGAATAAATTTGGTTCCTCTAATCTTTCCTCATAGCTGAGCTCCCCCATGCCTCTTATCAGTTTGGTTGCCCTTCTCTGCACTTTCTCCAGTTCCAATATCCTTTTTAGAACTGGTGCCCAAAACTGAACTGCATATTGCAGATGAGATCTTACTAATGATTTCAGCAGGGGCACAATGATATCTCTCTCTCTGGAGTCCTTACCCCTCTTTATACAAGAAAGGACTTTGCTTGCTTTGGAAACTGCAGGTTGGCATTACATGCTATTATTGAGCTTATGATTTACTAAAACCCCCAGATCCTTCTCCACCATTGATTCCCCCAGCTGTACTCCCCCTAGTATGTATGATGTATGCATATTCTTAGCACCCAAGTGATAACTTTACATTTATAAACAATAAACCTCATCTTCCACATAGTCACCCAATTAGACCACTGCATAGCTTAGTGTCATCTGCAAAGACAGAAATGTTACTTTTAATCCCAGACCCAATATAATTTATAAAGGTATTAAAAAGTAAGGGTCCCAGCACTGAACCTTGGGGTACACCACTGATATCCTTAGACCATTCAGAGTGAGAATCATTAACCACTACCCTCTGAATTCTGTCTTTTATCCAGTTTTCTATCCATTTACAAACTGATATTTCCAAGCCTGTAGACTTTACCTTACACATGAGCTGTCTGTGGGGAACTGTGTCAAATGCTTTTGCAAAATCCAAGTATACCATGTCCACCGCCACCCCTCTGTCCAAGGTTTACTTACCTCCTCATAAAAAAAAAATCAGG
Source organism: Lithobates clamitans (assembly GCA_037952925.1). Classification (NCBI taxonomy): domain Eukaryota; kingdom Metazoa; phylum Chordata; class Amphibia; order Anura; family Ranidae; genus Lithobates; species Lithobates clamitans. The sequence goes on from JBBGZY010001544.1 coordinate 233,474, forward strand.
TTTGTTTCACAACTTCTGTCTTTCATGAATCCATGCTGTCTCTTGCTTAAAATTTTTTTTCCAGCAAGAACTAGTCTATGTGGTCTTTTATTAAACTCTCCAGTATCTTCCCGACTATAGAAGTTAAACTAACAGGTCTATAGTTACTTGGTAAAGACTTTGTTCCCTTTTTAAATATAGACACCCCATTGGCCCTACGCCAATCTAGTGGTACTATTCCCGTCATTAATGAGTCCCTAAAAATTAGATGCAATGGCTTTGAAATTACAGAGCTCAATTCTTTTAGGATCCGTGGGTGGATACGATATACAATATACAATAAAATAAGTGTATAATAGCTTGGCCTGTATGTTTTTTTTTTTTTTGCCTGATAGTGTTAACATGTATAAAACGGAAAATTGTATACCAACCTTTCTGTCATTTTCTTTTCTTTGGTGCATCTTCATGACAATGGGTTGTGGCTCCCTCCCCACAACCTGACCCGGTTCACAGCATTCTCTGTAACCCTCACCATTTGGGTGGGAATCTGTATGCTGCCATGAAGATGCACCAGGAAAGGAAAATTACGCAAAGGTGGGTATACAATTTCCTGATTTCCTGGTGCATCATGGCAGCATACAATGGGAACTAACTCGCCATATGAGAAGGGCAAGAAACATTTTTTAATGGTCAGTAGCGTAAGTATGCACAACAAATTTTCCAACTTTTACTGTTGTGAGCTGAGCCGGGTTCACCTAAAAAAAAGCTTAATGAAGGTGTCCTGGGGGGACCCCATTGCTGACTTGCAAATAGCCTTGCAGATAGCCTTGCAAATAGCCTGAGGAGCTCCACAGAGCTGGCACTGCCCTGGTAGAATGTGCTCTTAAGTCTTCCAGAGCAGGAAGGTCTTGTGAAGAGTTGGCTCTTTTAATTGTCTAGGAGGTGACTGTACGTGTTGATGCTGACTGACCCTGCCTTAAGCAATGCCAGAATCAAGCACAGATTTAAGCTTTCCTAAAAGAAAAGGTAGCTGCCAAGCAGGCCATCAGAGTTAGATCAATATCCAGGGGATGTGGTTCTCCAGCTTCACTAAAAGATGGTAAAATCACTTCCTTGTTAAAGTTGAAGGAGAAAGACACATTAGGGATAAAAGAGGTCTGAGGGTTTCAGGATTCTTCTGTCTAGATAGAATGTTAGGTCAGGCTCCTTGAGTACAAAGCCTGCAGCTCTGACACCATTTCACAGAGGTTGTGACAACCAGAAATACAGTCTTCAGGGTTGGATTGCAGAGTGTAGCCAATTCTGTAGGGTAGATATGAGACTTTGATAAAGATGAGGACCATAAGTCCCACTTAGGAAACAATGGTTTCCTGGCAGATCTATAACTTCATGCAATCCTTTATAGAATTGTATCACTAAAGAGTTAAGGGCTCCTTAAACCCGTGTAAGTGCAGACAAGGCTGAACCTTGAACTTTAAACATATTTGAACCTAGCCCCCTGTCCAGCCCCATTTATAAGAACTGCAGAGCCTTGGCTGGTTTTGGTGATAACAGACTCCAGGCTTTTACTGCATGAAATTTGCAAATTTTACCCATATTCTCTGGTAAGCCATATTCATGGAGATTTCTCTGGCTTGACACAAGGTAGCCATTACCTGTACTGAGCACCTTTGACTTGGTAGCCTCCACCTCTCAACTTCCATGCCATAAAAAGTAGTCTCATGGGGCTGGATGGCAAAACTGGCCAAGACACAGCAGATCCATTATCACTGGCAGAGGCAGCGGTGACTCAATGCTCAACTGTATGAGAGACAGATACCAGAGCCTCCTCAGCCAAAAATAATATAATTGCAATTATTGATACTGGAAGTTCCACTGACAGCCTAAGAATTCTTCACTTCCACTGCTGTCTAGGCAGAGTACAACTCTTGTTCCTCTTATAAAAGGAGTGAATGACAGAAGGGCTTTGAACACTGCTGTCAGTACGAGAGACTTTAATACTATGCATAAAAAATGGAAAAACTGCGCTATGAAAAATTAAATTAAAATAAAAATACGAAACTTTGTCGGAAGCTGCAATTCTCCTGTATAACACCAACACAGTAAGAATATATTAAGAGAAAATAGAATCGCGCTAAGCCTTTGAAGGTTTAGTGCTATTCTATTTTTCATTCAATACTATGCCTCCTTAGCTGCAGCCTGCTCTTTGAAATGCATCCCCCAAACTTTATGGCTGGGGTCTGATGTGATAATGTTCCAATTGAAAACAACAATTGGTCAGTTAAGAAGTTAAGAAGAACCAAGGATATTCAGGCATTGTTCTGCTGGAAGAGATTTCGCTCCCAAAGCACCTTTGACTTTCTCTATAAGAGGACGGATCTTCCCTTGTGGAAATTTTACTGACTTTTTCTGTGCATCCAAAAATGTCCCCAATAACTCATTCTATGGGCTGGGCAGAAGAAGCTCTTCTTTTAATTAATTAGCTATAAACATTTTGTAGATTGTGTAGCAGAGCATCCCGATGCCAGGTAGATCTCCCAATTAGAAAATTGGCTAGAAAAAGGATGCCATCCAGGTAGTTGTGTATTCTCATCCCTCTCACTATTGCAGACAGTAGGACCTTTGTGAATGTCTTAGGGGGAGGTAGACAGACCCAAGGGGAGGCACCCAAACTGGTAGCGGAACTGAAATGCAGGATGGATTGGGACAAGTAAGTAAGTGCCTGATAAACCTACAAAGAGCATCTGATCTCCCAGATTTATCAAAAATTGTAATATAGGAGTGCTGAACCTCATGTGGATGCGTTTTAATGGGATGGGTGGTTTGTGGTCCAAGAAGCTGCTCACCAGCAACTGTGGGGTCTTGCTGGACCCCCAGAGGAGTTTGTTGAAGTTTTGAAAAGATGGGAGCGCCACACCAGAAAAATATTAACAGCGTTCGTGGAGAGAGAAGTAAAAATGGTGTATATCACTTTAAAAGTCCTCCTTGTGATGTTAGTGACTTACAACATGACCAAAAGGGTACCTCTACCACATAGAATACACGCTTACCAGTTAGCAAGCATTTTAATGCTTGTGGCTTAATACCCAGTCAAATGGCAGCGTATCAAGGAAACTTCACATGTACTGGAGCAGAACAGATGATCTAAGCCCTTTCCCAAGATCCAAAGGAGCCAAAATAATTTTTCAATTGGTGTGCTCAGAAGGATGACCCAATAGAAAAAAGCTTTCTATAGTGCAAAACCAATTAATGTTTTATTATAAAGAATAGTAATGCACTTACTTTGGAGGCACATAAAACAGCATGTATATGAAAAGCGGCCAGCTAGTGTAAACACTTGTCCTTCCGAGATCGTAACAGAGTGGTGATGGCAGCACGTCCCCCCTCCCAACACATTTCGTCACAATCTGACATCGTCCTGCGGTGCCCTAGGTGCCAGTCGCATTAATGATGCATCCAACATCAGAGGAGACAACAGCAAGGTTGACCTTTGGCTCTTTCAGAGTATACAGTTTTGACAATGTGTTGTTTATACAGGCCTTTTTCTCTGACCCCTGCTATTCTTCCTGAATCACCTCCTCCAGTCGTTCAATGAAGGGAAGTTAGTACTTTAAAACCCTGGAGTTTCCTCCACTTCACCCCAGGCAATTATGCCCTTAATGTCTCTTGTAAAAGGCTCTATTGGCCAGATGTGAAAGCCTGTGGCCCCTTTAATGTCTTCATCCTCAGGCAAGCTTTCCAATTTGGACACCGCCTACTGGCTATGATTGGAAGTGCTAGGCAATTCAGCCACCGACTGAGGAGTACAGGCTTCATGTATCGACTTCTTGGCTGATTCTTTAATCAAGGCCACGACTTTCCTGACATCCCCTTCTTTGTCAGTTGCCACTTCCTTCAAACAGACTTGACATACTAGCTAGTCAGGCAATGACTTTCCATGACAAACGCAACAACCATTAGGGTTGGTAACTTGTGGTGTTTGTAAAAGAGAGGCGAGATGATGACTTTGATCAACGTTGCCTAGATGTCTGTGCCTAAATGGTGACTGTTCTGGCCTATAGAAGGCTCCCTCCATCTTGAAGTCCTTGCAGGACTGTATGCTGCTTGTTCCAAGCAGACTTGACATACTAGCTTGTCAGACAATGACTTTCCATCACAAATGCAGCAACTATTAGGACTGGTAGCCTGTGATATTTGTAGACGGGGAGCAATGATAATGAAAGGTGAGATGATTACCTTGATCCATATTGCCTGTCTTAGATTGTCTTAGATGGCGACTTGTCTTGACTTTTAGAAGGCTCCCTCCATATTGAGGTTGTCCTTACAGGCTGTAGATATTATGACATTATTGGCTCACTTTTTCTTCAATATCTTCACCACTTACCAAATCCCTTTACCTTAAAAGCAATGGGTGGTCTGACTGGGCAGTGCTCCCCATAGAAACAGAGCAAAGCAGTAGACTGAAATGAAAAACAGCCTGACACAGTGATCCCAGAGCAAGCATTGAGAAAGAAATATAAAAATGCAGCAGGCAACCATTGAGAAGGAGCTATAAAAAATGGACTGATTACTGTGTAAATGTCACTGGCAGGGAAGGGGTTAACAGTAGGGGGAGATCAAGGGGTTAACTGTGTTACCTAGGGAATGATTCTAACTATGGGGAATGGGACTGCCAGAATGAACAACAGATCACTCTCCTCACCCCTGACAGCATGGAGATCTGTCTGTTTACAATGACAGATCTCCATTCTGTCTCTGTGTGGAGCGATCACAAGTGCCCGGTGGTCATCTGAATGGAAATGCACTCACATGAAGAAGATTCAAAAGCGCTTGTTTGCTACATAAGATTCACAGCACACACTCCACCAACAAGATGGCCGTCGCGTCCCGGCATATGCTAACACCACGTCTGGTGACAAGCCCCACCCTACACGTTTGTCATGAATTGACGTAGTCAGGGGCGTAGCCAGACATGCAATAAGGAGCATTATATAGACAGGACGACTGGCTATAGGCGGAAATGAGTTGCGTTCCAACCAGCAGGAAGTTGTCTCAATTAACAAGACAAAATTTCCGCAGGCCGGACATCCGTTCCATTGCGTTCCAACCAGCAGGAGGTCAACCGAGTAAAAAAAAACAGATGGACACTCCGCTGGCCGGATACTCACTTCACAGCAATAATAACACTGCCATGATGGAAGAGAATGTGGTTATATTTAACCACTCCAATACAGGGCACTTAAACACCTTCCCGCCCAGACCAATTTTCAGCTTTCAGTGCTCTCACATTTTGAATAACAATTACGCTGTCATGCTACACTGTATCCAAACAAAATGTTTATCATTTTTTTCTCACAATTAGAGCTTTCTTTTGGTGGTATTTAATCACTGCTGGGTTTTTTAATTTTTGAGATATAGGCGAAAAAAGAGCAAAAATTTTGAAAAAAAAAACCACTTTTGTTTAGTTTCTATTGTAAAATTTTGCAAATAAGTCATTTTTCTTCATAAATTTGGGCCAAGATTTATACTGCTACATATCTTTGGTAAAAATAACCCAAATTAGTGGATATTATTTAGTCTGTGTGAAAGTTATAGAGTCTACAAGTTAGAGTGCAAATCACTGAAAATTGATCACATGTGATCACACCTGATGTACTGAAGGCCTATCTCATTTCTTGAGACATTAACAATCAAGGAAAGTACAAATACCCCCCAAATGACCCATTTTGGGAAAGTAGATAGTCCTAGGTATTTAGTAAGAGGCATGGTGAGTTTTTTGAAGTTGTAATTTTTTCCCACAATTCTTTGGAATATTAAGATTTTTTTTTAACACAAACTTATCGTATTGACAGGTTATTTCTTGAACACAGCATATGCATACTTGCAACTACACCCAAAAATACATTCTACTACTCCTCCTGAGTATGGCAAAACCACATGTGTGAGACTTTTACACAGCCTGGCCACATACAGAGGCCCAACATACAAGTAGCACTTTCAAGCATTCTAGGTGCAAAATTACACATATAATTTCATGATGACCTATCTCACTTTTGAAAGCCTTGGAGCACCAGGACAATGGAAATGCCCACAAAATGACCCCAAGAAAACACCCCAACGTATAATCTGTAAGGCATGATGAGTCTTTTGAATGGTTCATTTTTTTCCAGAAGTTTTCGGAAAATGTGGGAAAAAAATGAAAACACTTTTTTTTTACACAGAGTTGTCCATTTATAAGATATTTCCAACACATAGCATTTACATAGCAAAAATGACACCCCAAAATACATTCTGCTACTCCTCTTGAGTAGGGTGATACCACATGTGTGAGACTTTTACGCAGCCTGGTCACATACAGAGGCCCAACATCCAAGTAGCACCTCCAGGCATTCTAGGAGAAAAATTACACATATCATTTCATGGCCCTTCATATTTCTAACACATAACATGTACATACCAAATAACAAAAGATTACCTGTGACTTTAGTAGTGCAGTGATCCACAGAAGAGAGCATTTGTCCAGGCAGCAGGCAGGAATGTGGTCAGCGACAGCAAAAGCAATTGTCCAGGCAGCAGGCAGGAATACTGTCCATAGTTAGTACAGGCAGAGATACTGTCAGCACAGCCAAAGCATTGGTCCAGGTAGCAGGCAGAGATGTCCAGGCAGAAATACTGTTCATAGTCAGTAGAGGCAGCAGGCCGAGATATGGTCAACACAGCCAAAGTATTGGTCCAGGTAGCAGAAAGAAACACAGTCCATAAAGTCCTGGGTCATTACAGACAGCGATATGATCAACACAGCCAAAGTATTGGTCAAGGCAGCAGGAAGGACCATCAAGTTTAGGGGACAGGGGTAGAGGCTTCTCCCACCCAAATCTCTTTGAAGCCTTCAGGCAACCAGACCCTGTTCTGGGAACACAGAAAACCAAAAACTGATTTTCTCTACTCAGAATATTATTCTGAAGCCCCTCACATATGTGAGACCCCTGTGTACTGAAGTAGAAGGGCAAAAGATCAGTCCAAGTGGCAGGCAAAAACATGGTAGATTTAACAGGCCGAGGTCCTTGCACGTGGAAGTTAGAAATGTAGTTAAAATGGCAGGCAAAGGCATCATCGGTAAACAGGCTGAGGTTGGTGCACGTGAAAGTCAGAAACGTGGTTAAAACGGCAGGCAAAGGCATCATCGGTAAACAGGCTGAGATTGGTGCACGTGGAAGTCAGAAACGTGGTTAAAACAGCAGGCAAAGACATTGTCAGTAAACAGGCCAGGATCAGTTAACATAGAAACATGGTGGCAGGCAAATGATCCACACAGATAATTGAAATGGGGAAATGGCAGTCTGTTACTAATAAGGGGAACTAATATCTGATGGATGTGTGATAATTTTTGATCACAGATACACAGGCCAGGTTGGAAGGGACATTGGGGACAATAATTACTTGTATCTCTTCTAGCTCCTCCACTTGCGCATACACAACATCTCTTTTGGCGTCTTCTTCCGGATTCTGCGGGGGGAATGCTATAGGGAAAATGTTGCTCATGAAGTCGACTTGCACTATCAGAGTGAATGCTTCCTGGGGCGGGTCCTTGCTGGTAAATAAGGACAGTGACAATGTTTTCAATATATTTGAGGTAGGTGATGGGTTGGTTTTCAGGTGATTTTTGATAGCAGACAAATTAATTGATAATGGTCATATGAAATAGATGAAATGCAACTTTCTTATCCCAATAATTGGACTTGCGGGTTGGCAAATATGGTTGTAGCATCTGATCATTTAAATCCACCCCCCCATATACAAATTGTAGTCATGGACACATTCAAGCTTTACTTCATGTCTTCTCTGAACCTCCACCAAGGTGTCATTGTAAATGGTAGTCATCATGTGAACATTCTTATTGTCCCGCCACTTCATGGCCAACACCTCCTCATTCCTCATGAATGCGACTTCTCCCTTTTGTAGCCATTTTGATAGTAAACTTTGTGGGAAACCCTTCCTATTTTTTCGGAAGGTACTGCAGGCCAGGGTTTTTTCACGATACAGGTGACCGAAAAGGGGTAAGCTGCTGTAGTAATTATCTACATATAAGTGGTAACCTTTTTTGAACAGGGGGTATGCATGGTCCCACACCATTTTACCACTGGTTCCTATATATGCAGGGCACTCACGGGGATGGAGCTGGGAGTCTTTGCCCTCATAGATATGAAATGTGTACACGTATCCAGTGGCTTAATCACACAATTTATTCAATTTCAACCCAATTTCAACCCGTACCTGGCTTTCTTACTTGGGATATACTGCTTGAACTGCAGCCTGCAGGAAAGTGGATAAGGGATTCTTCTACACAAATATTTTGGTTGGGGATAAACACTTTAGAAAATCGTTTGGTAAAAGAATTTATTAGGGGGCGAAGTTTATATAATTTGTCGTGGTTGGGAGGGCACTGCGAATTGTCATTGAAATGTAGGAAATGAATAATCATATCGTACCGTGTCCTGGACATGACAGAAGAATATATGGGCATGTGGTGGATGGGGTGGGTGGACCAGTAGGCATGCAGTTCATTTTTCGTTGTAAGCCCCATATTAAAAGTAAGGCCAAAAAACAATTTGAATTCATCTAGTGTGAGACGTCTCCAATTAAACATACGGACGTAAAATGAATTGGGGTTGGCAGCAATAAATTTTTCTGCATAGAGATTTGTTTGGTCCACCATGTACTGCAACAAATATTCGGGAAAAAAAAATAGAAATAGTCCAATTGTGAAAAATTTGAAGTGTTGGGCCGCACACCTGGCTGTTCAGTGAAAGAGGGGATTTTAGCAGATCCTGAGTTGGCAGGCAACCATAAGGGGTTTGCCATGGCATCGGTCAGGTAGGACTGGGCCCGGATTCTTTGGGCTGGATGTGCAATTCCAGTACTTGTACTGGGCTCCTCTTCCTGGGGTCTGGTGCTGCTGGAGGTAGGCAGGTCTTCTGATCTTGGTCCTGATCTAGGTCCTGATCACCTTACTCTTTTAGGAGGGGCGGTTTCCTCCGCTGACTCGGACTCCCATCCACTACCCTCCACTGGCTCATATTCCGAACCAGAAATGGATAATAAGAGCTCCCCGCTGCTCTCATCATCTGACATGGTAAGGATGTTATATGCCTCCTCTGCTGTATAAACTCTTTGAGACATGATGACGGTACTTTTGACGGGCCTGTGTGACAGAAGTGTGATGGTACTGTCAGGTTACTGATGGCCTGTGTGACGGTACTTATGGCGGGACTGTACGGTGGTAGTGATGGCGGGCCTGTGTGACAGATGGGCTATGATAGATGGGCTGTCAGATCCAGATGGTACCGATCGCGGTACTGATAGCGGTACCATTAGTGGTTCTGATGGCGGCCTGTGTGACAGATGGGCTGTCAGATCCAGATGGTACTGATGGTGGTACTAATGGCGGTACTGATGGCGGCCATTGTGACAGATGAGTCATGACAGATGGGCCTAGACAGATGATTTCCCTGGAAACAATGTTTATACTTGTGACAGACTGTGATTGGACACAGCCGATCACGTGGGTAAACAGCCATTTCATTATCTGTTTACCCTGATCGGGATGGGGCTATGTCCAGGGGACACGCGCCATCTCCGATCGGCGCGATGCATGCCCCCGGTGGCTTGCATTAGGCACAAACGCGATTTGTTTTGACATGTGACCGGCTGTTATTGGACACAGCTGACCACATGGTAAACAGCCAATTTCATTGGCTGTTTACCCTGATCGGGGATGCGCTGTGTCCGAGGGACAAGCGTCATCGCTGTGGTGTGCACCCCAGGGGGCGCGCAATAGCGGCGCATCCTGGCTGACGTCATATGACGTCCGGTCTGGGTATTCAAACCACTTTGCCACCGTCATTTTGTAATAGGGCGGGCGGCAAGTGGTTAAACCAACAAAGTAGTTACACATAACCACAATGCTAAATAAGTTTATTAATCCAGTAAATGAATCTAGACAAACATAATTGAAAACAAATAATTACATGGAGAGCTCTGTATTACTCTTGTGGAGTAATTATTAACAACACTTAATAATAATGTATATATACCGGTAACCCTATCCTATAAATATAAAAGCATAGTCCAACAGGACCAATGGTTCAAAATAGTATACTAAAAATTATAAATATACAGTATCTCACACAAATGAGTACATCCCCAACATTTTTGTAAATACTTTATTATATCTTTTGATGTGCCAACACTGAAGAAATGACATTTTGCTGCAATATAAAGTAGTGAGTGTATAGCTTGTATAACAGTGTAAATTTGCTGTCCCCTCAAAATAACTCTACACACAGCCAATATTGTCTAAACCACTGGCAACAAAAGTGAGTACACCCCTAAGTGAAAATGTCCAAAATGGGCCCAGTGTCAATATTTTGTGTGACCACCATTATTTTCCAGCACTGTCTTAACCCTCTTGGGCATGGAGTTCACCAGAGCTTCATAGGTTGCCACTGGAGTCCTCTTCCACTCCTCCATGATGACATCACAGAGCTGGTGGATGTTAGAGACCTTGCGCTCCTCCACCTTCCTTTTGAGGATGCCCGACAGATGCGCAATAGGGTTTAGCTCTGGAGACATGCTTGGCCAGTCCATCACCTTTACCCTTAGCTTCTTTAGCAAGTCAGTGGTCATCTTGGAGGTGTGTTTGGGGTCGTTATCAAGTTGGAATACTGCGGCCCAGTGTCTGAAGGAAGGAACCATGCTCTGCTTCAGTATGTCACAGTACAAGTAGGAATTCATGGTTCACCCAATGAACTCTAGCTCCCCAATGCCGGAAGCACTCATGCAGCCCCAGACCATGACACTCCTACCACCATGCTTGACTGTAGGCAAGACACACTTGTCTTTGTACTCATCACCTGGTTGCTGCCACGCATGCTTGACACCATCTGAACCAAATAAGTTCATCTTGGTCTCATCAGACCACAGGACATGGTTCCAGTAATCCATGTCCTTAGTCTGCTGTCTTCAGCAAACTGTTATTTCGGCTTTCTTGTGCATCATCTTTAGAAGAGGCTTCCTTCTGGGACGACAGCCATGCAGACCAACTTGATGCAGTGTGCGGCATATGGTCTGAGCACTGACAGGCTGACCCCACACCCCCTCAACCTCTGCAGCAATGCTGGCAGCACTCATATGTCTATTTCCCAAAAAAAACCTCTGGATATGACGCTGAGCATGTGCACTCAACCTCTTTGGTCAACCATGGCGAGGCCTGTTCTGAGTGGAACCTGTCCTGTTAAACCCCTGTATGGTCTTGCCCACTGTGCTGCAGCTCAGTTTCAAGGTCTTGGCAATCTTCTTATAGCCTAGGCCGTCTTTATGTAGAGCAACATTATTTTTTCAGATCCTCAGAGAGTTCTTTGCCATGAGGTGCCATGTTGAACTTCCAGTGGCCAATATGAGAGAGTGAGAGCGAAAACACCAAATTTAACACACCTGATCCCCAATCACACCTGAGTCCTTGTAATACTAATGTGTCACATGACACTGGGGAGGGAAAATGGCTAATTGGGCCCAATTAGCACATTTTCACTTAGGGGTGTACTCACTTTTGTTGCCAGCGGTTTAGACATTAATGGCTGTGTGTTGAGTTATTTTGAGGGGACAGCAAATTTACACTGTTATACAATCTGTACACTCACTACTTTGCATTCCAGCAAAGTGTAATTTCTTCAGTGTGGTCACATGAAAAGATATAATAAAATATTTACAAAAAATGTGAGGGTGTACTCACTTTTGTGAGATATTGTAATTATAAAATTCATATAAAAATAAATACAACACATGCAGGAACCAGCAAAATGATGCATTACTAATTAATGCTTTTACATTCCATTCCACATTGATGCCGAAGGGTCCTATAGGTCTTGGCCTTATATATCCACTCAGTCTCAAGCCTAGAGACACCTCTGGTTATATGACTCCCTCTCCAGTTCTTGATATATTTGTTTATCCCCAAGAACACAGTGCCCTTTAGGTTCCGGTTGTGGTGAGTATCATAGTGTTTTAAAAGACTATGCTTGGGGTAGCCATTCTTAATGTTAGTCACATGCTCCTTCAATCTAACCTGGAGCATGCAAGTGGTCCGACCAATATATTCCAAACCACATGGACACATAATAAGGTAGACCACGTGTTTGGTGGTGCAAGTAAAAGGGTTTTATAGAAAAATGTTCATGGGTAGAGTTAGACTGATATGTATCAGTCCTCCTTCTGCCCTGCAGGTTGATTTTACAAACTGAGCACTTCCTACATGGAAAAAAACTCTATGTTGTGAATGACACCCTATTCGGAGGATCAATAATATTGGGCGCTACTTGAAGCCTCAAAGGTGGCGCCCCTCTATAGACAAGCATAGGGCATTCAGGCAAGAGGGGTCCTAAAATCCTATCTTTCTGTAGGACATTCCAATGCCTATAAATGATCTTTTTAATCATATGTTTACTATACCCCCTTCTCAGGAGGTGTGCTTGTAGGTCCCTTGCCTGAATCTGGAAGTCCTCCTCTTTACTGCAGTTTCTTTTTTATCTTAAATATTGACTATATGGTATACTGTTCTTGAGTGTTTCCAGATGAGCACTTTTCGCGTGGAGAATTGTATTGGCTGATGTTGCTTTTCTAAATAGGTCAGTAGTTAAATTACCATCCAATTCCTTAATAATTTGTATATCTAAGAAGGTGACTTTTTCATACTCCATATTAAATTTCTAATTTAGGGGATTTTGACCAATCCAAATCATAAAGTTTTCCTAATCACCATGCGTGCCCATCCAGATCATAAATTATCATCAATAAACCTGTGCCAGGACATTGACGAATCAGTACTGAAGAACATCAGTCGCTCCCACCCCCCCAGGTACAGGTTGGCATACAATGGGGCACATTTAGTTCCCATCACAACCCCCTGCACCTGGAGGTAGTGGGAGCCACTGAATACAAAAAAATTCTTGACAGGACATACTCAAAAAATTCCAAAACAAAGGCATTGTAAGGTCACATGGTGGGATCCTTTTCTTTAAGAAATTCCGCAATAGCAGTAAATCCTTGTATGTGAGGTATTGAGCAATATAAGGCCTCAACATCAATTGTTACTAGCCACACATCTGCTGGCACAACAATATCTTCCAGAACTTTCAATAAATCTCTCGTATCCTGTACATAAGAAAGTAGGGATGTTACAAAGGGCCTTAAATAATCGTCAATCAACTTACTAGCCTTTTCTGAGATACAGTCAATACCCAACACAATTAGTGGGCCCGGTGGAGTTTCTTTGTTCTTATGTACCTCTGATAAGGAATAAAATGTTGTTATGACCGGATATTGAACATTAAGAAATTCGTACGTGTTCCTCTCAATTAGGCCTGCTGTGTATGCTCTTCCCACAATCTCCCTAAATTCCTTATAGAATATTTTAATTTGTGTTTCTGGAATCCGTCTGTACCAAGGCTTGTTATTGATAAAGGCCATACACATCTTAATATATTTAGGTCGATCCACGATTACCACATTACCCCCTTATCCAAAGGTTTAGTTATGATACTTTCATTCCTAGTCAAACTCGATAGGGCTTCTTGTTGAGGTAAGGTGAGAATACTGTCCTCAATATTAGAGTCTGGCAAACATCTAATATCATGGAAGACTTTTTGGACAAACGACTAAATATGTATATTTCTTTACAAAGGAGGGAAAGAGTGAGATTTGTTTTTGTATTCAAGAATGACCTCCATTTTCAGGTCAGGGACTCTATTAGGGGTGTATCAGGATCTAGGGATTCCCCAGGATTACTTTTTTCCCAAAGCTGCATTAGATCTTTCAGCGCCCTGAAATCATTGATGGTAAAATCTTTCCAGAGCTCCATATCGCAAGTTAGTCCCAACTCCAAAACTAATTTTTCATCCTTAGTCAATTGGTGTGAAGATAAGTTAATAACTTGTAATTTATTTTTCTCTAATTCTTCTTGTTCATGTAGGCCCCCTGCTGCCCTGCTTCTTGGAGTCCCCCAAAGGGGGTTTGAAGGAAAGAAAACTGCTTGATTCCTCCATCAATACAATCAGTGATGACGGGGAAATCCATCCTGATGAGCTATTGTATTCTAACAGTGGGGTGTTTCCCATCCATCAGAATACAATAATCACTGCTGGCAGCGATAGCCACTGGCAGTGATTGAAAAAAAAAAGATAGGGCGGTTGTACTGAAGTTGATTGATAGATCGTATTCAGTACAACCAGCCTGCCTATAGATGGAACAAAATTGAGCCGAATACTGCTGAAATGTGTGCCTGGCCTACTGTATGTGTCAATTAGCATATGCCCCTGCTCTTTTCAATAGACTCTAAGGCCATGGATCTCGCATCTAGTGATTACAATTGTAATTGGTACAAACATTTACCTTTTTATGGGTAGTGGTATTGGTATAAAGATTATGTGGAACTTAACTTGATACCTGTAATATAATGTAATGTAATATAATGATATCCAGCCATTGCTTTATATCTGTTTTCTGTATAGGTGTGCCTTCTTGGAGAAGGCTTCTGTCAATAAGTGACTAACACAACTGGCAAATAGTCTGTGCTTATGTGTTACCTAACACATAGAAACCTAAATTAAAAGGTGATACTGATATGCTATTTATTGTTTAGTTTGGATGAGACCATATCATTTTCACAGAGGACAAATAATTTTGTTTAGTTCATACAATACTTATTTATTTGCAATTTAAATAAAATTTAAATTACGTTGACTAAAAGCCACTAAGTGCTATCACAAGCTGATAATTCAGGGTCATGATGTGTGTGTCTTTAGAAAAGCATTGAGTATACACAGACTAAATGTTGCTTTGTCTCTTTTCCAGGTGATCAGAATAATCTAAAACAGCCTAGGCTATGGTCATTCCCTGATTCATATATCACAGGATACTTTAACAGCGCTTCTGACACTTGTCCTCCTGCTTTCCGGGCCACATATGGCGCAGACTTTGGATATTGCCAATGGTAAAAGTTACTTTAATTTACAACTTGCAAAAGTCCACTATAAGAGCATACAGTGCCTGCTTCTAGCTTTGTTATACAGTAAAGCCTCTATAAAATGTTTCTCTGACACTGATTTTAGTTGTCTTGATTTGACTGTCCAGACATTTGGGATAAGTCCTGTCCACCTGCTAATACCCTGCCCAATGAGAGTATCCTTATGAGTTAAAAAGGCGTGCTATGGGGGCGTGTCCTGACCATGGAGGAGTGAGGTTGTGTCTTGCCTCAGCTCCGCTCCACCGCCGCACTAATCAGCCAAAAATGGGGGGTAAATCGCCGCTCCAGACTCCCCACATGTCACAGAGGCTCAGGCAACCCCCACAGCCGGCAAGGACAGATAGTTCAAGGCAGGGACAGCTGGATTACTACTTCACAGGGACCCGAGGACAAGGCCGCGAACCATCCAAGATGGCGCCGCCCGGGAAGGCCCAGAAGGCGAGCAAATCCTCCCAGCCAGCTGCAGCCACAACGCGGGCACTGAAGGGAACAAACTCCCCAGCATCTCCGGTTCCATCCCCAGGGTCGGTGAGTGATTCTGCCCCCTGTGCTTCCCCAGCTTCTCTAGGAGGCCGCTCTGAGATCTCTGACTATCTCAGTGATGAGGACATTCGGCGCCATATTATGTCCCTTCCTACCAAAGAGGACTTGGAGTGCTTCACAAACACAGTGGAGAAAGCCTTCACTGAGGACATAGCCAAATTGAAAACTGATACTACTCACTTGGGTAACAGAATAGAATCTATTGAAGAAAAACTGGAGGAGGCTCTCCCCACTATTGCTCTACTGCAATCACAATGCCAAATACAAAGCCAGCAGATTGAAAGCTTGCTTTGCCAGCTGGATGACGCTGAAAATCGCAGCAGGAGAGCCAACATAAGGATCAGAGGCCTGCCTGAAGCCACAGCTTCAAGGGATATTATCCCCACACTGACAGACATCTTCAGGGATATACTAGGCCTATCTGCAACTACACCAATAGAAATTGACAGGGCACATAGAGCCCTAAGGCCTCCATCTCAAGACATGGACAATCCTAGGGACATAATTTGCAAACTTCACAAGTATAATCTGAAAGACCGCATTATGCAAAAAATGCGTGGTAAACCATTCTATGATTTTGATGGCGCGCACTTATTTTTCTACCAGGATATCTCCAGGCGCACCCTCATGCAACGCAGGGCTCTGTGTCCACTCCTGAATGCCGTTCAAGAGGCGGGCCTGCCGTACCGCTGGGGCTTCCCTTTCTTCTTACAAGTGACAAAAAATCGACGCCAAGTCACACTGCGCAACAAGGATGATCTACCGAACTTCCTTTCCACTCTTGACCTGGATCCAGTGGACTTTCCAGATTGGAGAAGCTAATTTAATGCTTCCGGGACTCAAATCCCATCTCAATGGTCAACAGTCTCCCGCAAGAACCGCAGAAGAGACAGACAGCACCAGAATCAAGATACTGAAGCAGGATCCTCCACCACAAGAGATCAACACCGCAGTCCTCATGTGATACCTTGATAAATATGGATGACTTATACAATTCATACGCAGCCCATGTGTGATACCCTGAGGACTATGGGTGAACTACCAACTACCAAAAAGGTCCACACTCACACTCCGAGACGTTACCCCCCTTTTTTCCCAATTTGATATGCAAAGCAGGATACCCACGTGCAAGTCTTCAGATTATCTACGATCACTAGCTACAATCAATAAATGAGGGACACTCGCTGGCAAAGTCCAAGAATCAGATGACCCCAAGCGAAAACCGCCTTCCTGATATTATTGTCTCACCCATTTTTACTTAGGCCCCATACAATGTCAGGCTGCATACGCTCCCCTAGAATGATCCCCCCTGTTTAATACCACAATTTACTGATGCGGTGGATGGAGACGGCACCCCATGTCTCCCCCTGTGTTTAGGTTCATGTTTCCCCACGTAGGCCACCCCTTGTTGGGTATTGTCCCTAGTTGGGACATTAGTCTAAGGTCTGAGGCCTCCCCTGTTATTAGGGCAGACCTCACACCTCACATGCAGAACCTCTGCTCATTAACACTGTTACTCATAAGTTGTACTGTATTGTATGTTTTAACAATACTCTCTTTGTGCCTTTTTTTCCTCTACTTTTCTGGCTTCTTCCACCCTCTCCCTACCCCACCCACCTTTCCACAGGAGCGATACTTCACTAGGGGCTCCGTGCCGGACGGGCTCGACCGCGCGACATACGTCCAACCACCTGACCCATCATGTCTACATTAAAGGTAATATCCTATAACATAAGAGGCATATGCTCCCCTGGGAAGAGAAGCAAATTATGGTGGGAACTCAAAAGACTGAAGGCACAAATAGTTTTCTTACAAGAAACCCATTTTACCCATCTCTCCTTACCTAGACTTCCGACCCATTTATATAACCAGTGGTTTCACAGTACTTCCCCAACCTCCAAATCTAAGGGAACTTCAATAGCGATCCACAAAACATGCCCTTTTCAACTTTTAAATAGCAAAATAGACCCATTAGGTCGATACATTTTCCTGAAAGGCACCATAGCAGAACGTAAATACACGTTCGCCTCGATATATGCTCCCAACTCAAATTAAATTTCCTTCATAGACAAGGCTCTTGAACTCTTGACAGAGTTTAAGGAGGGATTTGTTGTCCTTGGAGGAGACTTTAACGTCAGCCCAGACCCTTCCATTGACACCTCTAACTCTAGCCACACCCACTCTTACGCCTTTCTAAAACACTTTCGTAAGTCCTTTCAATCACACATGCTTGTTGATGGCTGGAGGGCCCTACACCCTGCGGAGAGGGACTTCAGCTATTATTCGGCAATACACAATGTCTATACCCGAATAGATCAAATATATGTTGATCGGCGGGCGCTGGAGCTCCTACAGTCAGCATTCATCGGGAACATCACCATATCGGATCATGCACCGGTAGGTGTGACCCTTAAGCTACCGTCTGGCTCTCGTGGGGCATGGACGTGGAGATTAAATGAAAATTTGCTGGATGATGCGGCTGTGGGAGCTGGAGTGTCGGAAGCCATCACAAACTATTTTAGAGAGAATACCACTAACGATGTAAAAGAAAGCATAGTATGGGAAGGTCATAAGGCTGTAATAAGAGGAGAGCTAATATCTCTAGGGGCCAAACTCAAAAAGATGCTCCAGGCTGACTTCACAAGAGTACTGACTGCCCTTCAAGAAGCAGAACTAAAACATAAACAAAATGAGAGCCCTGAGGCATTACAGAGGTTAACTGAACTACGAAATTTGTTGTCACGTCTACTAGATAGACAGACTCGTAAACAAGCCAGACGCCTTTCACACAAATATTATGAACATGGAAATAAATGTGCTCGCTAGAGCTCTTCGCAAGAAACAAGCCCAGACTTATGTCCACAAACTACGCTCCCCAAATGGAGACGTTTCGGTCCAGTCCTCTGGAATTGCTGCAGGGTTCCAAGAATACTATACTCAACTTTACAATTTGACCACTGATCACCCTTTAGACGCCCAGACAAATAGGATTACAGCCATACGAGACTACCTGGCTTCAGCCGGTGTTCCACCCCTAAACGAAGATCAATGCACTGAACTAGAACTACCAATATCACCAGAAGAGATAGAGTTAACAGTGAAATCCCTGCCCAAAGGAAAAAGCCCGGGACCAGACGGCTTTACAGGGACATATTATAAAATGTTCCTACATCTTTTAAGCCCCCACATGTGCAGATATTTCAATACCATTGCAGATGGGAATCCTATCCCCACGGAGGCGCTTCTAGCACACATAACAGTGCTACCCAAAGAGGGCAAAGACCCGATGCTACCCCAAAGCTACCGGCCCATATCCCTCCTTAATGTTGACATTAAGATTATGGCGAAGGTATTAGCAAACAGACTTGGGAATCTTATACCTAATATAGTCCACCCAGATCAAACAGGGTTCATTAAAGGGAGAGAGGCAAGAGACAACTCAATTAGAGCCATCCAACTCATACACTGGGCGCGTACCCGCCCAAACTTAAAACCTTACGTAATTCTCTCTACTGACGCCGAGAAGGCTTTCGACCGGGTCGATTGGACATTTCTTAAAATGGTATTAGAGACACTAGGACTCAAACCACGCATGCTATCCTCGATTCTAGCTCTTTATTCCACTCCTTGTGCACAAGTTAAAGTGAACGGAGTACTATCCTCCCAATTCCCGATTCGGAATGGCACGAGACAGGGGTGCCCACTTTCCCCTCTCCTTTTCGCTCTAGTTCTTGAACAGTTGTTATGCACTGTCAGAGCGAACATAAACATAAAGGGCTTGAAGATCGGAACGACTGAACACAAACTGTCTGCCTATGCGGATGATGTCCTATTTCATCTATCGGAGCCCCTGATCTCACTGCCAAACTTGATGAAGGAACTGAACGAATTCGGATCATTATCAAACTTTAAAATTAATTTCTCTAAATCAGAAATTTTGCCTGTCCACTTGCCTCCCTCCCTGATGAGTAACTTGCAAAATGCATTCCCCTTTGCTTGGGCCAAATCTTCAATTAGATATCTAGGAATACAACTGACAGACAGATATGATACCCTGTACACCATAAATTTCCCCCCACTCCTTAATATAATTAAAAAAGATCTCTCACAATGGACTAAGACTGCTTTCACATGGATAGGACGTGTCAACATAATCAAAATGAATATTTTACCCCGCATCCTTTTTTACTTACAAATGATCCCCATACCCCTACCGAACAAGTTTTTCTCCTAGATTAATAGTATACTATCGGGTTTTGTATGGAACTCACAGAAATCTAGAATAGCCTTGAGAGTGCTGAAACGATCCAAATTGGCGGGAGGGTTAGGAATTCCTGACATATTGAAATACCATAGAGCTATAGTCCTTCAAAGAATCCTCAGTTGGCGCTTCCACACCCAGTCCAAGCTTTGGATCTCCTTGGAAAAATGGCTAGCGGGCAGGAACCTGGCTTATGCGCCATGGCTACCTAGAGAGTACAGGGGACTGTCGGAAGATACTTCCCCTCTGACACTCCACGCACTCTCCACTTGGGACAAATTAAACTCAAATTTAAATTTGTCTCCTCCTATGTCACCACTAGCTCCACTAGGGGGATTTCTCTGGTTCCCACCAGGAGAACAAATGGCCTTCTTCGGCCCTTGGTTGGATGATGGAAATGCCAGCTGTGGGAAACTAATGCATAAAGGTAAATTAATGGACTTTGAATCTTTACAAAAGAGACACGAGGGCTCCAGAATGAACTTCTGGAGATACAGACAGCTCCACCACTTTTTCCAGGCAAACGGGAATTCAATTAGAGACCTTTCCACTCTCACAAGCTTTGAAAAAACTTTCATAGAAGAAGACCCAATCCCCCACATGGTCTCGGAAATGTACCGCCTATTAAGTAATACTACTGACAATCTCAGGCCAACCTATATAAGGGCATGGGAAAGGGACCCTAAGATGGATCTCCCCCCAACTCAACTGACACACCTTTACCATCTAACCCACTCGAGCTCCATAGAATCCAAATCTCAAGAAACTAATTATAAAATTTTATCGCGATGGTACCGGGTCCCGGCTGACTTAGCTCGCATCTACCCCATGGCATCGGACCTGTGTTGGAGAAAGTGTGGACAAAAGGGTACACTCCTCCACATTTGGTGGGAGTGCCCATTGATCCAATCATACTGGAGTGAAATTAAAAATCTAATAAAAGAGATTCTAGATCTTGACATCCCTATGTCGCCTGCACACTTCCTCCTTCACATTCCACAAATGCCAATCAGTAAATACAGAAAATGTATATTGCCACATCTCCTAAACGCAGCCAGACGCCTCATCCCGATATATTGGAAACAAACCAAGACCCCATCAAAAACAGACTGGATAAAGAAAGTGAATGACATTAGGGAAGCCGAACACTGGGTAGCGACCTGTAAGGGGAAAGTAGAAAGATTTGAAATTATATGGACCCCCTGGAAAGAATATATGACAGAACCTGACCATGAAAACTCCAGCTTAGACAAAGCCCTGCTAGAGTTAGCAGAACCTTCCCTAAGATCTCGCCTTAATGTCAACAATACCTCATAAAGAATAAGATCCACATTAAACGTTGAAAAGACCTACGGTGGTTGGGGCCCGTTCGGCGCGGATTCCTGTGACTTCTTTAAACACAAGGTATGCTCCTCTCCTACCTTCCCCACTCTCCCCACCTTAATATTACTTGTGATAGGGCTGGTTGCAAAAGCTTGTATTGCTGTAAACCTTCCTTGGGCTACACTATTAATGCTTACTCTATGTAATGTTTCTATTTTCACTGAAATGTTCTCAAAATAAAGATTATACAAAAAAAAAAGGCGTGCTAATAGCACAGAGAAATGACAGATGGGTGGAGAGTAGTCCCAAATTCAGGGAAGTCCAAGTGAACCTTGTTTCAGAGAGCTGAGTTTTTGGCTAATGCATGTAATAGCAGGAGGCTTGGGATGATTTATTCTATGTAAGACATTTTGTTTTAAAAAGTGTAGAGTAATAGGTTTGCTTTACCTGTATATTAAAAAATCTGCTTTCATGTAATTGTTATTTATAAAAATCAGAGACAGATTCCATTTATACTCATCATGGTACATTTCCATGATTAACAGGCATTGGTAGGCACATTAATAACTAGAGATATACAGATTATATGGAGTGCCGCTGCTTTTTTGCATTTAACATCATCAGTTAATTTAAGTGAACTAAGCCAAGAGAAATGCATTTAGCTTTCTTCAGCTAAACCTAAGGCACAGGAATGTCCACAGTTCATTTAATATGAAGCTTTTTTTTAATGTACTCAACTTGCATCTTGTATTCCAATTTTGGAAATAATCATGTACAATCCCCATGTTGTCATTTCTTTAATATCACATCTGTACTTAGTATGCACCTAATTACCTCAATTTGTGTCAGTTTTGTGTTCCACCTGGAATACCACATTGGACTAATGAGACAGTCAGCTACACATATCTTATTAACATCTGCTCTGTAATTTGCTTCAGATTTGGTACAGCCTTTAAATCTTTCTCTAATGTTTCTCAAAGGAACTGACATCTAAGAACAGAGAGAATATCTACTTCCATTATGCCTATGACGGCACTGCATTTCAATTCACATGCACAGTTCCACATGGCAAACACAGTTATACTGCTCTTTTATTTATGTTTTATGTCTGTTCTGTTTGTTATAAACGAGGACACATTCATAAGCTGCTTAATCTTGCTATATGACACAGGTTGAGAAACTCCAAAACACGAAATTAAGAAAAACAAGATCTCAATATGAACAAAGGAAAGCAACCAACTCTGTCTATAGAAATCACTTTTTACTGTCTGACATCTGATATAAACTCTGATATAATGCCACAAATTAATGAATGATGCATCCACTGGAACAGTATGCAATAAATAGCAAAGTATTCCTTGGAGAAAAATCTCAGATGCTATAATCATAAACAATAAATTACTTTACCTCTGACTTTCTATTGTTACCTTTTTGTTATTTGCCAAGGTAATTGCTTTTGTTAACACTATCACAGATAAGATAATACAGAAAAACATTACATGCTAATTTGTAGAAAATACACAAATAATATAGAGCACATTTAAAGTGTAATCCCTCCCTAATAGTAAGAAATGGCCTTCCCCAAACAGGATATTGTGCTATTCTGTTTAAAACCCGAACCTTTACTAAGTGGAAGAGTGGATTGGATATTAAAGTTGGCACTGTGAACAGAGATGATTCCCTCCCAGGGCTGAAACTACAGGGGGGGGGGACGGCACTGAGGGGGTGCAGCAGCTGGTACCAATCCTGCATCTGCTTCCCCACCTCAACCTGCCAGTAGTGGACTGCCACCAACCCCCTCCACGCTTCTCTGGTCCCCTGCAGAGCTTACCACCTCTCCCTGGATGGCAGTGGACGGGCTGGATAACCTTCCTCAGCACTTGTTCTCCTGCTTGTTTCTTCCCCCACTCTCCATCTAGATTATAGATTATATAGCAGCAGGATGGAGAGCAGGGGAAAGAAAGAGCAGGAGGATGAGTGCTGAAGAAAGTTATATTATAACGGTCTGTGGCTGCCTGTCTTTCCGGATCATATGATGAGCTTCTCAGTGCGGAGGATCATGTCTTTATCTAGCTTGTCCACATACTGCACAGCTATCCAGGGAGAGGAGGTGAGCACTACGCGGAGGACCAGAGAAGGGGGCAGAGGAGGAAGGCAGAGGAACAGAGGGGCCAGAGGATAAGGGAAGGGGGGAAACAAAGGAGCATGTGGGGGAGGAGAGGAGCATGTCGGGGACCAGAGGAGCATGTGGAAGACCAGAGGAGCATGGGGGGACCAAAGGATAAGGGGGACAGAGGAGCAGGGGGGACCAGAGGAACATGAGGAGCATGTGGGGGACCAGAGGAGCATGAGGAGCATGTGGGGGAATAGAGGAACAAGAGAAAACAGAGGAGCATGTGGGAGAGGAGAGGAGCAGGAGGAACCAGAGGAGCATGTGTGGTACCAGAGGAGCAGGGGGGTACCAGAGGTGCACGGGGGTACAGAGAAACAGAGGGGGACCAGAGGAGCATGGAGGTTATAGAGGTACAGGGGAAAACAGAGGAGCATGTTGGGGACCAGAGGAGCATGTGGGGGACCAGAGGAGCATGGGGGAACCAAAGGATAAGGGGGGACAGAGGATCAGGGGGGACTAGAGGAGCATGTGGGGGACCAGAGGGGCATGAGGAGCATGTGGGGGACCAGAGGAGCATGGGGGAATAGAGGAACAAGAGAAAACAGAGGAGCATGTGGCGGAGGAGAGGAGCATGTGTGGTACCAGAGGAGCAGGTCAGTACCAGAGGTGCACAAGGGTACAGAGAAGCAGAGGGGGATCAGCTGACACATTTCACAACATCATTGTTACTTAGTCATAGCTCAGGGATTTTTAGTGGGACTGTGACATTGTGGCGGACAGATCGGACACTTTTGACACCTTTTTGGGACCATTGGCATTTATACGGAGATCAGAGCTTTAAATAGCCACTGATTACTGTATAAATGTCACTGGCAGGGAAGGAGTTAACATTAGGGGTGATCAAGGAGTTAAGTGTTTCCTAGGGAGGTGTTTCTAACTGTGGGGGGGAGTGGACTGACTGGGAGTAGTGAGAGATCGCTGCTCCAGATCACTAGGAACAGCAGATCTCTCTCTACTTCCCAGGCAGAATGGGGATCTGTCTGTTTACATTGTATGTTACATGTGTAAGCAGAAAAAACAGATCCTCTAACTGTTGTCCAACCACCCTAGAATGCAGATTCTTACAGCTGAAACCAGTGTGGCACTGGAATTCAGAGTCCGTCTATCTACTTTGTATCTAATTTACCATGCAACTGGACCTTCAGCTAGCAGAAGTGGCTGTTGGATGCCATACCTGGTTTTAGCTTATGATGGTTAGTGAACCCTCAGCTAAAACTATAGAATCCCAGACCAGAAGGGACAAAATAAATAACAGGTGCAAGCATTTACAAATACACACAGTTGCCAGCAGCAGTTCCCTACACAATATATTACATTTATTTTTGTTCTTGGGTTTTGATATACTTTAGGAAAAAAGGTAAGTGACAGGGACCCACAACAAAGGGAGACTAATATGTACAAATTGGATTTTTGTATTTACCGTAAAATCCATTTCTTTGAATCCATTGAGGGACACAAGAATTCAGATACAGTCTAGTTGTCCAAGACAGTCCAACTGAGGGGTGGGCAACAGTCACTGACAAGCTCACTAAAGGCGCTGAGGAGTGTCTGCAACTCACAACTGCCTAGAGGACCAATGCCCAAATTTGAATTAAATGAGGAGAAGCCCCCATCAAGACAGGGGATGCCGGAAATGATCAAAAAGGTGACACAGAAAATCCTTCTGATGCTCAAGACCAGGTAAAAAAAGATGAATGCCAGGGGGCAGTGACTGCACCCAAAGGAAACACCAAGCTTAATCCAGCGAGAGGCTGGGGAAAAAATAAAAACACTCTACATGGAAAGGCCCAAACCTTACACTCCAAAAACCTTAGGATTAAGGTAATAAATACTTCTTGCTAAATGGGTTATCCAAAGGATGTTTAGAACCATGGCAGCACAATAGCCCAAAGGGTTTAAAAAAGTGACTCCTGAGACCAGTACAGAACTAAAGGGTACAACTTCATGAAGTCTGACTGAAAGGAGTAAGGGTGCACAGGCATGGACAGAAATTATACCTCACTAACAGAAAAAACATTTCTCAGCACACTTACCAGCTAGCCTGCAAAAAACAAAACAAATCGACCATGTCTAACAACTCACAATAAAAACAGAGGTTTTAGTTTAACACATTTGCAAATATATGTGAAAACTGTAGTGCCTATGCCAAGGCTCCTCTGTATACTGCAGTCCTAACTCTAAATTTTTGAATTTCCAAGTTCGAGAATATATAGCAGTGGAAAAATTAAGGGCAGGTTTGCCTGGAGGGAGCCCACTTCTTCTAAAGGCACAGGGACATATTGGACACCCAGAAAAAGCACAATGACAGCTGAAGGCATCTAATGTGCCCCCACGCTAACTCCAGCAAACAAATTTCCTAGCATACTTACCAGCTAGCCTGCAAACAAACCCAAACTGACCCTGTTTAACAATTCATATTAGCTGGTAAGTGTGCTGGGAATTTTTTATCTGTTTTTGATGTACGTTTCCCTTCCATATGTACCTTACTGCATAAGCTAGTTATAAATTGGGGTGGTTGCCATCATTTTGTATAGAAATTATACCTCAGCCAAACAATGGTGAAAAGGGACCAACAGAAAAAAACTGAGGATGAACAAAAAACATCCAATTTAACATTCTGAGGTGCCTCATAGACTTGGCAGAATAGTTCTACAGGACCTGCCAAACCATGAGCACAGAACATTGGTCTAAGAATATCTTTAACCTCTCTAGTCAAGTGAAGTGTCCATAGCTCTGGAGCTAGGAACAGGAAACAGAATAATCAGTAAAGGTTTCTGGAGAATCTTCCTCAAGATCAGCCACAGAAGGAAGGTCTATACTGAGGAGATTAAGTCCCAAGAAGGCCTCCAGAGTTCCACCTACTGACAATCCAAGGGAGCACAGCACATTCCAGCAATGCTTTCTGCCTTCCACATGGGAGCTGAGGAGCACCAAGGTGTGCAAATTTCTCTTCAGTGAGCACACTACCAGTTGAGGAGGGCTAGATTTCAATGCATTGCCTTTAATAGAGACAGCTTTTGCCAAGATGAGTACTTTTACCATCATCCAGCTTAGGGACCAGACTATGCATCCTGTGACAGGCAGAACTCCCACTCCCACTTCTGAAAGCACTGCAGCACACAGGTGATATCTAACAGAATTTAACCAAGAAAGCTGACTTAAGATTACCATAATGAGAAAAGAACAATCTGTTCTACAGAGTCAGGTGGTCCATAGAGACAATTGGGGTGTGGCCAATAGCAGTAGAAAAGGTGACTGAGAAAGATTAAATACAATAAGAGAAGGGAAGACTATACTGAGAGGGGGTTTTCCCAAGGCCCTACAAAGCCTTGGTGGAGGAAAAGGGATAGGCTGCTGACAAGGGATTCAATAGCACACAGGGTGTAGACCTTTTATATGAGGGTTTAATCTGAAAGGCTTGCCCATCAGTGACAGGTAACTGCAAATAGCCATTAGGCCTTTCAGAAACGTGAGGACTATAAAAGTTCCAAAAAGCTGACTCTCTTTAGGGGAGGTCATCTAAGCATCCCACAATGCGAATGCTAGGAAAGATCACTAGTGAAAACACAAGTCTGCTGCAAGTTCTGGTTCAGTTATGTTGTGCAATAGTCATCCCACCACAGGGGTCACTGTGACTTGCAGAGCTCTTGCTGTAGATTCACCACTGCAACGTTGCTCTTGACTTGCCTTGAAAATTTGTTACACATTGGAAAGGCGTCAACTAGAACTTGTACCTCAAGTGCTTTGCAAGTGTACAACTTGCCACTGAAAATGTGCAGCAAGTTAACAAGACTTACAATTTGACACTGCCACAAATGTGTGTCAAGTTATCCTATCTATCTGGGATATGCTTCTAAAGGATGCTGAGGGGCCAGATCTTTATTTGGATAGGGGATAGCCAGAACTGACCCCAGTCATCCTTGTAGGTCAGAAAGTCCTTCTTGATAGGAGAAATGCTGACAGGGTAGCATGTACCATTAAAAGTTTAAAAGAACACAGCTGTACTCAGATGGGAAGAAACTTTGAGTTCCCATTTGGACAGGGGAAAGATGTCTAGGAATGCAGGGAGACTGGGGAAGCTGTATTATTTTGTACAGTAGCACAAAAACAATAGAAAAGGCAACATAAGATGTTGTCAAAGACAAGGGGTTAGCGTGTTGGTTAAAAGGAGCTTCCTCTGGACCCAAATACAAGAGCGTAAAAATTCCCAAGGACCTGTCTGGATACATGATCAGTCCCTCATTGTAAAAGTAGTTGGTGCACCTTCATGCAGAGTGGGAGTCAGACTTTTAGAGGAGTCAGAAGATATCTACTGCCAAAGTAGAAGAGGAAGAGGTGTGAGATACCTCCAACCCCCCTGTAAACCTCCCAGGTTGAGAGTGTCAGATACTTCTTGAATGCAGAATCAGTAGCCCAACAAGGCTGCCAGAGTGCCCCATTGGCCTGTATGGACATCATACCCATACAGGAAACTTTGTGTTGAAGCACAAGGTTTCAGATATCTGCTCCATCTGTTCCATGAAACAGAGCTTATACTGATTATGGAGAAATCCCTTTTGTGGGAGGTCATCTATTCTGATGCAGTACAACATATTATAGTTACTGCTGACATAGTACAAGGGTAAAAAATGGTCAATTCAAAGTGGGATTTAGGGATGTACACTAGCTGCCTTCCAGTGGAATCCTAAAAGATAAGTATGCCTTTAAGCAGTCTAGTGCTATTCCTGTTAAGGTGGGTCATAGGTGTAGCCACAGTAGGAACAAATCACCAATTAACCAATTCCATCTCAAAGGGGGGGGAAAGTTCAGACACACCCTTAGGTGGTACTCAGGTACCCTTCAGGTTGCCAACGATCCTCATAGAGGAATGCCTCAAATAGGGGGATTAATGTAGAATACTTTGCAGCTGTAAACAACCTAAAAATGCAAGGTCTGGAAAAGCAGGCTGATGCTCCAGATGCAGGGTAGAATACAGTGTTGCAGTGCCTCGAAAACAGTCTCTTCAGAGATAGACTGCTGGGACAATGTATTTGAGTCAGTGATAATATATCGTAATTCCATAAAAAGGTTCATAGTAGATCTCTACATGGTATATCTTTGCATCTATGGAGCCCAACGTGTTTCATGGACACCTGTCCAATCATCAGGGGCTTGACGCAACAGATTATCTGAAAAATGTGGACCTTGTGTTAATATTGAGTGAAAAAAAAAACGCATTTCTTTAAAATGATAGGTAAGTAACAAAATACCCATGTTACTTACATAACTTACATACATAAATGCCCAACCATATGGAAAGGGATGAGAGTCAGAGAAACTGCCCGGGGCTGAGGCAAGGATAGACTGCCAAGTCTAAAGGGAAAATCCAGCCAGAGGAAAACCAGGACCCTACCTGCAAAACCGTGGAGTGTGAGAAAGTGTCTAAATCAAACTGGTCTCAGAAAATATGTGTATAAATGAATATGCAAAAAAAGGGTAAGTAATATAATAAATGACGTAGTTTGGTGAAGTGACCCACGACTCCAAAAAGAGCCAAGTGAAAAGTAAAGTTAGGACAAAGTGCAGGGAATCATATATTACAAAGAGAAAAAAAAAAGTGAAAAATCGCATGAAAGTTATGCAATACCCCAAAGAGGAAAGGGTGAAGATAAACAAAGATGTGTGCAGTCTTGGTGATGGAGAGGAAATCACATGGATAGTTACCTGGTGATATTGACAGAGTCATGCTCTGAGACATGATGTGCATGTGTAAGCAGAAAAACCAGAGCGTGAACAATACTCCCTGTGGGGGTATAAGTAACACCCAACATTCCCTTGGCTCATCCCATGCATGACCATGGATAAGAAGCCAACACCAATTGTTGCCTGGAAAAGTGAAATGTGTAGTGGATACAAATGAAAGAAACCACATACCACAAAAGAGAAAAGAGAATAAAAATGGTGAAAAATAGCATGAAGATCATGCAGTTTCCCAAAGAGGGGAAGGGTAAGGAAAAACAAAACATAACTAAAAGGTGTGCGATAAAGAAGAAATCGCAGGGATAGTTAAAAACAACTAGAAACCAAAAACAAAAAGCAGAAAAAAAATGGCCTTGGACACTTGTCAAAGACCCAAAAGTCAATATGCTATGTGCAAAAGTGAAGGTGTCTGCAATCCTCCTACCTATAGTGAAATAGATGGATGAACACATCCAAATGTGACCACCCATGGGATGAATCTACAACTATTGGATGACCATTGATGCATTTAAATTTGCACAGGCGTTACATCATAGGCTTCAAAGTTTAAAATTCCCAGCACTAGCAATCTCCAAATGAGACTTTACGAACTACAGCTGCCATCATAATAGTTCTAAAGTCTCACTGGGGATAGGATGAACACTAGGGATGAGCCGAACACCCCCCAGTTCGGCTCGCGGCAGAACATGCGAACGGACCGAAAGTTTGTGCGAACATTCGAACACCGTTAATGTCTATGGGACCCGAACATGAAAAATTAAAAGTGCGAATTTTAAAGGCTAATATGCAAGTTATTGTCCTAAAAAGTGTTTGGGGACCCGGGTCCTGCCCCAGGGGACATGTATCAATGCAAAAAATTTTTTAAAAATGGCCATTTTTTTGGGAGCAGTGATTTTAATAATGCCTAAAGTGAAAAAAATAAAAGTGAAATATTCCTTTAAATATCGTACCTGGGGGGTGACTATAGTATGCCTGTACCTGTGTTTCCCGTGTTTAGAACAGTCCCTGCACAAAATGACATTTCTAAAGGAATAAAAGTCACTTAAAACTGCCTGCGGCTGTAATGTAATGTCAGGTCCTGGCAATATGGATGAAAATTATTGAGAAAAACTGCATAGGTACCCCCCCAGCCCATTACCAGGCCCTTTGGGTCTTGTATGGGTATTAAAGGGAACCCCGCACCCAAATTAAAAAAAGAAAAGGCGTGGGGCCCCCAGGCCCTATATACTCTGAACAGCAGTATACAGGTGGTCCAAACAAGACAGGGACTGTAAGTTTGTTCTTAAGTTGAATATGTTTGTAATTTGGGACAGGTACATTTTGTAAGTGTAGCTCCAGCCAAAAAATAAAATTTTAAGCTTTTTGGATAACATAGGGAAGGGTTATCACCCCTGTAACATTAGTTTTGCTATCTTTGCTCCTATTCAGAAGATTTCACCTCACTTTCTGTCCCAATGACAATTGGATTTTGAAAATTTGGGGTTACTAGGGAAACAAGGATTGGTGATAAAGTATCAGTGGAGACACCTTTTTTCCCATATTAACTCTTACAGGAGAGAATTTCCCTTCCTAGGGGTAGATTTCCTCTCACTTCCTGCTGTCTCCCTCCATTTGTAAGTAGGATGTTTGAAAGTAGGGGACCGCCTGTATATACTATATGGACTGCCCTATATACTCTGCAGAAAATTGGGCCTTAGGTGTTGGTGGTACCAGAACACTGTAAGCCCTCACAGTTACTCTTGGTGGGCGCTGGAATGGGCCCTGCTGTAAAATATTATATCAAGAATTGTAATTACATGCCCCTGTTGAACAGGGGCAGAAAAATTGGGCCTTTGGTGGTGGTGTGGTGGTGGTGCCACAACACTGTAAGCCCTCACAGTTACTCTTGGTGGGCGCAGGAACGGGCCCTGATGTGAAATATTAGATCAAAAATTGTAATTACACCCCCCTGTTAAACAGGGGCAGAAAAACTGGGTCTTAGGCAGTGGTGATGGTGCCACAACACTGTAACCCCTAACAGATTCTGTTGTTGAGCGCAGGAACGAGTCCTGCTGTGAAATATTAGAGCAAATATTGTAATTACATGCCCCTGTTAAAAAGGGGCAGAAAAATGGGGTGGTGCCACAACACTGCAACCCCTCACAGATACTCTAGTTGAGCGCAAAAACAAGCCCTGCTGCGAATTACTACAGCAAAAATTGTAATTACATGCCCCTGTTAAACAGGGGCAGAAAAATTGGGCCTTAGGCATTAGTGTTGGTGCCACAACACTGCAACCCTTCACAGATTCTCTAGTTGAGTGCAAGAACAAGCCCTGCTGTGAAATATTACAGCAAAAATTATATTTATACACCCCTGTTAAACAGGGGCAGAAAAATTGGGCCTTAGGCACTGGTGGGGGTGCCACAACACTGCAACCCCTCACAGATACTCTATTTGAGTGCAAGAACGAGCCCTGCTTGAAATATTACAGCAAAAATTATAATTATATGCCCCTGTTAAACAGGGGCAGAAAAATTGGGCCTTAGGCACTGGTGGTGGTGCCCTGAAACAAAAATGCTCTTAGAAGCTATCAACATGAACATTGAGGAGGAATAGGATGGTCACTCAGCATAACAGGATAGTCACTCAGCATAGGCAGTCTTCGAAGGGATCTCACATTAATAGAAAAATGAATCGGTTATATCAGCATCAGGTGCTTGGTAGCTGGTGATCCAAGACTGGTTCATTTTAATGAAGGTGAGCCAATCACCTGAGTCTGTGGACAGGCACACTCTGTGATGGGTTACAAAGCCTCCAGCAGCACTGAATGTGCGTTCTGAAAGAACGCTGGATGCAGGACAGGCCGGTAGCTCAGTTGCATATTGTGCAAGCTCTGGCCAGTGATCCATCCTCAAGACCCAGTAACCCAGTAGATTTTCGGTTGGAAAGGTCTCCAAGTCTGATCTTGCCCCTAGGTATTCCTGCACCATGTAAATCAGACGCTGGCGATGGTTGCTGGAACCAATCAGACCTTGGGGCTGCAGACTAAAGAATTGTCTGAACGCATCGGTCAGACGGCCACCTTCTCCACCGCTCCTTCTGTGACAGACCGAAGCCTCAGCAACACATTGTCCAGGAGGACCAGGAAATTGTAACCTCCCAGGCTCTGGATAAGCATTGCACAAACCTTTCTGCAATGCCTCCCGAAGATGTTTCATCCTCTGCTCCCTCTGCGAAGGCTGGATAAGTTCCGCAACCTTACCCTTGTAACGTGGATCAAGAAGGGTTGCCAACAAGTAATGATCCTTCTCCTTGATACCACGAATCCAAGGGTCCTTTTGCAGGCTTTGCAGGATCAGTGAGGTCATGCAGCGAAGGTTTGCTGAGGCATTCGATCCGGAGTCCTCTGGGTCACTAAGGATGACATGATCCACAGCCACCTCCTCCCAGCCACGTACAAGTCCATGGGTTTCTGGGGACTGAACACGATCCCTTGAAGACTGCTGCTGATGCTGAGTGCTAGGCTCCACCTCCATGCTGACACAATCCTCCTCCTCCTCCTCCTCATCTTCCTGTGTGATCGGCGGGCCCACAGGAATACTGTCTAGGTAAAGGGGGTCTTGAGAGGAAAGGAAGTCCTCCTCTTCCTCCCTCTGTTCTGCCTCAAGTGCCATGTCCATTATTCCACAAAGCATGTGCTCCAACAGAAAGACAAGAGGGACAGTATCACTAATGCATGCACTGTCACTGCTCACCATCCTCATGGCCTCCTCAAATGGTGACAGGACAGTGCATGCATCCTTGATCAGTAGCCACTGGCGTGGCGAAAAAAAGCCAAAACGTACACCAGGAATGGCCTGCAGTCAGATATAGGCTTGGCTAGACTAGAATGCAGTGGATATATATATGTAGGAGACTGTATATATATTTTATGCACTGCAGAGCACTGAATCACCTGCCTGTCTGTCTGCCTGAAAGTGTATTTAAAAACGTACACCAGGAATGGCCTGCAGTTAGATATAGGCCTGGCTAGGCTAGAATGCAGTGGATATATATGTAGGAGACTGTATATATATTTTATGCACTGCAGATCACTGAATCACCTGCCTTCCTGCCTGAAAGTATATTTGAATACGTACACCAGGAATGGCCTGCAGTTAGATATAGGCTAGGCTAGATTGGAATGCAGTGGATATATATATATGTAGGAGACTGTATATATATTTAATGCACTGCAGATCACTGAATCACCTGCCTGCCTGCCTGAAAGTGTATTTGAAAACGTACACCAGGAATGGCCTGCAGTCAGATATAGACTTGGCTAGACTAGAATGCAGTGGATATATATGTAGGAGACTGTATATATATATATATTTTATGCACTGCAGATCACTGAATAGCCTGCCTGCCTGAAAGTATATTTGAAAACGTACACCAGGAATGGCCTGCAGTCAGATATAGGCTTGGCTAGACTAGAATGCAGTGGATATATATATGTAGGAGACTATATATATATTTTATGCAATGCAGCTCACTAAATCACCTGCCTGCCTGAAAGTATATTTGAAAACGTACACCAGGAATGGCCTGCAGTCAGATATAGGCTTGGCTAGACTAGAATGCAGTGGATATATATATGTAGGAAACTGTATACATATTTTATGCACTGCAGCTCACTGAATCACCTGCCTGCCAGAAGTATATTAGAAACAGTACACCAGGAACGGCCTGCAGTGAGATATAGCTAAACTGTATGCAGTGGATATATATATATATATATATATATATATATATATACAAGACTGACTGTATATATATATATAAAGTATATTAGAAACAGTACACCAGGAACGGACTGCAGTCAGATCTAGCTAAACTGGATACAGTGAATATATATACGCGACTGACTGTATATATATATTAAATACACTGCAGCTAACTGAATCACCTGCCTGCCTGAAGTATATTGGAAACAGTACACCAGGAACGGACTGCAGTCAGATCTAGCTAAACTGGATACAGTGTATATATATATATATATATATACAAGCCTGGATGTATATATATATATATATATATATATATATACTAAATACTCTGCAGCTAACTGAATCGCCCGCCTGCTCAATCTAAATGAAATGACACTCTCTCTCGGTCAACGCCAGCAACACACTACACAGGGCCGACATGCAGGCGACCTTATATAGTGTGGGGTGTGGGCTTAACCCCGTGAGCCATAATTGGCCAAAGGCACCCTGCCTTTGGCCAATTATGGCTCTCTTTGCTGATGGGGCTGTGATTGGCCAAAGCATGCGGGTCATGGTGCATGCTTGGCCAATCATTAGACAGCAATGCACTGTGATGTTGCAGTGTATTATGGGGCGTGACGCCCCATAATATTCGTATGTCGACGAACGATCGAACAGCCAATGTTCGAGTCGAACTCATGTTGGACCCGAACATAAAGCTCATCCCAAATGAACACATCCAGGGTTGAGAAGTCTGTGACAGATATAAACATAAAAAAGTATAAATCACCTTGTCCTTGTCTTTTATGTTTTATTGCATAAACTAAAAAATAACAGACAGGTACACACAAATTGTGAGCAACTAAAGTCACAATGTATTAGCGTATAGGTGTAAACTAGCAACAAGTTACTGTATATGTGCTACTTTACTGTACTTAGCAGAAGATCAAACAATATGTCAATATCGTAGAAAGCAAAATGAGGGATAGTCAGGAGTCCCTGCACTTTGCATAGCATACCTCTGATATGAGCTTGCCAGAAGTAAATAAAATCAGGTTGCCAGAGTAAAATCTTTTATTTGAAGACTATTTACGTGACAAAGATTCATCCACTGCTTCAGGAAATTGAATACATTTCACCATTAGCATACAGTGCAATTTCTATTTTACTGTCAGGGCAATCAGACTGTGGAATTCTATCGAAAGATAGTGATGGAGCAATAGATATTTTAAAGTGTGCATTTCTCACAATAAATGACATTGATAGTTATATATGTCTGTGTTGTGGGCTTGACTGATGTAAAAAATTAAGCTTTCCCTACATGGAAAGATCAGACCCAATTGACTTTGGTAAAAGCAGTGAGGCACAAGGGTGTGGGAATTAAAACTGCAGTTCTGAATACAATCCTAATGTCGTGTACACACAGGCGGACTTTTCGACTGGACTGGTCCGACGGACTTTCCGACTGACTTTCGATGGACTTTTGACGAACTTCCAACAGACTTTTGAATGAACGGACTTGCCTACACACGATCTCACCAAAGTCCGACGGATTCATACATGATGACGTATGACCGGACTAAAATAAGGAAGTTGATAGCCGGTAGCCAATAGCTGCCCTAGCGTGGGTTTTCATCCATCGGACTAGCATACAGACAAGTGGATTTTTCGACCGGACTCAAGTCCGTCGGACAAATTTGAAACATGTTCCAAATCTAAAGTCCGTCAGATTTTTGACCGAAAAAGTCCGCTGCAGGTCCGATGGAGCCCACACACAGTCGGATTGTCCGTCGGATTCAGTCCGTCGGAACAGCCTGATCGAAAAGTCCGCCCATGCGTACACGACATTAGGATTGTATTCAGAACTGCAGTTTTAATTCCTACACCCTTGTGCCTCACTGCTTTTACCAAAGTCAATTGGCCAACCCTACTATGACACAACAAGCTTAGACATTGTAGCCCCAAAAAAGCAGGCTGAAGATAAAAGGGATAGCTTTTCTATTGATATTTACTTTTAGTATTTAGGTGTTAGTACACCTAAAAACAACAACTAAAAGTTTACAGCAACTGTAACCTTGCTCTGCAACCAGTTCCATTATAGAACTACAGACCCCAGTGGGTAATCTGTAATTACACAGTACACTTTACCATCAATAAATAGTGTACATTTCAAGCAATACTGAGGAACTTGCTGGGTTTCACTGGTAGACAGGAATGCAACATGATATGTGGATCAGTGTCAGTCCATATACTAGCTGCTTGTTGACCGAACAAGTCCATAGTGACCTTTTTCTGCCAATAATCTGCCTGCATGTGAGCACCATTAATTCCATTTTAAACAGGAAAGAATTATAATTTTCTCTTTATTGGCTAGCTTATTTTTGTCCCACTAGACTTCTTGCGTTTGCCTTTCTATGTATCACTTGGGGAAATTCACAAAGAGTGTCATAGACACATAGGGAACAGGTAAATGAATCAGCCTTAGGAGGAGATGGTACTGAAGCCAAAATGTCCATACCATCAGCATTACTGAGGTCTTTCCCCGGGCACTGCTCCTGTCACATAGACACGTGCATGTCCGAGGAGTTTTATATTTGGGTGGGTGAAGCCTGATGGGGAACTAAGAGAGACTAGTTCCCCATTAGATCCTCCTTGTCTGTGGCTGGATGGAGCCTGTTAGATAATGAGTTTATGTGAAATCTCCATCAACTGATCTACATAATATTATAATTTTAAAAAATATACTTTAGTTAGATGGAAATGTACAGTATTTAAACCATCGAGGGTGTCACAGCATTAAACTATTCCTAAATTCCATATTGGTGTTCGTGTAAATAGTTTTACACTTCAAAGGTCTGCCCTTTTTGTCTCCCTTATCACATCTCACATGTGCTGTAAACAGCAACATTCTTTCAATCAGCCAATCAGACTGTGCCCAATATACATTTGCTAGGTAAAGTGACCAAATAGGGAGCATTATATTAGCCACAGTATAGAAAGGAAGGGGGAATATAATGCTTTGTCACCAAGCTATGGGCTCTTTTTGTGGTGGGGACAAACAGCAGACACCATGCCCAGACCTGAAGTGAAGAAGTAAACCAACTTCATACTTTTACATTATATTGTAAATATGGTGGTTGTGGGTAATTTGTAAATATCATATAAGCCAGGGGACTTACGCTGTACATTGTGTTGTAAATACTGTCTAGTGTGTAATTTGTATATATTATGTAACCCTATCAATGGATGTGTATTGCGGATGGAAATACCTCTTTTGTGTAAGAACTCTCAGATCTGGACATGTATATGTAAGTACTACTAAAATGATTGAGGTGCACATATACACATAACCAGAGGCGTTTCTAGTGAAGATGGGGCCTATGGCAAGCACTGAAACTGCGTCCCTGTCAAAACATTTTAAATTTACAGGGCCGTGTTTTCACTGCATGAGATGCACACAGATATTCAGTACATCCACGGGCAGGCAGGCCAATTCAAATCAATTGGGACGCAGCAGCTGTATGAACACAGTCCCTACTCTCACCTTGATATCCGTTTGGGTGCAGGAGCATGCCCCCGAGCACAGACAGTGTGCATTCAAGGGCATGCACCCGCACCCAAATGGATGTCAAATGCCAAATGGATGTCAAATTGGGAACAATAACCCTCCCTTACTCCATCCAACAACTCTAGTTCTACTTGAAGTATGTAG
Organism: Lithobates clamitans; assembly: GCA_037952925.1. Classification (NCBI taxonomy): domain Eukaryota; kingdom Metazoa; phylum Chordata; class Amphibia; order Anura; family Ranidae; genus Lithobates; species Lithobates clamitans. Next base: position 271,013 of record JBBGZY010001544.1, read on the forward strand.
GAGACCTGCCCCTGCCCCAGGAAAGGTGCCCTCCATGACAGGCACCTGAGCAGGATTTGGAGATCTCAAACAGTACAATGCCAGTATCCAGGTCCTGGATCAAGATTCTGTAATATTCAAAGATCAAGCAAAAGGTAGGTTCTCTGCCACTGAAGCTTTGTCACTAGCAACAGATTCTGCCACCTGACATCTGCCTGAGAGGAAGGGGCTTCTCTGAAAAATTATACTATAAATATTGTGACAAAACAGTAATGCATTCATACAGACTTGTACGGTGACTGGGAGGTAGAATGTAAGTTCTACTTCTCTTCTCTGACCCTATCACTGCCTACCTGAGTCTCCATACCTCTCTGTCCTCCTCAGTTCAGGACCTCCAGGATCCTGTTAGCTTCTTCCTCCGGTAGGAAGCTGAAATCCAGCAGGTCTATGCCTGGGTCGTCATATCTGTGGTGGGGGATCTTTCTATGTACACACATGACTTTGATGCTCACCGATGGACAGAGCAGCCTCAGCTGTGGAGGGAGAGTGATGAGCAGGCATGTCTACAGGGATCCCGGGATGCCAGGCTCCTGATAAGCTGGGCAGTGTTGTCACTGTGATTTGTCCTGTCCTGCCGCTCCCGGTGCTGGGATGCCAGACCCCGGCTTTATTACCTCCCCCTCATTCCTCCGATCTCAGCCTCCCTGCATACAGCTCCTACAGCATTGCGCCAGCAGTCAGGACACAACTGCAGACTGACAGTCTCCACTGCCAATCTGTATGGAGCTCGGCACATGCAGCCATGATCTCCTCTGGCTGTTCCTCGTCAGAAGCATGCCGCCTTACATCTCAGCACCTGAGGACGGGAGCAGGGCGAAAATGAAGAAAAAGTCCCTTCTTTATGCTCACCTCTTGGGCCCCTATGTTGACCTGGGCCCAGTAAAATGTAATTGCATCCCCCCATAAGCAAGTAGGAATGGGGAGAAGTTTAGAAAGCTCTACTTTTTCAATTCAGTAATGAACTGTAATGCTGGTGGCCCTGCTCATGAGCGCCCCTTCATATGGCACCCATGGCACTTGCCATATGTGCCATACTTTGGATACACCACTGCACATAACCTAGGCAACAGAGCTTGATGGAAAACTCTGAAAACTCTGAGGTTAGGGAACAAAACAGCTCCTAGAAGGCATGTCTCTAGCTGTTTTGTTTCCTCTACCCTGAAGTATCTGAGGAGCATTCATTCAACTTGACCCCTACTACCCATTTGAGCGTAGACTTTTATTGAGTGCTATTTATCATTCCTCCAGCTGAAGCCAAGAATGGTGGCATAACACGTGGAGGTTGAGCCGGCGGTGAGATTTCATACGTAACACGTGAGATCTACTGGATCATGTTTTTATGCTGTATTTTACATTAATAATTTGAGTGCAATATATGAATCTGGGGTGGAGAGGTTCTGTTCATAAATAACACCTCAGGTACTGCACTATTATTACTATTATTCACGATTTATATAGCGCCAACAGTTTACGCAGCACTTTACAATGTAGAGGGGGGGCAGCACAATTACAGTACAGTTCAATACAGAAGGGACAGGAGGGCCCTGCTCATAGAGCTTACATTCTAAAGGGAGGGGGTGGTGGTACAAAAGGTAATAGATACAGGGAATGATTTGATGGGGGTGGCTCAGGGACAGTTGTTAGTTGGGTGTGAGGTAGGCTTCCCTATATAAGTGCGTTTTCAGGGATCTTCTAAAGGTGGACAAGTTAGGGGTAGATCAAATATACCGGGGCAGGGAATTCTAGAGGATGGCAGAGGCTCTGGAGAAGTCCTGAAGGTGAGCATGAGTGGAGGTAACAAGGGAGCTAGAGAGCAGCAGGTCCAGGGAGGAGCGGAGGGGACAATTTGGCCGATATCTGCAGATGAGGTTGGTGATGTAGCTGGGGGCGATGTTGTGGATGGCCTTGTATGTTGTGGTTAGCATTTTGAATGTTATACGGTGGGGTAGGGGAAGCCAGTGAAGGGATTGGCAGAAAGGGGCAGCAGTCACAGATCGATTAGTGAGGTGTATTAGTCTAGCAGCAGCATTCATAATAGACTGAAGGAGGGATAACCTGCGTAAGGGAAGACCATTAAGGAGAGAGTTGCAGTAGTCAAGGCGGGAAATAATCAAAGAGTGAATAAGTTGCTTTGTGGTGTCATTAGTCAGGAAGAGTCAAATTCTGGAGATGTTGCGGAGGTTAAGGCGGCATGATTTAGCCAGCGATTGAATGTGTGGGCTGAAGGAAAGGTCAGAGTCAAGGATTACATTCAGCACCCTGGCATGTGTGGAGGGACCAATGGTTGTGCTGTTGATCTTAATGGTAAAGTCATGAGGGGGGGGAATTAATATTACAAGCTCAGTTTTAGAAAGATTGAGTTTGAGAAAGTGGTGTGACATCCATACCGATATGTGATTCAGTAAGTTTGAGATCCGTGAGGAGATTGAAGGGGTGAGTTGAGGAGTGGAGAGATAGATCCGGGTGTCATCGGCTTAGAGGTGCTATTGGAAGCCATGGCAGGTTATCAACTGGCCAAGGGAAGAGGTATAGAGCGAGAATAGGAGGGGCCCAAGGACAGAGCCTTGGGGTACCCCAACAGATAGAGGAAGAGGAGCAGAGGAGATGGAGTTGTAAGTGACACTGAAAGTGCGCTGAGATAGGTAGGAGGAGAACCAGGATAAAGCAGAATCACAGAGGCCAAAGGAGTGTAATTTGCTGAGATGGAGCAGGTGGTCAACTGTGTCGAAGGCAGCAGAGAGGTCTAAGAGTATGAGTATGGTGTAATGGTCATTGGTTTTAGCAGTTAGTAGGTCATTGGTGAGTTTTAGTAGGGCAGTTTCAGTGGAATGTTGTGGATGGAAGCCGGACTGTAGGGAGTCGAGAAGGTTGTTGTCCATGAGGTAGCGACTCATTCGGTCATGGACAAGGCGTTGGATGAGCTTGGAGGCAAATGGGAGCAGGGAGATGAGCCTTTAGTTACTCAAACAGGTGGGGTCTAGTGAGGGTTTTTTAAGTATGGGGGTAACCAGTGCATGTTTGAGCAGGGAAGGAAAGGTGCCAGAGGAAGAGTTTGAAGATGTGGGTTAGGGAGTTTAGGATAAAATTGGGAAGGTGGTCGCAGTAATTGTAACTGCAGTATTGGAAGTACATTTGTAGCGGTGCCCCCGTGGGGTCGCTGCGTGTTTCAGCATCCACACATTTCACCCTGCTGGTCAGACATCCATTTTGGCACACTTTTCCAGACAATGAACAGTCTTTTGCTTGTTTTTGTTGTTTTTATTAGGGGATTAAACTTGAAGGGTGAAAGGGACATGGGATGCCCAAATGATGAATCCTTAGCAATGGAAATAAGCGTAGTTTGAATCTAAATTTGACAGTCTCTTCCTCTGCACATCTCCTCTAGATTACTTGCTTCACTTCACTGTCCAAATCTAGGTTCCTGTCACCATTAGCACATGGCTAGGCCTCACTCTGAATAAGTCCTAATGTTTTCCTAATAACCTTTTACAGGCAGGGGTCTGCAGTCCCCTTAGTGGTAGCAACCATTTTAGTTGAGAAGAATAAATGTGCTAACTGACACTTGGTGGACTACTGATCCCAGCACGTCCAATACAAATCCTGCCAGCCCTTGTGGCTGCAATGACTTGACTCCAAAACAACACCACAGTCTCTCCCTCTGGCTCCACATCCAAATCCTGGCATGTCTCTCCCAGAGCTTCATACTATGCTTTTTACTCACCGACCCCGGCATGGATCCCTCCTGAATGACTTTCCTGGCAGTGCTCCCAACTGTCCTCTTATTGCTCCTGTTCCAGGACACCTCTCAATGACCATGTAGAGAGAGGCTCCCTCCCAGCTCCTGAGCTCCAGGCCTGAGTTTACCCCTCCGAGAAAGGGGGTTCCCTCAGACCACGACAGTCTAACACTCCATCATTCAGTTCTTCCATTCGACAACTCCTCCCACGGCAGGCTTACCATGGATATATAAAGGAGGCCTGCCCCCTGCCAATCCTAGTTAGGGATTGGTCAGGGCTCCCACATACACCCCATGTCACTCCAGCTCTCTGCCTTGCCTCTTTTCCAGAACATTTTGAAAACCAGAGGAGGCGCCCAAGAGCTGAAGCATATGTCAGTCACCTGGAAAGGAAATAAAACGTGGTGCTGTGCTAATCCAGCTGTCAGGGAAGACAGGCTTTCCATGTAAGCACCCGGCGTGCACGCATGCGTACTAGCACTTTAAGACACACACCTGTCACTAATACTGAAGTCAGGCGGGCTATTTAAACAGGGCTCCTACAGAGGTTCATTGCTGTTTCGTCTGCAGCTCCTGTGTTGTATCCTGTTTCCTGTGTGACCTCTGATTCTGATCCAGCTTGTTGTTACCTGTGATTGCCTGCTGCCTGTTCTGATCCCGGCTTCCCATAGACTCTGATCCTGCCTGCTGATTCTGTCTGCTGATCTTCCGGTACTACTTGGCTAGTGACCTGACCTCTCTTCTGCCTACCGTCTATGCCTGATCTGCCTGATTATTACCGACCCAGCCTGTCTGACCCTGCATCTCGCTCATCCAGCCTGCTACAACTCCCAGCCCTGCAAGCCTGCATCTGGTACTGCTCTGTGGTTAATCCCAGCCTGCCACCAGTCAAGCATCGTGTCAGCTCATCTACTATCTGCCTGCTGACCACCGCTACTACACGGACTATTGAACTGTTTACAGGCACTCATACCCCACCGTGCTCCTGTGGCTGCTGTATCACTACCAGTGGTCCGCGAGCCGGAATTGTACGAGAGGCCTTCCTCTACACGTCAGGCTCACATCCCAGGTACGTAACAGTACCAAACAGCCCTGTCGGAGCCTGCAAGAGGACCCTCTCCAGTAAATGAAATATGTCAGCACCTTGCTGCTCTTACACAGACGGTTAAGTCGCTGCAGGTAGGATACGTGCGTCTCGAAGAGCGGGTACAGTCCCTGTCCAATTCAGCAACCATAGCTCCTGCATCTGATCCTGCCTCCTCCATCACCCAAGCTGGGGCTTTAGCCAGCCATACAGTAATGATGTTACCCCCTGAGCCTCGTGTACCTACTCCTGAGAGGTTTTCCGGTGATCGGAGTAAATTTAGAGCCTTTCGCAATGCCTGTCAGCTCTACTTTGCTCTCCAGCCACAGACTTTTTCCCTGGAAACCACCAAGGTGAGATTCATTATTTGCCTCCTCCAAGGGGAACCACAGTCTTGGGCCCACCGGCTGTTAGAAGAGAACAACGCACAACTAAACACCATGCAAATGTTCTTTGACGCCATGGCGCTGGTTTATGATGACCCACAACGTACCACCACTGCTGAAGCCGCTCTTCATACACTCCAGCAAGGCCATAGAGCGGCAGAGGACTATGTCAGTGACTTTAGACGCTGGAGTGCAGACACTAGCTGGAATGACGCAGCCCTCGTCTGGGTTTCTCGGAAAGCCTGAAAGATGAGCTCGCTCGGGTCGGGGTGCCAAGCTCTCTGGAAGCCCTAATCACTCTGTCCATTCAGATTGACCGCCGCCTATGAGAACGCAGGTCTGAAAGAACCACACAGCACTTCCGTCCAGCCTGGATGTTACCTAAGATGCCTGCTTCTCCTAACCCGGCTCCTGGAAATTCCACTTTCCCCACTCCAGAGGTGCCTAAACCCATGGAATTGGGCCTGATTCGCTCTTATTTGACTCCAGAAGAACGCCAACGCCGACGAGTAAATAACCTCTGCCTGTACTGTGGAGAAGCCGGTCACTTCGTACATACCTGTCCTGCCAAGCTGCGTAAGTGTCTTCCCTTTCTTCACTCAAGCAGTCACCCCTGCCTGCCTTGTCTGCCAGCTCAGCTCATATCGCTCTGCCTGTTTCCTTCCAACTACCAGGAAGAACCGTATCAGTGACCGCTATTATTGATTCTGGAGCGTGTAGCTGTTTCATCGACCAGTCTTCGCAGCTCAGCAACACATTCCTCTACAAACCAGAGGACAGGGACTCACTGTATTCCTGGCCGATGGGTCTCGTATTAAATCTGGACTGGTAACAAAAGAGACCCCACCGATGCTGACCATCTCCTCCACCAACCACCGAGAGCTGCTGCGTTTAGACGCAATTTCTTCGCCCTTATTTCCCATCATCCTGGGCCTACCCTGGCTACAGGCCCACAATCCACAGATAGACTGGAAATCCAGAAGTGTCAAGTTCCAGTCAGCATATTGCCAGAGACACTGTTTGGAAACTTCACCACCATCACCTGCTACCCTGCTGTGTATGGACGCAGACCCTGAATTATGTCAAGTAGTTCCGAATTCTTACCACGAATACCTGGACGTTTTCAGTAAACGAGGAGCAGACACCCTTCCTCCACACAGACCTTATGACTGCCCCATCGAGCTCCTTCCTGGGACAGAGATTCCATTCGGGCGCATCTTCCCTTTATCTGAGCGGGAATCAGGAGTTCTGAAGGACTATATTGATGAGAATCTGCAGAAAGGATTCATCCGTCCCTCTACTTCACCGGCCGGTGCCGGTATATTTTTCGTAGAAAAGAAGGATCATTCCCTGAGACCATGTGTGGACTATCGTGAACTAAATAAAATAACAGTGAAAAATCGCTACCCCCTTCCTCTAGTCCCTGAACTGTTCCAAAGACTCAAATTAGCAAGCATTTTTACTAAGCTGGATTTAAGAGGGGCCTATAACCTGGTTCGCATACGAGAAGGGGATGAATGGAAAACTGCCTTCCGTACCCGATTTGGGCACTTTGAATATCTAGTTATGCCCTTTGGCCTTTGTAATGCCCCTGCCACCTTCCAGTACTTTATTAACGACATTTTCAAAGACTTTCTGGATATTTTTGTGGTTGTCTACCTTGATGACATCTTGATATTCTCTGTATCATTAGAGGTGCACCGAGGGCATGTTAAAAGCGTATTGTGCCGGCTCCGCAAATATGGACTTTATGCCAAAGCCGAGAAATGCGACTTTGAGCAACAGAGCATCCAGTTTTTAGGTCTGATCATTTCGACCGAAGGGATCAAGATGGACCCACAGAAAGTCTCAGCGATAATAGATTGGCCAGCCCCCACAGACAAGAAGGGAATACAACGATTCGTGGGCTTTGCCAATTTTTACCGCAAGTTTATCAAGAACTTTTCTGCTATCATTCACCCTATTACACAGCTGACCAAACAAGGTATCCGTTTCTGTTGGACTTCTGAGGCTCAAGCTGCTTTTGAAATCTTGAAGAGACGGTTTACCATTGCTCCTGTCTTAAGTCACCCAGACTCTACCTTGCCCTATATTGTGGAGGTGGATGCTTCAGAAAGTGCAGTTGGGGCCATTCTATCACAACGTCAAGGCCTCAAAGAAGTGACCCATCCAGTGGCATTCTTTTCACGCAAACTCACGTCAGCTAAAAGAAACTACGATGTAGGGGATCGGGAACTTTTGGCGATCAAAGCCGCGTTGGAGGAATGGAGGTACTTGTTGGAGGGAGCGGCCCATCCAATTCTGATCTACACGGATCATAAGAATCTTGAATATCTGCGATCCGCTAAACGCCTCAAACAACGCCAAGCTCGCTGGGCACTCTTTTTCTCAAGATTCTCATTCCATATTACGTACAGGCCCGGATCAATGAACACTAAGCCTGATGCGTTCTCAAGCATGTTCGAAGATCCAAGAGACATCCTAATACCAGACACCATTTTACTAGCTGGAAATTTCCTACTATTACACACTGACCTTATGTCTCAGTTACAGCAAGCTTCTGCAGAAACACCCAGTCCTCCAGGGGTCACACTACAAGCAAAGAATGGGCTATTATGGAGGGGTAAGCAGATTTGTACCTAAAAAGGTTCGAGCAATGATCTTGGGGGTTTGTCATGACCACCCTTTGGCAGGCCATTTTGGGGTTCATAAGACTGTCGAACTTGCACAATGCTCATTTTGGTGGCCATGTAAATGCATGCACCACCTGCACCCGGAGTAAAAGTTCCCGTAACAAAGCTTGGGGATTACTCAGACCTTTGCCTATACCTGACAGACAGTGGAAGATGATTGCTATGGATTTTATATTTGAACTTCCACCTTCTGAAGAATGTACCGCTATCTTTGTGGTAGTGGATCGCTTAACAAAGATGGCTCATTTCATTCCTCTAAAGAGTACACCATCGGCTGCAGAAACCGCCCGGGTGTTTATAAAAGAAATTGTCAGACTCCATGGAGTCCCCGCAAATATTGTGTCTGATCGCGGTGTCCAGTTCACATCCAGATTTTGGAAGGCCTTGTGTGAGACCCTACAGATTGAACTCTCATTCTCTTCTGCTTACCACCCACAAACTAATGGGCAGACGGAGAGGACTAATCAAACCCTAGAACAATACATCCGTTGTTTTACTTCTTTTGTCCAGGATGATTGGGTATCATTATTACCACTGGCGGAATTTGCCTATAATAATGCCACCCATTCTGAAACCAAGCAATCTCCGTTCTTTGCTAATTATGGATTCCATCCCACCTTCTTACCTAATCTTGTCACAGAATCTTCCGTTCCAGCCGTCCAGGATACTGTGGACTTTTTCTCTCGCAATAATATGTTGTTACAGGAAACCATCGCGAAAGCGCAGGAGGACAGCAAGAAATCATTTGACAAGAAAAGAAGGGGGGAACTGATCTTGCAACCAGGAGATCAAGTATGGCTTTCAACAACAAATTTGAAGATGCTATGTCCTTCAAGGAAGCTGGCACCAAGGTTCGTAGGACCATTTCCGGTAAGGAGAAAAATTAATGATGTTTCTTTTGAATTAACCTTACCTGAGTCTTTTAAAATCCACCCAGTGTTTCATGAATCCTTGCTAAAGCCTGTTGTGCCAGATCAATTTCCGGATCATAGACCAGGTCCTCCCGCACCTATTATTATTGATGGGGATGAGGAATTTGAGGTTGAGGCTGTTTTAGACTGCAGGAAAAGAAGGGGCAGACACAATATTTAATCAAATGGAAGGGTTATGGTCCAGAGGAAAATTCCTGGGAACCCTGGGAACCCGCACAGACTTGATCCGTGCCTTCTTCCGCAGGAACCCGCAAAAGAGGAACTGGTTGCGCACCCGGAGGTTGCCCGTAGGGAGGGGGCAATGTCAGGGAAGACAGGCTTTCCATGTAAGCACCCGGCGTGCACGCATGCGTACTAGCACTTTAAGAACACACCTGTCACTAATACTGAAGTCAGGCAGGCTATTTAAACAGGGCTCCTACAGAGGTTCATTGCTGTTTGGTCTGCAGCTCCTGTGTTGTATCCTGTTTCCTGTGTGACCTCTGATTCTGATCCAGCTTGTTGTTACCTGTGATTGCCTGCTGCCTGTTCTGATCCTGCTTCCCATAGACTCTGATCCTGGCTGCTGATTCTGTCTGCTGATCTTCCGGTACTACTTGGCTAGTGACCTGACCTCTCTTCTGCCTACCGTCTATGCCTGATCTGCCTGATTATTACCGACCCGGCCTGTCTGACCCTACATCTCGCTCATCCAGCCTGCTACAGCTCCCAGCCCTGCAAGCCTGCATCTGGTACTGCTCTGTGGTTCATCCCAGCCTGCCACCAGTCAAGCATCGTGTCAGCTCATCTACTATCTGCCTGCTGACCACCGCTACTACATGGACTATTGAACTGTTTACAGGCACTCATACCCCACCGTGCTCCTGTGGCTGCTGTATCACTACCAGTGGTCCGCGAGCCGGAGTTGTACGAGAGGCCTTCCTCTACACGTCAGGCTCACATCCCAGGTACGTAACACCAGCGACAAAAAATGAAGATAAAAATGAAAATAAAGTGACGGTGCTAATGGTATACACACTACAGAATAAATAACAGCTAATATCTATAGCAAAAGGTTAAGTAAAAAACCTGTGACCAAACATGTGAAAGACAATTATAAGTGTATGAAAGTGCAACGTGCAAGCACAATAAGTGAAAATAGCACCGATGGATAAACTTAATCTGGAAATATACCTGTTAAATGCAAACAGTGCAAATTGCTAACAGAATTATCTTAAATAAAGTGCAAAATGTACAATGGGGACAGTATAATGCTGTGCGTGACATGCACACAGCAAACATACAATAAAAACAAAGTGACTTGTGCAAAAATCAATCCTCGTGACGGCTAGTTCATACTGTCCAAACATAATAATCAGTGAACATATGAAGGGCCTCCTTTAAAGGGTGAAACAGCTGGAACAAATCTACAGTGGTGTTTCCTCTTCGTGCAACAAACAACACACTTATAAGTAATGGCCCCTTACCTTCAGGTAATGGGGTAACAGCGTAAGATCAGTATTGGAAGTAACAGCCCTTTATCCTAATGCAGGAACTTAATCCTTTCAGGTAACGGGGTAACAGCGTAAGACCAGTGTTGGGAGTAACAACCATTTATCCTGTGCTCGACATCCTAATGCAGGAGCTCAGTCCCTCCATGGGTACAGGGAGGTAAAAATGGAAAAAAGGAAGGTTCCAGATAGTGTAGTATTGTAGGCTAAAAGCTTGGTTTTATTAACACAATAAAAGTACTCATATTACATCAATGAATAAGGTGCCTTATCTTTGACGAGTGGCGAGCACGTAATCTCCAGTCAGCATAGAGTGCCTGTCCCTTCCCTACACGTGATGTCTCACACCACGCGACTTCATCAGGGGATACAGGGAGGCACAGTAAATGTCTTTAAATAGCTAACCCATAGACAATAATGGGCGGCCATTTTCTTATAGTCCATAAGGGATAGCATAGCGGTCATTTTCCCGGAGGTTGACGGGCGCGGCCATCTTGTTGGTTATCAACTACATGGCCGAGCAGCCGTCAATGGGGCTATGGGCGGTGTTTCGTCTGGTGAGCTGAATGTTAAGCAGCCTATGGGCAAGCTCAGCAATTGCAATGACACCGACTGTCAGCAGAGGAGAAGAAAGATAAAAACAGTAATAATAGCTTACTCTGCTAAATAAAAAATAAATAAAATAAAATATTCTCGGAAAGTATTCCCGGAGCGAATTATTTATTTATTAAAAACGTCTCCATAAAAGTAAAAATTACCGAAAAAAATAAAATATATATAAAAACGCTAAAACATATATTTTTATTTTTATTTTAAAACTCTAGACCAGATCGGAAGGGATAGGTATCAGTGCTGACAGGAACAGATAATAAACAACAGCGATGGGAGGACCTCCATCTCCACATGGCCATCCTATAATAGTGGCACTAAGCAGGAGGCCATCCCACAGCTTAACTGTAAGAATGGAATAAAATAAAAATTATGATCTCATAGGGGAAAGTTAACACACAGACAATAGACAAATGGCAATAAAATCAATGGGCAATACAAGCAAAGCAACACTACAGATAGACGTAGGAGCCATGACAGATAGATTGTAATATTCGAGAGCTCCTGTGAGCTTAAACTAGATTGAGGTAGAATTGCGGGTAAATCCAGATGCTGGGAGAAAGTTACCATACTAGACCAGAATACAATAATAAAAATATAAATATATAAAAATATCTATAACCATGAAAACTTATTAGAAGTCACTAAGAAAACAATTGAGGTTGAATTCAATGTTCAGGCCCCTCGGCGAGAATGTGTCTAAAGTAAAAATACATTTGGATTCCAGCTGACTGAGGATCCTAACCTTATGTCCCCCCCACCAGTGCCTAACGTATGGTTTGATACCCCAAAACTTCAGGTGAGAGGGGTCCCTATTGTGGCATAGCAAAAAAAATGTTTGGATACGCTATGTTTATCGTATCCATTTATAATATTTTGAACGTGCTCTTTAATTCGCACTTTGAGGGGTCTTTCCGATTCATCTCTGACACTTCTACTATCTTGTTATCGATAAAACGATGATCGTAGCCTTTTGGGGTAAACCTGACTCCAATTTTCTCTGCCTGTTCCAAAAAAACATTTAGGTTGGTGCAGTTTCTTCTAAGTCGCATAAGCTGACCCTTTGGGACATTGAAGACCCCAACTTTTGTGGTGACAACTCTCCATTGGAAGATAACTATTCCTGTCAACGTTTTTAAAGTGCGTTTGCGTGCTAAATATAGAATTTTCTTGTATAATTTCTAGGTCCAGAAAAGTTACTTTGTTCTCACTAATGTCCCAAGACAGTTTGATATTCCTATCATCCATATTAGGTTTCTCAAGGAATATGGTCAACTGGTTAACATCATCCTCCCATAATATAAAGATGCCATCAATGTATCTTTTTGTAAATCACCAGTTCATCCGGCTGATCATTGAAGACATTTTTTTCCTCCCATTGGGCCATGAAGAGCCCAGCTATACTCGGGGCAAATTTAGCTCCCAACACCAACACTGGTCTTACGCTGTTACCCCGTTACCTGGAAGGATTAAGTTCCTGCACTAGGATAAAAGGCTGTTACTTCCAATACTGGTCTTACGCTGTTACCTCATTACCTGAAGGTAAGGGGCCATTACTTATAAGTGTGTGGTTTGTTGCACGAAGAGGAAACACCACTGTAGATTTGTTCCAGCTGTTTCACCCTTTAAAGGAGGCCCTTCATATGTTCACTGATTATTATATTTGGACATTATGAATTAGCAGTCACGAGGATTGATTTTTGCACAAGTCACTTTGTTTTTATTGCATGTTTGCTGTGTGCATGTCACGCACAGTATTATACTGTCCACATTGTACATTTTGCACTTTACTTAAGATAATTCTGTTAGCAATTTGCACTGTTTGCATTTAACAGGTATACTTTGAGATTAAGTTTATCCATCGGTGCTATTTTCACTTATTGTGCTTGCACGTTGCACTTTCATACACCTGTAATTGTCTTTCACATGTTTGGTCACAGGTTTTTTTTTTTTTTTTATCTTAATTTTTTGTCGCTGGACCACGCTTTATTTTCTTTCCACTGGCTATTAGGGTCAGGGTGTACCCTATCCGGTGCAGGCAGCTTTTCCACTAGTTCCATTGCAACACATATGATAGCGCAGGAATAATCATACATATCTGCATATATACATTCCACCAATTCCCGCAGCAATCATGGATGCGTTCTCCTATATGGAGAAAAGGAAAGAAAACCTAGAATAAGTCTTTAATACCAAGAATGTGAATACCAATAGAAATTTAGACCTGGAGAGTCTGATGAGGAAGCTGGGACATAATATGGAAAAAAAAGGTGAGCCTATGGTGGGATATCTGCACCTTTGAAACATATCTTAAAGAAAATATAGTCCCAAGAAGATTAAGATGGGATGTACCCCCAAATGATGGCCTGACAGATCAAGAGTCAAATGATGAATGGTTTAAATTCTTCAATGACAAAGGCTTGGAACTACTTAGTTTTCTGCTAGAAAGAAAACAAAGAAAGAATACAAGAATAGACCAGAACATTTCCGAAATAAAGGAGGTATTGGAACCATATAAATAAACGACCAAGTTCAAAAATCTGACCACCCAACTCAATAAAGACCTTATAAAAAAGGATAAAGAAGTTCAATTAAGGAAGAGCAAGAAGTATATTAGGGACACAAATGACTTTCGTAATGACCAGGTTTTTAAATGGCAAAGCCAAATGGGCAAAACGGATATTTGCTCTACATATTCTACACCCAAGAAATTAGTGAGGGTGTACTCACAGCAGGTCAATGAACAACCTGGGCCAAATATTCAAAATACAAGCTACCAGGCCCGGAGAGAGGTAAATGGAACTATGACCCCAAGCCATCAGGATTATGATGAGAGAAACACCGAGTATCATCCACATACTCCATATAGAGCTGACAGAAGACCTCAGCACAATATTCGGACACCACAGAATGGAGGAAGGAAACCCTATTACTGGAAAAATAACAAGAAACCCCAGAATAAGAATAACTGGTAAAGACCGCCATATGATCAGAGAGACCACAGAGGACCACAGCACGAATATAGGGATCAGAGGAGACCCACATACGAATATAGAGACAACAGGGCACCACCATGTGAATACTATGGGCCAAGAGATAGGAGCCCTGCCCAAGAATATGGTTATGGTGAAAGGAGAGGTCCACAACAGAGAAATTATCGGCAGCACGAACGGAGTCCAATACCTACCTATAACTATTATGCCCCTCTAATGAACAGAGATTAAGAAGATAGGAAAGTTAGACAATATCCCATACAATATGCAGACCAAGATTACAATAGGCCTTTTTTAGACAAGGGCAGGGAAAATCACCCACTGAGAAATCCAGACGAGACAAGAAACTCCAGAAAAAGTCCAGAAAGAAGAGAGGACGGAGATCTGGCAAGAGAGAGCAAAAGAAAAAGGGAGTAAAGGGAGAAGGTATCTTTAATTTAAGTGGCCAGGCACTTACACACAAAGAGATTGGAGTTTTAGACAAAGGCCTGAAATATGCACCCACTAAGAATCTCGATAAATTCCAAACTTATATCGGGATCCAGAAATTTGTGAGGAAATTAAATATCCAGAAATATATTGCGGGGAATCCTGTTAAACATGCAGATGCTGCGAATAATGGAATTTTACATAGTACACTGAGGAACAAATCAGTTTTTAACCCACCTATTAAAGATAACAAACATATTGAGGCTTTTAAAAAAGTCGTTGTAGAAGAGATTAAGGATCTCAAGATCAAAAAGAAAGAAGATCCCAAGCACATCAAAAGTGGCATTCGTAAATTGATAAAAAGGAGGGACATAGTCATCCGACCAGCGGATAAGGGAGGCGGAATTGTCATTCTCTCAAAAGAACAATATCACAATACGACGATGAACATGTTAGATGACGTCAACACTTATACTAAATTATTGAGCAATCCTATGTTCAAGTGCAGGCAGGCACTTGAACAAGTTGTATATTTAGGGGTAAAGAAAAATATACTCAATAAAAAAGAAGCTAGGTTTTTTAATCCCGGATTCTTGCCGTACACCGATTATATATTTATTACCAAAAATCCATAAAAACAGAACAGATCCACCACCTAGGCCGATAGTGAACGGCATTGATTCACTTACGTCGAGGATGGGTCAATATATAGCCGTTTTCTTGCAACCAGCCGTTCAAAGTACAAAGGCATACTTGCGAGATACTAAACAAATATTACAAATTTTAGAGAATATCCGAAAGAAGAAAGAACGTGGATTATGGCTACCGCAGACGTTTCATCTCATAATACCCCACCATTAAGCGTGCAAAGCTGCTAAATGGGGCTTGAGGAAATACACTAAGTTACCATGTATGCAGAGGAAGTTTCTGATAAAATGCCTGGACTTCAGCCGGAAGAACAATTATTTCTGGTACAATAAAACGTATTATCACCAACAGACTGGAGTAGCCATGGGAGCTAAATTTGCCCCGAGTATAGCTGGGCTCTTCATGGCCCAATGGGAGGAAGGAAATGTCTTCAATGATCAACCGGATGAACTAGTGATTTACAAAAGATACATTGATGACATCTTTATATTATGGGAGGGTGATGTTAACCAGTTGACCGTATTCCTTGAGAAACCTAATATGAATGATAGGCATATCAAACTGTCTTGGGACATTAGTGAGAACAAAGTAACTTTTCTGGACCTAGAAATTATACAAGAAAATTCTATATTTAGTACGCAAACGCACTTTAAAAACGTTGACAGGAATCGTTATCTTCCAATGGAGAGTTGTCACCACAAAAGTTGGCTCTTCAATGTTCCAAAGGGTCAGCTTATGCGACTTAGAAGAAACTGCACAACCTAAATGTTTTTTTGAAACAGGCAGAGAAAATTGGAGTCAGGTTTACCCTAAAAGGTTACGATCATCGTTTCATCGATAAACGATATTATCGATAGTAGAAGTGTCAGAGATGAATCGGAAAGAACTAATTGAAGATAAATTGATTTGGGGGGGCAAAGAAATGGGGATTATGACGGTGCCAAGAGAAACAGGATACAATACTTAAGAATAAAAAATTCTATTTATTTATTTAACATCATTCAATAAAATTTAGACATAACAGTCACATAGACGAGGTGTGCAAGAGAATTCTAAAATCAATTCTGTAGCAAAAACTATTTCACGTCCCTTGGCCTGATGTTTGTAGCGGCCAGTTCTGTGAATGGGTATTCAGATGTCCGACATGTTTCGCCGGTTTTGGCTTCTTCAAGGACAGTTGTTTGATACCTAAAATGGCTACAGTGTTTTCTGCAATTCACCAGGGATAGATACTACGTGCCTCCAAAGCAAAGCCGGGGAATCACAGGACTCGGTCACACGTACTGAAGCACGATTGGCGTGCTCTGATCGGCGTCTCTATTGGCTTCAGTTTGGCTTCCTTAGCCATAGCTTCCCATTCTAGCTTGCACTATTGTGACAACCTTTTTTTGAACTATTCCCAATACTGGCTGTTCTCCGATGTCCTGTTTTCTAACCTGAATATCTTACGTGCATATTCTCCATCAGGTCTCTCTTATTGTCCCCTGCAGCTACTTACTTTGATCTCTATTTTTGGGGCTTTGCTTTGGAGGCACGTAGTATCTATCCCTGGTGAATTGCAGAAAACACTGTAGCCATTTTAGGTATCAAACAACTGTCCTTGAAGAAGCCAAAACCGGCGAAACACGTCGGACATCTGAATACCCATTCACAGAACTGGCCGCTACAAACATAAGGCCAAGGGACGTGAAATAGTTTTTGCTACAGAATTGATTTTAGAATTCTCTTGCACACCTCGTCTATGTGACTGTTATGTCTAAATTTTATTGAATGATGTTAAATAAATAAATAGAATTTTTTATTCTTAAGTATTGTATCCTGTTTCTCTTGGCACCGTCATAATCCCCATTTCTTTGCCCCCCCAAATCAATTTTCAAACTACCGGGATGAGGTGTCGTATTACATCAAGGGTCGCTCAGCCAAACTCCTAATTGAAGATAAAGTGATACAGAAACGTTCAATGGAAGGAGTACCACTAATCCTGGACTATAGTGTACAACACAAGAAAATAGAAAGGATTATCAGACGCCACTGGTACATCTTACTGGCGGATATACAGCTACAGGATATTCTTTCTGAAAACCCTAAGTTTATATACAGAAGGGCACCAACGATCCCGGATAAAGTGGTGAAAAATGTTATAGACCCACCGAAGAAGACCTATACCTTTTTTACTGGAAAAGGTTTTTTCCCATGTAAGAGATGTTTCGCATGTTTAAGAACTAAACGTTCAAATGAGAAGGTTTTTCAGTTTTCATCTACAACAGGAGACACCCATGAGGTCCAAAATTTCATCTGCTGCAACACTGAAGGAGCAGTCTATGCCCTGGAGTGCAGCTGCAGCCTCCAATATATTGGCCGCACTAAAAGACCCCTCAAAGTGCGAATTAAAGAGCACGTTCAAAATATTATAAATGGATACGATAAACATAGCATATCCAAACATTTTTTGCTATGCCACAATAGGGACCCCTCTCACCTGAAGTTTTGGGGTATCGAACCATATGTTAGGCACTGGCGGGGGGGACATAAGGTTAGGACCCTCAGTCAGCTGGAATCCAAATGGATTTTTACTTTAGACATATTCTCGCTGAGGGGCCTGAACATTGAATTCGACCTCAATTGTTTTCTTAGCGACTTCTAATAAGTTTGCATGGTTTTAGATATTTTTATATATTTATATTTTTATTATTGTATTCTGGTCTAGTATGGTAACTTTCTCCCAGCATCTGGATTTACCCGCAATTCTACCTCAATCTAGTTTAAGCTCACAGGAGCTCAGCACTGATACCTATCCCTTCTGATCGGGTCTAGAATTTTAAAATAAAAATAAAAATATATTTTTTAGCGTTTTATTATATATTTTATTTTTTTCAGTAATTTTTATTTTTGTGGAGACGTTTTTAATAAATAAATAATTCGCCCCGGGAATACTTTCCGAGAATATTTTATTTTATTTATTTTTTATTTTTAGCAGAGTAAGCTATTATTATTGTTTTTATCTTTCTTCTCCTCTGCTGACAGTCGGTGTCATTACAATTGCTGAGCTTGCCCATAGGCGGCTTAACATTCAGCTGACCAGACGAAACACCGCCCATAGCCCCATTGATGGCTGCTCGGCCATGTAGTTGATAACCAACAAGATGGCCGTGCCCGTCAACCTCTGGGAAAATGGCCGCTATGCTATCCCTTATGGACTACAAGAAAATGCCCGCCCATTATTGTCTATGGGTTAGCTATTTAAAGACATTTACTGTGCCTCCCTGTATCCCTGATGAAGTCATGTGGTGTGTGACGTCACGCGTAGGGACAGGACAGGCACTTTATGCTGACTGGAGATTACGAGCTTGCCACTCGTCAGAGATAAGGCACCTTTTTCATTGATGTAATGTGAGTATTTTTATTGTGTTAATTAAAACCAAGCTTTTAGCCTACAATACTACGCTATCTGGGACCTTCTTTTTTTCCATTTTTACCCCCCTATACCCGTGGAGGGACTGAGCTTGTGCATTAGGATGTCGAGCACAGAATAAAAGGTTGTTACTTCCAACACTGGTCTTACGCTGTTACCCCGTTACCTGAAAGGATTAAGTTCCTGCACTAGGATAAAGGGCTGTTACTTCCAATACTGGTCTTACGCTGTTACCCCATTACCTGAAGGTAAGGGGCCATTACTTATAAGTGTGTGGTTTGTTGCACGAAGAGGAAACACCACTGTAGATTTGTTCCAGCTGTTTCACCCTTTAAAGGAGGATCTTCATATGTTCACTGATTATTATATTTGGACATTTTGAACTAGCAGTCACGAGTACTGATTTTTTCACAAGTCACTTTGTTTTTATTGCATGTTTGCTGTGTGCATGTCACACACAGTATTATACTGTCCACATTGTACATTTAGCACTTTATTCAAGATAATTCTGTTAGCAATTTCCACTGTTTGCATTTAACAGGTATATTTCCAGATTAAGTTTATCCATCGGTGCTATTTTCACTTATTGTGCTTGCACGATGCACTTTTATACACCTGTAATTGTCACAGGTTTTTTACTTACCCTTTTGCTATAGATATTAGCTGTTATTTATTCTGTAGTGTGTTTACCATTAGCACCATCACTTTATTTTCATTTTTATCTTAATTTTTTGTCGCTGGATTAGCGCAGCACCACGCTTTATTTCCTTTCCACTGGCTATTAGGGTCAGGGTGTACCCTATCCGGTGCAGGCAGCTTTTCCACTAGTTCCGTTGCAACACACATGATAGCACAGGAATAATCATACATCTATGTCAGTCACCTGCTGCTACACTAAACCACTCCCCTGCCCCCAGATCTAAAACAAACAGACCTAGATCACAGCATAGTCCTGCTTAAATTTACCTGCACTGACAGTACAAAACAAACCCACTACTCTAGGTTAGAGGGTGCTACACTTTTGTTTTCTATGTCACTTTGGCGCTGCCGGTGACCATTGTGGAACCATATTTAAAGGAGAATTACACTGTGTGCAAAGCGTGTTTGATCTTGTTTTCACTTATTGAATTTATAGTGACACCAACACATCTATATATATGTTTGTTTTGTCTAATTATTATCAGTTATATAAGCAGCACTATCACATATATTTATAATCTATAATGTTGTTGATGTGGGAACATACAGGTGATAGCAGCAGCTTTCAAAATACAATTTGTTCACTTACTATTAGGTGGCAGCATGCAGCTATTCTGATTATTTTATTTATCATCTAAGATTAGGATATTTACCAGACCGTTGGTCTATTGAACATCTTAGGGTGCTCTACTGCCCCCGACCACCTCCTTTCTCTCTTTAACTAAGGGGCTTTTTATCTCCTGCTGTAAATCAGCCCAGTGGGCATCTGCATATATGAACCCTATACATATTGATAAGGCTTAACAGATTCCTGATAAAGCAGGCGGCAAACCTGTGAAACATGTCAAAGATTACACCAGGGTTGGAAAAAAAACTATATGATCTTACCTTTATACTAATATGTATTTACAAATTTATACAATTTATACTCTGGGTAAAGAATGGGTAGTGTCTGTGGTTAAGTGCTTTTATAGTATTTACTAGGGTTGCATAGATACCACTTTTTTAAGACTGAGTACAAGTACCGATACTTTTTTATGTCATGTGACAGTGACACTAATATACAGTTGTGTTCATATGTTTACATACCCTGGCAGAATTTATGATTTCTTGCCCTTTTTTCAGAGAATATGAATGATAACACAAAAACTTTTCTTTTACTCATGGTTAGTGTTTGTCTGAAGCCATTCATTATCAATCTACTGTGTTTACTCTTTTTAAATCATAGTGGCAACAGAAACTACCCAAATGACCCTGACCAAAAGTTTACATACCTCAGTTCTTAATACCGTGTATTGCCCCCTTGAACACCAATGACAGCTTGAAGTCTTTTGTGGTATTTGTGGATGAGGCTCTTTATCCTCTCTGATGGCAAAGCTGCCCATTCCTCTTGGCAAAAAGCCTCCAGTTCCTGGAAATTCTTGGGCTTTCTTGCATGAACTGCATGTTTGAGATCTCCCCAGAGTGGCTCAATGATATTGAGGTCAGGTGACCTCAATATCATATGGCCACTCCAGAACCTTCACTTTATTCTACTGTAGCCAATGACAGGTCGACGTGGCCTTGTTTTTTGGATCATTGTCGTGTTGGAATGTTCAAATATGTCCCATGCACAGCTTCCTGGCTGATGAATGCAAATGTTCCTCCAGTATTTTTTGATAACATACTGCATTCATCTTGACAACAAGTTTTACCAAATTCCCTGTGCCTTTGTAGTTCACACATCCTCAAAACATCACTGATCCACCTCTGTACCTTTCATCATAGGCCTTGTTGACTCCTCTCCAAATGAAGCATTTATGGTTGTGGCCAAAAAACTCAATTTTGGTCTCACCACTCCAAATGACTTTGTGCCAGAAGGTTTAAAGGCTTGTCTCTGTGCTGTTTGGCATATTGTAAGCGGGATACTTTGTGGCATTTGCATAGTAATGGCTTTCTTCTGGTGACTCGACCATCTTTCTTCAAGTGCCTCCTTATTGTGCATCTTGAAACAGCCACACCACATGTTTTTAGAGAGTCCTGTATTTCACCTGAAGTTATTTTCAATTTTCCTGGCAGTTGTGGGTGAAATTTTAGTTAGTCTACCTGACCGTGGTTTGGTTTCAACAGAAACCCTCATGTTCCACTTCTTGATTAGAGTTTGAACACTGCTGATTGACATTCTCAATTCCTTGGATATCTTTTTATATCCCTTTCCTGTTTTATACAGTTCAACTATCTTTTCCCACAGATCCGACGTCAATTATTTTGCTTTCCCAATGATTCAGAATCCAGAAATGTCAGTGCAGCACTGGATGAAAGATGTGATACATTATGCGATACATTTTTCACTCTTTGTTATATTGCAGCCATTTGCTAAAATCATTTAAGTTAATTTTTTTCCTCATTAACGTACATACAGCACCTCATAGTGACAGAAAAACACAGAATTATTGACATTTTTGCAGATTTATTAAAAAAGAAAAACTGAAATATCACATGGTCCTAAGTATTCAGACCCTTTGCTGTGACACTCATATATTTAACTCAGGTGCTGTCCATTTCTTCTGATCATCCTTCAGATGGTTCTACACCTTCATTTGAGTCCAGCTGTGTTTGATTATACTGATTGGACTTGATTAGGAAAGTCACACACCTGTCTATATAAGACCTTACAGCTCACAATGCATGTCAGCGCAAATGAGAATCATGAGGTCAAAGGAACTGCCTGAAGAGCTCAGAGGCAGAAGTGTGGCAAGGCACAGATCTGGCCAAGGTTACAAAAACATTTCTGCTCACTTAAGGTTCCTAAGAGCACAGTGGCCTCCATAATCTTTAAATGGAAGATGTTTGGGACGACCAGAACCCTTCCTAGAGCTGGCTGTCCGGCCAAACTGAGCTATCGGTCAGAAGAGCCTTGGTGAGAGAGGTAAAGAAGAACTCAAAGATCACTGTGGCTGAGCTCCAGAGATGTAGTGAGGAGATGGGAGAAAGTCAACCATCACTGCAACCCTCCACCAGTCGGGGTTTTATGGCAGAGTGGCCCGACGGAAGGCTCTCCTCAGTGCAAGGCACATGAAAGCCCGCATGGAGTTTGCTAAAAAACACCTGAAGGACTCCAAGATGGTGAGAAATAAGATTCTCTGGTCTGATGAGACCAAGATAGGACTTTTTGGCCTTAATTCTAAGCGGTATGTGTGGAGAAAACCAGGCACTGCTTATCACCTGTCCAATAACGTCCCAACAGTGAAGCATGGTGGTGGCAGCATTATGCTGTGGGGGTGTTTTTCAGCTGCAGGGACAGGACGACTGGTTGCAATCGAGGGAAAGATGAATGTGGCCAAGTACAGGGATATCCTGGATGAAAACCTTCTTCAGAGTGCTCAGGACCTCAGACTGGGCCGAAGGTTTACCTTCCAACAAGACAATGACCCTAAGTACACAGCTAAAATAACGAAGGAGTGCTTTCACAACAACTCCCTGACTGTTCTTGAATGGCCCAGCCAGAGCCCTGACTTAAACCCAATTAGGCATCTCTGGACCTAAAAATGGCTGTCCACCAACGTTTACCATCCAACCTGACAGATCTGAAGGGGATCTGCAAGGAGGAATGGCAGAGGATCCCCAAATCCAGGTGTAAAAAACTTGTTGCATCTTTCCCAAAGAGACTCATAGCTGTATTAGATCAAAAGGGTGCTTCTACTAAATACTGAGCAAAGGGTCTGAATACTTAGGACCATGTGATATTTCAGTTTTTCTTTTTTAATAAATCTGCAAAAATGTCAAAAATTCTGTGTTTTCCTGTCAATATGGGGTGCTGTATGTACATTAATGAGGAAAAAAATGAACTTAAATGATTTTAGCAAATGGCTGCAATATAACAAAGAGTGAAAAATTTAAGGGGGTCTGAATACTTCCCGTCCCCACTGTAAATAGCTTCAGCCAAACACTAACCATGAGTGAAAGAAATGTTTTTGTGTTATCATTCATATTCTCTGAAAAATGGCCAAGAAATCATAAATTTTGCCAGGGTATGTAAACTTAGGAGCACAACTGTACAGCAATGATGGAAACTGGTAGGTGGCACTGATGGGCACTGATGAGGCGTGGCCTGTGTCAGTAGTTTTTTATTTTTTTGACAATTTTATTTTTTGCAATTTATTTTTTTTACAATTTATATATTTTGTTGTTATTTTTTTTTTTTTTTACAATGCTTTCTTTTTTGGAGGGGGGGGGACTGGTTGTTGTCAGTGTTTTTTTAGTTTTATTTTTTATTATTTGTACACTTTTACTTTTGACTTTTGACTTTTTTTTTTAATCAACCCTGTTGGGGGGGGTGTGCTTTGATGACATCTCCCCTTTGAGACATAGAAAGGGACTGAGGACACAGATTCCCCAATTCCTTTCTCAGCAGCCTCAGCTGCACTAAAAATGAAAGGTCAGGAGACAGAGGCTTCTGTTCATTCATAAACTGAAACATTGTAAACACAGTTAACAATGCTCAGTTAGGAATGATCAGTCAGTGATTCAGTCACTGATTCAGAAAAGGAAGGAGCCGGTAAATGACATAGGGGTGGTATTGGCCAGGTGATGAGCTGTGGCTGGTTTCCTCCAGACACAATGCTTGTCATTCAGGCCAAAGAGTTTAATCTTTGTTTCATCAAACTAAAAAATTTTGTTTCTCATGGTCTGAGAGGCCTTCAGGTGGCTTTTGGTAAACTTCAGGCGGGCTGTCATGTGCCTTTTACTGAGGAGTGGCTTCTATCTGACCACTCTACCATACAGGCCTGATTGGTGGAGTGCTGCAGAGATGGTTGTTCTTCTGGGAGGTTCTCCTCTCTTCACAGAGAAACGCTGGAGCTCTGTCAGAGTGACCATCAGTTCTTGGTCACCTCCCTGACTAAGGCCCTTCTCTCCCGAATGCTCAGTTTGGCTGGGCGGCCCTCTAGGAAGAGTCCTGGTGGTTCCAAACTTCTTCCATTTACAGATGATGGAGGCCACTGTGCTCATTTGGACCTTCAATGCTGCAGAAATGTTTCTGTACCCTTCCCCAGATCTGTGCCTCAATACAATCCTGTCTTGGAGGTCTACAGACAATTCCTTGGATTTCATGGCTTGGTGTGTGCTCTGACATGAACAATTAACTGTGGGACCTTTTTATAGACAGGTGTTTGCCTTTCCAAATCATGTCCAATCAACTGAATTTACCACAGGTGGGCTCCAATGAAGTTGTAGAAACATCTCAAGGATAATCAGTGGAAAAAGGATGCACCTGAGATCAATTTTGACTGCCATGGCAAAGGCTGTAAATGCACATATACATGTGATTTTTTCATGTTTATTTTTAATAAATTTGCAAAGATTTCAAACAAACATCTTTCACATTGTCATTATGGGGTATTGTTTGTAGAATCTTTAGGAAAAATAATGAATTCTATCCATTTTGGAATAAGACTGTAGCATAAAAAAAATGTGAAAAAAGTGAATACTTTCCGGATACACTGTATTTAACAGTTTGCCCGCAGTGCAGCTTTACCCATTTACTCCCATCAGCATAACTACTATGTCAGTGGCAGTAGCGACATTCAGAAATTCAGATTCAGAATACTTTATTAATCCCAAAGGTAAATTATAGGAACCCAGACTCTTATGACCTCCTACAATTAAGGGGTCCACCTAGTCCGGTAAGCACTTTTTACTACTGGTTTGGCGATTATTGATGCTTGTGGGAACGACACCAGCATTTTCTTTCCAGGACCAATGCACTTGTTTCATGAGTTTTAAAGGACATTTCATCATTTGTGCTGCACTAATTTTGTTTTAAATTATAATACCAACATACAATAAAAACGACATACAAATCCTGATCATAAACCATATTTAAATCTTCATCTCCACCCCTCACAGAGAAGAACTATAGAACTTGATGCCCCCAAGCAAAAATGGTTTCCTGTGTCGCTCTGTGGTGCATTGTGGTTGTAACAATTTGTCACTGGTGGTACTCCGCAGACTGACCAGCGTATTGTGTAGTGGGTGGGAAGAGTTGTCCAAGATTGAACGTTCCTTGAACAACATTTTCCTCTCCAACAGTGTTGTTAAACATCAATCTAACAACATCACTGGCCTCACAAATCAGTTTGTTGTGTCTAATAGTGTCGGACACCCTAAGATTGCTTCCCCAGCATGCCACTGCATGCAGGAGAGTGCTGGCCACCACAGACTCAAAAAACATTTTCAGCATCATTTTGCAGATGTTAAAAGACCTCAGTCTCCTCAAAAAATAGTAAACACACTCAAGGCTGCTACTGTAGTTTGTTTACTTTTTAGAACAAACTGCAGGCTATATTGTAGAACTGATCATTGCCCTTAGTGATAGCAATAACATAAGCATAACATTTAAGAAAAACTTTAAATTGCCCATGTTAGGCTCACATGTGTACATAAACAACAATCAGGGGGTCACCGTGCATGCCAGAGGATTCATTCTAAGGCCATCATTGATGATTTGTAAGGCTTTTTAAGACCTGCCTATTGACAATTTTGAGTATCATGGTTTGTCACCATGTTGCAGGAGCATATTTGGTATCCATTTACTCAAATCTGACTCCCCTTTTATGTTTTATGGAAAATGTGGAGATTTTATTATGTTCGTGACTAATTTAAGTGTAATTTTTATTATATATTTTATGAAAAAGTTGTGCAAATATTGTGTGACATGCAACTACCACCATTTTATTCCACAGGATCTGTGCTTTCAGAAAAAAATTGAATGTTTTGGGAAATTTAGATAACGTTTATACCTAAGGTGTACATTTTGATACATGTGCAAAAAAAATTAAAATGGCTCTGGCAGCAAAAGAGTATTTATTTACAATTATTCTTTATCCACTTTTGTAAGTATGGATATACAAATGTCACTAAAATAAAACCAGTCTTTTTTGCAGTGCAGCAATGAAGGTGTTATGCTAAAAAAATACCTCATACAGGAAAGTGAGGAAATGAAGGATGTTTCCCCAGGAGGAAGAAACAACATTTTACAACATTTGAAGACATAGTACACTGCCAAGGTCAAAAAGCTAAGGAATCAATTCAAAGTTCCTAGCAGCAGACATATTTCATTTAATTAGACAGTAATCATTCAGGAACAGGATGTCTCCTCAGAACATCAAAAGCAAGAACAAATGTCGAGTGCAGTTCCTTATTTCTAGGAAACGTTATGACTCCTCAAGTGTCTTAGTTTTTAGAATAGGTTTAATTTTTTCTTGAGATAAATCTCAGTAAAAATATAATGACTATTAATACATAGCATCTTCTTACAAACAATAATAATAATGATAATAAAAACAGAACTAATATATGTCGGAAAGTCAAAGTCCTCATGCAGACTAGCATCAAAAATGGACTGTTCAGGTCTCATGCACATTGAGCTTTTGGATTCTGACATTTTTGTGCAGGTGGAAGCCGCTGTTTGCAGCCTGTAACAGTCTGAGAACCTGAAAGCTGTGAGGCAAGAAACCTGCATTCCTGGCAATTATCCCTGGGTGCATGTGACCCTAAATGTTAGTATCACTCTGTACACCCTCTAGCTGCAGCTTGCAGCCTCTCATAGACTTTTACAGGCTGTCTGGACCATGCAACTGCGCCTTCTGCCAGCACTGGAATATCATGCATGGGGCTAAACTCCCAGTGTTCATAAGGCCTCAATTATATACTTTACAACTGATCAGTTGTTACGCTTCACACATTTCTTCCCAATCCATTAGTAAACCCGCCTACGTTCTTGCTTGGCAAATTGTTCTAGGAAACTCTTTAAATATCACTGAATGGAGTAAAATCTGGATCAATGTGGTCAAATGTTCTATTAATGCTCTATTCCAAGAGAATGCATATAAAATACTCCGCTGGTATATGACTCCAAAACGAATGCATATTTCCCCTTCAATCACCTCTCTATGCTTTAGAGGATGTAATTTTAGAGGAACTTTATTACACATCTGGTGGGAATGCCCTGTCGTCCAGAAACTATGGACACAAATTTATGATATGACTAACAAATTTATTATCAAACCCATAAATCTAGACCCATGGGAAGCCTTACTACATAAACCACATCTGAGCTTTAGAAAACTTGAGAGAAAATTAATCTCTTTTATTTTTTTGACCACAAGACAAACTATTCAATGTTAGAGAGGTGAAGCAAAGAATTATGGGCACCATGATTCAATTAACACCCTTCCTACTTCATAACCATTCTAACTTTTTAAAAATCTGGCTTCCGTGGCTTGACTTTACCAACACACTTAATATTAATAATTCTTTGCTTTCTCTCTAAAATTATATGGCCACATCCACAATTCACCTAAACCCAGCATATCCTAATCCACCTCTTCTTCTACTCTTCTTTTTTCTTCTCTTTTTCCTCCCTTCTCTTTTTTTCTTTTCTTCTTTTTATTTTTTCATTTTTTATTTTTTTGTTGTTAACTATTCCAAATATATTTTAATTATTATAATAATATATTCATTATTGTCATTTTGTATAACATATCTGTATTACCCTGTTTATGTATTCTATCTTAATCTTCTTAATAAAAAAAATATTGTAACAGATCAGTTGTTAAAGGAGAAGTACACCCAAAGCTTGTTTGGCTGTATTTCTTCTGTGGATCACAGGTGTGCAGTTCATTTTGCACTCCTGTGACCTGTTTTCAGCAGACAGCAGGCTGAAGCTTGCTGTCAGCTGACATCACAGAGTCGGTCCAAGCTCGGGCAAGATCACAACCATGGGGTTCCGCCCACATGCCAAGACCAACTCCCGGCTCAGCTTCCACAGCCTAGGGCTCCACTGAGCATGGGGGTGGGGGTGGGGGTGGGGGGTTTAGAACAGAGAGCTGGTGGCTGCATCCACCTGAGTAAGTATGATTTAAAAAAAATATTCCCATACTTCTCTTTTAACTGTACTGAAGACCAGTCACTGCTACTCTCTCATTGTTCAGGGTGATGAGTTTTGTATGCACCCACTATAGTTTTCTGCAGGCAGCCCATAGTGTTGTGGGTAAATCTGTAAAGAAATACAACCCCAACACTCATACCAATGGCATGTACAGCTCCCTGGACTTTTATGTAAGGTGTATGGAACAATATTGCTGCAAATACCCTTCCATAATGCCCAGTGGTAACCAATGTTTTTTTTTTATTATTATAGAATAAAATAATAGTTTTCTTTTTTTTGTGTATCTGTTTGGAAGATTTCCCCTGTATTTTCTATTGGACAGGTGTCTGACAGAACTAATGCATGGAAATCTCCCAAGTGCAGGACTGGGATGGGGCACAAATACCAATACAATGAATATTGGTAGTAAAATTAGGAAGAATTTAAACCTCTGTCAGGTTTTTTCATGCTACCCGTGTCCCCACTGTCCAGGTAACTGATGGGGAAATTTCATATTTCCTTATTAAAATTGTCTAGTTGTCTCACAATAGCTAGGAAAGCCTCTATATCATGGTTATCCTGGTTACCTTAGCTGATTTTATACCAAAGAAATGTCATTACAAACTGACCAAATCCTTAAAAGGTCATATTGTTGCTTGCAGTGGGAGTTGACCATTTACCTACATTCAAGTTCTGTACTACAGCGATAACTTGCCATATGCCATATTTATGCCGTCTCCTATCAGAGCTTCCTATCATGCATGCGTCTGTGATCACCTGTGCCACGCAGTATTAAAGCGGGCGGGACTCCGAGGTAAAACAGAATCTTTAGTTAAGTATTCGTAGTATATTTTCTAATATTATTAAATTTGTTATCTGTATATGTCATTACTTAATTAAATGTTATACCCATAAGAATTTGTGTGATGTCTCTTTGCACATTTCGAATAAAACCTCCTAAAAGTAAACTATCATGTGTCTGCGATAAAATAGTAACAGAACAAGAAGTGAAGGGAAATCTCAATAGTAAAACAGTAAAAGCCTGGCAGGTGTTTTGAACTATTTCCCACTCTATTGAAAATACGTTTTTGCTTTTGGCTGATTAATTGCTGAAATTACTGCATATTGTTTTTGATCTTTACATTGGCTTATTATAGTGTGTATTTACAGTGTAGATTTTTTTGGACGTGTTTTTTTTTCTATATAAGACAAATATTCTATTTTCAGGTGTGGTCTTTTTGATAGTAAGGCAGAAGTCCCCTTTAAGATGCCTTGTGCTTATTCAGTACATCTAAGGATGGCTTTCAGATCATGCTGGTTATGTATAATAGTTTTTCTTTAATTATATAATATTTAGTATTTTCTCTCTTTTGTCATCTTTGTTCATTGTTTTCTTTCATTTTTCTTGCTTAGGTTTTTCATTTTTTTTGCTGATATATTTTTTCTAGCTCCAGATCACTGTTTCCATTTCTGTTTTTTTAGGAACTTTTTAACTTTTTTTCTGGTATATGAGGTGCAGGCATATAGGAATATTCTGGTCTATGTAGTGCACACAGATATGTACAAAGGAATACTTGTGGATGATGGAGAGTACTTTCAAATTTTAACAATAACCAGATTTAGGGTGTTATGACCATTGGAACAAACTGAGGTCAAGTAGTTTGCTTCCCTGTTCATTATATACAGTGCCTTGAAAAAGTATTTATACCCCTTGACATTTTCCACATTTACTCATGCTACAACCAAAAATGTAAATTTATTTTATTGGGATTTATTGGGAATGACCCTAAACATACAGCCAGAGCTACAATGGGATGGTTTAGATCAAAGCATATTCATGTGTTCAAATGGTCCAGTCAAAATCCAGATCTAAATCCAATTGAGAATCTGTGGCAAGACTTGAACTTGCTGTTCACAGACACTCTCAGTTCAATCTGACAGAGCTTAAGCTATTTTGCAAAGAAGAAAGGGCAAAAATGTCACTTTCTAGCTGTGCAAAGCTGGTAGAAACATACCCTGAAATACATGCAGCTGTAATTGCCACAAAAGGTGGTTCTACAAAGTATTGACCCAGGGGGGCTGAATACAAATGCACGCCACACTTTATACATATTTATTTGTAAAACATTTGGAAAACCATTCATTTTCCTTTCACTTCACAATTATGTGCCACTTTATGTTGGTCTAAAATAAAATCCCAATAAAATACATTTACGTTTTTGATAGTAACATGACAAAATGTGTAAAATTTCAAGGAGTATGAACACTTTTTCAAGGCACTGTATGTATAAAGGTTGACACCTTATCTTTTTCTGCCCCATCTTAATTTCTCAATGGCAGTTTTGGATTAATTGTGGTGAAAGTATAATTGTGCCACAAGCATAGGGGTGAAAATGGCTAAGCATTGGAAAGCCTCAGGTAAACAGGTGGGTTGTGTTTTGATTATTATTGGGTGTATACTCTATATGTGTTTAGTTACAGTAGCTTCAATATTGTCTGAAATGGGACCTGTGAGTCACCGAAATGTTGGTGGTTCTCTTTTTTTTGTGTGCTAGACATTTATTTTGCTATCTGTGTCCCCACTGTGGAGGTAACAGAACTGGAAGTGAGGGAAAATCCCCTCAATAGCGAGACAGATGGCAGTAAAAGTCTGGCGGATATTCTAAACTTTCCTCACTCTATTAAAAACAAAAAAGTTTTTGCTTCATTAATTTAACATTTTTAAAGCTTATTTAATAAGACAGTTCAAAGGGCAATTATGATGTGCAAAGTGCATTAAGCTTTACCAGCTACCTAGCTGCTTGCGGACCGCTGCACACAGACATACGTCGGCAGATTGGCACAGGCAGGCAAATGGGTGTACAGGTACATCCCTGTAAATTTGTTGCCTTTCGGGCGTGCGCGCCCGCCGCACGCCACGGGTGCGTGCCCACGGGTCCCGGGATCTCCGGCAGCCTGCGATTGCGGTATGGAGAGGTAGAACGGGGAGACGCCTTTGTAAACAAGGCATTTCCCCGTTCTGCCTTGTGTAATGACAGAGATCTACTGCTCCCTGTAATCGGGAGCAGTGATCGCTGTCATATCCTAGGTAGCCCCTCCCCCCACAGTTAGAATCACTCCCTAGGACACACTTAACCCCTTCATTGCCCCCTAGTGGTTAACCCCTTCACTGCCAGTGTCATTTACACAGTAATCAGTGCATGTTTTTAGCACTGATCACTGTATAAATGACAATGGTCCCAAAATGTTTTAAAAGTGTCCGATGTGTCCGCCATAATGTCACAGTAATGATAAAAATCGCAGATCACTGCCATTACTAATAAAAAAAATTAATAATAAAAATGCCATAAAACGATCCCCTATTTTGTAGACGCTATAACTTTTGCGCAAACTAATCAATATACACTTATTGAGATTTTTTTTACGAAAAATATTTAGAAGAATGGAAAAAACTAGAATCGCGCTAAACCTGTGAAATCAAAATAAAAATAAAAAGTAAGTGCAAACTGACACACTAACCCACTAATTAGAGGGTGATCAAATTATAGCATGTATGTGCAACCATGTGTGTTATAAACTAGAGTCTTGAGTTTCGTATGCACCAGCACACATGGAAAAACATGTAATAGCAGATAGTGATTAATCAACTGAACCGAATGACTGAATAGATAACATATAAATGCAAAGTGTCCATTCATATAGCTAGAGTATAAACAATATTCACCCATGAATAAACTATAAAAAAAAATTCAATTAAAAAAGTCCATCCATGAATGAGAAGAATCTTCAGTGTTAAATGGAGAAATTGTGCAAAATCTACCACCGTTGTGTAGAGAATTACTTCTTACCAGAAGCCCGTGATCCCCCATTACAGTGGATCAAGGGAAGCCTGTAATGATGGATACCCTCCAGGGCATATCAGATGGAACCAATACCCTTCAAATCGCCTGTAGTAATAATGTAATCTCCAAAAACACCCAGCGGAACAATTACTCCTCAAATTGCCTCATTTAATTCCCAGCCCATACGTGGATGTGTGTGGCATGTAAAGATATAAACGCTCCAATAGTGTAAAACCAGATCCACATGACCCCCAGCTTTTCAGTCTGGTGGGTCACTTAAGGCTTGGTATGGATGTCTTTAAGATGGTGGATAGGAGATCAGGTCATCAGATCCAGGGTTACTTGGTGAAGGGTTTCAGCCAGACAAAACACGTACCTGTAGCTCCAGTGTGTCGGCTCTCGGCGTCCAGAGGCGGCTAATAAACCCAATAGCGAGCAGTGATGATGCAATCCTCTATGATCGATCCCTGATCAGTCCTCACACTGAGTCCAATGAAGAAGAATACATATCGACCTAAACTGAGGAAAAAAATTGTTCTTTTTATATATTTTGGGGGTATATTTATTATAGCAAAAAGTAAAAAATATTGCTTTTTTTCAAAATGAACGCTCTTTTTTTGTTTATAGCAGAAAAAATAAAAACCACAGAGGTGAATAAATACCACCAAAAGAAAGCTCTATTGGTCAGAAAAAAAGGACCTCAATTTTGTTTGGGTACAAAGTCGCAGGACCGCGCAATTGTCAGTTAAAGCGCAATGCCGAATCACAAAAAATGGCCCGGTCATTTAGCAGCCAAATCTTCCGGGGCTGAAGTGGCTAGAAACCTTCTCTAAACTGGTCTGTAAAGAGAAAGCTGATTGGTTGCTGGAATGTTTGCACATTGTTGTTGCTCTTTGCATTGGCTTTTTGGATAAACATGTGAGATTCATATAATAAAGTAAAAACAGAGCATTATAAGTTCAAAAAAAATGTTAACATCTGTTACAGGCTCACAGCAATACCACCATTTTTCTTTTGCTTGAACATTAATAAATTAATGTGTGCCTGGTGATATGAGATATTTACCAAGCATGATATTGCAGGCATCCCAGTATACACTTTATATATTTTACTGTATGACTTTAGACATAACATCTATTTTTGATAATACTTTTGTCAAATCACTTAAAAAAACATATGTGAGCTGAAGCAGACTTAAGGTTGTGTACATTGTAGTGCACAAACATCCCTTAAAGTGTATGCTGCACACATAGCTAATGTCTATAATTTTCCACTGCAAAATGTTTATCTGACACAAGGCTCTGCATTGCTGCTAGCATTTTAATTTTGCTTCTTTGAATGCTTAGTCAATAGTGGATAGAAAGGAAAAAGTTGTAGCACTTTTCACATGTAATGGCATAGTACTGTAATTTCTCTGATAAAATCATTCCTGACTTTCATTCACTCTAAACAATACCTGACTCTCTGGCTGCCGCTGACTTTTCCAGCCAGCCAACTGTTCCTTGTGACTACAGCTTAGTCAACAACTACATCAGTTTCTCTTTTTTGCGACAATTGCAGAACTTGCTTGTTATAACTGATGACTACTACCTTGCCAAGGTGAAAATAACATTTATATGAAATTCAAAAATTGAGTTTTTAAAAAGCATCTATATGGCAAATTGTATAGCTGTTTAGAATGGAAATGTATGGGGTTATAAGCTTTTAAATCAGCACAGAATGTTTGTCATGGGTAGTACAGCTGATGGCCATTTTTCGTTAAAGATTTCTAAAGCAATAATGTGGCTACATGCACTTAGCTCCCAGAGGTAGCTTTCCGCTATAGAGTCAGGGGCCTAAGTAAAACAGTACCAAAGCACCTCACACTTTACTGCTATTATTCTGTGTGATGAACCCCTGTCCTCAAACAGGTCTCTGTCCGCCCTAAATGCTTCCTCTGTCCAGAACCAGCACTATCCAAGACCCTTTAGCCCACCCAGTCACCAGATAACACCAGTCTTGGTGTGGCAAACAACAAACTCATTTATTATCACACATGGACACAACAGATAAAATAACTCAGAGACTCTTTCCCCCCACCCTCGGAAAACAGGGCGGGTTAAACTGTCCAATGACAATAGACACACAGGTCAGGTGTGTTCAAACTTCTCCTCAGTAAACAGTCTTAGCAGGGGGCTGCTGGAGGAATCCCCCCTCCCTCCATAGAGAGAAACATCCCATAATATCCAGAGCAGACAGACACAATAGAACATTGGAATACAGCCCCAGCCTAACCGATCACAGCAAAGAGTCCACAACAAAATGAGACAATATACTATATATTTATATTTATATATATATATATATATATATATATGTATATATATATATATATATATATATATATATATATATATATATATATATAAGATTGAGTCTGATTAGTACAGATCAGACTGGATTTCTCATTCACCTCGCAAAGAGTATTGTTCCCTTAAAATCCAGGGCCCATAATCAGTCAGCAACAGGCCTGCATTCAGTCCTCTCCAAAAGCCTCTGTCCCGGCTAGGTCTGTCACACATCTCCCCTTTCGGCTGGAGACTAACACAGGAGGATACCCCAGACGGGTTGACTCCGAAGTTAGTCCATAGTTCCAGTCCCCCAATGCCGGTATCCACACAGTACCCCAAATAAATTTTCCCAAACAGAGCATTACTCACCCAGCCAACCTCTGCCTCTCTCAGAGAACACGACTGCCACTGGGGAGAGGCCTGGACTGGCCCTTCTCCCTGGAGTCTTTTCAGCCGCTGGAGAGAAGACAGAGTGACTGGGCTCACTCTATCATGCTGTTGGGGATCTGGGCTGACCGCCCAGCATGGGGTATACAAGTGGAGACTGACGTCCCATCCACTTTTGGTAGGTGAAAATCTCCCAGTGCTTGCAAAGCATGGCTGACATCCTCCTGTCCCAGTGCCGCACCAATTTTTTGGGTTGTGTCAGTGAAGATCAAAGTCCCCTTCACTTCCACAGGAACTCCCTCTTCTGTTAGGTGAGGGCAGAGGCTAGCAGCACTCTGCTCTGTTGCCAGCCCTTCTGCTGGGTTGCTGTGAGTGGAGACCGCGGTCCCATCCACCGATATCAGCTCAAGCTGCAGCTGTGAGGTGCAGATTGCATTCTCTCCTTGGGTCCTGATCTGCTGCTCGGGAGTGACCACCACCTCCTCACTCTGGGCCTCCAGAACTGCCACAGGTGTGGGGCAGAGGTCTTGGACCCTCTGTCCGGTGGCCATCGCTTTAGCTGCAGAAGTTTCTGGTAACTCCACCGATGCTGCTGGCAGAAAATCCCATTTCTCTGTCAGTATTATGGGAGAAAGGCAAACTGCCTCTTCTCTCCGGGAGGCTGAAGCTGCTGTTGGTGTTGGGCAGAGGTTAGCAGAGATCTGCCCTGTTGTCAGCACTTCAGCTTTGGAGACAGCAGTCTCCAGGGTTTCCACTGCCGATTCTCTGGCATGCTGCTGAACGCATTCTAGCAGTTTCCTGTATGCCCTTTCCAGATGCTGTTCCTTCCTTAGCAAGACTGAGCATAGCCTCTCTGTATCCTCGCAGGTCCTCAAGGGTAGGTTCCCCTTCATCGCCATACACAAAACAATCTGAAAGGCTCTCCCACAGCAATCCAGGGCCACCAAAGTCATATCCCTCCGGAGAGCATTCTGTTGCCTCCCCTAAATATTCCTCCTCCGCCTGCCATTGCAGAGCCCGATACCAATTGTCTAGCTCTATTTCCTGCTGGACCAGCCTGTCCAGCTCAGTCACCCATTGCTCCTGGGGCCGCTCTCCCAGGAATTGCATCCGTAACTCCCGTTGTTCACTGGCCTGTTGCTCTGGGGTTGGAAAGCACTTGTCCTGTTGCATACCAGCAACCTGGAGGGCTCTAATCCAGTGTCTTACCCGAATCTTCTGCCTGAGCTCCAGGTATTCATCCGCAGACACAGTCCTGGGGATTGCTGAAAGGACGATCCCCAGCAGCCCCGGGAACTTTGATGCCAGATCCATATCTCCGCTGGGGTGACTGAAGTCTGCTATGCCGATCTTGGATCCAGGTGGAGGTTTGGACGTCTTCACAGCCAGGAAGCATTATACTGCTGCTGCCAACCAGTTGTGATGAACCCCTGTCCTCAAACAGGTCTTTGTCCACCGTAAATGCTTCCTCTGTCCAGAACCAGCACTATCCAAGACCCTTTATCCCACCCAGTCACCAGACAACACCAGTCTTGGAGTGGCAAACAACAAACGCATTTATTATCACACATGGACACAACAGATAAAATAACTCAGAGACTCTTTCCCCCACCCTCGGTAAACAGGGTGGGTTAGACTGTCCAATGACAATAGACACACAGGTCAGGTGTGTTCAAACTTCTCCTCAGTAAACAGTCTTAGCAGGTGGCTGCTGGAGGAATCCCCCTACCTCCATAGAGAGAAACATCCCATGATATCCAGAGCAGACAGACACAATAGAACATTGGAATACAGCCCCACCCTAACCAATCACAGCAAAGAGTCCACAAAAAATGAGACAATATACAATATATACATATATACAAGATTGAGTCTGATTAGTACAGATCAGACTGGATTTTTCATTCACCTCGCAAAGAGTATTGTTCCCTTAAAATCCAGGGCCCATAAACAGTCGGCAACAGGCCTGCATTCAGTCCTATAAAGGAAGGTTCAGCGCTAGAAAAATGTGATAAATAAGACTGATAAAAAAATGTCCCAAAACATAAATTGAGTGAAGCCAAACGGAGTCATCCCCATCATGAGGAAACAGAAAACCCCCAATGGACGACATCCACCATAGAAGATGTCTCAGAAAGGGATAGGAACACCGTCACCATCACCCACACAAACTGACTCTTACCATCAGTGTATGGGTAATACACATATGTTGTAATCAGATGAAAAAGGCAATCTTCTCAATATAAGCCAATGATCATCTATATGTGTGGCATCAGCAAATTCATCACCATTTGATGAAATTGGTGATGAATTTTCACTTCTCAATACAAAAAGGAGTTGGATGTGAAGCGCCCAGCGCTTCCAGCCGTCAAGATGGCCACCATGCCTCTGTCCAACCGCATCCTGCGTCTCCAGTCTCAGACATCGCCCAACGTTTCGTCATCAACATGCGTCTTCAGGGAAGTGGTTATGACGCAAACGGATGTGTATTTATAGGTCTAAAGGGGTTGGACAGGCAGAAATCAGATGCGTTCCAAAAACCGGAAGTATAGACTATTAAACCGGAACCAGCACATCTCAAAAAGATTTGAATATTTAGAAGAAACAAGCAATGATAAAAATCCAACAGCAAGTAACTTGAATATAAAAGACTGACTTAGACAAAAGTCATAATAAATTTTGATTAAAATTAAACAACGGGTGATTATAATAAAAGACTGGGCAGTGGTGGTTGCAGGAGGTGGCGACATCTTGTGGTTGGAGTACAAATTGCAGTACAAAAATATAAATGCAAAAATTAAATATGATAAACAAGAGAAAAATGCCACCTTATATAAACAAAAGAGGAGGAACAACATCTGAATAAATAATAATAAAAAAATAAACTAAAAAAAGGAGAAAAGAATATAATAACAGAGAATGTGGGATCTAGCTGTTTTTAATGAAAGCATTCAAATCCCATTCCACTACTACTACTACTACTACTTACCTGAAGTTCATAAGGACCCTATTTGCCCCCCTGGAAGTGGTATTGACTCGGTTACTTCCAGGGTGGGCAAATATGTGGATCATTTTTTGCAGCCCCTTGTGACTGGTACTCCCTCCTATTTGAGAGACTCCACGCAAGTTATTAATGCGCTCAAGAGTGTACAGTGGAAGGAGTCTTATATCTTTGCAACTGCAGACGTTGCCTCACTCTATACTATTATATCACACCATCATGGTAGGGAAGTGGTAGAATATTTCCTGGAGAAGGACACTCTCCATAGGAATCAAACAGCTTTCATTTTGACTTTATTGTATTATGGCTTGCAA
Source organism: Lithobates clamitans (assembly GCA_037952925.1). Taxonomy (NCBI): domain Eukaryota; kingdom Metazoa; phylum Chordata; class Amphibia; order Anura; family Ranidae; genus Lithobates; species Lithobates clamitans. Next base: position 308,945 of record JBBGZY010001544.1, read on the forward strand.
CATAACTATTTTTGGCAAGATGGCTCCTTCTATTTGCAGAATAGGGGCGTAGCCATGGGGGCTAAGTTTGTCCCAAGCATGGCTAATCTCTTCATGGTAAATGGGAGGAGGATGTCTTCTATCAAGAACCCAGGGCTGAGCTGGTGTTCTGGAAAAGATATATAGACGACATCCTCCTCCTATGGGATGGAGATTTAGAGTCCTTGTCCAAGTTTATTGCTGACCTTAATGCTAATGACCGGGGTATTGCCCTCACTTTTGAAGCTAGTACCACTGAGATACATTTTCTTGATCTCAGAATCAGGGTTAATGAGGGACAAATCATTACTTCTACCTTTTTCAAGGCGACAGATCACAATGACTACATAGACACTAAAAGTTGTCATCATAAGGCCTGGTTAGAGTCAGTACCCAGGAGCCAAGGTTGAAGCGCAATTGCATGAATTGTGATGACTTCGTGTCTGAAGCCTCTATCCTCAGGAAGCGATTCCTTGATAAAGGTTATGCAGTGGAAATTTTAGATGCAGCGTTTAACTTTGCAAAAGAAAAAATAGGGAAGATCTGTTGATTGTGAATACTCCCCATTGTGGTTACAGGTAGTTCCCAATGTCATCAATCCACCCAAGCAGATTTCTTTTTTTCGAAACATGGGGGTTTTTTTTTCCTTGCAGGAGGTGCCTGATCTGCAAGGTGAATGCTAACAAATGCAGGAAGGTAGATTCCTTTCAATCTACTTTCACTCAGGAATCCTTCTCGATAAAACCCTTCATTACATGCACCACTAAACATGTGGTGTATATCATCTTTGTCCCTGGGGGCTACAGTACATAGGGTATTCGTAAATTACATATTAGACTTAAGAAACATGTTGATAGTATCAAAAGAGGGTTCCCTAAGCATAGCCTATCCAAGCACTATGCTCTAAAACATGATTGTGATCCAAAGGCCACCATCTTTTTAGGGATCGACAAGTTTTCAGGGCACTGGAGGGGAAGCAATATGACTAGAGGCGTTTCTCAGCTAGAGACTAAGTTAATATACCAAGCTAGGACCTATTTTCCATATGGAATGAATGTGGAATGGGATTTGAATGCTTTCATTAATAACAGCTAGATCCCACATTCTCTGTTATTATATTCTTTTCTCCTTTTTTTTAGTTTTTTTTTTTATTATTTTTTAATTCAGATGTTGTTCCTCCTCTTTTGTTTATATAAGGTGACTGTCATGAAGCTTGGAATACTGAAGTATTTCCCTTTGATTCTATTACACAGTGGGGGGGATCTGCTGCCCTGTTTTAAGGCTAACCCCCTCCAGATGGCTCCATGGTCTGGAAGGAATGCATTATTCTGTGTTTGACTGTTTGTTTATGTACTTTAATTACCCCCTGGGCCTTCTCTGTGTCATTACACATATCAGTCCTCCTATTCAAGCTATCGGACCAATCCCTGCTGACCCTGTTTTAAGTCCTCATTTGCATGGCCAAGAGGACCTTAATTGAAGACTAAAGTGTACTTTACAATTGACCAATAGGAAAGTGGTTGTTGGGGGCGGGGTGTTCAAACTGCTGTGTATAAAATTGTGTTATGTGCATCCAATAAAAGTGAGATTCCTGTTTGAACTTACATACAGCCTGCCTGGTGTTTGTTCTGAGCTAGCACAACTGGATTTGAATGGCACATAGCTGTAGTTCCAATCACAGAGCATTGGATGACTGACCATCAGACGTTGCAATCTGCAATCTGATTCAATATCTGCAGAGGAGTGTCGGGAGAGTGGAATCAAGCGAGCAGGGGCTCGTTACATTAGGTGACATTTTCTCTTGTTTATCATATCATATTTAATTTTTGCATTTTTGTACTGCAATTTGTACTCCAACCACAAGATGCCGCCACCTCCTGCAATATTCTAATCTTTTTGAGATCTGTTGGTTCCGGTTTAATAATCTATACTTCCAGTTTTTGGAACGCATCTGATTTCCGCCTGTCCAACCCCTTTATTTCTATAAATACACGTCAGTTTGTGCCATAACCACACCCCTGAAGACGCATGTTGATGACGAAACGTTGGGCGATGTCAGAGACTGGAGACGCAGGATGCGGTTGGACAGAGGCACGGCGGCTATCTTGAAGGCTGGAAGCGCTGGTGGCTTCACATCGCTCTATGCAATTTTATCAAATGGTGATGAATTTGCTGATGCCACACATATAGATGATCGTTGTCTTATATTGAGAAGATTACCTTTACCATCTGATTACAACATATGTGTATTACCCATACACTGATGGTAAGAGTCAGTTTGTGTGAGTGATGGTGACGGTGTTCCTATCCCTTTCTGAGACATCTTCTATGGTGGATTTCGTCCATTGGGGGTTTTCTGTTTCCTCATGATGGGGATGACTCCGTTTGGCTTCACTCAATTTATGTTTTGGGACATTTTTTTATCAGTCTTATTTATCACATTTTTCTAGCGCTACACCTTCCTTTATATTTCTTTAATTGTACCCAGCAATTTTGTGTCAGCAGCTTTTCTATATTGAATGTTACAACAAGCGCAACAGATTCGTTTTTTATTTCTGCATTCAGTCCTCTCCAAAAGCCTCTGTCCCGGCTATGTCTGTCACATTCTGTAATGACAGTATAAATGTAAAAAAGAAAAATCCTTCTCCCTAGCCACTTCAATACCATGGACGTCATATGACATCCTGGGCTTTGGGCGGGTATATCTGAATGTTGCCTGTAGTCACAGACATCATTCAGATATTGCCGGTTTCAGCCGGCGAATCTCTACACCATAGGAATGATCATAGCGGCCGTTCCACCGCTTGATCGTTCCTTTGGGAGGCGAGAGGGGACGTCCCCCCCCTCCCGCCGCCCTCCGGTGCTTGCTCCGACTCACCGTTACGTTCGGTGAGGCGGAGAGTGGATCCGCCGGCGCCTGATGTAGATCATAGAGATTTCTGGCGGACCAGATGGTCCCCGAAGTCTCTATAATCGTCGGAGGCCGGGCACGATGTTATGACGTCACGCCTGGCCTCTCCATTCAAAAAAACGGCGCCGCTTCGGCTGGGAAGCGGCGATCGTTTTATTTATTTTTTTTATTTCAGGCTTCCCAGCCTAGTGGTGAGATATGGGGTCTTATTGACCCCATATCTCACTATTAAGAGCACCTGACATGTCATATTGCTATTACAAGGGATGTTTACATTCCTTGTAATAGGAATAAAAGTGATCAATTTTTTTTTTCAAAAAAGTGTCAAAATAAAAAAAAAAAATATATAATTAACAATAAAAAAAAAAATAAAATTTTTAAGCGCCGCTGTCCCCGTGTGCTCGCACGCAGAAGCGAACGCATACGTAAGTCCCGCCCACATATGAAAACAGTGTTCAAACCATACATGTGAGGTATCGCCGCGAACATTGAAGCGAGAGCAATAATTTTGGCCTTAGACCTCCTCTGTAACTCAAAACATGTAACCAATAAAAAAATTTCAAGCGTCGCCTATGGGGATTTTTAAGTACCAAACATTGGCGCCATTCCACGAGCGAGTGCAATTTTGAAGCCTGACATGTTAGGTATCTATTTACTCGGCGTAACTTCATCTTTCACAAAATGCAAAAACATTGGGCTAACTTTACTGATTTGTTTTTTACAGTTTTTTTCCCCAAAAAAACGCGTTCAAAAAATTCCTGCGCAAATACTGTGTGAGATAAAAAGTTGCAACAACCGCCATTGTATTCTCTAGGGTCTTTGCTAAAAAAACATATATAATGTTTGGGGGTTCTATGTAATTTTCTAGCAAAAAAATGATGATTTTTACATGTAGGAGCAAAGTGTCAGAATTGGCCCGGTATTGAAGTGGCTAGTTAACACTATGTCACCTTAGGCCCAATACAAAAATAAGTTTCTTTATCTTGACTTATTTTGGCTTAATAATTTGAAAATATGTTGGCTGCTTAACCACTTCCAACCCAGCCTATTGTAATCTGACAGCTGGGTGGGACAATCGTCATTCCGGGTGGACGTTATATGACATTCTTCTGAAATGTGTCTCGCATGTGCCCCATGGGCCATACTCTGACGCAATTTGTCACCAGCTGTTTCAACAGGACACAGCCATTGACTGATCAGTGTACCGGCCCGCCGCCGGTACCATGTGATTGATTTGATTAATCACAGCAGATCGTGTACATTTTTACATAATGGATGGCTTTCATGCCATTCATCGTGTACAATTGTGTTGCTAGCTGTGATTGGCCACAGTGATCACATGGTACAGACAGGGTCAATCACAACCCATCTGTACTATGTGATTAGCTGTGGGCAATCACAGCAAATCACAGTAGTAAACACCGAATGAATCAGTTTCATTCAGTAAAATTGGTTGCTTATACCAGTGAAATTCACTGGTAATAGCCATCACAATGTGTAATAAAAATAATCCTGATCACTTCCCCAGAGTAGTACAGTGTTACTATGGTGACAATGTATTGCTCTGGTTACAGTCTGTTAAAAAAAAACTTAAAAATGTAATAAAAAAAGCGTTGTCTTTTTTTTTTTACATACTGTCACCAGTCAGTATCCCATCATTGCCACACCAGTTATATGATGAGAATGTACTGCACTAGTGACACTATGTAAAAAAAAAAATTGTGAAAATACCATTTTCCCTTAACGTCTTTCAGGACAGCACCTTGAGAGCGTGGCTCCACCCACTTGACAGGAAACACACCTCCACCAAACTTTAAAAGGAGGCTCCTTCCCACTTATCATCAGTTTATGTGTTTCCTCCGGCGGGAACACATGTGGGAGTTTGGAGCTCTCAAGGTTCTGTCCTGAGAGAACAGGCTCCTTACTCCACTATTTTTACCTACCTCAGGAGAGCCGATTCCTCCCATTTTCCACAGGCTTACGGGTGCCGGGTGGATGGGCTCCTTCTCCCTCGTCAGTGCTCGGGGAGAGCCAGGACTGCTCCGGGTATTGCTGCTCCCAGGCAGAGGCGTCAGGCATGTCAGGCATTTCTGTTTGTTTTTTTCTTGCCTGCACATGTTTTTTCCCTGACGCCGCCGCCATCTTCGGAAGGGCAGTCAGAGGACTGCATCCGCCGGATGTGAGGTATCCGGAAGTGGGGCGGCATCCATGGAGCAGGCGCCAGGCGTCATTTCCGCCGGAAGCGCAGGGGAAGGAGGGAGGAATAGGTCTGGTGCCTATTTATTGCCGATGACAAAGATGTACTTTAAAAAACTTGCCATGCCTCTTACTAAATACCTTGGACTATCTGCTTTCCAAAAAGGGGTCATTTGGGGGGTATTTTTACTGTCCTGGCATTTTTGGGCTTCAAGAAATGAGATAGGCCGTCAGTACATCAGAATTGATCAGTTTTCACATATACTGTATATACTAAAGTTTGTGGACTCTATGACTTTCCTACAGACAAAATAATAAACACTGATTTGGGTTATTTTCACCAAAGAAATGTAGCAGAATACAGTTCGGCCTAAAGTTATGAAGAAATATTTTTTATTTGCAAAATTTTAGAATAGATTAAAGAAAAACGTTTTTTTTTTTTTAAATCTTTGGTTCTTTTTAGTTTATTTAGCAAAAAATTAATACCCAGTGGTGATTAAAGCAGAGTTCCACCCAAAAGTGTAACTTCCGCTTTAAGCATTCCTTGTCCCCTTACATACCTTATTTGGCATGTCATTTTTTTGGGGGGGGAGGTAGCTAGCCGAGTCACAGGTACCCAACTCCCACATCCGCTCAGCCGCCTAGGCGACTCCTCCTCTCTCCCACCCTCTCTGCAATCTACTGGGACACGTCACAGGTCCAAGATGATTGCCTGACCACTGAGAAGGCTCAGCGCCACTCATGCATGCGCAGTGCACACCCGGCTGTGAAGCCGCAAGCTGTCACAGCTGGGTGCCCACACTTGCAGTGACGGCGCCACGGAGAGGAGAGGGAGATGAGCGAGGCTTCGGGTCTGTTTATTAAAAGTCAGCAGTTACACTTTTTGTAGCTGCTGACTTTTAATAAACTTAAAAACGAGTGGAACTCTGCTATAAGTACCAACAAAAGAAATCTCTATTTGTGTGAACAGTGTTGCATGACCGTGCAATTGTCATTAAAAGTGTGACAGTGCTGAAAGCTGAAAATTGGCCTGGACAGGACGGGGTGAAAATGCCCAGAATTAACTACTTCCAGACTGCCTTCTGCACATTTTCGCTACGTGCAGTAAACCCTAGGGGGCAGGCGCACGAGTGCGCTAATTGGACAGAGGGGGAGCCAATCAGTGGGTCCACCTGCGATCGTTTCCCAGAGAGGCAGAACAGCGATCTACCTATGTAAACAAGGCAGATCACCTTTCTGAAAGGGGAGAACATAGAGATCTTGTGTTCTCCCAGTCAGAGCAATCATCACACAGTGTCAGTTAGGTGTCCCATTTGTCTGCTTCAATGTCGCAGTCCCACTAAAAATCACCACCACTACTAGTAAAAAAAATAAATAAATTAAAGTTCCATAAAAATATACCATCATTTGTAGACACTATAACTTTTGTGCCAACCAATTAATATACACTTATTCGGATTTTTTTTACCAAAAATATATAGCAGAATACATATTGGCCTAAATTGATGAAGAAATTAGATTTTTTCTATTTTTCTATTGAATATTTATTATAGCAGAAAGTAAAAATATTGTTTTTTTTTTTTTAAATTGTCACTCTTTTTATGTTTATAGCGCAAAAAATAAAAATCGCAGGGGTGATCAAATACCACCAAAAGAAAGCTCTATTTGTGGAAAAATTTTTTAAATTGAATACCGCGTTGCACAACCGTGCAATTGGCAGTTAAAGTAACGCAGTGCTGTATCGCAAAAAATCCTGAAGGGAATAAAACCTTGCAGGGCTGAAGTGGGTAAAAAGGTTAATTTTTTTGGGATTTGCAGTAAAAACCTGCTTTTCGGAAATAATCCAGCACAGCCCAGAAAGCATCCAGTACAGCCTGGACATGAAACAAGTGAGATTCCCAATAAGTGCTATGTACAGTGCCTTGAAAAATATTCATACCTCATTGAAAGTTTTCACTTCCACTGTCATGTTACAACCAAAAACAGAAATGTATTTTTTTTTTTTGATAGACCAACACAAAGTGGCACATAATTGTGAAGTGGAAGGAAAATGATAAATGGTTTTCCAAATCTTTTACAAATAACTATGTGAAAAGTGTGGTGTGCATTTGTATTCAGCCCTCCTTAGTCAATACTTTGTAGAACCACCTTTTGCTGCAATTACAGCTGCAAGTCTTTTTAGGTATAAAAAATGTGTAAGAACTAATGCGCAAAACCACAATAGTAATTGTGCCAGACAAGGAGCTGTGTACTCACACACCCTGACAGAGGAATATACAAATAAAAAATATATATGTGGCGCTACCCTATCCTTGTGTAACGATTCCAATCTGTGAACTCAGATGATTATGTATGTCTCTACCATCTTTACACATCTAGAGAGTGAAATTTTTGCCCATTCTTCTTTGCAAAATAGCTTGAGCTCTGGATGTATAGCGTCTGTGAACAGCAATTTTCAAGTCTTGCCACAGATTGTCAATTGCATTTAGGTCTGGACTTTGACTGGGCCATTCTAACATATGAATATGCTTTGATCTAAACCATTCCAATGTAGCTCTGGCTGTATGCTTAGGGTCGTTGTCGTGCTGGAAGGTGAACCTCTCCCCAGTCTCAAGTCTTTTGCAGACTCTAACAGGTTTTCCTCTAAAATTGCCCTGTATTTGGCTCCATCCATCTACCCATCAACTCTGACCAGCTTCTCCCTGCTGTAGAAAAGCATCCCCACAACATGATGTTGCCATCACCATGTTTCACGGTGGGGAGAATGTGTTCAGGGTGATCTGCAGTGTTAGTTTTCTGCCACACATAGTGTTTTGCTTTTAGGCCAAAAAGTAAAATTTTCGTCTCATCTGGCCAGACCACCTTCTTCCACATGTTTGCTGTGTCCCCCACATGGCTTCTCACAAACTGCAATCGGGACTTCTTATGGCTTTTTCCTTCAACAATGGCTTTCTTCTTGCCACACTTCCATAAAGGCCAGATTTGTGGAGTGCACGACTGAAAGTTGTCCTGTGGACAGATTCGCCGCTTGAGATGTGGATTTTTGCAGCTTCTCCAGAGATATCATGGGCCTCTTAGCTGCTTCTCTGATTAATGCTCTCCTTTCCCGACCTGTCAATTTAGGTGGACGGCCATGTCTTGGCAGGTTTGCAGTTGTGCCATACTCTTTCCATTTTCGAGTGATGGATTGAACAGTGCTCCATGAGATTTTCAAAGCTTGGGATATTTTTTTTATAACCTAACCCTGCGTTAAACTTCTCCACAACTTTATCTCTGACCTGTCTGGTGTGTTCCTTGGCCTTCATGATACTATTTGTTCACTAAGGTTCTTGAACAAACCTCTGAGGGATTCACAGAACAGCTGTATTTATACTGAGATCAAATTACAAATTAGGTGACTAATGAAGGTAATTGGTTCCACTAGATTTTAGTTAAGGGTATCAGCATAAAGGGGCTGAATACAAATGTATACCACACTTTTCACATATTTATTTGGAAAAAATTTGGATAAACATTGATCATATTTCTTCCACTTCACAATTAGGTGTCACTTTGTGTTGGTCTATCACATAAAATGCCAATAAAATACATTTACATTTTTGGTTGTAACATTGTAAAATGTGGAAAATTTCAAGGGGTATGAATACTTTTTCAAGGCAATGTATCACTATTTCATCAAGGTACACCAGAGCATACTGCTTGCTGGGTTTTAGGATTCTTCCCATGGTCCTCTGGAAGGTGGCGGGGCATTTTGTAACCCAAAAGCATTTTTTTCATATAGTAATGAACTCTTGGGTGTTACAAATGCAGTTTTTTTTTTTTTGTGCTTTCAGTCAGGAAAATCTGCCAATACCCTTTTTTCAAGTTCAGAATTTTTAGATTGATGGGCTGTCTCCAGTCTGAGCAACCCTACCCTGGGCATGGGGTTATTGTCAAATTATGTCACTGAATTGAGCTACCTAAACAGTGGCATCACTAGGGTTGGTGTCATCTGGTGCAGTAAAACATGATGTCACCCCCTCAAAAAAATATTTTCCTGTTTTCTGAAAGTGCACCAAAGATGAAGCATGCAGGACTTTTGGTGCACTTTCAGAAAATGCAGAAAAAGCGCACAACCTAATACAAATCTATAGGACTGCAGCTATAACTGCAGGTAAACTGCAGGTAAAAACCCCTTTACATTACACGGCCCCTGCACCTCTGGCTCCCTTTACATTACATGGCCCCGCACCAATTTACATTACATGGCCTCACACCTCTGGCACCCCTCCACATTACACAGCCTCGCACCTCTGGCTCCCTTTGCATTAAAAGGCCCCGCAACTCTGTCCCGCTTTACATTAAATGGCCCCTGCACAACTCTGGTTCCCTTTACATTACACGGCCCCACAGCTCTGGCCCCTTTACATTAATTGACCCCCTGCACCTCTGGCTCCCTTAACATTACATGGCCCCGCAGCTCTGGCACCCTTTACATTAAACAGCCTCCTACACCTCTGGTCCCCTCTTCATTACACGGCCCCTGCACCTCTGGACCCCTTTACATTACACAGCCCCTGCACCTCTGGTTCCCTTAACATTACACAGCCCCCTGCACATTACACAGCCCCTGTATCCATGACCCCTTTACATAACATAACCCCCGCACCTCAGGTTCCCTTTACATTACACAGCCCCCTGCACATTACACAGCCTGTACCTCTGGACTCCTTTACATTACACTGCCCCTGCACCTCTGGCTCCCTTTACATTACACAACCCCCACATCTCTGGACCCCTTTAAATTACACAGCTCCCACATCTCTGGACTCCTTTACATTAAACAGCCCTCGCACCTCTGGTTCCCTTTACATTACACAGTCCCTGCACCTCTTGTTCCATTTACATTACACAGACCCCACATCTCTGGGCCCCTTTACATTACACAGCCCCTGCACATTACACAGCCCCCCTACACCCCCTGCAGCTCTGCCCCTTCCTACTTTACTTTGGCATGTAGAGCATGAGACACAGCAGCGCTGAATAGAGGACAAGAGCTGCTGGAGTTGATTTTTCATATTAACAAACTGATGATTGGTTGCTAGGACCACCTAGCAACTAATCACCTGCTGGTTGACTTGGAACGTTAACTCCGGCAGCTCCCGTCCTCTATTCAGTGCTGCTGTGTCTCCCTCCTGCTGTACAGAAGTGTTCTGTTCTGCCTCCTGCTTATCTTTGCTGTGTTAGTGAGTGCAGAGGCAATCCAGTGGCCGGCCCTGGGTGTTATCCCTTTGGCAGGTGTCACCCGGATGCCTACGCACACCCATAGCGACACCACTTTACCTAAAGTCATTACAAAATACCCAACTGCTGTCTGGCTTTTGGACTAGAAAAATGGGGCAGAAACAGTCACCACTGGACTCTTCAATTATGTCTAACAAGCATTTTTAACTTTGTCATTGATATCTTTCTTTCTTGTTTCATGAACCCTGTAAGGCTGGAATGTGACACGCTTCACAGGCTCAGCAATAGTGTCATGTACAACTGAAATCAGGTAGTTATGAAAAACTGTCTCTGTTTTTACTTCCTGTTTTTGGGAAGGATTGGACTAACAGCTATTTTCACCTCAGGGCATGAGGAAACTGCAATAATTTTTACAATAAATTAACTTTAGCAATTAAATATGCTATATTTGTTCAGGTTTTCTTTTGCTTGGTTGATTACCTTTATAATTTCCCTCTCCAACTCTTTACATCACAGTTTTGCAGACAAGATCAGTGGACTATACTACTAATATTCTTTTGATAGAAGAAGGAGAAACATTTGTATCCTTGTTGGCTAGGCAAGATATTATTGTCAAGCCTGGCAACAAAGGAGGTTCTATTGTTGTAATGAATACAAAATTTTATGAACAGGAAATGAACGACAACTATCAGATAGTAATATATAGCGAAATTAACCTGGTGTTTGATATACAAAGAAGGATAGAATGAGTAGTGGGTAGTGCATTCTGTGTGGGAGTTATTGATACTAATACTAAGACATTTCTTAAATTAGAAACATTTGATTACTCCCATTATATATTTACTCTTTAAAGTATATAAGGCACTTTTCTCCCTGGTTGACCAATAGTGACCAGTGTAGATTCTATATTGTCACCTTTAGCCATATTTTATGTTAAAATAATGACCACTTTGATCTCTGAAACACATTCTCATTTGAGAGATACTAGTCATTTTTGACAGAGTATTAAAGATTGATACGAAGTGAAATGTTTGTGGTCACCTGGGACATTTCAAATTTGTACACCTGCATCAATTATGAGTTGGGGATTGAGGCAGCTAAGAGTTTATTGGGTTTAGTTTATTATGGATTTTTTTACAGACAACTTTGGAGAACAGTTTTAATTTTGATCCTTCTATGGCAGGCTTAAGGCATATACTGATTGGAAACATAGTGTGAGAGAAATTAATGTTCATCCTTGACTCTAATTAGAGTTAAGAAATCTGGCATATTGAAACAAGGACAATACAAGTTTTCCTATCTGCTTAGAGTGTCAATGAGAACCTTACACCGGTGAACTTAATGGATGAATATAGAATACCAGTTGTCTTGCGCTTGTTAGAAGTTACAGAAGTTTCATTTGATGATGAACATTTTGCTATTCTTACTGATAAGAATTAAACTGGAGATCAGAAAGGGGAACCGCATAGACATATTTAAACAATCAGAAGGTCTTTTATAGGCCAAAGAATATCCTGTTGTACAGTTGTGCTGAACGGCAAGCCATTCATAAACTTCAGTCCAGCCAGTAAAGTATATTTAAGGGCTTCTGGCCCACTTTGTTAATGAAAAAAGAATAACTACACAAACAGCAATATTCTCACATGAAGCATTTAGCATATCTTTTCCAAAATTCACATTCAGCCTCTTGTTTTATTTTGCAGCACCAGTGCTCCATACCCTAGCCTTAGGGTCCTCTCTGTTCCTCCACAGACAGCCTTCTCCATTTCTGCACACATAGTTTGGCTGGCACTGTAGCACCAGTTCACCAGCCAAGTCACTTTGTCTGACTCTAAAATTATTTTTTTGTGTACCGAAGCTGCTCTCCTGCCTGCTGGCAATATTTCTAATAAGCAAACACTCAGCATCTGTGTACATTCTTGGTATACCTTGGTTCTGGGTTGGCTGAAGATGCTGAGCTCAGAAGAAGACTGGGAGAACATGTTAGTGGATGCAATGTAACAATGAGGGGGATCATGTCCATTGCAGCACTGGAAAGAGTACTTTGGCATGTAAGCCTGCTATAATATGAAAACATGCTGTGCATGCATGCACATTAAAGATAACTGAAATTCACCACCATGCAAATTTAATTCCACTTTAAATCGGTCATGCTGTTAGATGACCAGATGATAGATTACAAGACATGGAGAAACAGAATAAGAAAAGGTTCCTCCTCATCGTACAATGGGCACCTGATCTGATGGCAAGTCTGCTTTAGCTCTAGACATGTCTTTTAGGCAATGAATAATGCAAAGTAGTGGGCAGTTGAGCGGGTATGGGCTATCAGGATCTCTGGGCCCATGATGACCATGTCTTATTTACAAACAGGAACACCCTCCTAGGTGGAACTCTTTGTGACAGCAAATTCTTGTCTTAAAGCGAATCTATAATATATAAATATATAAAAATAAAAAACTGCCTGGAGATAAAACAAAATTTTGCTGAAGAGAAATGCAAGTCTACAAATGAAGTCTATTTTGCCTAAAAACATTTACCCCTGGCTCCTAGCAATTTTTTTAATTCTATGTACACTACAGGGTAGGCACTGTGAAGTGTACAGCCCAAGTAAATTTCCAGCATCTAAAATGGAGTCAGGTTGCAGAGGATAATATAACTCCTATGCAAATATCAGGGGTTACTTCATCAGTGGCGGCCCAATGGCCAGAGAGGAGCATCATGAACCCCAGAAGTAGCAGCATAGGAGATAGTGGGGGGTGGGACAGCAATTGGAACCTTGATCTGTCATCTCTGGAGGAAAGCACTGTGCAAAGTAATTGTAAATACCTGCAAATTATAGTAAGGATTAAGCACGAAGATGGTCTCAGCAATCTTTGGCGACCAAGCTTATTTTCTCTTTTTTGTTCCTCAGAGGGCAGATATAGCTATACTGTATATTGTAACATAGTCTGTCTCACATACAGCAGTTTTGTTTTGTTTTTTAAGTGTATTGTTAATTATTTGTTATTTTTTATGTAATTTGTGTCATTTAACAATTTTGCCTGTATTCATGTAACATTTTTAATATATACAGTATATTGATATGTCACTCTTTTTTGGTGACCATCTTTTAGACTTTCAGGGGAATTTAATTGCTGATTAATATTCATAACATTTTGAGTATTGTTAAAAATAATTTTCTTTTAATTATGCAAATAGCAAAAGGTTGCCTATTATGTTTGTATCTACACTAACATTTGGTATGTTCACAAATTTTTAAAGTGAGTGTTCTTGAGTACAGTAATTATCACAGGTCATTACCAAACTGCAAATTTCAAGAAATGTAAAGAGCACATTTAACTGTTTATTTTTGATTGTTTTCCCTAAGAATTACAATCATTAAATTATAATAGCATTTTAACAAGTAATTGCAAAACTGTTGGAGTATCCAGAGAGGCAACCATTTTTAAAATAATATTGGTACCTATTTTTTTCATGTAGTGTTTCTCTCGTAGGAGCCGCTAACCTTAACCTTCCAAAAAAACTCAGCCCCTCTAACACACCAGGTTGAGTGCACAAGCATACAATATCATAGTAAATTAATACTTAGTACCCAGTAGTAGTCCTATAGCATTTTTTTTTTACCTTTTCTCCCTTCCCACTTCCCTACCCCCCCAGACTTGGATCTGGAATTTTTGGTTACATCATATGGATGGAGAATCCCTATGTGGTGGGAGCCCCTTGTTTGGACATCTCTACCAGAGCCTTGTTTTTATTGTATAATCACTGGTGTATTGTTTGGATTTGGACATTGTCACAGATATGGCTTTTTGTACCGATAATGAGGTGGAACAAGAAATAAGGGCGGTGTTCTGCAGGGAGGAACAGGGTGCCCCTAAACGCCAAAGTGAATTTAGACAATTGTTTAAGAAACACGGCAATCTAACTGTAAAACATCTAAAGAGAAAATGGAATATTATCTCGTTAGAGGCGTATATTGAAGCAAATATGATACAGCGGGGACTAAGGGAGCATATTATCTCTGCAGACCACCTTCACAATGACAGATTCCTCAAGATTTGGACAGAGGAGTCAAACATGGATTACATGTCTAACTAATTGTTAAGGAAGAGAAAATACAGTTGCAGGATTTGGCAATGCAACTACAGGAAAATATTAAATCACTTAGAGTTAGGTAAATTCAATGAGAGACTAAAAAAGGAGGTGGAAGAGTTTCAGAAGGAAAAAAAAAGCTAGCAAACAGAAGAAATTCCAGAGAGATAGGATGGATTTTGAGACAGTGAATATTTTGGATCTGGAGAGGAAAAGAGGGAGGAGCAGATCCTGTAATAGATCTAGAAAACAGGATTATAGAAATGTCAGTCAAGATGGTCATTAATCAGTTACTTTTTTAGAGAAGCCCCCGGACAAACTAAACTAAGACACTTCCAGGGGGATAATAGAAGAAAGAGGAAACGTAGGAGGAATAGAAAGTGGAAGAGGATCACAAGTACAGTTCAGGATCAGAGCCAATCCAAGATGGGGGCCCCTACTTCACAGGAGAACAGGGTAACAACAAGGAATCAGAGAAGACTGATATGAATATCAATAAATTAACACAGCACACACTTGGTCCGGATCACTTATCTGTATTGGGTAGGGGACTGGGGTTTTCACCATGCAACAAGGGCAACCCCTTTGATATCTACAAGGATATATGATTGGTTTTATGACATGTGAACGTCAAACCTATGTACCTGGGTAAAAATAATACCAATACGATATTTGAGGGACAGTCCCACACCCTGTTGGAGATGAGTGATGCTGAACTAGTGGAGTATATGGAGGGGAACACCTTGATAGACTCTAGTCTACTTAACCCCCCTGTCATGAGAGGGTTTACCCGTTGGTGGCGCTATCGGCCTCTTGGATCGCAGTACCAGTGTCCACCAGCAGGTGTCTTCCAACACCCGGGACCTGCAGTAAGAGGTCTCTCCTGCTGGTGGCACTGTTGCATCCTTGGGCCGTAGTACCGGTGTCCACCGGCGGGTGCACTCCAGCAGTGTGGAGCAAACAGCACCCTCTGTGCTCAGGTGTGACTTGAAGTCAATTATAGTCAGTCCTATAAATACCCGGCAAGCCCTCATATGCTTGCCTTGGTATCTTTCTTCCTTGTGCCCTGACCTGTTATCCCGTATCCTGTAAACCTGTATCTGAACCTGAGCCTGCTCCTGACCCTGTATCCGATCCCATCCTGATTCCGTTCCTCCTGTGTTCCTATTCCCTTGTATCCATATCCCATCCATTATCTCCCTCTCCTATCCTGCCCTCGTTCAGTTGCTGACTCCCTGTGTATGATCCTGGCCTGGCTTACGTGTTTGATTTTGGTACTTCCCTTTGGCTGTATATATTATCTGTTGTTTGTGGGTTTCTGTTGGTTGGTTGAGCACTATTTGTATTTGGGGTGTTTGTTTATTTATATCACTTATCTTAAATAAACATTATTCTTATTTCACTTTACATGCGTTTTGGTTTCCTCTTTGCAGTCCACACAATCTGGTCACACCTGTCCTTGACAGTATACCAAGGCCATCTCTGACCAGAAGTGGCTGCACAGGGGAACCATCCCGGTTCTGTTTCACCTTGCTGGGATGAATTCAGATATAATTGTTTATTATGCTCTGCTGGCAACAGAGAGTTCTGAATATCTCCGCCAGCCATTGGAAGGGTGGTCCGGTGATCAGCTGCTGGAGATTATCCGTTTAGCTCACTCTGTGGTCGATCAGGGCAGTATACGGTTTGAGGATGTTCAGCCTTTAAATGGAATGTGTACAGAGCTGGCTCTGCCTTGTATCCCAAAGGGCCATGATGCATTTTCTCCCCCCTTCAACATTAACCAGGTTGCGTCCTTAGTATGGCTGTTGGAAGATGACTCTGCATCCTTTTTTGAGCATTATTCGGTTTGTCCCAAACAGTTGTTGAAAGATTGTATAGATGAAGTGCAGTCGCTGGTCAGACAGAGGGAATGTGAGCCCACTTTTGTGCTACCTGTACTTCAGGCATGGTCAGACCTGTTATGCCCAGCTTCTGTCAGCTCTCCACCAACCAGATCTGCTACTAAACACCTGCCTGCTCAGATGTCCTTTCTCCCATCACCCCTGACAACCTCAGCTGCAGTCCAATATACCCTGCTCCCCACCAAGTATCAATGCCCTGTTTCTACTTCCTGCACCTATCCTGCCTTTAACCCACCTGCCTCTTCTCTAATACCTGCAACTTCCCCACAAGAACTTCCTCTGGCCGCTGTTCCCCCTTCCTTGCCATATCCCAGCCCTTCCTTTCAGTATGCCTCACCTCCTGTCTACAGTCCTACAGCCACCTACAGATCTCCAGCAGTTAAGCCAAAGAAGAAACGGAAGTTCTTCACCACTCACACAATCCTGCCAGTAACACAACTTGCTTCCACACCAACCAACCTGTTTCAGCCTGCATTCATGCCAGTTGAACTTGATGACCCACCTAAACCTATCAACCCAGTGCCTGCTATCCAGCCCAAAGTCTCGGTGCCTGCCTTCCAGCCTGATCTGCCTGCCTTCCAGTCTGATGTGCCAGCTTCCCAGTCTGATGTGCTAGCTTTCCAGTCTGATGTGCTAGCTTCCCAGTCTGATGTGCTAGCTTCCCAGTCTGATGTGCCAGCTTCCCAGTCTGATGTGCCAGCTTCCCAGTCTGATGTACCAGCTTCCCAGTTTGATGTGCCAGCTTCCCAGCCTGATGTCTCGAAGCTTGCCTTCCAGCCTGATGCCTCAATGCCTGCCTTCCAGTGTGATGTGCCTGCCTTCCAGTGTGATGTGCCTGCCTTCCAGTTTGATGTGCCAGTTCCCCAGTCTGTTGTCTCAGTGCCTGCCCTCCAGCCTGATGTCTCGAAGCTTGCTTCCCAGTCTGATGTGCCAGCTTCCCAGTCTGATGTGCCAGCTTCCCAGTCTGATGTGCCAGCTTCCCAGTCTATTGTCCCAGTGCCTGCCTTCCAGCCTGATGTCTCAGTGCCAGCTTCCCAGACTGATGTGCCAGCTTCCCAGACTGATGTGCCAGCTTCCCAGACTGATGTGCCTGCTGCCCAGCTCGAAGTGCCCATGCCTGCTGCCCAGCCTGATGTGCCTGCTGCCCAGCTCGAAGTGCCCATGCCTGCTGCCCAGCCTGATGTGCCTGCTGCCCAGCTCGAAGTGCCCATGCCTGCTGTCCAGTTTGATGTGCCTGCTGCCCAGCTCGAAGTGCCCATGCCTGCTGCCCAGCCTGACGTGCCTTCTGCCCAGCTCGAAGTGCCCATGCCCACTGCCCAGCCTGATGTGCCTGCTGCCCAGCTGGAAGTGCCTGCTGCCAAGCTCGAAGTGCCCGTGCCTGCTGCCCAGCCTGATGCGCCTGCTGCCCAGCTCAAAGTGCCCGCTGCCCAGCTTGGTGTATTCCTGCCCGCTGTCATCTCGGATGTGCCCGCTGTCATCTCGGATGTGCCCGCTGTCTGCTCGGATGTGCCTGCTGTCTGCTCGGATGTGCCTGCTGTCTGCTCGGATGTGCCCGCTGTTTTCCCGGATGTGCCCGCTGTCTTCTCAGATGTACCCACTGTCAAGTTTGATATACCCGATGCCCAGCCTGATGTGCCCTCATCTGTTCGGTTGGAGGCCATGAACTTGAGACAATTGCACCTTGTTGGAGCGTCCGGAGGCCGCTCCTTTAGGGGGGTACTGTCATGAGAGGGTTTACCCGTTGGTGGCGCTATCGGCCTCTTGGATCGCAGTACCAGTGTCCACCAGCAGGTGTCTTCCAACACCCGGGACCTGCAGTAAGAGGTCTCTCCTGCTGGTGGCACTGTTGCATCCTTGGGCCGTAGTACCGGTGTCCACCGGCGGGTGCACTCCAGCAGTGTGGAGCAAACAGCACCCTCTGTGCTCAGGTGTGACTTGAAGTCAATTATAGTCAGTCCTATAAATACCCGGCAAGCCCTCATATGCTTGCCTTGGTATCTTTCTTCCTTGTGCCCTGACCTGTTATCCCGTATCCTGTAAACCTGTATCTGAACCTGAGCCTGCTCCTGACCCTGTATCCGATCCCATCCTGATTCCGTTCCTCCTGTGTTCCTATTCCCTTGTATCCATATCCCATCCATTATCTCCCTCTCCTATCCTGCCCTTGTTCAGTTGCTGACTCCCTGTGTATGACCCTGGCCTGGCTTACGTGTTTGATTTTGGTACTTCCCTTTGGCTGTATATATGATCTGTTGTCTGTGGGTTTCTGTTGGTTGGTTGAGCACTATTTGTATTTGGGGTGTTTGTTTATTTATATCACTTATCTTAAATAAACATTATTCTTATTTCACTTTACATGCGTTTTGGTTTCCTCTTTGCAGTCCACACAATCTGGTCACACCTGTCCTTGACACCCCCACTACCCTCGGGCTTGGCCAAAAGATCTCAGAATTTTCCCAGCTTTGCAAATAATAAATACCGTCAAATGCTCCTAGAGGCAATTACCCATGATATATGTACTATAGAATGGGAAAAAATACAACCATCAATAGATAATCTGACACAAGGTAAAAAGATAACACTCCAGGAACTAAAATCACTCCCTGATTGTATCATTAAGCCTAGTGATAAAGGAGGGAATGTTGTGCTATCGCAAGAAAAACAATATCTGGAGGAAGTATTCAGGCAGTTAAATGACCCTAGTTGTTATGAGAGCTGGAATAATAATCCATTTCCCAATCTGGTTAGAGAAATAAACAATCATTTGACTAGGGCACATGAAGTAGGACTCCTCACAAATAAGGAATTTCTATTCCTTAAGGTGGAGGATTTTAATAAACCCACTTTTTATGTTACCCCTAAGTTACACAAAAAAATGGATAAACCACTGGGAAGACCAATAGTGTCTGGGGCAGGGAGGCAAGAATTGGTAAGTATATAGACAAAAGGATCAAACATATAAATAGGGAACTGCCTTCTTTTGTTCAATATTCCTCCAACATACTTCGGAAATTGATTTCCCTTGAGGTACCAGAAGACTGCCTGCTGGCTGGGATTGATGTGGAATCCTTGTATTCTTTGATCCCCCCATAAGGTACAGGTGGTATCTCATTGGCTAGAGATGAGACACCCCCTTACGGGCCCCCATAAGGAATTTCTGATTGAACTTCTCGAGTCATTGTTGAATAATCATTTTTTCATGTTTGATAATAAATATTTCCACCAAAAACAGGGAGTAGCCATGGGAATCGCCTGTGCCCCATCCTTTGCCTGTCTACATCTGGGCTGGTGGGAGAAGTAGGAAGTATACAACCATCTGGCATTTAGACAACAGGTAGCCCTGTGGATACGCTACATTGATGATGTGCTGGTGGTGTAGAGGGGCTCTTTGGAACAATTGCAGATGTTCTTTGGGGAGCTCAATGACAACACTAGGAATATCTTTATAAATGCAATAGTGATAAGCGCAACTTCCTATAATTGGATAACATGCACTGAAATGATTACTGTGACAAAGTCCATCAAAAAATGCACAAAAATTATAATGATGGGGGGCGTGGCTAGCCGGCGGAGACGATGGACGCATGGTAGACTAGCTCCGCACTATCCTGGGCTCTAACAGGGGATTACAGCGACTAACAGCCCCATCATACTTCACCAGACACCGGGTACAAACCGGCAACATTCCCGGATGCCTTCCCGCAAAAGAAAAGGCACAACAAGACCAGGGAAGATGACTGACTTTCTCATACAGCCGCGCCGTCCCCCTGTCCAAGATGGCGCCGGCAGATATGCAGACGATACGCGCGGCCTCAGCTCCGGCACACAGAGAAGCCAGCATGGGAGACAAGGATCCAGCCACACATCCACCAACCCTCCTAAGGGACAAGGTCAGTACCCACCACCCCCATCTGCATCATCTAGCCCTGCAAAAAGCAAGATGAAAATGTCCTCAGTTTCTGCAGAGAAGCCAGAGCCCTCTGCCGCACCATCTCCACTACGAGGATAATCAACATCATCAAATCAACCTACTGTCTTCCTACATCACTCACTCCATTAAAAGGTACGACGCACAAAATACATCAGAATGTCTTTTACTATCACATCGTTAAACGTTAAAGGTCTGAATAGCCCTCATAACCGACAAATGGCCTGGAAAGAAGCGTCAAGGTTAAAAAGTGACATCATATGTTTTCAAGAGACTCACTTTTTGGCAGACAAACCCCCAGCATTCAGTAATCGCAGATTCCCTCAAGTTTTTATGGCAAACGGTCCAAAGAAAAAAGGGGGAGTTGCAATTGCTATAGGAGACAATATCTCATTTTCAGAAATTAAAACTCATCTGGACACCTCAGGCTGGTATATCATACTAGTATGCGAGATCTTTGCAGTGAAGTACACTCTGGTTAACATATACCTGCCAAACAACAACCAATTACGATTCCTTAAAAAAATATGGAAAAAAGTTGAATCCCTGAAACAAGGACATATAATCTTTTGCGGAGATTTCAAGGCAGTACCTGACAAAACCATTGACTGTACAAACCCTAAACAAGTAACTTATCGAAGAACAACACTGGAAAAATTTATTAACACATCGGAACTATTCGACGTATGGAGGTGCCAACATTCCTCAGAGAAAGATTTTACCTTTTTTTCTAATGTACATAACACCTACTCGCGAATAGATCTATTTTTGGTACACAAATTTTTATTGCAGAGAATTGTAAAATCAGACATTAATATCATATCCTGGTCGGACCATGCTCCAGTTTCCATAAGCGTGGGAGGAAGGAAAACCAAGACAGGAGCGAATAGATGGCGGAACGACATTTTCACTATGTCCAAACCAGAAAATCTTAAATTACTTAGAAGTTCACTAAAATAATTTTTTGAAATTAATGCTCCATCGGTGTCTGACCCTTTCACGCTGTGGAACACTCATAAGGTGGTCATAAGAGGTTTATTAATACAACTAAGTGCTAGGGCCAAGAGACAAAAGGCGGCGAGGATCAACGACCTGCTAAATAAAATAAAGTCCCTAGAATTATCCAACAAACAGAATTCTACCCAAAAGACAAGAGACCTATTATTCTATGCCAGACAAGAACTAAGAACTACCCCGGTTTCTCAGTAGGAGAACCGCCTTCGCACCTTAAAAGCACATAACTACTGCTGCAGCAACAAGGCGGGGAAACTGCTGGCAAACCAATTAAAAGAAAAAATGGCAAAACAAAGAATTCCGCACATAGAGAACCCTAAATCTAAAAAAAAAGTCTTTAACCCCAAAGAAATAGCAGACGCCTTTTGTGATTACTATGAGGCATTATACAACCTCAAAGATGACCCTAATACACCCCAACCCTCAGACAATCTGATTTCAGAATTCCTGGAAGCTATAAACCTTCCAAAAGTCCCACAACCAGCACTTACTAAACTAAACTTACCCTTCACTACCCATGAAATTGAGAAAACAATTAAAAACATGCCTCATGGTAAGTCGCCAGGACCAGATGGTTACTCATCTGAATATTATCAACTGTTTAAAACTGAATTATCCCCTTACTTAAAGCAGGTCTTTGATACCGCAATGTCCAATGCCTCGTTCCCAAAAGATATGCTAACTGCTACTATTATAACGCTGCCAAAACCCGGTAAAGACTTCTCTGTCCCACAAAACTTTAGACCCATCTCCTTGTTGAATGTGGATGTGAAATTGTACGCTAAGATTATAGCCAATAGATTGTCATCATTACTACCAGATCTCGTCAACCAAGACCAAGTAGGTTTTGTATCAGCCAGGCAAACAAATGATGCCACTAGAAGAATGGTAAACATAATTCATCTTGCGGAGGAATCTCAAGGGCCTTCTCGGCTCCTTACTTTGGATGCGGAGAAGGCCTTTGATAGAGTTCACTGGAGATATCTAACCAAAGTACTAGAGAAATTTGGTTTGACAGGCCCAATCCAACAGGCAATTTTGGCTCTATACTCATCCCCATCTGCATATGTTTTCACTGAAGGTATGTTCTCCAGAAATTTTCAAATAACAAATGGGACAAGGCAGGGGTGCCCACTGTCACCCTTAATCTTTGCATTGATTGTGGAACCACTGGCAGAAACAATTAGAGAAAACACAATGATCAGAGGCATCCCGTCTCAAGATAAAGAACACAAAATATCATTATTCGCGGATGATGTTATCTTAACTCTATCTGACCCGTATAAATTATTAAAAGCAACACAGGCGACACTAACACAATTCAGCAAAGTAGCATATTATAAAGTTAATGCCTCCAAATGCAGTATTTTAGGAATTGCAATTGACAAAACCACTAAATCAACCATGCAAAAAGATTTTCCATACCCATGGTCCACAGATTCTATTTCCTACCTAGGATTACAACTAACAACACCTGTAGCCAAATTATTCCAACTCAACTACCAACCTTTATTGAATGACTTCAAGGAAAACACAAAGAGGTGCGAGGACTAGGAATTCCAAATTTAAAAGACTATTACGCTGCAGCAATCCTAGATCAACTGAGAAATTGGTTTAGCCAAAAAGAAATAAAACACTGGTGCCAACTAGAACAAAATTGGATTCATCCTAGATCCCTTCAATCACTTATACTAGCACACAACATACATTCAATCGTAGCTCAAATTAACCATCCCACTATACAGGCTACTTTACAGGCATGGTCTCATCTAAAAAAGTTTACCAATCCCAAAGTAAGCAATACGGAAATTCCTATCCCACTAGAAACACTTTACTGGCTGATTCAGAATATCTCTTTGACACAATGGCATAAAGTAAACATTCTATTAGTGAAGGACATAACATGTACAGGCAGTGTGGTACCTTTTAATGTACTGCAGGAAAGATTCAATCTACACCCTTCAGAGTTCTTGACACACCTATAGATAGTTTCATGGTTTAAGACATGGAAAGTATCTGACTCTCAAATCCCAACACAAGCATGGAAATATCTTCAATCCTCCAACCTTAAAGCAAAAGGCATATCCCAGATGTATGCCCTAATCAATGCTAAAAGAACATTCTCGAAATTCAACATATTAAGCAGATGGGAATTAGAATTGGGCCAATAATTCACTGATAAACAATGGACACTAGCATTCCAATGTAATCGCAGATTCTCGAGGTGCTCTAACTATGAGGAACTGGCGGCAAAACTATTAGCAAGATGGCACTACACACCGTACATGATGGCAAAATTCTCTAGTGAAAATTCTAACCTGTGCTGGAGAGGATGCGGACAGGTGGGAACATTGGTCCATATGCTCTGGTCATGCCAGCATATTAGAAGCTTTTGGTCAGAAGTGTTCAAATTAATAGCGAAAACCACGGGTGTTTTTACCACATCCTCGGTTGAGAAAGCAATTTTAAGCATAAACATGGTTGACTACCCAATGCTAGTCAGATCAATAGGGATGCATATTCTATTTGCTGCCAGGTCCTTATTAGTGAGCAGATGGAAGTCCAATGAAATTCCAAGCGTAAGAGAATTGAAAACAAAAATCAATATAATTTCTGAGTATGAAAAAATAATGGCAATCAGAGATGGCAATGGAGCAAAATATACATCCAATTGGAATATCTGGAACACACTTTACCAAAGCTACGTATAATCTGTTACCTGTAGTATGATATCCACTCAAGATAACCTTTTTTCTTTTTGTTTTGTTTTTCTTCATCCTTTCTTACCCTACTGTTTTTGTATTAATGGTGTTCTGTTTCAACACCATAGTCTCTACCTCAATGGGCTAAATATAAAGTAAGGAACAAGTTCAATTAAGTTTCACATATTCATTAAAGACAAGTTACTAACTCACGATTTACAATGATGACATCTTATACTTACATTATTGTTAAACACATCGACAACAATACAACTACTGGAAATTACAAGTGGTAATATACGTAGACTCATAATCACTCTGTATGTTTTACTTTTTTGTATCACTACTCAACACCGGTTGAGGAAATTTGATGTATCTTCCTATTCTGTACATCTGTTAAATACTATTAAAAACTATTCTTAAAAAAAAAAAAAAATTATAATGATAACGATCGGTCAATTGCTGTAAAAGAAAGTCCTTTTCAAACAATGTGCCAAAGTTCCTGTAATCTACAAATCTTGTGAAAAACAATTCATGTAATAAATGATTCTTCTATATGTGATCTTTGTGTAAACGTAATGCTACCAGAGTTCTTACCTCAATGAAGAATATAAACCGCCTTAACGATTTCCCTGGGACAGATCAAATCTCCATCTCTTGATCTCACAAGGACACTGCGGTTTCTGATAATGTTGGACACGGCTACAGGTTTTCCACCAGTATCTCCGACTTTCCAGGCTCCCGATTATATGATGGTTCCAATGTTGTCAGATGTTATAAGGGGGTAAAGAAAAAGCCTCCCATAGCGTAAAAACTTTTAACTAAACTCAATTTATTAAAGGTAAAAATGGACTCTTACATTAAATGCAGTAAAAAACAGCAGTAATGATGCAAACAATTTGTTGTAGACAGCATTAGACACCTCTTACATCACTTCCTGGTTTGTTCAGTATATCCAGCCACTCCCTTGGAATATCTTTATCACCTATAAGGTAGACAGCAATAAGACTGAATTTCTGGATCTATTAATCCGCAGGGAAGGTATAAAAATAATGACCAACACCTATAGGAAGCCCACAGAGGGTAATACCCTCCTCCATGCCACCAGCCATCATTCATGGCACTTGATCAGAGGCATTCCCACAGGAAAATTCTTGCGGATTCACAGGAACTGTTGAAACATTCAGGATTTTCACAAGGAAAGCAGAGACTTGAGCCATAGATTTAAAATGCGAAGATATCCCAACTCAATTGTTAGACAAGCAAAAGTAAAAGCATTAGAGAAAAAGAGGGAACAGACCCTCGGGATGATGGCCAAGGATGAGAGGCAGGCTAAGAAAAACCAAGATAAGATGGGTATTGTAACTATTTATGGTACCCATTGGAGTCATTTGAAAACTGTGTCTCCTTATGTTGGATAACAGACTAAGGCAAATATTGGGCCCTCGCCCAAACTTGATAGCAAAATGTGCACCAATGATAGGAGATGCATTGGTTCACAGCGAGTATACCAATAGGACAAAGAAGAACTTTGCCTTCTCCTTTACTCCCCCACTAACTGGCATGCATCAATGTGGGCATTGTAGCATTTGTAGGTATGTTATTAGGACTAACACCTTCAGTGATTCAACAGGCAATCGTTCGTACCAAATTAAATCATTTGTGAACTGTTCTACTAAATTTATCATATATCAAATTATATGCCCATGTGGAAAAATTTATGTAAGGAAAATCATCAGGGAATTCTGGAAAAGAATGGGGGAGCACTTTACGAGTATTTCTACTAAGGAAGTCCCCAGTAGCCATACATTTTAGGGATATACACGGATTATCTATTACAGGGTTCAAGTGTATGATTATCTATAAACTAGAATTATCCAAAATTTGGGACAAAATTCTGTTAAAAAAGGAGGCACAATGGATTTTTCTTTTGGACTGCCTTATCTCTAAGGGGTTAAACAGTGACTTGTCCCTGCAATGTTTTCTGTAGATGCATCTACATGCATGCATTTACTAACTTGGGTATTAGTATATGACATTAGTAACTCTCTGATATATCTCTGTTTGTGCTGGTTGCTCTAACTCTAACCTCCCTGGCTCCTTTCTCCTATTGAGTGCTTTCCTGTAGTATATGCATTTCCATTTCTATATTCATTTTTATGTCCACCTGCCCAATATGCACCTTAACTTTATTGTAGCTACCTGTGATCTATACTTGATCATAGGTTTTTACGGCTGGTATGACTGCAAGTGCATTCATATTGAGGATTTATAGCCATACTTGTGACTGATATCCAAACATTAAAATATGTTTCACCAGATCCAAGGAGATGAGAAGGGGGAGCTCCTTGTATTATAGAGCTTGGGTCTGGTTAATTTGGCTTAGTCTATGACCAGTGCTATACACGTATGTTTTTAGTGGGCTGTGCACTTATTTGAATTGGTTTTACCTCACGGGTTAACTTTACCTGGGTCATGTTACTAGATGAAGGGGTGGAGTTTAGCCCTATACCCTATAGTGACAGCTGACTGCCCCACGTGTACTGACGAAGTTCCGCCCCCGGAGCGAAACAAGTAGACGCAGATGCAGGGATTTCCCTCCCCCCACTTGTCATCTGGCTCAACCACCCCATCTTTTCAGAGAGCTCAAGACTGTGTATTTAAGAGACCAGTCACCCATGATTGGATCAGCTGAACAGCGCATGGCGTACAGCAGTGGAGTATCTGGAATCTAGTAGGACTCAATCATACACAGAAGATTTGAGAGACCAGTGATACACGACTGGAACAGTCGATCAGTGCACAGTGCACAACATGGGAATTCTGGTAGGATTTCATTACACAAAGGAGAGCTGTGTTCTTTGGGAACAGCAGAGCAGACATTATTCACCTGGAGGGGAGCATAAACGGAGGACCGTGAGTACTTCTGACATTCACACGTGTGATTAAGTGTTCCCTGATGGTACTATTGACAGGTTGAGGTTACCTGGTTGTTGTTGGGAATCTCCCTGTTTTATCACTCTCCTCTGTCAGCCCTCTAACCTCTGTTATCAGCATGCTCCCTAGTAATGCTTCAATGCTGATTTAACTGCTGAATATCTGGTCTCTCACACATACCATTACGGATTATCTTATCAGTTTATAGTCTAATGATTGTCATATGCAAGGCTTTTTTTATACACCTTATGTTACCAGTACAGTAACTGGACACTGATTTTTGAAATCTGAGCTCCTATTGCAGCTGCATGGGTTTTTTTTCCTACTATTGACTGATCTTTTTGACTGACTGGTATAGTGGGTATGTGCTATATGTTGATAGCCTCATTTGGGCAGGTAGGCATCTCTGTCCCACTTAGTGCAGGTGCCTCATTCGCCCACTGTGGTTTTCAGGTGGATCACCGCACTTGGTGTTGACGAGTGCTACCTTTTTGATTTTATGGGGATCGTTTGAGTGATTATGCTTGTATTATTTGAGCCCACTGCTCAATAAATTTGTAGTAAACATCTTTTGGTGTGTAGTGTCTATTTTCTTTTTATTTTCTTTATGTTTGTCTATATCAAACAAAAACAGGCACCAAACCAGATAGTAAAAAGCAAACCTAATATATTGTCACTCAATGTGATTTGTAACTAGGCAAGCATAAAATTAACAATGGTAATAACACAATTTAGCATACAACATGATTAACAGTAAGGACTTGGCATAAGATGACATTTAGCATTCAGATCTGCATAAGCAGGAGCAAGACCAAGTGCAGCAGTGAGTAATAGTAAAGTTTAATCTACCGAGTGCTGGAATTATACTGCCAGAGCACATGTTAGTCCTAAACCGACTGTCCAAAAGAAAAGGAGGATGGTAACGCAGGGGGCAGGGGAACAAAGGATAGCAGAATAATTATTATGGGAGGGAAAGTCCTTTGAGATGTTCACCTGCTGGCTATTATAGGGGCCCTTTAAGAGCATTAGTGCACTTAACTACAGTTCCAGTTAACCTGCATGCAGTATATAGGCACGGTATAGTCTTGGCACAGAAACAAGGTAGATGAGGTTCAGATGCAGTAAAGGTTCAGTATAATGTTACATAGTTACATAGTTACATAGTTAGTAAAGTTGAATAATGTGGTATAGGGATGGTAAAGGTGCAGTCTAGGTTTGGAATAAGCGCGGTATACAGTGCAGTAGGCGTGCAGTATGGATTGGGTACACTTGGTGTCCTGTTCTCAGTGGCTCAGTCCCTGCTAGCAAGATAAGCATTTGGTGAATAGTCCTCTCACCAGTCCCTGGGATGCTGTGATGACCTCTCATTGTGAAAAGGGGGGACCCCCTTAGTCTCTCCTAAATGCCTTAGGAAAGGCCAGCAGTGTGAAGCAGAGGGTGAGTGGACACTCCAGTTTCCCTACGGCAGCGGTGCAGGTGCTGTGATGTGTCCTCACTCCCAGTCTCAGACTCGGATCTCCTCTGATATGGTCTCCTACTGGCAGGTGAATATCCAGACAGGGTGGTCGGTCTCTCTCTCTCTCTCTAACTCCTTCAGTGCCAGGGGGAAGAACTTTCCCCATCAGTTTAATAAAAATCATCTCTCCACCCCTCCCACTGCACTCTGCATATTGGGATCTGTACTGTATTGAGGCTATTCATCCCATTATATGGCTGCAGTCTCAAACTACAAATCCCAGGATTCTCAGCGCTCTGCACAGAAATCTATGGGCTTGCTTGACTTTAGCACTCCCCCTGCTGGCCAGAGGATAATGGTGCAGCATAACATCAGTATGTCAGGGAAATAAGAATAAAAGGCAATGTCTCCTTCTCCATATTGCTGTAGCCCAGTACCTGGCTACACTCAGGTTTTATATTTTTAAGGTCATGATGTGAGGCTTAATTGCCATACTGTTGCCAAAATCACAACCTGTGATACAAACTAATTACTTCTTGCTTCTACATAACTTGCAATTATAGGTACATGATATCAGTAGTGACTTTTATGTAGAAAGTCTCCATCCAGCAATGCGGCATTTGTGAACATCATCTTGGGAAGGCATGATTGACATCCACAAGCAATATATCTATTCCTTTTCCCCTGGAAGTAAGGTATTTCACAGTCCTTTGATGATGTCAAGCTTCCAATTTCTTATGAAGTTGCTAACAGATCCTAAATGACTGCAACCCTAATGCTAGCAAGTTCAATGTTAGGATAGTACAGATAAAACTACTGTGGGGGGTCCAGGATGAAGTTGGGGCTCAGTCTCCCTGCTATCACCATTGATGCTTCCCATGCACAACATACGTTCCAATTCACTATACCAGTGGGCATGGTGGAGCTATTTATATGGTTGTGTATAGCAACATATAAACAAAAATTGATATACTTTTACACAGTACGTGGAAATTTGATTATTTTTCAGTGTATTAATCCTTTTAGCATATACCCTAAGATAATTATAGGCATCTATATTTATCCTGTATAAATTGGCACTGTTCAGTTCCACTTCTCTTCCATGTGCTAACTGTAATTTTCAATTATCTGTTCTAATTCTGTATAAATATACACTGCAAAATACTACTTCTCCTGTTCAGGCTGCTGAGCGTAACTCTTATGTTGTGTATAGACGATCAGATTTGTCGACAATCAAACCGTGGATTTATTTCTGACGGATGTTGGCTGAAGCTTGTCTTGCATACACATGGTCGCACAAATGTTTTCGGAAATTCCTATCGGCAAGAACGCGCTGATGTACAACACGTACGGCGGGACTAGAAAAAGAAAGTTCAATAGCCAGTGCGCCACCCTTTGGGCTCCTTCTGCTAATCTCGTGTTTATCTCATGTTAGTAGAAGTTTGGCGAGAGACGATTCGCGCTTTTCAGCCTCATGCTTTTCAGATCGTTACTGCTCTTCAGTTTGTGTTTTTGGGTTCATATCTGTTTTTGAGTGCGTGTAGTCAGTTCGTATCTGTTTTTCATTGCGTTCTTTTATAGTTTGTATCTGTTTTTCAGTGTGTTCTTGTCTGCTCGTTTCTGATTTTCAGGTCGCTCTTCTCAGGCCTTTCTGATTTTCAGTGCGTTCTGTTAGTTGGTTCTGACCAGCTGACCATTTTCTAGCCATGTTCCGGGTACGTACTCATCGTAGAGTTTGTGCTATGTGGGGGCTTGGTGTTGGGGTTCTTACTTTGACACAAGCCCAGTCCATGAACAGGGCGAGGAGGAGTTCATGGACGAAGAATTGGTTACTCCAGCGTGACCAATTCTCGCACATGCCTTTGCTGCGGGAGATCCGTGAGAATAATTTTGATGATTTCAGGAATTATCTCTGGATGTCGGACCCCGTTTTTCACGTTGTTGGCTTTTCTGTCCCCTTATATTATGAAGCAGGACACCTGCATGCGGCAAGCCATCACTCTCGAGCAGAGGCGAGTCGCAACCTTGCAGGACTTGGCGACGGGGAGAAGTCTGCAGGACATCAAGTTCTCAACAGGCATCTCCCCCCAGGCTCTGGGAATCATTATGCCAGAGTCCTGTTCTGCCATCATTCAGGTCCTGCAGAAGGACTATATTAAGGTAAGTTTTCTCCTTTAACATAACATTCTGTGTATTTAATGTTTGCTAATGTGTATTGTATTTCTTTCATTATTCCATAATTACCATGATTGTAATATGCTGTGAATGTCCTCTTTGTCTTCATGCATGCTGGAAGTTTTTAAAGTTCCTTTTTTGTCCTTCATGCATATTTGCCTTCACTAACCTCCCCAGCATGCTATCCTGGGCCCATACACACCTAGCCTAGTCACTTAACAATGTATTTTGTCAGCTCCATTGTAGTGCTTTACCCTAAACACCCCCTAAAACGTGTACAAATGTGATTTTTGTCCTTAAATTCAGGCAGAGTGCCAGATGCTTTTTTTTGGGGTCTCAAACTCATTTGGAACCCTCCCTCCCCCAACCACTAAGTCAACCGATACCAATCCTCTATCTGCTGACTTTGCCAAACCCATACACACTATACCTACCTCTTTTGCGGTCAGATTTATGGATGAATTCACCAAAGCATGTAGTGCAAGGGCCTGCCTGAATACTTTCAAATGGTACTGTTTAAAGTTTTGTTTTCCTATTATCTTGATAGGTAATTGCAGAATGTAAAATTGTGCTTCAATTTGTACAGTGCATATTTATATTTTTGTATTATGACACTTCTTACCTGTTCAGTGGGCTGCAAATAGCGTAAGTAAGGAGGGCCTGGCCAAAGTAACACACATTATGTATGCATTCAGCTCTCAATGAAGTAGAAAGGGTTACCTGTCCAAAACACCCCCCACCCCTAAAATGTTTAAATGGGCCATCAGAGGTGGTGAGGAATCTGATAAGTGGACCTTATATTTTGTCTTTAAATACTCCTTAAAATAAATGTTATACTGATGTTGTCCCAGAATGTTTGTGTCTAATGTGCTTGTAATGTTATGTGCAGTACTATTTTTTTTTGTTTGACTCCACAGTTTCCTTCAATGCCACAGGAATGGCAGACTGTGGCATCCCACTTTGCCCAGCGGTGGGTCTTTCCCAACTGTGGAGGCGCAATTGATGGGAAACACGTCCACATCGTGCCACCTACCAACTCTGGGTCATACTATTACAACTATAAGGGGTTTAATAGTATAGTGATGTTCGGCGGTGGTGTCTGCGACATATAAGTTTCTCTATGTGGGCATGGGGAAAAATGGCTGGATGTCAGATGGTGGAGTCATCGCCCAGACTGAGTTCTACCGATGGCTCCAGTGTGGTGGCTTGGGATTGCCACCTGCAGAAGACCACGTGGCTGGTTTACCGTTTATCTTTGTCGCTGATAAAGCATTTGGGCTTGGTGAACACCTGATGTGGCCATTCCCCATGAGGACCCTCACCCAGACCAGAGGGTTTTTTTTTAATCAGAACTTGTTTATTAATAAATTGCTCATATGATACATACAATTACTGAAGTAGAAAAATAAAAAGACAGTACATACAGAATATAACTTTTTGAGCATCCATGTTATCTGAGCAATAACAGAAGATAGTACAGATAGTAAATTTCTCTTTTACCCCCCCAACCCCGAAAAATACCAACCATTACTTTCGACCCATCATCATAGAACAGTATTAGACATTTCTTCAGCCAACGGATAAGGCAGAGTTTAGTGCATAACCTTTGAATGTCATTAAACCTGTGTTTTCTACCTTTCTCTCTCACCCCCCCAACATCAACTGTCAACCTCTACAGAAGGAGCCTGTCTAGCACCAGTTGTGGTGGGGCTAGGCTAGGGTCATCTAGCCATGGCTGCCAAATGAGATCACATTTTTCCCTGTGGGGACCGTGGGTGCCATCCAGTAGGACCAGAGGGTTTTTAACTACCGGCTGGCCAGAATTAACAAGGGACACCAACACCAACCAATCTCCTTGAGGTTAAAAAATACAAGATAATAATGGTGTTGTGGAAACTTGACACACAAAACGAGAAAAAATATTATGGAGATCACTAGAAAAAAAAAATCAGGAGATCGTGACCAAAAAAAGTAGATCACTAGAAAAAAAAATATAAACATTATTCTGGAGATCTGGCGACAAAAAATTAAAAAGTTTATTCATGAGATCACAAGAAATAATAAAGAAATCAGTTTGTCAGAACTCTGTGTGAATATCAGCAGCAAAACAACTTAATTATTCTGGCATTATAAAGAAGAAGAGAATGCACTGCATTAAGAGAATAAAAACTTTGCAGCGTGACGAATGTGCTATCTCCATTACGAACGCTAGTTTTACCAGACTGAGCACTTCCATCTCGTAATTGATTCAGAGTATGCGTGGAATTTTGTGCGTCGGAATTGTCTACACACGCTCAAAATTTACAACAACAGATTTTGTTGTCGGAAAATTTGAGATCCAGCCCTCAAATTTTTGTTATCGGAAATTCAGACAGAAAATGTCCGATGGAGCCTACATGCGGTCGAAATTTCCAACAACAAGCTCACGTTGAAAATTTGTTGTCGGAAATTCCGATCTTGTGTACACGGCATTAGTATCTGATAAAATTCTGTATGTATAGTGTGATCTGGGGTAGCTCTGGAATGACTGCCAGCCAGTTTGTTAAAAGCAAAACAGTTCATTTATTTGAATCGCGGATAAACAAAAAGACAGCTTGCTTCAGCCACAGTAAACAGTACTGCTACTGTCAGGACCTGGTTCACCTGCTGGTAGCACTATGGTTCTTTGAATGGAAAGCTGTAGTTCCAGTGTCCACCAGCAGGTGTCTCTCAGCAGCCTGGACAGGCCCCACTCAGAACAGGCCTCGCCATGGTCGACCAAAGAAGTTGAGTGCATGTGCTCAGCATCATATCCAGAGGTTGTCTTTGGGAAATACACAAAAAAGACCATAAATCTATTCCCTATTTTGTAGACACTATAACATTTGCGCAAACCAATCAATATAAGCTTATTGAGATTTTTTTTACCAAATATATGTATAAGAATACATATTGGCCTAAACTGATGAAGAAATCAGTGGTTAACCTGTTGCCAACTGCCCCATGCGCCGCATGTACATTTACTGTGAGGCGGCGGCTCCTCTGTGCAGAATCACGTACAGGTACATAATATTGTAAGGATAATCTAAAAAGACTGCGCTAAGAAAATGACATATACATTGACAGCATATATAAATGTGTAAATAATGAAAAATTCAATCTTATCAGGTGATCAAAAATATAAATATTCTAGTGAAAATTAATTCTCAATGAAATAATAATATGAAACAAGTATGACATAAAATTATAATGATGAAAACAAGTGTTGAATATCAAATAACAAAAATAACCAAAAATAAAGTGGAAATATTCAGAAGAAAACAGTCCTTGGAGCCAAGGCAGATTAAATAGGTGATCATAAAGGTTAAACACCCAGCACGCAGTGAGAAATCCTCCACCTTAATAGATGTACGCTTACCAGAGGTAAGCTAGATAACAGCTTATCTATGGACATCCACCCAGGGGACACAACTCCTTAGATCTCCTCACAAAGAAGGGGCAGACAGGATCTCTCCTTTCGGCGGACCTCAAACAGCATACCGGGGGGACCCAGAAGAATGAAAAATTTCCTCCATAGTGTGAATCCGTAAAACCATTTATTGAAATAAGGAATATGTACACTTACATTAAAAATCGTAGTAGAAATTTCTAAGAGAACAGCTGGCCGGCTTGAATACACCCGTTCAAAACGAGATAGGATGGAAACGATGACGTCAGCGCGTCGGCCTTCCTACATAATATTGTACTTCCGTGTCTGCGGCGTGTACGTGCGCCGCCGGCTATCTGCTCCTGCTGGGATTGGACACAGCAGCAGCCGAACAGCGGGTCCAGTGGACCCGATGTCTGCCAGGACCCGCCAGTCGTTCCCGACAGAGGCAGAATGTAAACAAGGCAGATCACCATTCTGTTAGTAGGTAAGACAGAGATCCTGTGTTTCTACTAAGCAGGAACACAGATCTCTGTCTTCCCACAGTTAAATCATCCCCCACACAGTTAGCAAACACTCCCTAGGAACACATTTAATCTTTTGATCACCCCTAATGTTAACCTCTTCCCTGCCAGTGTCATTAGTACAGTGACAGTGCATATATTTTAGCACTGATCACTGTATTGGTGTCACTGGTCCCCAAAAGTGTCACTTAGTGTCTGATTTGTCTGCCACAATGTCGCAGTCCCCCTATAAGTCGCTGTTTGCTGCCATTACTAGTACAAAAAATAAAAATTCCAAAAAAAAAATCACATAGTTTGTAGACGCCTATAACTTTTGCACAAAGCTATCAAAATACAATTATTGGTTTTTATTTTACCAAAAACATGTAGCAGAATATATATTGGCCTAAACTGATGAATAAATTTGATTTTTTTACATTTTTTATTGGATGTGTTTTATAGCAGAAAGTAAAAAATATTGTTTTTTTCAAAATTGTCGCTCTTTTTTTGCTTATAGCGCAAAAAATAAAAACTGCAGAGGTTGTTTGGGTGCAATGTCGCGCGACTGCGCAATTGTCAGTTAAAGCGATGCAGTGCCGTATCGCAAAAAGTGCTCTGGTCAGGAAGGGGGTAATTCCTCCCGGGGCCGAAGGGGTTAAATACATGTTATCCTTGTCCAGTGATTACAATATCCACAAAGTGCCTTCTTCCTGGAATCTATGAAGACACAGTTTACATTACACCATACAATATAAAACTAAATGTATCCAAGCATTGTTTCTTTTCAAGGCCTGCGGTGCTATTTTCACTTCTACTTTTCATTTTTAATGTGCTATACATTATTTCATACAATGCAGGGACCTAGTGACTACTGGAATAATAATGTTTTTTTTCAAACTTGTTTTATGAATTATAGTTGCTGTTATATATATAGAAATACTGAAAGTGGAAAAGAATATTATAATATAAAATGGCTTATTAAAATCCACAAGATGAAATTATCCTTTTTTCATTGTTCTTGTCGCCATTAACATCCAATATTGATTTCTGCGTTTTCTTGAAACTCCATTATTTAAAATCACAAAGCACAGAGGAAATGTTGCTGTAATTGGAATTTCCATTGAAGTTCGTTTTTCTTTTGCGATGCTATGCATAGACAGACGAATGTGCACTTGAAAAAGTGAGAATTTGTATTTATTTGCAGTGCAGTAGAAGTCATCAGAAAATATAAGGTATTCAAAAACACAATCTAGAAAAAAATATACAAAATTTAGGCATGAAAACATAACAATTTGTAATGGACATTCATGCTTTTTTTTACTGGACACTAGAGGCCCCTGAGGACACACATTGCCTGGGAAACGCATTGGACAAAGCTGTCTATGTAACATCACACCGCCACACCAGTTTTTGAGGTGGCGATGTTTTGGGTGTGAGTGTGCGAGTAGTGTTATATACAGTATCTCACAAAAGTGAGTACACCCTCAAATTTTTGTAAATATTTTACTATACAGTATCTTTTCATGTGACAACACTGAAGAAATTACACTTTGCTACAATGTAAAGTAGTGAGTGCAAAGCTTGTATAACAGTGTAAATTTGCTGTCCCCTCAAAATAACTCAACACACAACCATTAATGTCTAAATCACTGGCAACAAAAGTGAGTACACCCCTAAGTGAAAATGTCCAAAATGGGCCCAAAATGTAAATATTTTGTGTGGCCACCATTATTTTCCAGCACTGCCTTAACCCTCTTAGGCATGAGGGTCCCCAGAGCTTCACAGGTTGCCACTGGAGTCCTCTTCAACTCCTCCATGACGATATCACAGAGCTGGTGAATGTTAGAGATCTTGCGCTCCTTCACCTTCCATTTGAGGATGCCCCATAGATGCTCCATAGGGTTTAGGTGCTTGACCAGTCCATCACCTTTATCCTCAGCTTCTTTAGAAAGGCAGTGGTTGTCTTGGAGGAGTGTTTGGGGTCGTTATCATGTTGGAATACTGCCCTGTGGCCCAGACTCTAAAGGGAGGGGATAATGCTCTGCTTCAGTATGTCACAGTACATGTTGGCATTCATGGTTCCCTCAATGAACTGTAGCTCCCCAGTGCAGCACTCATGTAGCCTCAGACCATGACACTCCCACCACCATGCTTGACTGTAGGTAAGACACACTTGTCTTTGTACTCCTCACCTGGTTGCCTCGACACACACTTGACACCATCTGAACCAAATAAGTTTATCTTGGTCTCATCAGACCATAGGACATGGTTCCAGTAATCCATGTCCTTAGTCTGCTTGTCTTCAGCAAACTGTTTGTGGCCTTTCTTGTGCATCATCTTCAGAAGAGGCTTCCTTCTGGGGTGACAGCCATGCAGACCAATTTCATGCAGTGTGTGGCGTATGGTCTGAGCACTGACAGGCTGACCCCCCACCCCTTTAACCTCGGCAGCAATGCTGGCAGCACTCATACGTTTATTTCCCAAAGACAACCTCTGAGTATGACTCTGAGCATGTGCACTCAATTTCTTTGGTCGACCATGGCGACTGGAACCTGCAGTAGTGTATTTAGGTTTTGTGCTGCCCTAGGCCTGACTAAACTCGTGCACCCCCTAATTTAACCACTTCAATACAGGGCACTTATACACATTCCTGCCTAGACCAATTTTCAGCTTTCAGTGCTGTCTCAGTTTGAATGACAATTGCACGGTCATCCATCACTGCACTCAAACTAAATTTTTATCATTTTGTTCCCACAAATAGAGATTTTGTTTGGTGGCATTTGATCACCACTGCGGTTTTATTTTTTGCTAAACAAATAAAAAAAGTCCAAAAATTTTGAAAAAAATATAAGTTTTGCTTTTGTTTCTGTTATAAAATTTTGTAAATAAGTAAGTTTTTTTCTCTTTCACTGATGGGCACTGATAAGGCGGCACTGACAGGCACTGATAAGGGGGCACCGATGAGGTGGCACCAATGAGTGGGCACATGACGGGCACTGATGATGGGCACTGATATGCAGCACTGATGAGCACTGGTAGGCGGCACTGATGGGTGGCACTGATATGCAGCACTTATGGGCATTGATAGGCGGCACTGATGGGCACTCATGGGTGGCACTGGTGGGCACTGATAGATGACACTGGGCACTGAAAGGCTGCAAAGATGGGTTCTTATGGGTGGCACTGATAGGCGGCACTGCTGGGCACTGCTGGGCACTGATAGGCGACACTGATGGGCACTGATATGCGGCACTGATAGGCATCCCTGGTGGCACTGACAATGGTAGGGATTGTAAGTGGGCACTGATTGGCAGCTGCCTGGGCATAGATTGGCAGCTGCCTGGGCACAGATTAGTATTTCCCTGGGGGTCTGGGGGGGCATACTTGGTCGTCGAGCGTGGATGGCCATCCTGGTGGTCCTGGGCGGCATGATGGTGGTCCTGGGCGGGACCTGAGGGGGGCTGTGCTGATAAACAATCAGCACAGACCCCTCCTATCAGGAGAGCAGCCAATCGGCTCTCCTTTACTCGCGTCTGTCAGACGCGAGTGAGGAAAAGCTGATCACCGGCTCTTCCTATTTACATTGTGATCAGCCGTGATTGGACACGGACTGACACACCACAACAACGATCACCGCGATGCGCGCCCCTGGGGGCACGCAGCGGCTTAATATCCTGAGGACATCATATGACGCCCAGTCAGAATATTGAAACCACTTTGCCGCCGTCATTCTGCTATATGGCGGGCGGCAAATGGTTAAATATGACCCACCCCTTCCTGTCAAGGTCACACCCCTTGCTCTTTAAGACCCGCCCTGCAATGGGCAATGGATTCCCTTTGCATAGATTTCCTCTCACTTCCTGTTTGGCTATGGGGCAGGAAGTGAAGGGAAATCTCTGCAATGGGACAGGGATAGTAAAAAATAAACTGACAGGGGCTATAACCCTCCCTTATTCTATCCAAAATGAAAAAAAAAAAAGCTTTGCCAAAATTTCAATTACAAAATTACAAATTTCTGATAATTTTATGGAGAGGACTAAGAAGATATAACCAAGTCAATAGTGCAGCAGAAAACATATAGCACAGTGAGGAAGGTTTGTGGTCCAGGATGATAGGACAGCCAAATTAGAAGCAGCACCCCCCCCCCCCCCACAGTTGCTGAATGCTGGCCACCCGTATACCGGAAGCAGTGTGGCCACTTTATGGGGGCGCTAGACTAATTTGGCTCTCAGCCCAGTCCACCCCATAAGACTGGCGCTACACTAACATTGTAACGCAAGCCGACGGGGACTCTTTCCGTGCTGCCCCCATGCAAAATGTTGCCCTAGGCCTGGGCCTTGTCGGCCTAGGCCAGGATACAGCGTTGGGAACCTGTCCTGTTTAACTGCAGTATGGTCTTGGCCACCATGCTGCAGCTCAGTTTCAGGGTCTTGGCAACCTTCTTATAGCCTAGGCCATCCTTATGTAGAGCAACAATTCTTTTTTTTTTCAGATCCTCAGAGAGTTCTTTGCCATGAGGTGCCATGTTGAACTTCTAGTGACTAGTATGAGAGAGTGAAAGAGATAATACCAAATTTAACACACCTGCTCCCCATTCACAGACCTTGTAACACTAATGAGTCACATGACACCGGGGAGGGAAAATGGCTAATTGGCCCCAACTTGGACATTTTCACTTAGGGGTGTGCTCACTTTTGTTGCCAGCAGTTTAAACATTAATGGCTGTGTGTTGAATTATTTTGAAGGGACAGCAAATTTACACCGTTATACAAGTTGTACACTCACTACTGTACATTGTAGCAAAGTGTCCTTTCATTTTATTTCAGATATAATAAAATATTTACAAAAATGTAACGGGTATACTCACTTTTGTGAGATACTGTATTACAATACTGGCTGACTTCTATTACGGCTAGTAAATTGTTTTTAGCTACTATATTCAGATGAATAACATTACTACACTATAATACCTTATTTCTGTTATTTGGTGGTATAATTTGGTGGAATAAGCAGCTTAGTGTCCCCTAAAGAACTTTGAGGAGAAGATCCCTACAAGTGGAATCAGTGATTGTTTTCTATACATCCATCCCTGCAGAGCATGTTATCCTCTTTCTATCATTCAAGGTTTTTTTGGTGCATATTTCCTCTTTCACCACTGGTGTTTACTTTTACTATTTGATATAGTGATCAGTAATTACTACACTATAAGAGTATTTTATTTTTATGTTATTGTTTGATATAACATCACGTCAGCCCAAGGAGGTGACACCATGTGAGAGCGGTTGTTGATGACTACATCAATATTCGACTGGACAAAGTGTGTTTTCTGTTCTCTTGATTGAGACGGCACTTGCTTCTGAGGAAGTTGTAGTATAGACTTTTCTAATTATGTAGTTCATGTTATTGTTTCCTTTTCCACTTTTTTAGGTGCTGCATTTTTTTGTTATTTTTCCTACCATTTGCTTTTATATATAGGAATATACAGAATAGTGTACTTTAAGAAGTGTGGTGGATTTTTGTGAGGACATGCTTGAACAACGCTCCCCCCCCCCCCCTTTGGCTGCATGTATAGTGGGAGGAGGTGCATCTTCGAAACAGAAGAAATGCTGATATGTACTATACAGAAGATATGGAATTGCATAGGGGGATTTTTGGAAAATGCTGCTGTAGCTAAACTAACACTTTAAAATGAAAATGTGTGAATCTAAGAAAAACAAAGGAATTAGAGGCAAATAACCCTCTAGGTATATACAATAGATGAGAGTGGAATTGATGAAGGGTGGGTATGGGATCAGGGGGACATTGGGTAGATTAGACAGTGTAAGGGTTGATCAACTGGTAAGTGTGCTGGGAAATACATTTTGCTTTTCTACTGTGTGGCATCCAGCAGGGGTGATCAGATCAGTTGGCTGCAAATAAAGGAATCAGGACCAGATGCATGAGTGAAAAAATATATATATCCATTAAGATAATGAAAAGCTTCAAAAACCAACACCAGTAAACCATAAACAAGCAAGTGAAAGATGAATGTAACAAAGCAAACCCTATATGAACATCTAACTATCTAACTAACTATATACAAGTGGGGGAAACACATATAAGCAAAACAGGATAAGGACACAAGATATGGGCAACAGGGAGCCAGGTACTGGGAGCAGAAGGTGATTAGAGGGAGCAGGAAACAGGTTCCAGGGGACAGGTCTCCGGATCAGGATTCAAGATCAAGGACAGGAACGGGTCGGATTTAGGCAGGGATACGGCTTGCAGGGAAAATACTGAAGCACTGGACCTACGTGCAAGGCGGGCTTATATAATCCCAGCAGTCCCATCAGGTGCAGCCTAACGACCTGTATGGTCCATCTCCCGGATGGCTCCTTAGACAGCCAGATGGCCCCTTACCAGGAATGGTGGACTCCTATCACGGGAGTCAAACTCCCCTTGTGCCAAGAGAGAAAAATGGCTTTAGTTGTTCATACCGACAGCCAGTCTGTTACACAGACACCTCCATACACAGTCCACCATTCCCAGGAAAGGGCCATCCGGCTGCCTATATCACTCTCTCTCTTGAGCGGGGTATAACATTGGAAGTGATGAAACTGATCTGTGGTCAAATGCATGATATCTGATATGTATGGATTATCCCACATAAGCAGGCTGTCTGACAAGTGAATATCGCTGCATTCTGGAGACTGCTACACCTTTGATAGTTGTCAGAATTACAACAGCACCTTTGGATGTTTTTATCCTCTTAATGATTTGTGTTTCTAAACACTGTTAAAACACTGTTTTTGCAGGACTATATATATATATACACATTTTTTTAAAAGAACATTTCACTATTTGTTTTTTTTTTGTGTTTTACCCCCCCTTTTTTAGTTTTATGTTTGGCGATAAATACAAAGGGTCACGTTTTTCACCATATTTAGAATTAGTTGTTATACTGATTTTTTGTTTTATATGTATTGTTTATGGATTAGGTATTATCTCTTTTAGATTGCTGCACAATTGTTGGTACATTCATTATTAGGTTTGAGTAATACTGTCACATCTGATTTACTAAATACTCACTATTTGTTTTTTGAGCACATCACAGTTACAGTATCTCACAAAAGTGAGTACACCCCTCACATTTTTGTAAATATTTTTTCTTTTATTGAGAAAAATGTGAGCGAATACAGAAACGAAAATAATGGTAAATCATAAAAGTATTACAGAGTATTGTCATACCGTTGTACATAAGAGAAATAATCACTTCATCATTGAGTCAATCGTGGTGAGGGAAATTCCCCAGCCTGTAGACTCATTTGGACCTAGATATGACAGAGAATATCAATGCTGAAATATGGTTGGTGTGCGATTGGTGTCCCTATGGTTTGGTGAGATTTGTATATTGGGGGGCGGAGATTGTTGAGTAGGGGAGTAGTGAGCAAGAAGAGCAAGTAGAAATTAGGTGTGTATTGTGTTTATAGAAAGTAGATTTGTATTCTACCTGTAGTAGGATTCTGAGGCGGGTGTTTAATGTTCTTGTGAAGTAAGGGTAAAGCTCAGTTAGGTGGGTATCGAGCTGAGGTACTGAGGGGAGGAAGGGGGGGTGGGGTATGGGAGGGAGGAGGAGGGGGGTGAAGTGGAAGGGAAGGGGTAGGAAGGGTTGGATTGGATGTCTCTGGCTTCCCTTAGTTGTTTTCATTCAGATGTGAAAAGGCAAGGTGATGTTTGGGTAGTAGAGTGAGTTCAGTCAAGGTTAGAAATCCCAGTTAGGAAGGTGGGTTCATGATAGTAGAGTATTCGTGTGTCGTCTGGTAATGTAGCCAACAGGCCCACTTTTGGCTGAATTTTGTCGGGGTTTCCCGTGAGTTGTGAATGAGTTTCTCCATTTCGGATACTTTATGAATCCTTGTGAACCATTCTTTGAGAGTAGGTACCTGTGTTGAGTGTCAGTGAATCGGGATGCACTGTTTAGCAGCATTGATCATATGCTTTGTTAAAGATTTGTGGTAAGAATTATGTGGCATGGGCGAGTGATGGAGAAGGAGTCAAGTCTAGGCTGTGGGAGGTAACTTGAGCCGTGATGTGACGTACGTCTGACCAGTAGTGTAACGGGGAGAGCATAACCACCAGATGTGAAGTAGAGTACCTCTGTCTTGGTGGCATCTCCAACAGGTCTCAGGGATTTCAGGTTTGAATTTATGTAGGAGAGCAGGGGTGCGGAACCACCTGGATTGGATTTTGAATCCATTTTTCTGGGTGGTTAAGTCTGTTGACCCTTTGTGTATGATCTTAAATATGTTCTCCCAATTCTCTTCTGTGAGTGAAATTGAGAGGTCAGTCTCCCATTTTTTACAGGCTAAAGTGTCATTGGCCTTGAGGTCAGCAAAGAGAAGATTGTGTTAATATAAGAGATGAGGTGGGTTTGGGGTGTTGTCTTAGTGCAAAGAGTTTCAAAGGGGGATAGGATAGTTGTCTTGAGCAATGAGAGGTTTTGTTCAAGGGTTTAAGGTAGTGGGCAATTAGTAAATATGTCCAGGGGGGATAGGTGTTTTCTTTAGTTTAGTGGCAATCTGGGCTGCTGAAAGTAGCTTGCCTTAAAGGAAAAATTGGTGGGCTCTAATTTGGTCTGATGGCCAATGATCAGATAGAAATAGGTGGTGCATTCCTGGAGGGAAGTCAGGGTTCAGTTTTATTGGAGTCAAAGGACCAGGGGTGGAAGAAATGGCCGTGTGTTTACGCGTCTGGTGGAAACATTGTATGGTGGGACCTATTAGAGGGTGGAGGCATATCTCTGATGGGACGTGGTGAGGTGAGATCCACAGAAGTGAATTTAGAGGTACGTTTGTATAGGAGGCTTCCAGAAAAACCCAATCTTTGTGGGGAGCGTGGACATTCCAGTCCACTATCCTGGTAAGGTGGGTAGTGGTATGGTAGTTTCGGAGGTTTGGCAGACCGATGCCCCCCAGGTGTTTTGGGTGAGTGAATTGGTTGTAGCTAATTCTGTGTGTGCGGTCACTCCAAAGGAATTTGGAGCATAGCTGTCTGTAGGTCTTGAAGAAGGAAGGTGGGATATGAATGGTGATTGTTCGGAGTATATTTAGCAGTCTCGGCAGGGCATTCATTTTCAGGATGGCCGCTCTGCCGAACCAGGAGAACAAAGGTTTGTTCCAATTTTTAAGATCGGTGGTCAATTTGTTTAGAAGGGGAAGGTGATTCTTTGCGTAGAGATCTGTTAGTTTGGAGGTGATTTGAATACCCAAATCAGTGATTGAGTCATGTTTCCATTGGAAGGGGAAGTTCTGTTTGCATTGGTCTACTAGGGTTTGTGGGAGAGAGATATTAAGGGCATAGGATTTTGACAGGTTAATTTTAAGATTGGAAATAAATTGGAAATGTTTAAATTCTGACAGTATAATTGGTAGGTAACCAGTGGGTTTTTAAGGAATATTAATTTGTCATCGGCAAATGCGGCGTATTTGTATTCCTTCGTGGGCGATTGGATTCCTTGTATGTCTGTGTTGAATCTCAGTTTACGGAGAAAAAGTTCAAGGGTTAGCACGGAGCGGATAGGGGACAGAGGGCATCCCTGCCTCATCCCGTTGCAGATGGGGAAGGCATTTGACAGAGTGCTGTTGACCCGGACTTTGGCTGAGGGATTTGCGTATAGTGAGAGGATCAGACCAATCATGTAGGGGCTCATGCCAATGGCATGAAGAACCGCAGTCATGTAGTCCCATGACACTCTGTCAAATGCCTTCTCCGCATCCAGGGATAGGAAAAAGCCTTTCTGATTTGTTTGAGTGATCAGATGGTGTAGATTGATAGCTTTAATGGTTTATCGCTG
This sequence comes from Lithobates clamitans, assembly GCA_037952925.1. Taxonomy (NCBI): domain Eukaryota; kingdom Metazoa; phylum Chordata; class Amphibia; order Anura; family Ranidae; genus Lithobates; species Lithobates clamitans. Next base: position 353,242 of record JBBGZY010001544.1, read on the forward strand.
GCTTCGCATCCAGGGATAAATCCTACTTGGTCTTGTGAGAATATGGAGGGAAGGAGTGGTAGCAGTCTGTTTGCTAGTATTTTGGAAAACAGCTTGATGTCTGAGTTTAATAGTGATATCGGCCTATAGTTCCCCGTTTGGGTTGGATCTTTCCTGTCTTTGGGGATAACCACAATGTGGGCCTCCAACATCCCCAGAGTGTGAGGGGTAGTGGGAGAGAGAGTTGAAGGCTTTCAAAAAGGGGGTTTGGAGGGTTTTCGAGAATGTTTTATATATACCGCGGATAGGCCATCTGGGCCCGAGCTTTTTCCCAGTTTTAGTTGTTTGATCGCTTGCTTACTAGAGGGATCTAGTTTCCATATATATGTGTGATTGAATTTGTCAGGGAATGTGAGGGTCATTGTGACAGGGTGGTGGTCAGAGAGCGTCATTGGGACTATAGTCGCAGCCTTCAGAAAAGGAAGGTCCTGTTGCGTGATAAAAAGGTAGTCAATGCGTGAATATTTGTTATGGGCGGGCAGAAAAATAGGTAAAGTCTTTATCTTTTGGGTGGAGTGTTCTCCAGGAGTCATGAAGGGACAGGTCTTGGAGACAGCGCTTGATTTGTCGTAGTGCCCTGTACAGTAGATGGGTTTTACCTGAGGAAGTGTCTAGCAGAGGATCTAAGGGAACATTAAAATCTCCCCCTAGTATTAATATACCTTCTTGGAAAGAAGACAATTGTTTTGTAACTGTTCGGAGAAAGGGAACTTGGGGCAATAAACGTTAGCTAACGTGATCGGTCTGTTCTGGAAGGTACCCTTGAGAAAAATGAATCTTCCCTGTTCGTCAAGGAAAATATCTGTGATTTGTAAGGGTGTATTTTTGGAAAGGAGAATGGAGACACCTTTAGATTTTGAGATGGAGGAAGTTGCGTGGTAGCTGTGGGGGAAAGAGTGATTATTGAGTTTTGGTGTATTTTTAGAACAGAAATGGGTCTCCTGAAGAACCACGTCTGCTTTCATGTTTTGCATGGTAGCTAAATATTGTGATCTCTTTTCTGGGGTGTTTAAACCTCTAGTGTTAAGGGAGATTACTTTCAGTGAAAGAGCAGAGGATTTAGTTTTGAGTTGAGCCATGTCGATTGTTTGGCAAGGTTGGCAGATCACAGAGTCATGTATTGAAAGGGAAGCCAGAGACGGGAAGGGGGGGTGGGACCAAAGTCAGAAGGGTAGAAGGCAGAGGGATGGACGGGGAGCGGGACTAGAGAGAGTGTGGGGGTGAACGAAGTATAGGTGAGAGGGGTGTGGGATCTTCCAGAAGAGTGATCTGAGTTTAGTACCGGTTATGGGGAATGTCCAGCAATCCCTCTCAGTGTAATGCGGGGGACCAGTTAGGGTCAGCGAAGGCTACCAGAGTTCGCTGTTGGTGGAGGTGGTAGGTGACGTTCGTCTAAAGGAGTGAGTACCTTGTCTCTGAGAGGTCATTCGAGTCGCGTAGGGAGGTGATGGGTAGCTCTATCAGGAACTATTCGGGAGAGGTGAGTATCTCATTGAACTCTGAGGATGGTGCAGAGTTTATGTGAGGCTATGGAGGGGGAGCGCATAGCTTCTTTAGGAGAGAAAGTCAGACAATTGACTTTGCCGTCGCGTGTAGGGTGGTAAGCAATGCAGTTATATCAATGTACGGATGGCATCATTATTCTGAAATAGGATGCAATCATAGGGTGGTTTAGTGGGTGGGAATTAAATGTACATTTAGGTATAAGACTTTAAATTTGTAAGTCAACAACTTAATAACTTGAAACTTTAAGCATGAAATATAAAACATGAAACAAGAGGGTTGAGAAGATAGCCAACTAGAAATTTACGACTATAGGATCATCATCTTCATGGCACAGGGTGTGAGAAAGTCAGTAAGTCAAAAACAAAGCTTATAAACATTACTGCAATTTTAGAGGATGTCAATATTGTTTATATTGAAAAAAAAAAAGAAGAATACCTGTGGGTATAATGGTGGGTTATTGTCGGGCCCTTGCTTCCTAGTCCGAGGGAGACATGCTCAGCTCTGGTCCAGGGGATAGCGCTAAATATAATTGTCCCTTTAGGTTTGATGAGGAAGTGTGTATTGTGTAACAGCTAGGAGTATGGATTTGCTCCAGCATGTGAGGAACTTCTAGTAATGGTGGCGGGAGACGTGGACTTCTTACCTGAGCATGTCTCTCTCATTATCCAGGCAGTAATTCTATGTCTAGAGGTTAAGGATTCTGTGAAATAGAATTACCTAGGGGAGACAAAAAAAACAGGTGGTTAAACTAATGAATCACAGCTAGACACAATAAATTAGTTCTTCTGATGAGGGGAGTGATGGGAAGAAGAGAAGAGGGGTGGGGAAGGGAGGACAGAGGAGGGAAAGGAGATGTGGGTTTGGGATAAGTATGACATTATTTGGAAGGATCAGAGAAGGGTTGAGGGGGAAAGGAAGAGGGAGGGGAAGGGTTTAGAGGAAAGTTAGAGCACCCGGCACAAACTTTAGTCAGGGATGAAGATGGTCACCGTAAACTTGTGATTCTTAGACCAGATGATGGAACAGGATCAAGTAGGGGCGAGTCTTTTGGTACCTAGAATGGGATGGCACATATAGTAGCTGAGGACATAAGTCCGTTTCATAGTTGGAACGTCATATTGGAGCTCATTAGGTCCTGTGTAGGGTGCAAGTCTTTATCCAGTGTGCATGAAGTGGTTGTAAGCTGCCAACTATCCTGCTTCCTGCCATTACTATTATCTGGTGAATAGATTTGGGTGGTATGTCATGGGTTTCAAAAAGGGCAAGCAATGTGTCATCTTGCAAACATGCTCAGATCAGGTGTTATTTATATGGAAGAGGAGAAAGTAATGGATAGAAATCTTTGTGGGATTGGTTGCTTCATCCATAGTGAGGGAGGTAATTCAGGAATTCTTTGACTCTGATGCAGCCTGTTTAACCGAAGTAGGTGAGGCCTATTTAATTTGTTCATAAACAACCTGGAGGATGGGATAAACAGTTCAATCTCTGTATTTTCAGATGGTACTAAGCTAAGCAGGGCAATAACTTCTCCGCAGGATGTGGAAACCTTGCAAAAAGATCTGAACAAATTAATGGGGTGGGCAACTACATGGCAGATGAGGTTCAATGTAGAAAAATGTAAAATAATGCATTTGGGTGGCAAAAATATGAATGCAATTTATACACTGGGGGGAGAACCTCTGGGGGAATCTAGGATGGAAAAGGACCTGGGGGTCCTAGTAGATGATAGGCTCAGCAATGGCATGCAATGCCAATCTGCTGCTAACAAAGCAAACAGAATATTGGCATGCATTAAAAAGGGGACCAACTCCAGAGATAAAACGATAATTCTCCCACTCTACAAGACTCTGGTCCGGCCGCACCTAGAGTATGCTGTCCAGTTCTGGGCACCAGTCCTCAGGAAGGATGTACTGGAAATGGAGCGAGTACAAAGAAGGGCAACAAAGCTAATAAAGGGTCTGGAGGATCTTAGTTATGAGGAAAGGTTGCGAGCACTGAACTTATTCTCTCTGGAGAAGAGACGCTTGAGAGGGGATATGATTTCAATATACAAATACCATACTGGTGACCCTACAATAGAAATAAAACTTTTTCGCAGAAGAGAGTTTAACAAGACTCGTGGCCACTCATTAAAATTAGAAGAAGAGAGGTTTAACCTTAAACTACGTAGAGGGTTCTTTAGCGTAAGAGCGGCAAGGATGTGGAATTCCCTTCCACAGGCGGTGGTCTCAGCGGGGAGCATCGATAGTTTCAAGAAACTATTACATAAGCACCTAAATGAACGCAACATACAGGGATATACAATGTAATACTGACACATAATCACACATAGGTTGGACTTGTGTCTTTTTTCAACCTCGCCTACTATGTAACTATGTAACTATTGGCTATTAGGGAAACAGATCAGTGCTGTAGCCAACCTGGATCACAACGGGAATGATCTGATACTTGGGACCCTATCAGTGTGAGTGGTCACTACCGACAGGTATCAGAGAAGTAAAATAAGCGGCAGTAACACTGGAGTGGGGTATATAACATGGAAACCAAGTCCCTGTGCCATGTGGTTGAGTAGAGGGATTTCTCGTTACCTGTTTAGGCTACGCGGGGCCTGCGGTGCACTGGAGAGGCTGTTAGACTACCATTCCGTGGCGCACCCTCATCTCTCAGCGGGGAGAGAGGAGGTAGTGGGCGAGGGCGGCAATGGCTGATGCTGAAATTGCCCGCTTCTGTAATACCATCCATGGAGGTAGCCTATTTGAGAGAGGAAGGGTGGAAGTCACTGTACCAGTCCGGTAGAGCTACTAGTGGAATATCCAGTTGGGAACAAAAATGATCCAGGTCTTCCGGTACCCTGAGGATCACTGTATGCCCTTGGTGGGAGGCTGAAAGGCCGAAGGGGAACTTCCACCTATATAATATGAATCTGGCCCTGAGCACATCTAGTAGGGGCTGCAATTCTCTCCTTCATTGCAGGGTGATGTAGGACGGGTCCTGGTAAATTTTTACCACAGAGCCTTGAACGGTCAGCTGATTGCAATTCCTGGCTGAATGGAGGATTCCTTCCTTTAGTTGAAAATCCATAAGGCAGCATACTATGTCCCTAGGGGGGTCAGTGTCTCTCCCCCTCAGGCGCAGTGCTCTGTGGATCTGCTGTAACCCGATTGGCCTGTCTGTGGGTCTTTCCAATAGGTCATTGAACACAGTAGTGACCGTTTGGGAGAGTAGGGAGGGATCAATCGATTCTGGGACTCCCCTCACCCGAAGATTGCAGGACAGACCGCGGTTGTCGAGGTCTTCCATGTGACGGTTAATGTCCCTAAGATGGACTGCGTGGGATTCTGTTATCTGTTGCACATGACATATTGGTGAATCATGGCGCGCTTGGGCTATTTCTACCTCCTCCATTCTGAGTGACATACGTGAATATCAGATCGCATGTCAGTAATGGCTGCCATAAGTGTATTTTTTATATCTGCCGCCACACTGCGGAGATCTTCAATGTTCACAGCAGGGGGATGCCTCTGCTCTGTGTGCGGTCTGGCCAAACTCCGAGCTCCGGAGCAGTGGGGGCTGATGCTCGAGGAGCGAGACTCATGTGAGGAGGCTGCGTGTGATGGCTGCATCCTGCCCATAGGCCGCAAGCGGAAGATCTCCGGTATTTGACTGCTAAGCTGCGACTCCTGTCCCCGGGGGGAGCGAGATCTTGTGGCTGAGGCGCTGCAGGAAGTTCTCACCATGCTAAAGCAGTTTAGAATGCTGAAAAGCTGAAGAAGCTGGACCTCATGGACGGGAGCTCCAGTACTACACGTCCATCTTGGAATGGCTCCAGACCACGCCCTTTTGTAAATATTTTATTATATCTTTTCATGTGACCACACTGAAGAAATGATACTTTGCTACAATGTAAAGTAGTGAGTGTAAAGCTTGTATAACAGTGTAAATTTGCTGTCCCCTCAAAATAACCCAACACACAACCATTTTTGTCTAAACCACTGGCAACAAAAGTGAGTACACCCCTAAGTGAAAATGTCCAAATTGGGCCCAAAATGTAAATATTTTGTGTGGCCACCATTATTTTCCAGCACTGCCTTAACCCTCTTAGGCATGGAGTTCCCCAGAGCTTCACAGGTTGCCACTGGAGTCCTCTTCCACTCCTCCATGACGACATCATGGAGCTGGTGATGTTAGAGACTTTGCGCTCCTTCACCTTCCATTTGAGGATGCCCCACAGATGCTCAATAGGGTTTAGGTGCTTGACCAGTTCATCACCTTTACCCTCAGCTTCTTTAGCAAGGTAGTGGTCGTCTTGGAGTAGTGTTTGGGGTCGTTATCATGTTGGAATACTGCCCTGCAGCCCAGTCTCTAAAGGAGGGGATCATGCTCTGCTTCAGTATGTCACAGTACATGTGGGCATTCATGGTTCCCTCACTGAACTGTAGCTCCCCAGTGCTGACAGCCCCAGACCATGACACTCCCACCACCATGCTTGGCTTTAGGTAACTTGTCTTTGTACTCCTCACTAGGGATGAGCCGAACACCCCCCGGTTCGGTTCGCACCAGAACCTGCGAACGGACCGAAAATTTGCACGAACGTTAGAACCCTATTGACGTCTATGGGACTCGAACGTTCGAAATCAAAAGTGCTAATTTTAAAGGCTAATTTGGTATTGTCCTAAAAAGGGTTTGGGGACCCGGGTCCTGCCCCAGGGGACATGTATCAATGCAAAAAATAGTTTTAAAAACGGCTGTTTTTTCGGGAACAGCGATTTTAATGATGCTCAAAGTAAAAAAAAAAAGTGAAATATTTCTTTAAATATCTTACCTGGGGGGTGTCTATAGTATGCCTGTAAAGTGGCGCGTGTTTCCCGTGTGCTTAGAACAGTCCCTGCACAAAATGACATTTTTAAAGGAATACAAGTCATTTAAAACTGCTTGCGGCTTTAATGTAAAGGTCCTAATGACGTGTTTAGCTCCAGCCAAAAAATTTATTTTAAGCTTTTTGGAAAACATAGTGAAGGGTTATCACCCCTGTGACATTTGTTTTGCTGTCTGTGCTCCTCTTCAGAAGATTTCACCTCACTTTCTGTCCCAATGACAAATGTTTTTAGAAAATTTGGGGTTTTAAGTGAAACAAGGATTGGTGATAAAGCATCAGTGGAAAGGAGAAACGTTTTTCCCATATTAACTCTTACAGGAGAGAATTTCCCTTCCTAGGGGTAGATTTCATCTTATTTCCTGTTGTCTCCTTCCGTTTGCAAGTAGGAGTCGTTTGTAAGTCAGATGTTTGAAAGTAAGAGCCTGCCCTATATACTCTGCAGAAATTGTGGCCTTAGGTGTTGGTGTTGCCACAACACTGTAAGCCCTCACAGGGCCCTGCTGTGAATTATTAGATCAAGAATTGTAATTACATGCCCCTGTTGAACAGGGGCAGAAAAATTGGGCCTTTGGTGATGGTGGTGGTGCTGGTGCCACAACACTGTAAGTCCTCACAGTTACTCTTGGTGGGCACTGGAATGGGCCCTGCTGTGGAATATTAGATCAAGAATTGTAATTACATGCACCTGTTGAACAGGAGCAGAAAAATTGGGCCTTTGATGGTGCTGGTGCCGGTGCTGGTGCCACAACACTGTGAGTCCCCACAGTTACTCTTGGTGGGTGCAGAAACGGGCCCTGCTGTGAAATATTAGATCAAGAATTGTAATTACATGCACCTGTTGAACAGGGGCAGAAAAATTGCGCCTTTGGTGGTGGTGGTGGTGCTGGTGCCAGAACACTGTAAGTCCTCACAGTTACTCTTGGTGGGCGCTGGAATGGGCCCTGCTGTAAAATATTAGATCAAGAATTGTAATTACATGCACCTGTTGAACAGGGGCAGAAAAATTGGGCCTTTGGTGGTGGTGGTGCTGGTGCCACAACACTGTAAGTCCTCACAGTTAATCTTGATGGGCGCTGGAATGGGCCCTGCTGTGAAATATTAGATCAAGAATTGTAATTACATGTCCCTGTTGAACAGGGGCAGAAAAATTGGGCCTTAGGCACTTGTACTGGTGCCACAACACTGCAACCCCTCACAGATACTCTAGTTGGAGAGCAGGAACGAGCCCTGCTGCAAAGTATTGCATCAAAAATTGTAATTACATGCCCCTGTTAAACAGGGGCAGAAAAATTGGGCCTTAGGCAATGGTGGTGGTGCCACAACACTGCAACCCCTCACAGATACTCTAGTTGGAGTGCAGGAACAAGCCCTGCTGCAAAGTATTGCATCAAAAATTGTAATCACATGACCCTGTTACAGGGGCAGAAAAATTGGGCCTTAGGCAATGGCGGTGGTGCCCAGAACCAAAAATGTTCTTACAAGCTATCAGCATGATCATTGAGGAGGAAGAGGATAATCACTCAGCATAACAGGATAGTCACTCAGCATCAGCATAGGCAGTCTTGAAGGGATCTGACATTTCAAAAAAAAATATTTGGTTAGATCAGCATCAGGTGCTTGGTAGCTGGTGGTGATCCAAGACTGATTCATTTTTATGAAGGTCAGTCGATCGACCGAGTTGGTGGACAGACGCACCCTGTGATTGGTTACAAAGCCTCCAGCAGCACTGAATGTGCGTTCCGAAAGAACGCTGGATACAGGACAGGCCAGGCCAGTGATCCATCCTCAAGACCCAATAACCCAGAGAATTTTCGGTGGGAAAGGTGTCCAAGTCAGATCTTGCCCCTAGGTATTCCTGCACCATGTAAAACAGACACTGGCGATGGTTGGTGGAACCGATCATACCTTGGGCTGCGGACTAAAAAATTGTCTTAACGCATCTGTCAGACAGCCACATTCTCCACCGTTCCTTCTTTGACTGACCGAAGCCTCAGCAACACGTTGTCCAGGAACAGGAGTTTGTAACCTCCCAGTCTCTGGGAACGTGTTGCACAGACCTTTCTGCAAGGCCTCCCGAAGATGTTTCATCCTCTGCTCCCTCTACGATGGCAAGATAAGGTCCGCAACCTTACCCTTGTAACGTGGATCAAGGAGGGTTGCCAGCCAGTATTGATCCCTCTCCTTGATACCACAAATACGAGGATCCTTCCGCAGGCTTTGCAGGATCAGGGAGGCCATGCAGCGTAGGTTTGCTGAGGCATTTGGTCCGAAGTCCTCTGGGTCACTAAGGACGACATGATCCGCAGCCACCTCCTCCCAGCCACGTCCAAGTCCATGGGTTTCTGGGGACTGTAAATGATTCCTTAAAGACTGCTGCTGATGCTGAGTGCCAGGCTCCACCTCCATGCTGACACAATCCTCCTCCTCTTCCTGTGTGATCGGCGGGCACGCAGTAAAACTGTCTGGATAAAGGGGGCCTTGAGAGCTAAGGAAGTCCTCCTCCTCCTGCCTCTGTTCTGCCTTAAGTGCCCTGTCCATTATTCCACGCAGCGTGTGCTTCAACAGGTGGACAAGGGGGACAGTGTCACTGATGCATGCACTGCCACTGCTCACCCTCCTCGTGGCCTCCTCAAATGGTGACAGGACAGTGCATGCATCCCTGATCATGGCCCACTGGCGTGGGGAAAAAAAACAAGCTCCCCTGACCCTGTCCTGGTGCCATAGTCGCACAGGTACTCTGATGGCCCTCTGCTGTGTGTGCAGCTGCTGCAGCATGGCCAACGTTGAGTTCCACCTGGTGGGCATGTCACAGATTAGGCGGTTCTTGGGCAGGTTAAATTCCTTTTGGAGGTCTGCCAGCTGAGCACTGGCATTATATGACTGGCGGAAATGCACACAGACTTTCCTGGCCTGCCTCAGGACATTCTGTAAGCCCGGGTACCTGCCCAAGAACCGCTGCACCACCAATATAAGGACGTGAGCCAAACAGGGCACATGGGTCAGTTGTCCCTGTCGGAGTGCAGAGAGGAGGTTGGTGCCATTGTTGCAAACCAGCATTCCTGCCTTAAATTGGCGTGGCATGAACCTGCCCCTGCAGAGCTCACAAAATCTGCCCCAGTGTGGCTCCTGTCCCCCAAGCACACCAGCTCAAAGCACTGCATGGCATCTTTTGGCCTGCGTACTTGCGTATCCCCTTGAACGCCTACGAAGCACCGCTGGTTCCGAGGACAAAGCACAGGAAGAGGCCATGGAGGAAGAAGAAGAGGAGGGGGTGGAGGAGAGAGGTGTGTCAGAATCACCAGTACTGGCATTTTGGAGGCGTGGTGGCGGAACAACCTCCAACACTACTGCACCTTTTCCTGCATCCTTCCCAGCTGCCAGAAGAGTCACCCAATGCGCCGTGAAACTTAGGTAACGTCCCTGTCCATGCCTGCTGGACCATGAGTCAGCGGTAATATACACCTTACCACTGACTGCCCCGTTCAGTGAGGCCAAGACATTGCCTTCCACATGCCAGTAGAGAGCCGGAATCGCCTTCCGTGGGAAAAAGCGGCGTTTGGGAACCTGCCACTGAGGAACCGCACATTCCACAAACTCACGGAAGGGGGCAGAGTCTACCAACTGAAAAGGTAGCAGTTGAAGTGCTAGCAATTTTGCCAAGCTAGCATTCAACCACTAGGCATGTGGATGGCTGGGAGCGAACTTCTTTCGGCGGTGCAGCAGCTGGGGCAGGGAAATTTGCCTGGTACAATATGGCGGCTTTGACACGCCTAATTCCACACCTTCATTCCTCTCAGTGCAGGTCTCAGAGAGGACTGAAGGTATAGTGGGGTTGGAGATCTCAGCTGATGAGGAGCAAAGAGAGGTCCTCTTTGTTCTTTGGTGTGGGTCTTTTAGGTACGCTTGCCAACAAACTGCATGGCAGGTCAACATATGTCTGGTCAAGCATGTGGTGCCCAAGTGGGAGATGTTTTGGCCACGTGAGATACGCTTGAGACATATGTTGCAAACAACAGCGGTGCGATCTGATGCACTCATCTCAAAAAAGGCCCACACCAAAGAACTTTTGGAATAACGCGCAGAGACAGCAATGCCCTGCACATGTGGAGCTCTGCGTTGTGATGCAGTCAGTGTGCTGCCCTTAGGCTGGCCCCTGGATGGCATCCTGCCTCGTTGGTGATGTGCCTCCTCCTCCTCCTCTCTTCTATCAGGCACCCACGTTGAGTCAGTGACCTCATCATCCCCTCCCTCCTCATCACTGGAGCAAACCTGGCAGTATGCTGCAGCAGGGGGAGCATGATTGCCAGATTGCTGTCCTTCTTGGGCACCCCCTCTGTCTGGGCTCACGTTACTGCCTTCATCTAGCTCAGTACCATCATCAGAGCCTTCAAAACGCTGGGCATCCTCCTGGAGCATGTACCCAACACTGTGGTCAAACAGTTCGAGGGACTCCTCAGGAGGACATGGTGGGGCTAGGGAAGGAGTCACTGATGCCATTGAGCCGAGGGAAGAGGCCGTGTTGGCAGCTGCTTTGCCAGACAAAGTACCCTGAGCCTGGGTGAGAGAGGATGAGGAGGATGAGGACAGCTTGGTCATCCACTCGACCAAGTCTTCCACATGTTGCGGCTCAACACGGCCAGCTGCTGAAAAAAAGGCCAAGCGTGTCCCACGGCCACGTGCTGATGAGGATGCACCGTGTCCACAACCAGCACTGTTGCCTCTAGACATAGAGCCTGCTTGCCCTCTTTTATTGGCTTGTGACTGTCTGCCTCTCCTTGTTGCCTTCCAGACATACTAATGGCCTGCAGTGAGCTGCACAAAACTGGGATGTATATATATATATATATTGTGACATTGGGGATTGTTCAGGTCAAGTGGATAGATGCGTTTTGGTGCAGATTGGTCCACATCAGAGAGGCATTTATAGTTAAGGGCCTGGTAGCCCACATTTATGAAAGTGAAAAACAAAACAAAAGTCCATCCAGAAATCCCACGCAGGGGTCCAAGCTTCAAATACAGAATTAAATACAGAAAATCCGAATTAAAATGCTAGCCCACCTGGCTACTCTTCAGCAGTAATGCTGCTATAGGTACAGGCCCCTCAAACGAGCCGCTTGGATGCACACAGTCTTAGGCTCCTTGGCCGCACACAGCTTCAAGAGCTTCAACGCACACAGCTTTGGGCTCCTTGGACGCACACAGCTTTGAAGCCCTTCAACACACACAGCTTCTGGCTCTTTGGACGCACACAGCTTTGAAGCCCTTCAACGCACACAGCTTTGGGCTCCCTGGACGCACACAGCTTCAAGCCCTTCAATGCACACAGCTTTGGGCTCCTTGGACGCACACAGCTTCAAGCCCTTCAATGCACACAGCATCTATTCTCACACAGAGACACTTACTAGCAGCCACTGCTCCAACTTCACCTTCCTCCACTCTCTGCTCTCACCAGCCCGTCGTTATATGGGCTGTGTGCACCTGGGCACACACCCTGCTGGCTGTCCACAAGACCCGGACACAGGGTTGGAGATCCCATCCCACCCAGGACTCTGAAGGATCTCCAAATTACAGAGCCCCATAGGGAATTAGCAAAACCTGGAGAACACTGCCAGAGCAGTTTTCTCTGTTTCAAATTTACGCTCTGTAGCTCTGCACTCAGCCAATATGCAGACTCTGTGTCCACTTTAACCCCATTTTCATAGGGACAGAGCCTTGCTCTGCCACAATATATATATACCGATTATACTGCAGCTAGCAGAATCAACTGCCTGCCTGTAGTATTATTAGTATGATAACACCTGCACTTGTCTTCAGGTAGCTATACTGTAGGTGCAACTGGAAAATACGTCAAGAGCCTACACAAGCACCTGGCTGCAGGTAGCTATACTGTAGGTGAGACGGTGCGGGGTACACAGTACAGTGACTGGAAATACTTCAAAGAGCCTGCACAAGCACCTGGCTGCAGGTAGCTATACTGTAGGTGAGACTGTGCGGGGTACACAGTACAGTAACTGGAAATACTGCAAAAACACCTGCCTGCCTGTCAGTATATTAGGAAGAGAAGAACAGGATCTAGCTAAACTGAATACAGTATATATATATATATATATATATATATATATATATATATATATATACAACACCTGGGATGCATATATATACACCATACACTGTAACTGCAGCTAACTGACTCGACCTGCCTACTCTATCTAACTTAAATCAAATTACACTGTCTCTCTATCTCTGTCTCAACGCCGGAACACACTACACAGGGCCGATGTGCAGGCGGCCTTATATAGTGTGAGGCATGTACTAAACACCCTGAGCCATAATTGGCCAATGCCTCCTTGGCTTTGGCCAATTATGGCTCTCTGTACACACAGCGCTGTGATTGACCAAGCATGCGGGTCATAGTGCATGCTTGGCCAATCATCAGACAGCAATGCACTGCAGTGAATTATGGGCCGTGACGCGCCACTCGAATTTGGCGCAAACGGACCATATAGTTCGTAATTCGGCGAACGACCGAGCACACGATGTGCGAATCGAACATGGGTTCGACTTGAACACGAAGCTCATCCCTACTCCTCACCTGGTTGCATTGACACACACTTGATACCATCTAAACCAAATAAGTTTATCTTGGTTTCATCAGACCACAGGACATGGTTCCAGTAATCCATGTCCTTAGTCTGCTTGTCTTCAGCAAATTGTTTGCGGCCTTTCTTGTGCATCATCTTTAGAAGAGGCTTCCTTCTGGGACGACAGCCATGCAGACTATTTTGATGCAGTGTGTGGCGTAGGGTATGAGCACTGACAGGCAGACCCCCCACCCCTTCAACCTTTGCAGCAATGCTGGCAGCACTCATACGTTTATTTCCCAAAGACAAGCTCTGGATATGATTCTGAGCACGTGCACTCAATTTCTTTGGTCGGCCATGGCGAGGCCTGTTCTGAGTGGAACCTGTCCTGTTTAACTGCTGTATGGTCTTGGCCACCATGCCGCAGCTCAGTTTCAGTTTCTTGGCAACCTTCTTATAGCCTAGGCCATCTTTATGTACAGCAACAATTCTTTTTTTTCAGATCCTCAGAGAGTTCTTTGCCATGAGGTGCAATGTTGAACTTCTAGTGACCAGTATGAGAGAGTGAAAGCGATAACACCAAATTTAACACACCTGCTCCCCATTCACACCTGAGATCTTGCAACAATAACGAGTCACATGACACCGGGGAGGGAAAATGGCTAATTGGGCTCAATTTGGACATTTTCACTTAGGGGTGTACTCACTTTTGTTGCCAGACATTAATGGCTGTGTGTTGAATTATTTTGAAGGGATAGCAAATTTACACCGTTATGCAAGCTGTACACTCACTACTTTACATTGTAGTAAAGTGTCATTTCTTCAGTGTCGTCACATGTAAAGATATAATAACATATTTACAAAAATGTGAGGGGTGTACTCACTTTTGTGAGATACTGTATATCACCTGAAATTCATAAGGTGATTGGGTGAGTGCAGAATTTTTATATGTTACACAAATAGGACAAAATAACAGAAAAAGTCAATGTGCATAACTATTCACCCCCTAAAGTCAATATTTTGTAGAGCCACCTTTTGCTCCTATCACAGCTCCAAGTCGCTTTGGATAAGTCTCTATGAACTTGTCACATCTTACCACTGGGATTTTTGCACACTCCTCCTTCCAAAACTGATCCAGCTCCTTCAAGTTGGATGGTTTGCGCTTGTGAACAGCAATCTTTTAGTCTGGCCACAGATTAAAAAGTTACATTTTAGTTTCATCAGACCAGAGCACCTTCCTCCATACATTTTGGAAGTCTCCCATATCATCAAAGATTTGGAGGAGGAGGCCCAGGGAGAGCTGTGAGGGAACTTTGCCTGTACACGGTCATTGGCAATGTCTTTTTCATCACACAGTCATTGATAAAGAACTCCTGGAGCAGAGGGGCAGGTGAAGCTGTCAGAACGTATGGTCTGGTCAAGTTCTCCATCAAGGACTCAGGGCAGTGAAAGGTCAGTGAGTGTTACCACAGTGGAGGGCTGGATGTTCCCGGAAGTCTGTGAGGGAACTTTGCATCTGCACGGTCATTAGCAAAGTCTTCATCATGTACATGGTGAATGATGGGGAGTCCTGGATCAGAAGAAAGACTGTGGAGTTATTTGTCAAATAAATGTGGCCTGAGGGCACAGGATTTGCAAGCTGGGCTGGCTGGGAACAGTAGTCCACCATCCAGGAGAATGCTTTTAAACTACTAGGCTTCCTAGGAGAGGTACTGCAGGCCCCAGGCTTAGTAGCAGCGAGCAACCAGAGCCTGCTTAAGGACTTGTTCAGAGTGGATCCTTACTGCTCAGTAGAAGAGGATGTGGCACTAATTCACTTAAGGATAAGTTTTGTGCAGGAGGAAAGAAGTTTTGTGCAGGAGGAACGAAGTTCTGGGACCATCACTCTTACACGGTAAAGAGTGGTGTCCTCATATTTTACATGGTAATGGATAGGGAATTCTCAGAAGAAATAGTCTGCAGGAGTTAAGCAGAGGAGGAGCAACAGTCTGCATAGTGATGCAGGAGGAAATTCATATTAATCATAAATGCACATCATCTCTTCGGGCTCTAACTATGTGCTTATGTGTGTAATCAGTAAAATATGATGGCAATTGAAACATCCTATAGGCATCCCATATACCCTTTTCCCCAACCAAGTTGTACCCCCCAATAAACAAACAAAAACAAAACCAGCAAGAGACTGTTCATTGTCTCAACAAATGACGTATGGAGTCTGGCAGCGGGGTGAATTGGTGGATTGTCTGTTGCTAGTAGCAACTACACCGCTACATGTGTTATGATCCATCACATATAATTCAGATTAAAAAAACATTGAACTAAAGGCTGTAATGTATCAAAATAGATAAAAAGGCCAAGGGGGGTGTATACTTTTGCAAGGTACTGTATGTGTACACATACAGTACAATACAGTAGAGTACCTAGGTATGTGAGGCATGGCCTGTTATTCTAATTACGCATTTCAAAGGGGACTTGTTGATCAAAGGGGATACTGACCAAACAATATTTACTCCACATATCAAAGGGGACAGATAGTGACTCTGTGCTATGTTGATGTTAATATGCAAGAATGTGAATTAGGGCAGTTTATGACTGCAGCTGTTTACGGCTAGGGGTCATTATCTGTCAATCTGAAAGACAGAAGCAGATCAAAGGCCTAATGGAAACTGCCAATTGAATTGCTCAGCCCTTCGGTGTATAAGGTGTATAAGCTGGCAATCAGTCTTTTCATTCTCCATGAAGATGAAGGCACAGGTCTAGATATAATCTAGGACAAATGGGACTCTGAAGGCTACTGTTCGTTGCCATATTTACTCTGTTGAATTTTGTCATCTATTCCAAGTATCTTATGGAGTTTGTTCTGTCTGAAGCTTCAATAAATGCATCTCTCTGGAAGAATTGGGTTTCTGCTGGAAATTACTCACATCATTATAATAATAACTAATTAATAATCATCTACCCACTATACTACATCACTACATTGGTGCATCAAATGCGGTGAATAAATTTTTTTTTTTTTAGTAATATAGTCAAAATGTGTTTGATAACAAAATTTCAGAAAGTAAAAGAAAAGGTTGTATTGTGCATGGCTTGTTATCTTGCTGCTTAACTATGGAAAGTTATTTGAAGGGTAAGGTAGAGGAAATTGCCCAGTTACAGAATGCACTTGATAATAGCAACAAGGTTTTTGAGAGGTTACAAAACCAATCAAAAACTGAGACTGTAAATTTAAAATTGCATGCAGTTACCATTGGGGAAGCTTTACTTGAGAAATCTAAATGTTGTGATGAATTATCAGAGGAAAATGAGAGATTAAAATTAAGAATTATGGAATTAGAGGAGAGATCTCGGGAATGCAGATATGCATCAAATCTTGGATTCATCAATCTGCAGCAAAATACAAACTTGAACTTTCAATCAAATGAAACCAGACCTCATATTAAATCTAATCAATCACTGCCAGCCACACCCAGTGACCACCACAGTTTACAACAATAATAATAATACAGGTGAAGTTTAGCTCGTAACGAAGCATCTGAAACTAAAAGAATTAGATGCAATTCTTAAAGAAATAGGATTGGTTTCCTGCCATGATTTGAACAGATTTTTAAAATGGTTTTGTGACGTGCAGCAGGTCAGAGATATGTACAATCTAATCCCATCTGATTTAGAAAGAGTTTTAAAAAATTCTATAGGAAATGGTCTTTGGATGAGAATTAAACAGATCTGTATCCAGCCTCTCAGGACAAGGGACATATTACTGGAATTATTGTGTGTTTTATATGTAGTACATTCTAAAGTTACTATTCATAGGAAGATCCAACAAATGCAAAGTGAATCTCCCTATGTATAGTTACACAGGATAGCAACTATTATGGAATTATTGGTCGGTAATAATCTTGCATTTGAGCATGGAGGCTTGGTACATATGAGTATGGTTCTAGATGCTTTGCATGAAGATATCAAACAAAATATTTTATTAGTTACCCCAAATCCTCATGATTTAAATGACATATTGTTGAGAGCAGATCATTTATTGAGAAAGTTAGATGCACAGACTGTAGAAATTGATTTAGCCGCATTGTTTAGGACAAAGGGGGAGACACCAGATCAAATATAGGTGATATTAACCTCTTGCTTACTGGGCACTTAAACCCCCCTCCTGCCCAGACCAATTTTCAGCTTTCAGCGCTGTCACACTTTGAATGACAATTGCGCAGTCATGCACCACTGTACTCAAATTTTTATCATTTTTTTCACTTAAATGGAGCTTTCTTTTGGTGATATTTAATCACCATTTGGGTTTTTATTTTTTGCTAAACTGACAAAAAAGACAGAAATTTTTGAAAAAAAAACCATGTTTCATAGTTTGTTATAAAATTTTGCTAACGGGTAATTTTTCTCTTTCATTGATATTCGCTGATGAGGCTGCACTAATGGGCACTGGTGGGCTGCATTGATGGGCACTGATGGGCACTGATGAGCTGCACTGATGGGCACAGATAAGGCGACACTGATAGGCACAGATAGGACGACACTGATGGGCACTGATAAGACGGCACTGATGGGCACTGATAAGACGGCACTGATGGGCCCTGATGGGTGGCACTGATGGGCACTGACAGGTGCCACTGATAGGCACTGGTAGGTGGCACTAATGGGCACTGGTAGGTCGCACTGGTAGGTGGCACTGGTAGGTGGTATTGATAGGCAGCACTGGTAATGACGCACTGATTGGTGATTTATAGGCGGCACTGATAGGCGGCACTGTGGGCACTGATAGGTGGCACTAAGGGCACTGATGGGTGGTACTGTGGGCACTGATAGGCGGCGCTGGTGGGCACTGGTAGGTGACGCTGGTGGGCACTGGTAGGTGACGCTGGTGACACCTCCACGATCAGGACCGATGTCCCTCTCGCAGCCGCTGGTGATCGGCTTTTTTTTCCTCCTCACGCTATCAGTGTGAGGAGGAAAAATAGCCGATTACTGGCTCTGTTTACATCACATGATCAGCTGTCATTGGCTGACAGCTGATCACGTGGTAAGGGGTCGGGATCGACCCCTTACTCCGATCTGAGATCAGGCGAGTCTCATAGACTGCAGGGGGTGCGCAGGCCGCTCAAGCATGGGGGGATGTCCAGGGATGCCCTCCCGGCAAATTAAGTCTGCGCTGTAGCCGTCTTTCGGTAAGTGGTTAATATGAAAAACAGAGCTGACCAAAATAATAATAAGAAAAGGTCCAAGACCTGGATACCATTTTCTCAGTTAAAACAGAAATATGACCACGTGAATATTGAGTATGATAAGATGAGAATAGAACATGACACATTATTGGAACATCAGTAAATAATAATAAAAAATATAGTCTCAGTGACATAGCGAAATGAAATAACACATTTACAAGAAACTATAGTCAACGTTGGTTGCAACTACTTTATTATATTTGTGCACATAGATTTGTTGCGATTTGATTTTACTTTGCCTCTATCTCCATAGACTTATCTGTATATGCAGCGGCATATCATGAGTTAAAACATCTAGTAAGTTTTACCAACAACAGTGCTTATATACACGACGATTTCATAGTTCCGATCCTTGTTTCCACAGAGTCAAACATCTTCTGATGGTGTTTACATATGACTCCACTTCTCCATTTTTCCTTTCATGTCTCCATAGACCATTGCATTTATAGCTATAGAGACACATATACCGGATTATTCTAGTTGTGTCTCTCTATGTGTTTCCACTTTATTGCTTGCCATTCAAACCCCTAATAGGTCGATGTTATGACATCCTCCCTATTTTTATTTTTTAAATTTTACTATCATGTTCAAGGGGAAGTGGTCTCACTTCCTTTTGACTAACATGGGGATGTTTGTAGTTCCACCGCTGAATAGTATGACTGACTTCATGTTTATTTGAACACGCTTCAACACTCTAAATATTTTAAATTACATTTCTTTTGACTAATATGAATATTAATGCGGTTCAACTGCTGGTCAGAGTAGCCAATTTCATGTCGAACCTAATACTATTTAACACTCTAGACACCCCTAATAAATTTCACTATGGTTTGACATAGCGACAAGAAGGTTTAATAAATATTAACAAAAACATCAATATAAACTAAATTAACAAACAAAAATAAAGCTACTCATATTTCATTTATAATGTTAATGGAAACAGATTAAATTTTTGATTACATTAATTAATCTGTGAGAGTTCCCCCCCCCCCTTTACTTTCCCTGCCATCTTTCACTTCGGGAATCTGCCATCAAGTTTGGTTCTTTTTCACGTTTCATTAAACTTCTTATCCTTCCTCCTGGAAATTTATTACCAAATTTGACCAAAAAAAAAAAAAAAAAATTTTTAGCGAGCATTCCCTTGATTGATGGTTTAGACATAGAACTACATATTAATCTCTATAGGCTTTTCAGATGGTCTTTCATTCAGCCAATATGTATATGGTAGCTGAAATATGCCCTTTTTTACTCTCTATAGACAATTGTAGTCCTAATGAGCAAGATCTTTATGTGTATGTGTGTGCAGGAGTTCGTGCAGAACCGTACAGAAGCCGATTTGTTTCAGCTGAAATTAACCTTCCCACACCCACACCCATATATACACACACCTGCACATACGCACAGCTCTGTGCATGTCAACTTTTTGTAACATTTTGTAATGTAGGTTTCAAACTAAATATGATTTAGTTTTGTCATGAACATGGTTTTATATCCCATTAAATGGTTTTCTCTTATCACAGCACTCAAGAGTTTACTCAGAGTATGAAAACATGTCAAACCCTATTAATTAATGAAAGAATCATGGGTATCGCTTTTCGGTAGAAGCTCTTCACAGTATATATTTGTTTCTTCTTGACTTTGTTTATTCAGAAGAAATGTTACATTCTTAGAAACTACGAAAAGTTGTTATTGTATGTTAACAAGATACTGGAGTAAATATAAACAACAAATGTATATTTAAAAAGAATTTGATACAATTATATAACTTTTAATTATATAACTTTTACTATAAATAGGGGAGACATGTATCCACTGACTGTTTTCTCTGTGTATTTTCCTTCCCGTTCCTTTTTACGTGATCAGGTACTCTTTACAACACAAATGATATTAAAAATAATGTCAATATCATGTACCCTCATATGCGGTCTAGCCACAAATGTCATTTACCACATTTATCACGTACACAAGCTTAGCTCTTGATTTCTTTAAATATATATCACCATTTATTTTACTCGAGTTTATTTTTATGTATTTTGTTATTTTATTTATTCATGACACTAACAAAATTCACATAAATTCCTTTTATCACCTATTACAATCAATTTATGTTTGTATCACCACATTTACACCTATCCTGTGGTCTCTTCACTTATAATTGATTTCAGCATTCATTACAATTATATTTTGGAATTTTTATTCTTTATTTTTAAATTTTATATAATATATTTCATTATTCCAACTCACAAATAATTTTTATGCACTTTTTCATACTAAATAATTTTGACACTTTCACATTTACCTCTACTGCTCACACATATACACTTTATATGCATAGTGACTTTCAAGATTTAAATGCTCACTCACACTCACATTCCCCACAGCTGAATCTCAGCTGCTTCATGTGTTTGCATTGATTACTTGGTCACGTGATCAATAATAGTTAGTACATATGTGGTCTGATTTTCTATTATCATTAGCTATGAGTAAGCACTTGGACAAGTGTGAAACGCGTTAGCCTATGATCTGTACACTCTGTCTATGATGTCCTGTACCTGATGTGTTCCTGATTTTAAAATAAAGAAACTTGGATTATTACTTCCTGGAGTGCGGCTGTCCAGATCTTCTCGTTTGCATATAGTCTCTACTAGCATGAGCCAGCACCTGGAACCTCTCATCTCTGGAGAGCAAGATCAGCTTTACACCTGGTGAGACCTAAACTAGTGCGGGGATAACTTTTGTATTGCAACATTATTGGAACAGTTGAAGAGGTTACAGGGTGTCATAAATGCAGAAGATGTACATTCTCCAGTTTTGTTTTTGAATGAAAATCACACTTCTCTGGCAGTGGGGGTAAATTAGCTTCAAACTGTAAACATGTAAATAGTAACAAAAAGGAGAAAAAACTGCGATTGGAAAATTCTAATGAGCAGCAGCTTATTGTGGGATATAGACAAAAACAAATATGGAAAAGAGAAGCTGCGGTAAATAAATTAAAAAATATATATTGAACCTTAAAATTTACTTTTCAGTATGAGCTATAAAGCAAAAAAAAAATAAATAAATAATTTGTGAGAAAATAAATAGTCCAAAAAACATATAAAGAATGAAACATTGTGATAATGCTAAGTAGAGTCCAAAATGTTGAATGGTGAAATAGTTTGAGAATTACAACCAGTGATTTGACATGGCGAAGTGTATCCCCAACTAGTGAATTGCGTGCTTACCAGAAACGTAATCCAATTAGACAGATGGCTTAAACCCAGCCCAGGCCTCGATTTGAAACAAGTCACCATGTAATGAATACGTAGCAAGCTTAAATCGCAGGTTGGCATTGATTCCACACCACAAAATCATCCTGGAAAAGAAAATGGATATAACATAGCGTAATATTGTCAAAGGTATACAATTTGGGATATTAATAGAAAGCACTCACATTGTGAAAAAGGAGAAAGAGCATAAGAAACACCCAGTGAAAATAGCAAATCCAGTGCACCAAAGCCACACAGAGAGCCTCCTTACCAAATGGCAAGCCCAAAATTGCAGATATCCTAACGGGTAAGTAGAACATCAACCAATGAAAATAGCAAATCCAGTGCACCAACACCACACAGAGAGCCTCCTTACCAGATGGCAGGCTCAAAATGCAGATATCCTAACGAGCAGGTGGATCACCAACCAGATGCGATGAGGCTAATGGGTAGATGGAACGGACTCACAGCATTGAACCGAAGGCTCCATACATCACATTGGCTGGATGAATACCAGTCCCAGAAAAAAGGAAATAATAACAATAGCGTGATACCGTTTAACCGCTTCAGCCCCGGAAGATTTTACCCCCTTCCTGACCAGAGCGTTTTTTGCGATTCGGCACTGCGTCGCTTTAACTGACAATTGCGTGGTCGTGCGACGTGGCTCCCAAACAAAATTGACGTCCTTTTTTTCCCACAAATAGAGCTTTCTTTTGGTGGTATTTGTTCGCCTCTGCGATTTTTATTTTTTGTGCTATAAACAAAATAAGAGCGACAATTTTGAAAAAAACGCATTATTTTTTACATTTTGCTATAATAAATATCCCTCAAAAATATATAAAAAAACATTTTTTTCCCCAGTTTAGGCCGATCGAATTCTTCTACATATTTTTGGTAAAAAAAAATTGCGATTTATTGATTGGTTTGCGCAAAAGTTATAGCGTTTACTAAATAGGGGATAGTTTATTGGCATTTTTGTTAATTTTTTTTTTTATTAGTAATGGCGGCGATCAGTGATTTTTTTGTGACTGCGACATTATGGCAGACATGTTGGACATTTTTGACACATTTTTGGGACCATTGTCATTTATACAGCAATCAGTGCGATTATAAAAGCACTGATTACTGTGTAAATGACACTGGCAGTGAAGGGGTTAACCACTAGGGGCGGGGAGGGGTTAAGTATGTCCTAGGAGAGTGATTACTAACTGTAGGGGGATGGGTTGTGTGTGTGACGTCACTGATCTCTGCTCCGTCGACAGGGAGCAGAGGTCGAGTGACACTTGTCACTAGGCAGAACGGGGAGATGCTGTTTACAACAGCATCTCCCCGTTCGTCCTCTCCGTGAGGCGATCACGAGTATCCCCGCGGCGATCGAGTCCGCAAGACCCGCGACCCGACTCACGGAGCTCCCGGCCGGCGCGTGCGTGCGCCGCCAGCGGCGCGCACGCAATGGCATGGTGGGGAATTCAAATAGACGTACCTGTAAGTCCATTTGCCCAGCCGTGCCATTCTGCCGATGTACATCGGCGTGCGCTGGTCGGGAACCGGTTAAACTAATTTATTAATAAGAAGAAAAGCACTTACAAATGAATGGTCAAATGTAGCTAAAAACAAAGCCGGCCGGCAACATTAACAAAACTCCCATCCTCCTCAACGGGGTGACGTAGTGACATCAGCATGTACCTCCCAGGAGCGTTTCCTCACAGAATGACGTTTTCAATGGGGAACGGGCAGCGTGCTGAACCACCATCATATATAGACATACCAAGCCTCACTCTGAGTCCCGCAGGGAGAGTTACAAGGCGCCATCTTAAATGTGGGTACAACCCTTAGTTACAAGTGTATATTACAAAGGGTTGAAAAAATATATAATCTTTAAAAATGATGCTAAAAAAATGTTGCAAAAATATTTAATCAAATATAAATTTAACCTAAAGGGGCCCAAATAAATTGTCCCAAACAAAAATTAGTGGTATTAAATGAACCGTATAGTGCATAAGTGAATAACCTGAATATTAAGTGACATCATATCATCAGAAAATCTGATTAATATAGAGATAAATATATTATCATATTAATCAGAATAACAAATACTATAATTCGTCATAGTGAACAGTGAAAAATTAATTATTTTATGTAGATATATGGATACAAGAACATAAAATACATTTTATTATAAAGAATTAAAAAATGTTTTAAAAATCTAATATAGGTATAGGAATTAATAATGATAATTTGAATAAAATTAATAATTGATATTAATGCGGAAACTGAATATCAGCCCATGAATACAACAAGCATTCACACCGATGATCAAATAACTTACATGTTTAAATAAAAATATAAAACTGATTAGATAGTTAACCATACAATTTTTTGCAGTAAAATTTTTTTCAAAATAGACCCACAGAACCATAAATGACAAACTCGAGGATAAACACAAACCCCCAACATTAAAAAACCCACCTGTGAGGCTCAGAATGAGTGTACAATAAAAAGAAAGACTAAGAATTGTCAATAAAAGCATTAACGTCTACATCAATATTTAATCCATAGGGTACATAAGTCCTAACCCTATAGATCCAAGCCATTTCAAGCTTGGAAATTTCTTGCACTAAAGAGCTACCCCGCCAATTGGGACTATATTTATCAATCCCTAAAAAGAGGATATTGGAGGGGTCCTTACTGTGTACTAAAAGGTAGTGTTTTGACACTGAATGGTTTCTGAATCCAGATTTACTATTTGTAATATGCTCATTGAGCCTAATTTGAAGAGGACGTTTGGTCCGGCCAATATACTGTAAGCCACATGGGCATTGCAGCAAATACACCACACCCACAGTAGAACAAGTAATAAATGGGGTAATGGTGTGTCTCTCACGTGTGCTCGTAGATTCAAAAGTCTGAGTTCTTCTATGTGTACAGCTGTAAAAAAAGCACACACGGGCACCTACTGCATTGATAAAATTCAGTTAGTTGGTCGAAAAAAGTTAATTTCCTTGTTGGAGGATCCAGAATATTAGGGGCCTGTTCCTAAGTGAGGAAGCCCCTCTAAACACCTCTAAATCTGAGGTCTTGCTGGCAAAACTTTTTTTTAAATGTTATCATTATTGACAATATGCCAATGTTTAGAAACTATCTGTTTAATCTTCTTATGTTGAAGAGAATATGTGGTAATAAAAGGTACTCCTAGATCTTGACCTGGATTGTTATTAGGGGGTTTATCCTGAAGTAACATCTCCCTGTTCATCCCTTGCACCTCATTAAGCACAGGTAGCAGGGAATCCATGGTATATCCCTTTTCAAGAAATCTACCGGTAAGAATATTGGCCTGTGTTAAAAATTCCTGTGAATCAGAACAATTCCTACGCAGTCTCATATATTGGCTCTTTGGTATTAAATTGAGCCAAGGGCGATGATGGCAACTATCCAATGAGATGTAGGAATTGCGGGCAGTCGTTTTAAAGAAAGTAGATGTAGACAAAATGCCATCGTTGATGGTCAGCGTCATATCCAGAAAATGGATCTGAGACTCATTTCAAAATTAAGATGTATACCACGATCATTTAGGTTTAAGAGAACATAAACTCATGCAGTTCCTGGCCATTGCCATCCCATAGGAGGAGGATGATGTCATTAATATACCTAGCCCACAGGATTAGGTGGGAACTCCTGTGGGCATAGATGACATCCTCCTCCCACTTGGCCATGAATAAATTAGCCAGGCTGGGGGCATACTTAGCCCCCATAGCCACTCCACGGCTTTGGCAAAAAAACTGATTAGAAAACCAAAAATAATTGTGGGAGGCTGCATAATCAAGGAGCTCCATAATAAAAGATATCTGGCATATTGGAATATTGGAAGCCTAGAATCCTTTACAAGAAAGCCTCTTACTGCATCCAAACCTAAATTATTAGGGATTATGGTATATAGGGAGGTGACGTCAGCAGTCACCATCCATAGATCTGATTTAATATTAATTCCTGAAAGAAGATTGATCACCTGTCGTGAATCTTTTATATACAACAGCATATTCTGAACTAAAGGCTGTAAATAAAAATCAATGTATCTGTGATTGAATCTATGCCACTCACAATGGGGCAGGTGGGATTCTTGTGAACCTTGGGCAAATAATATATCGTAGGTGTTCTAGGAGCTCTAGGCACCAAAAATAAACTTTCTCTTTTATTCAAAATGCCCATTGAAAGGCCCTTAGAAATGATTTTTTCCAAATCTTTTTGATAACTAATTTTAGTTTCTGAGGGGAGTGGGATATAGGTGTCGGCATCACTAAGGATTCTATGCATCTCTGCCATATAATCCTTAGGGTCAAGAACTACAATCCCACCCCCCTTATCTGCAGGTCGAATTACAAGATCTTTATTTTTGCACAGGGAATCCATAACTTCCTGAATAATTTTGGAATTCCTCGCTTTTTTGACCTCTAATGATTCGAGATCTCTCAAAATAACATCCCTAAAAACCTTCAATGAAACTGCAAGGACACCAGGGGGATTAAATAGGGATGTGTTAGCTAGTCCCGAGTGTACAAATTCGCCAGAATTTGAACAATTATTGGTAATGGGATTATTACACATGTATCTTTTTATATTCAATTTCTGCACAAATTTATGCACGTCCATGTACGTTTGGAACTTATCAAGGCTCCTAGGTGGGCACAAACTTAAGGCCTTTTTCCTTAAACTGCCTTTTCAGGGTCAGTAAGTATTTGTGTACTCAAATTAAAAATTCCTTTACCCGTTACATTTTGGCCCTCTTTTGCTGCTCGCAAACGCCTCCCCCCTCTAGTTCCTCGCTTTTTTTCTACCGGCCTTTTTATACCCTTGTTGGGTTTGTAAAAACCCCAAGTTCCCTGTCCATTGGGAGCTAGGGGTTTCCGATTGGGTGTATTCGCAATCTGAAGTTGGTGTGATACAGGCGGACAATACTCTCTCCGCTGATATTCCTGTACACCAGCTAAGTCATCATTTTCATCAAAAGCACTTCTATCCCTTAAAGGGAAAAAATTATTCTGTGTAGGTATATTATATTCCCAACCAGCACCATGGGAATCCTGATAAGATGGTCTTTGGGAAGAGTCGTAATTTTGGCTGAACTTCCACCACTCAGGGTTACCAACATTCTGACCCCGACCTCTGTTATTGTTTTGATAACCTCACCCTCTTGGCATTGGATATAGTCCACCTATCCGGGGGGGGGTTTGACGAAAACCACCACCACCTTGTGTGTAGTTAGATGTAGGAGGACCGAAACCCTGAAGATGGCTAGGTGGTGCGTTATTGAATTTAGTAGCCCCTGAGTTCCTATAGGGGATAAAAAGGAAATAAACGCGCTAGATCTATATAACAATATTGATTTTAATATTCAAAGAAATAATAAAAATATCAAAGTCCAAAGAGCAGCAGCATATAACAAGATACACAAAATAGAATGGGAAAGAGGAGCTGCGCTATATAGAGGTGCAGGCCAACAATGGCTTGTATTTTCCAGTAGATGAGGAAGCCCAATGAGAGGGTGAATCGCGAATAGAGGGGATGAGCCGAGCCTGTGAGAACAAACAATGTTTTATATGCTTATCTGATGTCTTTACTTTACTGATTAAAAACAGAGCTGAACCTGAATGAGAGAGTGAAGGAGGGTCCTCCCTGGAATCAGCTGTAGTGAAGCCACCAGTGTGAACGGGCAGTTTAAGGAGCATAAGATTCTTACCACCAATAAGCCGAGAAGTAGAAAGGAATGAGGAGGATTTGAATGCAAGATCTTTTCTATGATTTTTTTAACTCATCCTTGAGGTGAGCGAGCATTTTGGCTGGTGATGGTGTGCACATAACAATATACTCAAGAGAGAGAGGATCTGCACAGCGGTGTTACTGTTTACAACACATTTTATGAGAACATTTTTTAAGAAAATACAGGCCCATGGGAGATTCACGGCATCAAGGGATTGGAGCATACAGATAATCTATTTGGTTGCACCTGTCTGGGCGTTCCTCTCGCTCAAGCAAAGGCCTTGGCTGGGCTATAGCCATCCGCTTGCTTCCACCTGCCATCTTGTAAGCGAGTTTTTCATTAGGTGGTGGCACTTAATAAGGATCTAGCTCACCTGGGTGTTCTTTGTGGATTTGTTTGAACTGCAATTCACTACCTTGGAAAATACAAGCCATTGTTGGCCTGAACCTCTATATAGCGCAGCTTCTCTTTCCCATTTCCTATAGGGGGACTGATAGGATTGAGAGCCCGACCTTTTGTGTGATTTAGTAATCGAGGGACCCTTTTTAGATGTATTAGGTTTGGGCTGCTGAGGCGGTCGCAACACTGCACCTGCAGTCCTCCCACTAGCTTGTGTACTCGCCTCCATCTCAATATTGGTTTGACCGGCCGCATCTTCCATGAATTTTCTCTGCCAGTCAAAAACAACATTGTTTCGGTAGTCAATCAGATCCCGATTATATTTTTTCTTTTTCTTGTACTTCTGATCTTTATCCTCTTTCTCAAGGATTTTTAATAAATTCTGAGATCTCTCTCTATACTCATCACTATCTTTACTGGGACCAAGTTTCTCTTTAATAGCTTTGATCTCAGTATCTAATTTAGTCAATTTGATAGATTTCCTTTCGATCAAAAATTGTAAGAGTGATAAACCCACTTTATTGAAATAGTTAAACCATTCCTCTAACTTGGTGTCTCCCTTTTGGGGGCAAATCTCCCATCTTAAACTCCTAGGGACCATATAATTTTTTATATAGGTCTCCAAACAGGCTATATCCCATTGTGTATGGGTTTCAGAAACCCATACAGCCCCCCCAAATCATTTTCATCCTCTTTATATAGTTCAAAAACACCATCAGTATTGACTACCTTTTGGGCTCTGAATTCAAAAATATCAATGTTTGCATTAAAAATTACAGATACTTGCGCATAAACCTCTAAACCAGCTGCAGTAATAATATCAGAAAAAGTAACAAAAAGGAGAAAACACTGCGCTTAGAAAATTCTAATGAGCAGCAGCTTATTGTGGGATATACACAAAAACAAATATGGGAAAGAGAAGCTGCGCTAAATAAATTAAAACATATATATATTTAACCTGAAAAATGTACTTTTCAGTATGAGCTATAAAGCAAAAAATATAAAATAATTTGTGAGAAAATAAATAGTCCAAAAAACATATAAAGAATGAAACATATGTGATAATGCTAAGTAGAGTCTAAAACGTTGAATATTCAAATAGTTCGAGAATTACACCCAGTGATTTGACATGGCGAAGTGTATCCCCAACTAGTGAATTGCGTGCTTACCAGAAACGTAAGCCAATTAGACAGATGGCTTAAACCCAGCCCAGGCCTTGATTTGAAACAAGTCACCATATGATGAATACGTAGCAAGCTTAAATCGCAGGTTGATGTTGCTTCCACACCACAAAATCATCCCGGAAAAGAAAATGGATATAAAATAGCGTAATATTGTCACAGGTATACAATTTGGGATATAAATAGAATAGCACTCACATTGTGAAAAAGGAGAAAGAGCATAAGAAAGACCCGGTGAAAATAGCAAATCCAGTGAGCCAACACCACACAGAGAGCCTCCTTACCAGATGGCAGGCTCAAAATGCAGATATCCTAACGAGCAGGTGGATCGCTAACCAGATGCGATGAGGCTAATGGGTAGATGGAACGGATTCACAGCATTGAACCAAAGGCTCCATACATCACATGGGTTGGATGAATACCAGTCTCAGAAAAAACAAATAACAATAGCGTGATACCGTTTAAACGAATTTATTAATAAGAAGAAAAGCACTTACAAACGAATGGTCAAATGTAGCTAAAAACAAAGTCAGCCGGCAACATTAACAAAACTCCCGTCCTCCTCAATGGGGCAACATGGTGACGTCAGCACATACCTCCCAGACGCATTTCGTCACAGAATGACGTTTTCAATGGGGAACGGGCAGCGTGTCGAAACACCATCATATATAGACACACCAAGCCTCACTCTGAGTCCTGCAGGGAGAGTTACAAGGCGCCATCTTAAGTGTGGGCACAAACCTTAGTTACAAGTGTATATTACAAAGGGTTGAAAAAATATATAATCTTTAAAAATTATGATAAAAAAAAATTGAAAAAATATTTTTTTAAATATAAATTTAACCTAAAGGGGCCCATATAAATTGTCCCAAACAAAATTTAGTAGTATTAAATGAACCGTATAGTGCATAAGTGAATAACCTGAATATTAAGTGACATCATATCATCAGAAAAGCTGATTAATATAGAGATATATTTATTATCATATTAATCAGAATAACAAATACTATAATTCGTCATAGTGAACAGTGAAAAATGAATTATTTTATGTAGATATATGGATACAAGAACATAAAATACATTTTATTATAAAAATTAAAAACAAACATTTGAAAAATCTAATATAGGTATAGGAATTAATAATGATAATGTGAATAAAATTAATAATAGATATTAATGCAGAAACTGAATATCAGCCCATGAATACATCAAGCATTCACACCGCTGATCAAATAACTTACAAGTTTAAATAAAAATATAAAACTGATTAGATGGTTAACCATACAATTTTTTGCAGTAAAAAAAAAATTTTTTTAAGTAAAAAAATTTTTTTTTTTCAAAATAGACCCACAGAACCATAAATGACAAACCCAAAGATAAACACAAACCCCCAACATAAAAAACCCACCTGCGAGGCTCAGAACAAGTGTACAATAAAAAGAAAACTAAGAATTGTCAATAAAAGCATTAATGTCTATATCAATATTTAATCCATAGGGTACATAAGTCCTAACCCTATGGATCCAAGCCATTTCAAGCTTGGAAATTTCTCGCACCAAAGAGCTACTCTGCCAATTGGGACTATATTTATCAATCTCTAAAAGGAGGGTATTGGAGGGGTCCTTATTGTGTACTAAAAGGTAGTGTTTTGACACTGAATGGTTTCTGAATCCAGATTTAATATTTGTAATATGCTCATTGAGCCTGTAAATAGTACTTTGTTTTAACTTCAAACAATGTTTAAGGACCTTGCTAATGAGTTTTTGTTGGAGAGTTTTTTTTGTCTTTTAGATATTGCCGGAGATACTCGTTTGCATGCGAATAGCAGAAGCACAGAAGTATCTGACATTGTTGACTAGTGGGGGAAAACAGACTTTTACAAAGACTTTAAAAATAATGGACCCTCTCAATATTCATCAAGCAATGGACTTTTTTTTCAACACTCTAATTTCTTTTTAAAATTTTCTTTTCATTTTAATTGACTTTCCCAACACCCTATTTTTTATTTTTGTATTTTTCTCCCTTTCCCTGATCTATTTTGTTTTTAATATTTTATTTTCATTATGTTTTATTTCTTGAACTTTATCTTAAAACCAGAGAGAAGCATTTCAACCTAACATAATTTTCATAACATCTATACATATTACAAAATACGTATTGATATCAGTATATTTGACATCTAAGGTGAGATGCTGCACAATGGCTCGGAATAGCATGAATTACTGGGTGTCTGAGTATTTGTATACTTAGACTGAGTAGAATATAGTATTTTGGGTGGTTTTGCTAAATTTATAAGTGGGGTGAGTGAAATTCATCACTCTAGTCATGATTTGAACTTTGTTCAATCAGTTGTTTATAATATGCTGAAGGCAATGATAGATGTGGATAAAAAGACCATTCTACCTTTCATGGCGAAGATACTGGCAGGAATTTCCACTGCTGCTTTGTCTGGGCAGATGATCTGCTAAACACTGATGTCAAGCTGATACCATCTAAACCATCTTGTGGTCCCATTCAAGTGGAATTATGGACCGAATGATCCAAGTAACTGCTCTATTGAAGACAATGAGGGGTCGGCCTACAGCAAATTACAAAAGAAAATTGAGGCTGGCAGAAGTTTCATTTTGATGGTGAGGAAGATTACTAAAACTGAACAATTCATCTTTAAAAATGAAACCCTTGAGCCTGCAGATGAGAGAATCCTGTACGTATGTGGATTGGTGCTCCCAGAGCATACCAAGATTACTTTCAGTGAGATGGTGAGAGATGTGATAAAGTCAGACCGAAGAATGGACTGTGACATCAGCTTGTCTTTGCGCAATATTCAAGATCTTGATGTGAAATACTGAAGAAACTGCAAGCTTTGAAATAAGGCCTAACAGCTATATGGGCCACTGATGTTTACCAAATCCTTTTCCCGTCATGGTCTAAAGTTATATTATCTAATAACTGTTTCATGGGGATATTTTAGAGGCTGGTGAAGAGAGATGTAACCAGTTTCAACTTCATATTTTATATGAGCCATTGTAAAGCATTCAGTACCTCAAATCGTAATGATATGTTTGTTGCTTGATTTATGGGTCAGTTCTAGTAGTTAGAACTGACCCAAGTGGGGCTATATGTTGTAATGTGTTGGCCGATTTATGTAGGATGTTATATTATTATATATGTGTACACATACAGTACAATACAGTACAGTACCTAGGTATGTGAGGCATGGCCTGTTAATCTAATTACACCATTCAAAGGGGATACTGACCAAACAATATTTATTTCACATATCAAAGGGGACAGATAGTGACTCTGTGCTATGTTGATGTTAAAATGCAAGAATGTAAATTGGGGCAGTTTATGACTGCAGCTCTTTACAGCTAGGGGTCATTATCTGTCAATCTGAAAGACAGAAGCAGATCAAAGGCCTAATGGAAATGGCCAATCGAATTGCTCAGCCCTTCGATGTATAAGGAGTATAAGCTGGCAATCAGTCTTTTCATTCTCCATGAAGATAAAGGCACAGGTCTAGATATAATCTAGGACAGTGTTTCTCAACTCCAGTCCTCAAGGCGCCCCAACAGGTCATGTTTTCAGGATTTCCATTATTTTGCACAGGTGATTTGATCAATTTCACTGCCTTAGTAATTACCACAGCAGTTTCATCTGAGGGAAATCCTGAAAACATGACCTGTTGGGGCGCCTTGAGGACTGGAGTTGAGAAACACTGATCTAGGACAAATGGGACTCTGAAGACTACTGTTCGAAGTCATATTTACTCTGTTGGATTTTGTCATCTGTTGCAAGTATCTTATGGAGCTTGTTCTGTCTGAAGTTTCAATAAATATATCTCTCTGGAAGAATCGGGTTGCTGCTGGAAATTACTCACATCATTATAATAATAACTAATTAATAATCATCTACCCACTATACTACATCACTACATTGGTGCCGTTAAAGTGACCAGAAGTGCATTTTCAGGACTTAGTAACAGAAGTCGGTGGTGACAACAATCCTGTGAAGTGGACAGAAGTCTGGTAGAGACCCAAGAGGTGTGCTGTGACTCTAAAGTCTGGTTGTGACAAAAGAGAGTCTGATCTCATTATTATAGTAATAACTAAATAATTACCCACTAACACGACTACAGTCATAAGTCATTAAACGGGTAAGTCGTTAAACAAGGAGTATCTGTATGTACTTTACTGTATGTGACTTGTATAGCGCTACCTATGCGAACTGAATCACCTCAGGGCGCTTTTTGCCGCCGGTGTCCATCTGTGGTATAGTGCGGTCCTTTGCTCCATGGGGTCCTGACACGCTTACAAATACATACACATACACATATTTGGCCAATTTTTCCACAGGATCTAATTAACCTACCAGCATGTCTTTGGAGTGTGGGAGGAAACCGGAGGAAACCCACGCAGGCACAGGGAGAACATGCAAACTCCAGGCAGATGGTGTCATGGTCGGGATTTGAACCAGCGACCCTATTGCTGCTAGGTGAGAGTGATAACCACTACACCACTGTGCTGCATCATGCCTGCACACCACTGCAACGCAGTGGTGTGAACTGGGCACATAGGAGACAAGGTATTTTTGCATTGTCCATTTGATGGGACTGCACCATCTGGGGTGAACCATCCCTGAGTCATTACTTCAATCGCACTCCTGCATTTCTCAAGTGTTTAAAGATAGACACTAAACATTTTCTGTACTAAATAAGACAACTGTATCAATTGCACATGTAACGGGAGTTTTAACAGGTTCACTAAAATCACCAATTACCTCTTGCGCTTGATGCAAGAAAGACAGAGACAACTATACATCAGAGTCACAGAACGTGAAAGTGAAAGTCATACAGAGGCTCCCTTTTCTCTGCTATGTATGGTGTTTCAATTACAGAAAGACAATCTGAAAGGAAAAAGTTACTGCTCTATTTGTTTTTTAGAAAACCCAGTATGCTCTACAAAACCTGTGTCATGGGTATACCTTATGTTAAACATTGATAAATGCAATAAATATTTTGTATAAATAGTGCACTCAAAGTTATAAAACATCAGTTAAAATATGGAAAAAGAAAATAAAACATTTAAATAAAGTTGCCCTAAAACCATTATAGTTTCTCTTTAACAAACCTAGGATACATTTTGTCCTACTGTACAAAAAAGTGTCAACCACCCCAGTCTATAACTGGCTTTTTCTACATACATTTTGTCCTCTCTGATCTAACTTTGAGGTCAGTGCCTTTTCACTGAATATGGAGCGCAAGCTCTTGCATGCAGATGATTCAAGCTGAAATCTAATAAAACAGCTTAATACACTGATGAAACGTAGAGTTGGGAGATGTTTTACCTGCCAAAAGAATCAGCAAATCACACACACATCACAAAGTACATGAGCATTGCAGAACATCTGACTGGCTCCTTGTACTGCTTCTGAGTCCTGCTGTACAGTGAATTGCAAGAGACCGATATCAGGTCAAATGCAGATACTTACACTTCTCACAACAACAAAATACATTTTGAGATTTATTAAAAAATGCAGAGCTGCATTCATCTCTATAGTTTATATCTGCTTGGAGTTCAGTTTTAATGTTAATTGCTAAGCAATAATTATCAGACTTTGCTAACTAAAAATTTGAATGTTGCTAAATGAATGAAACAACTCTGGATTATAGCTTCATGCTTTGGAACATCCAGAAAGATAGCGCAGGTCTTCCAGGATAAATCAGTTAGGCCTTTCCATATGATAAAATTACTTGTGTTGGATGAAAACTAATTATGGCACCTGTGATTTCAGCCAACATTGTAGCAAATTAAATCACAAGCTGTTAAATCCTATAGGAACTGTAGAGGCCCACAGAGAGTGCTTCTATCTTATTGCTTGTTCTGCTTAGTGTCTCTGGATGAAGGCTCGCGGCAGATGTGGAAGAAAGCCCATCCTTCCATGCTTGGAATATTGAACAGATTCTTTATGCTATTATCCTTATCTTGTCCACATGTACATGCTAATCCCTGGCTAACATAACTGATGGCAAAACTCTTATTGATGCGAGGTTACAATGCACATTGTATCATAACTCAGAAATCCAACTGGGGGAATTAATTTTCAACCTGTTTTAAATTACAAATTCCCAGTTTATACAGTGAATGTACTCCTTTTGGTGAATATAAATATAAAGCAACTGCACAGGGCAAAGGTCAAGAGCAACTCTTTATAATATACAGAGGGAACATTCTTTTAATGGGTTTGCTGAGTTTAAGTGACAATGTGAGAATGCAACAAAAAATATATACCGTATGCACTTTGGATGCTAATGTATACACACAGTTATAACTTTATTTAAAAACCATTTACTTTTGGCCCTCTTTGCTAGAACTCCTGAAAAGGCAAGATGTGGAGCAGTCAATGTTACATTGCAAGCTTCTACCAGCAGTGAAGTGAAGCATAAAATATTAAATAGGGAATTCAGGTAGCAGAAAGCTAACAACTTTATACTAAGGATTTTCTCTGCTCATCAAATTTTCTTGTATGCAATTTTCCCTTACTTGTCAAATTATTAAATAGTGATATTTCCAAAACCAATGTTTTTTATCAGGAAGTGCACACGAAAAAAAATGTTTTAAATTTTTATGATAATTTCCATTTATTACTAACCAAACTGAATACAAATATGTATGACTATGAACTATACCAGTAGCATAGACTCCCAATTGAAACTGTTTACAATCTAAACAGATCCTTAATGGTAAATTGTTAGAGGGAGAGCAGAGGAGTATGTGCTGAGCAGAAAAGATATGCTTTGCAAAGCTATCCTCCTTTTTCTAAATAAAGATTCATATTCTCAACAGTTAGTAACATAGCTGTACTTTAGAAGAACCTAGCATTTCCAGCCAGAAGAAATGACCACTATAAGTTCACAGAGTCACACACATCACAAGGGTAGAGAAAACCCCTGTATGTCAGTTCTGCAAGAAATAAAAGTGGGATCACTACCATATACTGCTCACACTACTATAGAATTGATGCCATCCATCAGAGGTATGGAGATAGGAAGTATGGTCAACTGCTCTACCAGCCCCACCTAGCTGACCAGCAGGTCAGGACGAGGCACGTTCATGTTTGCCTGATGTTTGGAAAATTTGCTCTAATATTCAACAGAAAGTTTAGGGCCTTATTGCATTAATGTTTGAGATCCTCATGTCAAGGCATAATTCTCTGGACACTTCTTTAAAAAATCAAACTGAAGCCTAGGTAGGCTGATTTGGTCATGTTGCCCTGACATCTTTGACCAAGTTCCTGCAAGATCTCCAGGATTTCCTTGCTCACCTCAGACGAGTTCTTTCTCAGATAAACTCTTCTGCTTTGTCCCCTTATCTAGAACATATGCTTTAGTGTCCTGATGGTCCATTCTTTCTTTCCTTTCTTTGGCTGCTCTCACAGATGGCTTCGGGACTATTTGTAAAGAACTTTTGTGATTACAGTAGTTTTGCCTAACAATGTTCAACACACCACATATGTACAACATGTATGCTTACCTTTGCATTTTCAGGACAGGAATTAGGAGTTCCAATTATCAGGTATGTGTGTACTCCCCTTGTGGCTCCCCTGCAGAACCACTTTGAATCTCCACTTGCATTCTGAAATTATGGTTAAAGTTATCTTTTATACTGTGCCATTGGATCTTTGGTACATCCACTGTAAAGCAATTATGTAATTCTTCTGCAATTTTGTCTTTCACAGATACCTTGCTTTGGGCCAATCAACTTCTTGGTTGGCAAGTTAACCGCATAGGCCATTATCAATTGTACATGCTACCATCTGGTATGTACTCAGTGAGAAAGTAATAAAGAAGCCTACCATGGATGAATGACTTTAAATTGCACAGCAATTTAAATTGCATTTAAAAAATGATGTCACTGCCTTAATTGTGTTGGTGTCATTGACGGTGTCATTGACGGCAAGCATATTAGAGTCAAAATGCTTCTAGGCAGTGAAAACCAAACTTTCTTTGGTGCTATGGGTGTTGCTGGTGCCAATCATTGTTTCCAATGTATACTGTAGATGTGGGATCCCATTGCATCAGTTTAAATACTACCATTTTCACAAATTACAGTATGATAGACATGGAAGACTGAAGAATCAAGAATCATGCTAGAATAAAAATCAACTTACAAACTTTATCAATTTATCATAACTCACCAGATCATTGTTATTTTTTTTTTAAATATTTTGCCTAAATACCCTTGGGTATTTAATCAACATTTTTTTAAAGTTGAAGAATTAGCTTTAATCTACTGGGACCCCTTGTATGCATGGTCACTTTTATGAAAACAGTCTGACAAAGATGAACTTGGCTTTTAACAATAAATCTATTGCCTTGCTTTGCAATTGACATTAATTGTGAGATAAGTTTCAATAGTTTGTATGTGCTTTTATTAACAGTAATTATATATTTTAGTCATTATTATGTCTCTTAGATTTTAACACTTACCTCTCATTTTCATCACCGTAAATGAAACCACACTCATTAGGTTCAAGTAAAGATCCCCTCAGATAATATATCATAGGTGTTAACAAATGTAAAAAATATTTTTATGATATCCATTTATTTAAAAAACCACCTATTTCTATAAGCTAATAATTTTTAATTATTTTCACTTATTTCATTTATATTATACAGATTTTATGTAAATTATCTTAACAGGAACAATGATCATGACCACAAATCCATTTTTTGCTGCATAATTATACATGATCGTACTTTTATCTACAAATATTTTAATTTCATATGTTTTATTAAGTGTTCCATGTATCTGTTAAAATAAAGTGGCCACTAGATTGCCAAGTAACATGTTGATGGTGTATTTTCATTTGACTATAAATACCTACCTTCTTAAGTGAAAATTCTAATGCCTCTTCTATTACTACGGTCACCTCCTCTAAACTTTTAATAAGTTTATGGGGCACAAGACCCCATCTCCATTTAATAAAAAACTATGTGACAATCAGCTGTAACTACCTCCTGAACAGCCTCTGTCAGGTATTATAGAACCAGGGCCTTTTTTCACCTAAAAAGTTCCAGCACCTCTGGCAGGCCTTTCCTCTCCAACCTGTCATTTAACACAGAAGCCAGTAGAGGAAGTTTTCTGCACAGCTCACTTCCTCTACTTCATCTACTGGGTTCTATATACTAACGGTGGGCACCCAGGGCTGCTGCCCTCGAACCCTGGTGAGCTCTTCAGGTCCCAATACCACAAGCGACAGCTGCCTGTGGTGATTCAGGAGGCAGCATCCATCCCCGCCTGCTGTCACCACTCACATTGTAGATCAGAGCTGGGGAGACCTAAGACTTTGCCTCAGCCTCAGCTACAGTTCTGATAGCTCTCCGATTGGCTGAGTTAAAAATACAATAAAAACAAGAGCATATTATATAGAGCGGTGGCGGTGGAAGAAGTGAGGGAGCTATGAATGAAAAAGTTTGGGAGGAGGGCTTTCCAGAGACTGAATTTGTACAGAGAGGAGTACTGTGAAAGTGTGTGCGTGTGTGTCTGGGGGGGGATTTGTACAGAGAGGAGAGCTGGGGCGAAATTGTGCAAAAAGGAGAACGGGGGGGATTTGTGCAGAGAGGAGAGCTGAGAAAGTAGGGGGGGTTAGCAGAGATGAGAGCTGGGAACGTAGGGGGGATTTGTGCAAGGACGAGAGCTGGGACAGTGGAGAGGATTTGTGCAGAGAGGAGAGCTGGGAAAGTGGGGGGAGGATTTGTGCAGAGAGGAGAGCTGGGGTGAATTTTAGCAGAAAGGAGAGCTGGAAAAGTGGGGGAAATTTGTGCAGAGAGGAGATCTGGGGGGAATATTAGCAGAGAGGACAGCTGGGGGGTGGAAATTTGTGCAGAGAGGAGTACTGGGAAGGGGGGATTTTTTTGCAGAGGTGAGAGCTGCAGAGAGCAGAAGGCAGGTTGTTCAAAGTGAGAGATGTGGACAGGGGAGGGGAGGTTGTGCAAAATGAGAGCTGTGGTGGGTGGGGCAGGTTGTGCAGAGGTGAGGGGGGGTGCTAAGGTGCCTTGTGAATAGGATCTCACAATTTAATAAGTGCTTTTCAATATTAGGCAATACCTGATATCATTGCAGAAAGAAAATGCAATAAGTGTAATAAAAACTTGCAACAGTGAAAGAATAATACAGAAAATGTGTGTAAATGCATAGATTTACTGTATATTGCTATGAACTGTAAAACAGGACACCCTAGCTTTAGGTAAATTAAAGAAAGCAAAAACATATTTATGTCTTGCATAGAGTAGGAAAGTGTTGGAACTGCTGTCTAGGGAGTTTTTTTTGTTTGTTTTTTGCTGTATAGGTCCCATTAGTTAGATTTCCCTGCACTTCCTGTCAATAACATGAACTTAGTGCACATAGTAGAGGAAATCTTCTCTTGGACAGTTGTCACTGGAGCTGGTGTCCCTAATGGAAGATTTATGGCAAATCGTGGTCAGGTGACCCATTGTTGTTTTCTTCTCACTTTCTCTGTTTGCTATAGCCACCAGAACAAATTGAGAGAGCAAAGCTTTGTCATGCAGACTTTTTCCATTGGACGAAACGCATCTGAAGTGACGTCAGATGATGTCATCACTCACCGGAATTGCCATGGCGGTCATCTTAACTTACAGGCGTTTTAACAAGCATTTGTTTGTAAGTAAATTTTATAAATTAAATATTAGATTTTAACTATACTGCTGCACTACGGGCCCTTTTTAAATGTCTTGCATGGGAGAGTCCTAGTATCGAAGAATGGAGGGGAGAATTGCTGATGTTACAACTTGTGAGAGGAGCTCTTACTGAATAGTATTTTGGTAAGGCGCATGGTATGACCACAAGGTGATAAGTTGGTTGGAGACACTGTTTTCACAGTGGTTATGGCACTCAATGATGAGTGATAATTTGAGTGGCATGACACTATTGCACAGTTTATAATTTAAAGTGGTATTATACTATACAGGAGGGAGGAATCCCCAACAGAGAGGATTGTTTGATGGCGTAATGATAATCTTACATTTGGTAAGGTATATAGAGGGATTGGTGCACCAATACTTGCACAACAGAGCCAGTATTGGGTTTAAAGGGATATAGACATGTATACAGTTGTAGCGCCACCCCCGCAATTTGGATTCTCTGATCTCCGCCTCAACACCAAGAATGACCTCAGCCCCTCTGACACACTTGGTTAAATAAAATTACTGCAAACACATTTAAGGACACATGCGGAAAATACCATTGTCCTGGCTGTGGATTATCACCAAAAATAGACACACACCTGGTAGTGATAAACAAGTTGAATATATTAGCACGGTTTAAAGCATATGGAAACTTACAACACTGTTAAACTTTGCTACAAATAAC
The DNA here is from genome assembly GCA_037952925.1 of Lithobates clamitans. Classification (NCBI taxonomy): domain Eukaryota; kingdom Metazoa; phylum Chordata; class Amphibia; order Anura; family Ranidae; genus Lithobates; species Lithobates clamitans. The sequence continues at coordinate 393,460 of JBBGZY010001544.1, forward strand.
TAATACATTAGAAAAGACAAAAAAACCTTCAAAATCTAGCAACTGCAGGTAAGGAAGGGCAGTAATCTATATGACCTTAACACAGGCGCTGAGAGGGAGGAGAGAAGACTTGTCAACTTCTCAGCTCCTTCTGGGCCGCAAACACCCTTGAGAGGCAAAGAAAAGAATGGGTTACACAAGTACAGTAAACACAGTTCTGTAATGTTGCAGGTCCTGAGGTGAAGGATGCTTCAGCTAGCAAACGGTGGGGTCTTTGTAGGTTTAAACAGGCTTACATGGAGCAGTAATCCCCTAGAATGTTCCGTTAGGTGGAGATTAAAAAGGGCAAACTACTAGAGATGGTAGCTTCCAAACAAGCATCCCGTGACACTTAAATGGGAAATTGGTGCCTGCATGCAGTGTCAGTATGGTGTCAACAAGGATGTTGGGTTTGTACCCTCTCACCCATCCTCGGTCCGATGACACAACGATAATCCTAGATGCTCGTTCACGCTCCTGATGCTCCTGGCGATGTTGTAAGGCACTGGATCTCTTGCTGATGGCCAATCAATATGACTGATAGTGAAACTCGCAAGGTGAGCAGGCAGCAGCCGACCTGATACCCGGATGGGTATCTCGAAACCCTGAAAGGCATGAGTCATCTATGCTGAGCTGAGTGGTGCTGGGCTGCTGAGTAGGGTCCCTGGACTAAATAGTAGTGGACCACGTGGCTGTGTCTGCTCCTGGCTCCCCTCAGACGTCCTCACTCCTCTGTCTCCAGGCAGTCTCTGGAAAAGCTTGGCTTTCTCCCCCTCCAGGGTCTCTCTCTCTGTCTCTCTCTCTTCAGACCGCTCTCCATATTCTCCTCACAGACTCTTTTTCTCAGTCTTCAGGATATCCCTCCTCCTCTGTTGGGGCACACAGTCCCTGGTGTCGGTGTGTGTCTCTCTCCTCACTCTGGCCCCTCAGTTCTTTCCCCTCACACACTCCTCCTCTCCTCACTGTTAAGTGTCACTGTGTCCCAGCTAGGGATGAGCCGAACACCCCCCTGTTCGGTTCGCACCAGAACATGCAAACAGGCAAAAAATTCATTAGAATGCACGAACACCGTTAAAGTCTGTGGGACACAAACATGAATAATCAAAAGTGCTAATTTTAAAGGCTTATATGCAAGTTATTGTCATAAAAAGTGTTTGGGGACCTGGGTCCTGCCCCAGGGGACATGGTTCAATGCCAAAAAAAGTTTTAAAAACGGACGGTTTTTCGGGAGCAGTGATTTTAATAATACTTAAAGTGAAACAATAAAAGTGTAATATTCCTTTAAATTTCATACCTGGGGGGTGTCTATAGTATGCCTGTAAAGGGGCGCATGTTTCCCATGTTTAGAACAGTCTGACAGCAAAATGACATTTAAAAGGAAAAAAAGTCATTTAAAACTACTTGCGGCTATTAATGAATTGCCAGTCCGAAAATACACATAAAAGTTCATTGATAAAAACGACATGGGAATTCCCCACAGGGGAACCCCAAACCAAATTTTTTTTTAAAAATGGCGTGGGGGTCCCCCTAAATTCCATACCAGGCCCTTCAAGTCTGGTATGGGTTTTAAGGGGAACCCCGCGCCAATTTTTTTTTAAAAATGGCGTGGGGTCCCCCCAAAAAACCATACCAGACCCTTATCCGAGCACACAACCTGGCAGGCCGCAAGAAAAGAGGGGGGGACGAGAGAGCGCCCCCCCTCCTGAACCGCACCAGGCCACATTCCCTCAACATTGGGAGGGTGCTTTGGGGTATGTTGATGGGAAAAAGGGCCTCATCCCCACAACCCTTGCCCGGTGGTTGTGGGGATCTGTGGGTGGGGGGCTTATCGGAATTTGAAAGCCCCCTTTAACAAGGGGACCCCCAGATCCCGCCCCCCCTGTGTGAAATGGTAAGGGGGTACAAAAGTACCCCTACCATTTCACAAAAATGTGTCAACCCCGCCCCCCTCTGACATCACGGGGAATGCCACAGGGAAGTCCCCGTCAAGTCCCTGTGCGTCAGAGGTGGTGGGGTCACCGGGTGGCCCCACTCTCTGTTATTTAAGAACCGTCAGAAGACAAGAAGCATAACACAGCGGGAGCCTCCCATCATGGTGGATGCGGAGCAGCCCGAGAAGAAGAAGGGAAGAAGACGCCGTGGAGGAAGATGCCGGACGAGAACACTGGAGGAAGAACCAGAAGAACCAGAAGAAGATGGAGGATGAAACTGAAGGAAGATAGAAGAAAGAAGATAGAAGAAAGAAGAAGCATTTAAATAAAGGAATTGTCAAAAAATGTCTCTTGTCATTTTTAACATTTTTGACACTTTTTTGTGAAATGGTAGGGGTACTTTTGTACCCCCTTACCATTTCGCACAGGGGGGCCGGGATCAGGGGGTCCCCTTGTTAAAGGGGGCTTCCAGATTCCGATAAGCCCCCCGCCTGCAGACCCCCACAACCACCGGGCAAGGGTTGTGGGGATGAGGCCCTTGTCCCTATCAACATGGGGACAAGATGCTTTGGGGGGTTACCCCAAAGCACCCTCCTAATGTTGAGGGCATGTGGTCTGGTACGGTTCAGGAGGGGGGGTGCTCTCTCATCCCCCCCTCTTTTCCTGCGGCCTGCAAGGTTGTGTGCTTGGGTAAGGGTTTGGTATGGATTTTTGGGGGGACCCCAAGCTATTTTTTTTTATTTTGGCGCAGGGTTCCCCTTAAAATCTATACCAGACCTGAAGGGTCTGGTATAGATTTTGAGGGGGACCCCACGCCATTTTTTTAATACATTTTGGCCGGGGTTCCCCTTAATATCCATACCAGGCCTGAAGGGGGACCCCACACCATTTTTTTTTTAAATTTTGGTTCAGGGTTCCCATGTAGGGAATTCCCATGTCATTTTTATCAATGAACTTTTATGTGTATTGTCGGACCGGCAATTCATTAATAGCCGCGAGTTAGTTTTAAATGACTTTTTTCCTTTTAAATGTCATTTTGCTGTCAGACTGTTGTAAACACGGGAAACATGCGCCCCTTTACAGGTATACTATAGACACCCCCCAGGTACTAAATTTAAAGTAATATTACACTTTTATTGTTTCACTTTAAGCATTATTAAAATCACTGCTCCCAAAAAAACTTCCATTCTTAAAACTTTTTTTGCATTGATCCATATCCCCTGGGGCAGGACCCAGGTCCCCAAACACTTTTTTTGACAATACCATGCATATAAGCCTTTAAAATTAGCACTTTTGATTTCTCCCATAGACTTTTAAAGGGTGTTCCGCGTCTTTCGAATTTGCCGCGAACACCCCAAATTGTTCGCTGTTCAGCGATCTGGCGAAAAGCTGATGTTTGAGTCGAATATGAGTTCGACTCGAAGCTCATCCCTAGTCCCAGCAAAGGACTTTTTAAGCATTGTTATCTCTCTCTCTTTTAAGCAATCTCCTCTCCTCAGTCTCCTGTCAGCCCTCTTTCTCTTTCGTTCACCTCAGTCCTTCTCCTCCTTTGATTCTCCTCAGCACTTCCTGTCACTCCCCTTTTTCCCAGTGAGCTCTTTTATTTCTCAGTTTTCTGGAAGGACAAGTCAGCATCTCTCTGTCTCCATCTTGTGGCCAAAAGGAGAAAATGCATTGCAAAAATGCCTGCTAAATACTCCCCCCACCAAAGAACCTTTGGTCCCCAAAGGAAGAACAGCGTCTATCAACATATAATGTCCACAACCTGTTACATGCTTTCAAAAATACAATGGGAGGCAAAAACAGGTTAGTACATGTAAGAAAACAAGCAATTGGCATGCACGTATGAACCTGGCAAGGGAACCTCCCATCATTTGTCATAAGAGGTGAGGTTGTCTTGCCCACAAGCCACCGATATTGGGATGGCCCACCTAGATGTGCCAGGGGGTTGTATGGTCGCTCTGAATCAGCAGTGGGGGCCCTTTGTAAAGACTTTGTCTTCCACTGCGGATTCTTTGCATCTTTAAATATGGAGCTAATGGTTGTAGGTGAGCACCCGGTTGGCTCCTTTACTGCGGCCCTCTGAAGTTTCCCGCTGGCTTTGGATGCTGGGTTTCAGACTTTGGTGGGCTTGGACAAACACTTTGGTAGTGCCTCACTCCTCCACAGTTGAAGCAAACCCCTCGATTCATTGGCTTCTTGACTTGGACAGCCATAGGGTTTGCAGACTGCTTGAACTCTGAGACTTCCCCAACAGGTGAGACAGTCGTTCTGGCTGTCAGTAGAGTCATCATCTCCATCAATTGTGACACCTGGGTTTTCAAAAGCTCTATCTCTGTGTTGCCATCAGTCACACTAGCTACTCTAACCCCAGCAACAGGCTCTGATTTCTAGGTCCTCTTTCTGTTTTCCAGCATGGCCTCCTCTTCTCGTACAACCCGGATTAGGTCAGGATACTTTAGGATTCCTCCATCTCCTTGAGTTTTCAGCTGGATTGTGATAGGGTCTAGGGGTTGAGCTCCCCTCAAAACCTGTTGTGCCCGAACCTCATCTACTGACCTGGGATCCAAGCCCTTTTTTAGTAATACCTGGTGCATTATCTTGTCCAGCCACCTCATAATGTCAGATATCTTTTCCCCTTCATTCTGATAGGTATGTTTAAACTAATACATAAGGTCAGATGCCTTTTCTGTTCACCCAAACACATCTTGCAGAACACTCATGTAGTCCTGAGCAGTGCAATCCTGTTTGCTGAGATTTAAATTGCGAATTGCTTCTGAGGCAGCCCCCTCTGAGTAACTCTCTGTTTTTTCTGGGCCTCAGGAATGTCCCATTCATCTAAAGCTTGAGTGGCTTGTTCTAGCCACTCCTCAAAGCTGTCCTCTCCGACTGGCACTGGTTGCTTTTCTGAAAAATCCCTCAGTTTTCTATACCTGGACCCAGTGTATGTAGGGTTACTCTTTTGGCACTTTTCCACAAAGGCTCCCAAGGCAGCAATAAACTCTGGTCCTATCATATTTCTTGGAGATTTGCTAATAGAAAAGAGGATCCCGGACAAGCCCCCACGTGTAGCGCTACCCCTGCAGGAGCCGCTTGGTGAATTTGGATTCTCTGATCTCCGCCTCAACTCCAAGAATGACCTCAGCCCCTCTGACACACCTGGTTAAATAAAATTACTGCAAACACATTTAAGGACACATGCAGTAAATACCATTATCCTGGCTGTGGATTATCACCAAAAATAGACACACACCTGGTAGTGATAAACAAGTTGAATATATTAGCACAGTTTAAAGCATATGGAAACTTACAACACTGTTAAACTTTGCTACAAATAGCTAATACATTAGAAAAGGTCAGTAATCTATATGCCCTTAACACAGGCACTGAGAGGGGGGAGAGAAAACTCCTCAGCTCCTTCTGGGCCGCAAACACCCTTGAGAGGCAAACATGCAAAGAAAAGAATGGGTTACACAAGCACAGTAAACACAGTTCTGTAATGTTGCAGGTCCTGAGGTGAAGAATACTAGTGTCTTCGGCTAGCAAACAGTGGGGCCCTTGTAGATTTACACAAGCTTGCATGGAGCAGTAATCCCTAGAATGTTCCGTTAGGTGGAGATTAAAAAGGGCAAACTACTAGAGATGGTAGCTTCCAAACAAGGCATCCCATGACACTTAACCAGTTCAATACCGGGCATTTTCACCCCCTTCCTTCCCAGACCAATTTTTAGTTTCCAGCGCTGTCGCACTTTAAACAACAATTGCGCGGTCGTGCGACGTTGTACCCAAACAAAATTGACGTCTTTTTTCCCCACAAATAGAGCTTTCTTTTGGTGGTATTTCATCACCTCTGCGGTTTTTATTTTTTGCTCTATAAACAAAAGAAGAGCGACAATTTTGAAAAAAACACAATATTTTTTACTTTTTGCTATAATAAATATCCCAATTTAAAAAAAAAAAAAAAATTTTTCCTCAGTTTCGGCCGATACGTATTCTTCTACATATTTTTGGTAATAAAATTGCAATAAGCGTATATTGATTGGTTTGCGCAAAAGTTATAGTGTCTATTTTTTTACTAGTAATAGCGGCGATCGCGATTTTTTTTCATGACTGCAACATTATGGCGGACACATCGGACACTTTTGACACATTTTTGGGACCATTCAAATTTATACAGCGATCAATGCTATAAAATTGCATTGATTACTGTGTAAATGTGACAGGCAGTGAAGGGGTTAACCACTAGGGGGCAGGGAGGGGTTAAATGTGTTTCCTAGGCAATGCTTCTAACTGTAGGGGGAGGAGGGGCACAAGGGGAGGAGACCGATCAGTGTTCCGCTGTTCTGGGAACACAGATCGCTCTCCTCTGAGCTGACAGGACGTGGATCTGTGTGTTTACACACACAGATCCACGGTCCGGCCCGGTTAATGGGCAATCGCGGGTGCCCGGCAGACATCGTGGCTGCCGGGCACGCGCACCTGGTCCCGAGCAACGCGGCGGGCGCACGCCCCCTAGGCGGCCGGGAACCCGAGGCCGTCATATGAGATCCCATCTGTGGACGTCATATGCCTATACGCGGGTAGGGAAGTGGTTAAAGGGGAAATTGGTGTCTGCAAGCAGTGTCAGTATGGTGTCAAGAAGGATGCTGGGCTGCTGAGTAGGGTCCCCGGACTAAATAGTAGTGGACCACGTGGCTGTCTCTGCTTTTGGCTCCCCTCAGGCATCCTCACTCGTCCATCTCCAGGCAGTCTCTGGAAAAGCTTGGCTTTCTCCCCCTCTGATGCTGCCAGAGTCTCTCTCTCTCTGTCTCTCTCTTCAGACTGCTCTCCTTATTCTCCTCACAGACTCTTTTTCTCAGGCTTCAGAATATCCCTCCTCCTCTGTTGGGGCACACAGTCCCTGGTGTCAGTGTGTGTCTCTCTCCTCACTCTGGCCCCTTAGTTCCTTCCCCTCACACACTCCTCCTCTCCTCACTGTTAAGTGTCACTGTGTCCCAGCAAAGGACTTTTTGAGCATTGGTATCTCCCTCTCTTTTAAGCAATCTCCTCTCCTCAGTCTCCTGTCAGCCCTCTCTCTATCTTTCACCTCAGTCCTTCTCCTCCTCTGATTCTCCACAGCACTTCCTGACACTCCCCTTTTTCCCAGTGAGCTCTTTTATTTCTCAGTTTTCTGGAAGGACAAGTCAGCATCTCTCTGTCTCCATCTTGTGGCCAAAAGGAGAAATTGCATTACAAAAATGTCTGCTACACAGTAAATCCACTTTTGTGAGTAGCATAAGTTATATTTTGTGGTGAACCACTTCTGGATCGCCCACTGTATATATACGTCATTACTTTGACGTTATATACCGTGGTTATGGCAGAAGCTAGCTACCATAACCCCAGTATTTCTTTAAACAGTGGGCAATCCTCTTTCACATAAAAGTGGTCCCGGTGGTGGTTTCACCACAAGATCACTTTTATGGGCATCCGGAGAGGAGGTGTTTTCCCCGCTTACTAGAGCCATCGGTAGCATTGAAACCAATCTGATCCTGTGTGGCGATGAGCAGGAAGTCGAGTGAGGGCAAAATGGCCCCCACTCGACTCTATGCCCTTGGAGGACTGAAGCGATGTCTGACGTCACTTCTGACTCCAGGCTGTAAAGGGCCTTTTTTTTCTTTAGTAAATGTAAAATTACTTTTTGTTTGCTTTTAAGTGTACATGTGAGCTCTGAGGTCTTTTTGACCCCAAATCTTACAATAAAGAGGACCTGTCATGCTTATTTCTATTACAAGGGATGTTTACATTCCTTGTAATAGGAATAAAAGTGATACATTTTTTTTTTAAGGGACAGTGTAAAAGTAAAAAATAAAAAGTAAAATAAATAAGAAAACATTTAAAAAAATTTAAAGCGCCCTGTCCCTCCGAGCTTGTGCACAGAAGCGAACGCATATGTAAGTCGCGCCCACATATGTAAATGGTGTTTAAACCACACATGTGAGGTATCGCTGTGATCATTGGAGCAAGGGCAATACTTCTAGCACTATATCTCCTCTGTAACTGTACAGGTAACCTGTAAAAAAATTAAAAGCGTCACCTATGGATATTTTTAAGTGCCGCAGTTTGTTGCCATTCCACGAGCATGTGCAATTTAAAGCATGACATGTTAGGTATCTATTTACTTGGCATAACATCATCTTTCACATTATATAAAAAAATTGGGCTAACTTTACTGTTTTTGTTTAATTCATGAAAAAAAAGTTTTAAAAAATTGCGTTTGAAACACTGTTGCGCAAATACAGTGTGACATAAAATATTTCAAGGACTGCTATTTTATTCTCTAGGGTCTCTGATAAAAAATATATATATATATTGTTTGTGGTTCTAAGTAATTTTCTTTCAGCGCTGTTGCACTTTGAATGACATATGAATGAAAGTTCTAAAGGCAGAACTTTTTTTTATCTAAGTCCATTCTATGCATTCAGGTAAAAAAAAAACTTCTGCATGCAGCTCCCTCACCCCAGCCCCCTTTTATATGTACCTGAGCCTGATCTCAATCCAACGCTGTGAATCGCAACCAGTGAGGAGGGAGCAGGGGTGGGGCTGAGCGACACTCTGTGTGTTTTATGGACACACAGATCTGCCTCAGGAGTGAGCACACATGAGTGCTCCAATAGCAAGTGGCTTGCAATAGGGGTACTTAGTGGGGGGGGGGGGGGAGAAGCCAGGAGCACCAGGGTGGACCCGAGAAGACATCAAATGAAAAAAAAACCTACTTTGTTATATTTCTTATTGCCTATATTAGAAATGTCATTTAAAATGTATGGTTAAAAATGTCAATTGCACATTGACTTATAATATTACAGAAATAACCACAATAACTCGCTAATTAACATCTGAACTAGTCAATAATAACACATTGATTTTCTTTTTCTATCTATTTGGGTGCAATGTTATCTTATTTAAGTTTACCCAAATGTATTTTTATTTATTTATTTGTTTATTTTTTTATTTATTTATTTATGAGCCAGATAGAACTTTGTTTTGGTAGTATTTTTTTTTAATTGTTCCATGAAAAAGCATATATTACAATATACAACACAAGGGAAATTCCACAAATAGAACAGAGTTGTTAAACACAACATAAACTATACAATGGATGTAGCCAGTGGACTGAGGTCTAATAAAACTCAATAGAAGTGGCCTGTATGTCAGGCAGGTATGTCACTATGGTAAGTGGAAATAGCTAAACTAAATAACCTAAGAGGATTTAGGGCACATATCAATTACAGACAATATGCATTGGCGGTTGCCAACAATATGGCCTTGCAAACTCTGGCTGTGTGAGTGACCGGAGCCACAATGATGTCACACCCGCGCATGTGCTCTGAAGGTCTGGCATACCGTGCCAGTGGTGTCATCAGCTGCATCTAGTGTGAATATCTTCTAAACAGTGCATATTTAGGAGATATTCATTTTACATACAGGTAAGCCTTATTATAGGCTTACGTCAAGGTAAAAATCACAAAGCAGACTTTACTACGGCTTTATTAACCACTGGGGTTTATTTTTCACTATATAGGCCAAACTATTTGAAAGTATATATATATATATACAATTATTTTGCATGGAAATTTGGCGTTTTATATTGTAGGCCTGTAATTCTTAGTAATAATTCACTTAAATCTGTCCAAACCAGAGTCTAGTAGACATCCCTGGTGGGATAAAGTTTGAAAAACGAAATCATAAATTATAATATAATTAATAACTATAAATAATTATACCAAATAATAATATACTAATAAAAATTATTTAATAATGTTTATGTTTAAAAATAATATACTAATAAAAAAAAATATTCAATAATGTTTATTCAATGAATCAAATCAAAAACACTGAAACTTGCTCAGTTGCAGAATTGTCACTGTTATTACTTTTCAGTGTTTGATGACGGATCTCCCCACAAATCACTATCGCTCAATTCTGCGAGTGATTTTAATTTATTATCACTGTTTTCTAGCTGGTCTAAAACCACTTTTGATGTAAAGGGATGGTTTTGGTTGCTATGGACAATCTCCAGTTTCCAGGCAGAAAGAACAGTTTTTATAATATAAAACTGCATGCAGGGCACTGGACAGACCACTAGGGACAAAGGGGATGTGTAATTATTTGATACAGTACCGTAATCTGTAAGATTACAGTATACTGTATCTATACTGTTTGTGTTACTTTTTGAATTTGGCGCCGAACTCTGTCCCCGTGCGTCGCAATGCTCGCAGGGAAAGGAGTTCGGCACTGTGAATCGAGCGAGACATGGCGTCTCGCAGATCACAGCGGGGAGACATCACAAGATCCAGGGGACAAGGTAAGTAAACTCTACAAGGATCCTGCGATGCGATCCCAAGCCTGGCTCGGCTTTTGGTATTGAAAATCCACCCCGAGCCAGACTCGGGAATACCGCTAGGGGAGATAAAGCATAGCAAATAAAAATGACAGGAGGTGTAATTTCGAGATAACCCCCTGAAATTACCCTCTTTTTGGAAAGTAGACAGCCCAAGTTTTTTTACTAAACTTTTTTAGAATTAAAAAAACATGTCAGTATTGAGGGGTTAAAACGTGCCACATGGTAATATGTACAGGTCATACAGAGAGGAATCAGGATGAGAAGGAGTTAATGTATAGGACACATACAATGGGAGTACGACAATGAAGAGGTTAATATACAGATGTGCAGGATAAGGGAGGAGAAGGATTAATATACTGTTCACTGCAAAGAAAGGATGGGACTTACATATACTGTATACGGGTGAATGATCTTAGAGGGATAGTTTTTATGTTTGTTGGCATTGTACTGTGTTGCACTGGTCAGGAGGCTTTCTTTCCCCTCACACACTGATTGGTGCATGAGTGCAAACAATGCTTTCTGATTTTCTGCCAGCAAATGAAAGTGTTTGCATTTAGTGATGCTGTTATTGGTCTCAGGGATCACGTGATACAGAGTCACTCCGATTGGCTCTGTACCTTTTGCCTGTGATCTGCTGTCCAGGTCTGCACAGGAGCTCAGGTCCTGGAGGATGTACAGTTATGCCCTGTACACACGGTCGGATTTTCCGACGGAAAATGTGTGATCGGATTGTGTTGTCGGAAATTCCGATCGTGTGTGGGGTCCATCGGACTTTTACCGTCAGAATTTCAGACACACAAAGTTTGAGAGCAGGCTATAAAATTTTCTGACAACAAAATCTGATTGGTTAAATTCCAATTGTGTACACAAATCCAACGCACAAAGTGCCACGCATGCTCAGAATAAATTAACCACTTAAGGACCGCCTCACGCCGATGTACGTCGGCAAGGCGGCACGGGCAGGCAAAATCACATACATGTACGTGATTTGCCTCCCGCGGGTGGGGGGTCCGATCGGACCCCCCCCGGTGCCCGAGGCGGTCCCGTTTTGTTCCCCGGCGATCGGAGACGAGGGGGAGGCCATCCGTTCGTGGCTCCCCCCTCGCAATCGCCGCCGGCCAATGGGAACACTCCTTTGCTGCTGTATGCTAAACAGCAGCAAAGGAAGTGATGTCATCTCTCCTCGGCTCGGTAGTTTCTGTTCCGGCCCGAGGAGAGAAGACAGGTATGTGAGTGCACCAACACACACACACACAGTAGAACATGCTAGGCATACAAAACACCCCGATCCCCCCCCCGATCGCCCCCCGATCCCCCCCAATCACCCCCCCCTGTCACAAACTGACACCAGAAGTTTTTTTTTTTTTTTTTCTCATTACTGCTAGGTGTCAGTTTGTGACAGTTACTGTGTTAGCACAGTTACTGTTACCCCCTGTAGGTCTAGGGTACCCCCCTAACCCCCCCTAATAAAGTTTTAACCCCTTGATGACCCCCCGTCACCAGTGTCGCTAAGCGATCATTTTTCTGATCGCTGTATTAGTGTCGCTGGCTAGTTAGTAAGGTAAATATTTAGGTTCGCCGTCAGCGTTTTATAGCGTCAGGGACCCCCATATACTATCTAATAAATGTTTTAACCCCTTGATTGCCCCCTAGTTAACCCTTTCACCACTGATCACCGTATAACCGTTACGGTTGACGCTGGTTAGTTTGTTTATTTTTTATAGTGTCAGGGCACCCGCCGTTTATTACCGAATAAAGGTTTAGCCCCCTAATCGCCCGGCGGTGATATGCGTCGCCCCAGGCAGCGTCAGATTAGCGCCAGTACCGCTAACACCCACGCACGCAGCATGCGCCTCCCTTAGTGGTATAGTATCTGATCGGATCAATATCTGATCCGATCAGATCTATACTAGCGTCCCCAGCAGTTTAGGGTTCCCAAAAACGCAGTGTTAGCGGGATCAGCCCAGATACCCGCTAGCACCTGCGTTTTGCACCTCCGCCCAGCCCACCCAAGTGCAGTATCGATCGATCACTGTCACTTACAAAACACTAAACGCATAACTGCAGCGTTCGCAGAGTCAGGCCTCATCCCTGTGATTGCTAACAGTTTTTTTGGTAGCATTTTGGTGAACTGACAAGCACCAGCCCCAGGCAGCGTCAGGTTAGCGCCAGTACCGCTAACACCCACGCACGCACCGTACACCTCCCTTAGTGATATAGTATCTGAACGGATCAATATCTGATCCGATCAGATCTATACTAGCGTCACCAGCAGTTTAGGGTTCCCAAAAACGCAGTGTTAGCGGGATCAGCCCAGATACCTGCTAGCACCTGCGTTTTTCCCCTCCGCCCGGCCCAGCCCAGCCCACCCAAGTGCAGTATCGATCGATCACTGTCACTTACAGAACACTAAACGCATAACTGCAGCGTTCGCAGAGTCAGGCCTGATCCCTGCGATCGCTAACAGTTTTTTTGGTAGCATTTTGGTGAACTGGCAAGCACCGGCCCCAGGCAGCGTCAGGTTAGCGCCAGTACCGCTAACACCCACGCACGCACCGTACACCTCCCTTAGTGGTATAGTATCTGAACGGATCAATATCTGATCCGATCAGATCTATACTAGCGTCACCAGCAGTTTAGGGTTCCCAAAAACGCAGTGTTAGCGGGATCAGCCCAGATACCTGCTAGCACCTGCGTTTTGCCCCTAAGCCCGGCCCGGCCCAGCCCACCGAGGTGCAGTATCGATCGATCACTGTCACTTACAGAACACTAAACGCATAACTGCAGCGTTCGCAGAGTCAGGCCTGATCCCTGCGATCGCTAACAGTTTTTTTGGTAGCGTTTTGGGGAACTGGCAAGCACCAGCGGTGTAGTACACCCCGGTCATAGTCAAACCAGCACTGCAGTAACACTTGGTGACGTGGCGAGTCCCATAAGTGCAGTTCAAGCTGGTGAGGTGGCAAGCACAAGTAGTGTCCCGCTGACACCAAAAAGACAAACACAGGCCCGTCGTGCCCATAATGCCCTTCCTGCTGCATTCGCCAATCCTAATTGGGAACCCACCGCTTCTGCAGCGCCCGTACTTCCCCCATTCACATCCCCAACCAAATGCAGTCGGCTGCATGAGAGGCATTTTTATGTCCTCCTGAGTACCCCTACCCAGCGAACCCCCCAAAAAAGATGTTGTGTCTGCAGCAAGTGCAGATATAGGCGTGACACCCGCTATTATTGTCCCTCCTGTCCTGACAATCCTGGTCTTTGCATTGGTGAATGTTTTGAACGCTACCATTCACTAGTTGAGTATTAACGTAGGGTACAGCATTGCACATACTAGGCACACTTTCACAGGGTCTCCCAAGATGCCATCGCATTTTGAGAGACCCGAACCTGGAACCGGTTACAGTTATAAAAGTTAGTTACAAGAAAAGTGTAAAAAAAAAAATATATATAAAATAAAAAAAAATAGTTGTCGTTTTATTGTTCTCTCTCTCTCTATTCTCTCTCTCTATTGTTCTGCTCTTTTTTACTGTATTCTATTCTGCAATGTTTTATTGTTGTTATGTTTTATCATGTTTGCTTTTCAGGTATGTAATTATTTATACTTTACCGTTTACTGTGCTTTATTGTTAACCATTTTTTTGTCTTCAGGTACGCCATTCACGACTTTGAGTGGTTATACCAGAATGATGCCTGCAGGTTTAGGTATCATCTTGGTATCATTCTTTTCAGCCAGCGGTCGGCTTTCATGTAAAAGCAATCCTAGCGGCTAATTAGCCTCTAGACTGCTTTTACAAGCCGTGGGAGGGAATGCCCCCCACCGTCTTCCGTGTTTTTCTCTGGCTCTCCTGTCTCAACAGGGAACCTGAGAATGCAGCCGGTGATTCAGCCAGCTGACCATAGAGCTGATCAGAGACCAGAGTGGCTCCAAACATCTCTATGGCCTAAGAAACCGGAAGCTACGAGCATTTCATGACTTAGATTTCGCCGGATGTAAATAGCGCCATTGGGAAATTGGGGAAGCATTTTATCACACCGATCTTGGTGTGGTCAGATGCTTTGAGGGCAGAGGAGAGATCTAGGGTCTAAAAGACCCCAATTTTTTCAAAAAAGAGTACCTGTCACTACCTATTGCTATCATAGGGGATATTTACATTCCCCGAGATAACAATAAAAATGATTAAAAAAAAAAATATGAAAGGAACAGTTTAAAAATAAGATTAAAAAAGCAAAAAAATAATAAAGAAAAAAAAAAAAAAAGCACCCCTGTCGCCCCCTGCTCTCGCGCTAAGGCGAACGCAAGCGGCGGTCTGTCGTCAAACGTAAACAGCAATTGCACCATGCATGTGAGGTATCACCGCGAAGGCCAGATCGAGGGCAGTAATTTTTCCAGTAGACCTCCTCTGTAAATCTAAAGTGGTAACCTGTAAAGGCTTTTAAAGGCTTTTAAACATGTATTTATTTTGTTGCCACTGCATGTTTGTGCGCAATTTTAAAGCATGTCATGTTTGGTATCCATGTATTCGGCCTAAGATCATCTTTTTTATTTCATCAAACATTTGGGCAATATAGTGTGTTTTAGTGCATTAAAATTTAAAAAAGTGTGTTTTTTCCCCAAAAAATGCGTTTGAAAAAATCGCTGCGCAAATGCTGTGTGAAAAAAAAAATGAAACACCCACCATTTTAATCTGTAGGGCATTTGCTTTAAAAAAATATATAATGTTTGGGGGTTCAAAGTAATTTTTTTGCAAAAAAAAATAACTTTTTCATGTAAACAATAAGTGTCAGAAAGGGCTTTGTCTTCAAGTGGTTAGAAGAGTGGGTGATGTGTGACATAAGCTTCTAAATGTTGTGCATAAAATGCCAGGACAGTTCAAAACCCCCCCAAATGACCCCATTTTGGAAAGTAGACACCCCAAGCTATTTGCTGAGAGGCATGTCGAGTCCATGGAATATTTTATATTGCGACACAAGTTGCGGGAAAGAGACAAATTTTTTTTTTTTTTTTTGCACAAAGTTGTCACTAAATGATATATTGCTCAAACATGCCATGGAAATATGTGAAATTACACCCCAAAATACATTCTGCTGCTTCTCCTGAGTACGGGGATACCACATGTGTGAGACTTTTTGGGAGCCTAGCCGCGTACGGGACCCCGAAAACCAAGCACCGCCTTCAGGCTTTCTAAGGGCGTGAATTTTTGATTTCACTCTTCACTGCCTATCACAGTTTCGGAGGCCATGGAATGCACAGGTGGCACAAAACCCCCCCAAATGACCCCATTTTGGAAAGTAGACATCCCAAGCTATTTGCTGAGAGGTATAGTGAGTATTTTGCAGACCTCACTTTTTGTCACAAAGTTTTGAAATTTGAAAAAAGAAAAAAAAAATGTTTTTTCTTGTCTTTCTTCATTTTCAAAAACAAATGAGAGCTGCAAAATACTCACCATGCCTCTCAGCAAATAGCTTGGGGTGTCTACTTTCCAAAATGGGGTCATTTGGGGGAGTTTTGTGCCACCTGGGCATTCCATGGCCTCCGAAACTGTGATAGGCAGTAAAGAGTGAAATCAAAAATTTTCACCCTTAGAAATCCTGAAGGCAGTGATTGGTTTTCGGGGTCCCGTACGCGGCTAGGCCCCCAAAAAGTCCCACACATGTGGTATCCCCGTACTCAGGAGAAGCAGCTAAATGTATTTTGGGGTGCAATTCCACATATGCCCATGGCCTGTGTGAGCAATATATCATTTAGTGACAACTTTATGCAAAAAAAAAAAAAAAGTGTCACTTTCCCGCAACTTGTGTTAAAATATAAAATATTCCATGGACTCAATATGCCTCTCAGCAAATAGCTTGGGGTGTCTACTTTCCAAAATGGGGTCATTTTGGGGGGTTTTGTGCCACCTGGGCATTCCATGGCCTCCGAAACTGTGATAGGCAGTGAAGAGTGAAATCAAAAATTTTCACCCTTAGAAATCCTGAAGGCAGTGATTGGTTTTCGGGGTCCCGTACGCGGCTAGGCTCCCAAAAAGTCCCACACATGTGGTATCCCCGTACTCAGGAGAAGCAGCTAAATGTATTTTGGGGTGCAATTCCACATATGCCAATGGCCTGTGTGAGCAATATATCATTTAGTGACAACTTTTTGTAAATATTTTTTTTTTTTTTTGTCATTATTCAATCACTTGGGACAAAAAAATAAATATTCAATGGGTTCAACATGCCTCTCAGCAATTTCCTTGGGGTGTCTACTTTCCAAAATGGGGTCATTTGGGGGGTTTTGTACTGCCCTGCCATTTTAGCACCTCAAGAAATGACATAGGCAGTCATAAACTAAAAGCTGTGTAAATTCCAGAAAATGTACCCTAGTTTGTAGACGCTATAACTTTTGCGCAAACCAATAAATATACGCTTATTGACATTTTTTTTACCAAAGACATGTGGCCGAATACATTTTGGCCTAAATGTATGACTAAAATTTAGTTTATTGGATTTTTTTTATAACAAAAAGTAGAAAATATCATTTTTTTTCAAAATTTTCGGTCTTTTTCCATTTATAGCGCAAAAAATAAAAACCGCAGAGGTGATCAAATACCATCAAAAGAAAGCTCTATTTGTGGGAAGAAAAGGACGCAAATTTCGTTTGGGTACAGCATTTCATGACCGCGCAATTAGCAGTTAAAGCGACACAGTGCCAAATTGGAAAAAGACCTCTGGTCCTTAGGCAGCATAATGGTCCGGGGCTCAAGTGGTTAAGAGACGAAAGCTATTGGCTACTGCCCCATTTATAGTCCCAGTGTACGTGTTTTAAGTCACCGCGTTCAGAACGATCGGATTTTCCGACAACTTTGTGCGACCGTGTGTATGCAAGACAAGTTTGAGCCAACATCCGTGGGAAAAAATCCATGGATTTTGTTGTCGGAATGTCCGATCAATGTCCGACCGTGTGTACAGGGCATTACATCCTCCCTGGACAATAGGCTGCAAGAGTTTAAAGTAGGAATAGTATACAAAATCTCTGCAAATTGTGTACATGAATCCAATTGTCACAGGTGGTGAGCAGGTTACTAGCTGGTAGCAGGTAGGTGCTCAGAGCTGATGGCAAGGCAGTATGTGAAGGAATAGTGGAGTCAGACATGCTAGGTAGGAGGTGGATGGAAGGCGCGTGATCAGACGCTTACATCAAAACATGTATGGTTTAATCATGTATAGGGAATACACACATAAAAAATAATGAATCATACAAATACTACATTGCATACAAACAGGTAACAAAAAAGGTTCTAGAGAATAAATTAAAATTGGGGTATGCCCATGTTGAGGCAAGTTGTTAAAAATGGCTGACGCGTTTTCGAGGGTAACCTCTTTTGATGTAAGCATCTGATCATGCGCCTTCCATCCACCTCCTACCCTACAGTCCTTTTTAGACCACCCCAAGTCAGACATGCTAGGTCAGAGACTGGTAATTGGATCAGGTACAAGTACATAGATAGGACCGTGGTTAGGATGCAGGCTGTAGTTGATATTGGATAAGCAGTACAGCAGAAACAGGAACAGGCAGGAGCAGCCAAGTCAGTGCAGAAGAGTACAAGGAATAGTTAGGACAAGCCAGGTTGGTAATGAATAATCAGATGCCGGTAACAAGCTGCTTTAGATGAGGCACACTGAACCTGAGCAATGCTCACCTGGTGCCTGCCAAACATTAGACATTGACAGCTGTCAATGTAAGCCACCCTTACTTTTAAGACTGGATAATGCAGCATTTTCTGGGGACATCCACAGACTAGTACATGCATAAAAATCTCAAAAGGCAGCTGCTAAATGTAAAGCAAACTGCAGGGACCAATCCTGATTAAAGTAAAAGTAAAGGCAAATATATATTTTTTTTGTTTTGGATAGAGGGGAGATGGATTAGAACACTTGTCAGTTTTTATTGCTGTCTGTGTCACCATCTCTATACAGTATGTCCTGCTTGTAACATGAGCAATCCGCGCTAACCCCAACTTCCTACAACACTTTAAAAATAGGATAAATGATGGTGACAAATAGTGCTGCAACCTAAAAAAAACTTGAATATCCAGTTTTGTCAAATGATGAAAAAAAAACAGGTGCGCTATTGATGCCAAAAAAACACACTGGTTAAAGGTAAAAAGAGGCTCTGACCAGAAGTAGCAAACAGAGGAGGGTATGCCACATCCCTTAATAGCACAAAAAAGAGCAAAATGTTCCCCTGGGATGGGATTTTGGAGGCATTACCACAAAAAGTATATTGATAGTAAGAAAAATACTTTATTACAAAAACAGAAATATAACACACAATGATCAAAATATACCATAGCACACATAAAAAATACAATATGGAATTGCATCGGGAATGACATGCAGGTAACAACAGGAGGTAGTGTATATGTCACACATGACAATAAATGAAAAACAGACTAATGTTATAAGATGGAGTGGGTCTCACTAAACCGACGCGTTTCGGAAAGTCCTTCGTCAGGGTTTGACGAGTGAGAGTTACCATCTATTGAATATTGTGAAGACAGAAAAGTGTCAAAATGGTTAGTATCACATACATGCATAAAGTAGTATATCCCCCACACCCCAAGTGTGAGAGAGTACACACTTACCCGATGCAAATATAAAACGAACATTCAACGCATAAAATCAGCTCTGCTGTGGTGTCCCAGGCCGTGTGCATGTATTAAGAGTCCAAAGGTAGGTAGGCAGAATGCTATGAAGAGATCCGTATAGGGAGTACTCTTCCCCTAAATGCTGAGAAGACGCCGCGTCCAAATAAGGCGCAGCGCCTGTGCGCAGGCTGGGGTCCAACTGGATCTTCGGACCTAGAGTTGTATGAACCATATCATGAGAGAGGGCCAATAACATATAAGAAAACTAATACTGCTAGAGGTGGTGAAATCTGAAGAAAGCAAAATTCTAAAGAAAGCACCAAAAAAGTATATCTACATGTATGAAGAATAAAGGCCAGGAACATACCTGAAAGTTGAAGCTGGGGGGGACACCTACAAGGTGTAATGTAGGAAAGGGGAGGAGAGGCTCATATATCACCGTACCAGTTAATGGGCTGGCCAAAGAGTAGGAACCTATTGTTAGAAGACAAAGAGAGAGAGGGTAAGCTCCAAAGTGAAATATATGGACAAGTAAAGGTGTATAGAGAACACCATACAATAGAGTGTTCTCCAGAGTAAAGTCTAATAAATGCCCCCAATCCATCAAAGTATATTACCTATGGCAGCCAGGAGCGCAACACTGGTGCACCGTCCACCTCCGATCACAAGATCAGAGTGGATGGGCTCAGGTATATATCCACAGTGGAGGCACTCCCAGCTGATTGTAACGACAATCAGCTGGGCGCCGTGTGTTCCCTGAGTTGCCTCCTCCCATTCTCCACAGCTGTCAAACAGACAGCCTATGAGACGGCATCCCGTCCTCTTCGTCCAATCCTGGACCCCCTGGGAGTGGACCGCGCCGCGCCCCCCCACGTACGCCGGCCCCGGTCCCCCACCGCGCATGTGCATTAGCCAAGCTGCAACGCACCGTCACGGCTGACGTCATGGGGCCACGCCCCGGGGACGCGCGCCGCCGTCCAATCCCACCGGCACGGGAAGCCGGGGCTGAGTTCAGCTGACGCTGAATCAGACCCGGAGGGGAGGAGCAGAAAAACGGCTACCTCTCCAGTGTCCCCAAAGAGGGGAAGCCTTGCCGTGCCGGGTCCGCGCACAATCACAGCAGAGGGGGGCAAATATAAGAAGTGTCACCCAGGAAGTTGGGAATGCATAACAAAAAAGTATCAAAAAATGTAAAGAAGAAAGAGAGTGTCTATGGACACAGTGTTCCATGATATGGGAACACGGGCAATGTTGATTGTCTGACAAAGCACCTATGGCGTGAGAGACCACAGCACAGCTGTTACATGGGGAGAGAAAATGCTGATAAACACATAAGCAGAGAATTACATAACACTCATATAAGGGGTGATAACATCTAGCTCACCCCATTGGGACAGGATTACAATCGACCGGGGATAACCTCCCTGCCCTGAAAAACGAGAACATGCAGTAAAAACCCCCAATATGGCCCGTGAGGGCACCAATATCCAACCCCTAATGTAAAAAAGGCCCGTCCTCCCCATGGTAGGGGCATTGTGGAGGCAAAGCAGAGGCCAAAATCGGAGGTGGTGGAATAGATGTTTATCTTTCCATACCCCCGGAGTCAAAACCCTCTAAGAAGGGTTTGAAGCATGTGGAATCGTTCAATCCAGGGGGTCTAGTTGCACGTAAATTATAGATCCACCTTAGCTCGAGCTGGAGGAGGTCCTTGTTCCAGTCTCCTCCCCTCCAGCCCGGGTGGACCCGATCCAAGATCAAAAATTTGATATTGGGAAACTTTCCCTGGTGAACCAGGGCCGTGTGTCTCCCCAAAGGTAGATCGGGGTCACATGTCTGCATGCTCCTGATGTGGCGGTATGCTCTATGCCAGAATTCCAGTTTGGTTTTCCCGACATAGAAACATCCGCAATCACACCGGAGCATGTAGACCACCCCTTTCGTCTTGCAGTTCGCAAAATGCTTGGGCCTGAAGACACTGCCATTAGGTAAAATGGGATTTTTTGTAGTGTACATAAATCTACAGTATCCGCAGGCCCCACACATAAAAGTACCCCTGTACTTGCAATGCTGGGCAAATTTTTCGTCCCTAAATTCACTTCTGACCAATCTGGAGGAAAGAGATGAAGCCCTTCTGAAAGTGAAAAGGGGACTTTCAGGGAGGAGTCTCTGTAAGTTGGGGTCCATGGTGAGAATGTGCCAATACTTGGACACAATCTTCCTGACTTCAAAATGTTGGTTACAGTACTTTGTGATGATACGCAAGGAATTGTCCTGAGCTTTGTCTTTTTGCGAGTAAATAAGGGATTGTCTACTGCGTGTAGTGGCCCGTTTGTAAGCTTTTTTGAGAGAGGTACGGGAGTAACCTCTCTCAAGGAGTCTCTCGCGCAGATTATTTGCCTCTTTCTTAAAAGTCGCTTCGTCGGTGCAATTTCTACGCACCCTCAAGTATTGACTGTATGGTATAGATTTGATGAGACTTGCTGGGTGAAAGCTTGAAGCGTGTAGGATGGTATTCCCCGCAGTGGCCTTCCGAAAGAGGCCACTGCTGAGTCCGCCATCCCAGTCCCTACGGACCATGACGTCCAGGAATGCGATCTCACTGCGACTGAATGCCATAGTGAAGTTGAGATTGAAGCAGTTTCTGTTCATGCTCATCAAGCATGATTGTAAGAGCTCTATAGGGCCATCCCAGATGGTGAAAATGTCGTCGATGTATCGGAGCCACAATAAAAAGTGGCTCGTATACATCGACGAGTCCTCATCACTGAGAAAAGTGGTTTCCCATTCCCCCAGGTACAGGTTGGCATAGGACGGGGCACAACAGGTCCCCATTGCCACCCCCTGTACCTGGAGGAAGTGGGAACCATCGAAAGAGAAAACATTGTGATACAAAATGTATTCCAACAGTTGTAAAATGAAGTCATTGTATGTCCAGTCACCATCCTGTCTCTGAAAGATGGCCTTTTTAACAGCCCTAAGTCCGCCAGTATGGGGAATAGAGCTATACAGGGCCTCTACGTCGATCGTCACAAGATAAGCATTATCCGGTATGGTGAGATTATCAATAATTTTAAGGAAGTGTATAGTGTCTTTAACATATGACCGTAAACTGGTGACATGAGGTTTAAGATACTCATCAATCAAACGACTGGCATGTTCGCTGATGGATCCCCTCCCCGAGATGATTGGTCTCCCTGTGGGGTTCTGACTGTCTTTATGAATTTTAGGGAGTGAATAAAAAGTTGGTACGATTGGGAATTTAACTCTAATGTACTCCCATATTGTCTTATTGATAACTTTGTTGTTGTATGCCGTGTCCACGAGGGAATAATATTCCTGGTAGAATCTGTTGATCAGATCACTAGAGATTTTTTTGTACCAATTTTTGTTCATAAGGATTTTGTTGCACATTAGGATGTATTGGGCATTGTCCATCAAGACAATGTTCCCACCCTTGTCCGAGGGCTTGATGACTATGGATTTATTGTCACCAAGTTCCTTGAGTGCCTGTCTGTCAGCCAAGTTAGTGTTTATCTCACTGGGGGTGCGAATACGCATTTTTTCAATGTCTTTATGTACCAATTTAAGGAATGTAGAAATATTTGGATTGGAGCTAGGAGGTGGGAATTGGACTGATTTCTTTTTAAGTTTGGACCTCTGATCTGACTCACAGGCCGGCACCTCCCTGTTTGACAGGGGAAGAGAAAGCACGGAGGGTAGATCAATGCGATCAATGAGATCAGTTGTGTCGCTTTCCTCCAAAAGCGACACCAGTTGGTCAATGGCTTGATTTTCCTGGGGTGTAAGATCCATGGACCCCTGGGGTTTCTGATACATGTTTTTTAACATTAATTTACGTGCAAATAATTCGAGATCTTTAACAACCTCGAATCTATCCATATTCTCGTTGGGGCAGAACCCCAGTCCCTTTTGGAGCAAGTGTTTTTCCCCCTCTGTGAGGGTGTGGGATGAGAGGTTGACGATGCTGAAGGTCCCGTGGGGGCGTTCAGCAGCATCCATGAAACCCGCCTCTTCACCCCGCTCTAAGTTCGATTTGTAACTTTGTTTAGAAGCACTTCCGCTAAAGGGACAGCGTCCTGTCTGTCGTTGGCCTGATGGGTGGTTTTAGATCTGGTAACTGGGGGTAAGTTTATGTTATTCACCGGAGGTATAAGGGGGCTATTGGTGGGACCTCCACCCAACCCTCCTGTATGTCTACCTGTCCCCATCGTTGCACATTGTGTCCCCTCCATTGTGTTCACATTTTGAGTCCTTGTTCCCTGAGATCTGTTTTCACTTTGATAGGAACGGGTTCCCTTTTTGGTTTTAGGGGGAATCTGTGAGGAAGTAGAGGAAATGCTTGAAGAGGAATTAGAGACAGCAGAGTAATGGTCCCTTCTGTTCCTAAATTTGTTGGCATTTTTGGATTGTGATTGGTTCCACCTATAGGCCCTATTTTCCTCAAATGCGCCACGATCCCTACTTAATTTAGTTTCTTTTTTAATAAGGATATCCTCGAGATGTTTTTTGAGTTTGATCTCTCTATCTATGTATGTCTTGTGGGTTTGAAGTGGTTGGAGTTTCAAACAGATAGTTTGAATTTCGCCATCCAGCGCATTCGACCGTTTATGATATTCGGTGATGAGAAGTTCCATCATATCTTTGGAACAAGTGCGTAAAATTTCTTCCCAGGCATTCTTAAACTCAGTGTCCAGACCCTCCAAATTAGGGAAGATCTGGACCCTGAGTCCTAATGGATTCATATTGTCATTGATGTAGTCACGGAAGGACCTAATGTGCCAATATAGGGATGATTTTTTCTCAAGGAATTTGGTTAATTTCACAAACAATCCTTTGATTTCAGATTCAATATGTTCATTCTTACCATATTCATCCAGATAACCCGACATGAGGCTGTCCCAATTACTCCCCATATAGTTAGCCATGATCTGCACGTTTACAACAAAAGAATATACGAAAAGATATGTATATGAATCACCAATGAAATTAGTACAAAAAAACAAAGTCAAAAATAGTATGGTAAATAAAGGGGGCAAAAAAGGCCCAAAAAGAAAAAGTATTGATAGTTTACTACTGCTCGTCAGAAAATGCGGGGATTGGTATCTGCTACCATAATAGAGAAAAAAGAGGCTCTGACCAGAAGTAGCAAACAGAGGAGGGTATGCCACATCCCTTAATAGCACAAAAAAGAGCAAAATGTTCCCCTGGGATGGGATTTTGGAGGCATTACCACAAAAAGTATATTGATAGTAAGAAAAATACTTTATTACAAAAACAGAAATATAACACACAATGATCAAAATATACCATAGCACACATAAAAAATACAATATGGAATTGCATCGGGAATGACATGCAGGTAACAACAGGAGGTAGTGTATATGTCACACACGACAATAAATGAAAAACAGACTAATGTTATAAGATGGAGTGGGTCTCACTAAACCGACGCGTTTCGGAAAGTCCTTCGTCAGGGTTTGACGAGTGAGAGTTACCATCTATTGAATATTGTGAAGACAGAAAAGTGTCAAAATGGTTAGTATCACATACATGCATAAAGTAGTATATCCCCCACACCCCAAGTGTGAGAGAGTACACACTTACCCAATGCAAATATAAAACGAACATTCAACGCATAAAATCAGCTCTGCTGTGGTGTCCCAGGCCGTGTGCATGTATTAAGAGTCCAAAGGTAGGTAGGCAGAATGCTATGAAGAGATCCGTATAGGGAGTACTCTTCCCCTAAATGCTGAGAAGACGCCGCGTCCAAATAAGGCGCAGCGCCTGTGCGCAGGCTGGGGTCCAACTGGATCTTCGGACCTAGAGTTGTATGAACCATATCATGAGAGAGGGCCAATAACATATAAGAAAACTAATACTGCTAGAGGTGGTGAAATCTGAAGAAAGCAAAATTCTAAAGAAAGCACCAAAAAAGTATATCTACATGTATGAAGAATAAAGGCCAGGAACATACCTGAAAGTTGAAGCTGGGGGGGACACCTACAAGGTGTAATGTAGGAAAGGGGAGGAGAGGCTCATATATCACCGTACCAGTTAATGGGCTGGCCAAAGAGTAGGAACCTATTGTTAGAAGACAAAGGGAGAGAGGGTAAGCTCCAAAGTGAAATATATGGACAAGTAAAGGTGTATAGAGAACACCATACAATAGAGTGTTCTCCAGAGTAAAGTCTAATAAATGCCCCCAATCCATCAAAGTATATTACCTATGGCAGCCAGGAGCGCAACACTGGTGCACCGTCCACCTCCGATCACAAGATCAGAGTGGATGGGCTCAGGTATATATCCACAGTGGAGGCACTCCCAGCTGATTGTAACGACAATCAGCTGGGCGCCGTGTGTTCCCTGAGTTGCCTCCTCCCATTCTCCACAGCTGTCAAACAGACAGCCTATGAGACGGCATCCCGTCCTCTTCGTCCAATCCTGGACCCCCTGGGAGTGGACCGCGCCGCGCCCCCCCACGTACGCCAGCCCCGGTCCCCCACCGCGCATGTGCATTAGCCAAGCTGCAACGCACCGTCACGGCTGACGTCATGGGGCCACGCCCCGGGGACGCGCGCCGCCGTCCAATCCCACCGGCACGGGAAGCCGGGGCTGAGTTCAGCTGACGCTGAATCAGACCCGGAGGGGAGGAGCAGAAAAACGGCTACCTCTCCAGTGTCCCCAAAGAGGGGAAGCCTTGCCGTGCCGGGTCCGCGCACAATCACAGCAGAGGGGGGCAAATATAAGAAGTGTCACCCAGGAAGTTGGGCATGCATAACAAAAAAGTATCAAAAAATGTAAAGAAGAAAGAGAGTGTCTATGGACACAGTGTTCCATGATATGGGAACACGGGCAATGTTGATTGTCTGACAAAGCACCTATGGCGTGAGAGACCACAGCACAGCTGTTACATGGGGAGAGAAAATGCTGATAAACACATAAGCAGAGAATTACATAACACTCATATAAGGGGTGATAACATCTAGCTCACCCCATTGGGACAGGATTACAATCGACCGGGGATAACCTCCCTGCCCTGAAAAACGAGAACATGCAGTAAAAACCCCCAATATGGCCCGTGAGGGCACCAATATCCAACCCCTAATGTAAAAAAGGCCCGTCCTCCCCATGGTAGGGGCATTGTGGAGGCAAAGCAGAGGCCAAAATCGGAGGTGGTGGAATAGATGTTTATCTTTCCATACCCCCGGAGTCAAAACCCTCTAAGAAGGGTTTGAAGCATGTGGAATCGTTCAATCCAGGGGGTCTAGTTGCACGTAAATTATAGATCCACCTTAGCTCGAGCTGGAGGAGGTCCTTGTTCCAGTCTCCTCCCCTCCAGCCCGGGTGGACCCGATCCAAGATCAAAAATTTGATATTGGGAAACTTTCCCTGGTGAACCAGGGCCGTGTGTCTCCCCAAAGGTAGATCGGGGTCACATGTCTGCATGCTCCTGATGTGGCGGTATGCTCTATGCCAGAATTCCAGTTTGGTTTTCCCGACATAGAAACATCCGCAATCACACCGGAGCATGTAGACCACCCCTTTCGTCTTGCAGTTCGCAAAATGCTTGGGCCTGAAGACACTGCCATTAGGTAAAATGGGATTTTTTGTAGTGTACATAAATCTACAGTATCCGCAGGCCCCACACATAAAAGTACCCCTGTACTTGCAATGCTGGGCAAATTTTTCATCCCTAAATTCACTTCTGACCAATCTGGAGGAAAGAGATGAAGCCCTTCTGAAAGTGAAAAGGGGACTTTCAGGGAGGAGTCTCTGTAAGTTGGGGTCCATGGTGAGAATGTGCCAATACTTGGACACAATCTTCCTGACTTCAAAATGTTGGTTACAGTACTTTGTGATGATACGCAAGGAATTGTCCTGAGCTTTGTCTTTTTGCGAGTAAATAAGGGATTGTCTACTGCGTGTAGTGGCCCGTTTGTAAGCTTTTTTGAGAGAGGTACGGGAGTAACCTCTCTCAAGGAGTCTCTCGCGCAGATTATTTGCCTCTTTCTTAAAAGTCGCTTCGTCGGTGCAATTTCTACGCACCCTCAAGTATTGACTGTATGGTATAGATTTGATGAGACTTGCTGGGTGAAAGCTTGAAGCGTGTAGGATGGTATTCCCCGCAGTGGCCTTCCGAAAGAGGCCACTGCTGAGTCCGCCATCCCAGTCCCTACGGACCATGACGTCCAGGAATGCGATCTCACTGCGACTGAATGCCATAGTGAAGTTGAGATTGAAGCAGTTTCTGTTCATGCTCATCAAGCATGATTGTAAGAGCTCTATAGGGCCATCCCAGATGGTGAAAATGTCGTCGATGTATCGGAGCCACAATAAAAAGTGGCTCGTATACATCGACGAGTCCTCATCACTGAGAAAAGTGGTTTCCCATTCCCCCAGGTACAGGTTGGCATAGGACGGGGCACAACAGGTCCCCATTGCCACCCCCTCTCTCATGATATGGTTCATACAACTCTAGGTCCGAAGATCCAGTTGGACCCCAGCCTGCGCACAGGCGCTGCGCCTTATTTGGACGCGGCGTCTTCTCAGCATTTAGGGGAAGAGTACTCCCTATACGGATCTCTTCATAGCATTCTGCCTACCTACCTTTGGACTCTTAATACATGCACACGGCCTGGGACACCACAGCAGAGCTGATTTTATGCGTTGAATGTTCGTTTTATATTTGCATTGGGTAAGTGTGTACTCTCTCACACTTGGGGTGTGGGGGATATACTACTTTATGCATGTATGTGATACTAACCATTTTGACACTTTTCTGTCTTCACAATATTCAATAGATGGTAACTCTCACTCGTCAAACCCTGACGAAGGACTTTCCGAAACGCGTCGGTTTAGTGAGACCCACTCCATCTTATAACATTAGTCTGTTTTTCATTTATTGTCGTGTGTGACATATACACTACCTCCTGTTGTTACCTGCATGTCATTCCCGATGCAATTCCATATTGTATTTTTTATGTGTGCTATGGTATATTTTGATCATTGTGTGTTATATTTCTGTTTTTGTAATAAAGTATTTTTCTTACTATCAATATACTTTTTGTGGTAATGCCTCCAAAATCCCATCCCAGGGGAACATTTTGCTCTTTTTTGTGCTATTAAGGGATGTGGCATACCCTCCTCTGTTTGCTACTTCTGGTCAGAGCCTCTTTTTTCTCTATTATGGTAGCAGATACCAATCCCCGCATTTTCTGACGAGCAGTAGTAAACTATCAATACTTTTTCTTTTTGGGCCTTTTTTGCCCCCTTTATTTACCATACTATTTTTGACTTTGTTTTTTTGTATTAATTTCATTGGTGATTCATATACATATCTTTTCGTATATTCTTTTGTTGTAAACGTGCAGATCATGGCTAACTATATGGGGAGTAATTGGGACAGCCTCATGTCGGGTTATCTGGACGAATATGGTAAGAATGAACATATTGAATCTGAAATCAAAGGATTGTTTGTGAAATTAACCAAATTCCTTGAGAAAAAATCATCCCTATATTGGCACATTAGGTCCTTCCGTGACTACATCAATGACAATATGAATCCATTAGGACTCAGGGTCCAGATCTTCCCTAATTTGGAGGGTCTGGACACTGAGTTTAAGAATGCCTGGGAAGAAATTTTACGCACTTGTTCCAAAGATATGATGGAACTTCTCATCACCGAATATCAGAAACGGTCGAATGCGCTGGATGGCGAAATTCAAACTATCTGTTTGAAACTCCAACCACTTCAAACCCACAAGACATACATAGATAGAGAGATCAAACTCAAAAAACATCTCGAGGATTTTAATAGGGATATCCTTATTAAAAAAGAAACTAAATTAAGTAGGGATCATGGCGCATTTGAGGAAAATAGGGCCTATAGGTGGAACCAATCACAATCCAAAAATGCCAACAAATTTAGGAACAGAAGGGACCATTACTCTGCTGTCTCTAATTCCTCTTCAAGCATTTCCTCTACTTCCTCACAGATTCCCCCTAAAACCAAAAAGGGAACCCGTTCCTATCAAAGTGAAAACAGATCTCAGGGAACAAGGACTCAAAATGTGAACACAATGGAGGGGACACAATGTGCAACGATGGGGACAGGTAGACATACAGGAGGGTTGGGTGGAGGTCCCACCAATAGCCCCCTTATACCTCCGGTGAATAACATAAACTTACCCCCAGTTACCAGATCTAAAACCACCCATCAGGCCAACGACAGACAGGACGCTGTCCCTTTAGCGGAAGTGCTTCTAAACAAAGTTACAAATCGAACTTAGAGCGGGGTGAAGAGGCGGGTTTCATGGATGCTGCTGAACGCCCCCACGGGACCTTCAGCATCGTCAACCTCTCATCCCACACCCTCACAGAGGGGGAAAAACACTTGCTCCAAAAGGGACTGGGGTTCTGCCCCAACGAGAATATGGATAGATTCGAGGTTGTTAAAGATCTCGAATTATTTGCACGTAAATTAATGTTAAAAAACATGTATCAGAAACCCCAGGGGTCCATGGATCTTACACCCCAGGAAAATCAAGCCATTGACCAACTGGTGTCGCTTTTGGAGGAAAGCGACACAACTGATCTCATTGATCGCATTGATCTACCCTCCGTGCTTTCTCTTCCCCTGTCAAACAGGGAGGTGCCGGCCTGTGAGTCAGATCAGAGGTCCAAACTTAAAAAGAAATCAGTCCAATTCCCACCTCCTAGCGCCAATCCAAATATTTCTACATTCCTTAAATTGGTACATAAAGACATTGAAAAAATGCGTATTCGCACCCCCAGTGAGATAAACACTAACTTGGCTGACAGACAGGCACTCAAGGAACTTGGTGACAATAAATCCATAGTCATCAAGCCCTCGGACAAGGGTGGGAACATTGTCTTGATGGACAATGCCCAATACATCCTAATGTGCAACAAAATCCTTATGAACAAAAATTGGTACAAAAAAATCTCTAGTGATCTGATCAACAGATTCTACCAGGAATATTATTCCCTCGTGGACACGGCATACAACAACAAAGTTATCAATAAGACAATATGGGAGTACATTAGAGTTAAATTCCCAATCGTACCAACTTTTTATTCACTCCCTAAAATTCATAAAGACAGTCAGAACCCCACAGGGAGACCAATCATCTCGGGGAGGGGATCCATCAGCGAACATGCCAGTCGTTTGATTGATGAGTATCTTAAACCTCATGTCACCAGTTTACGGTCATATGTTAAAGACACTATACACTTCCTTAAAATTATTGATAATCTCACCATACCGGATAATGCTTATCTTGTGACGATCGACGTAGAGGCCCTGTATAGCTCTATTCCCCATACTGGCGGACTTAGGGCTGTTAAAAAGGCCATCTTTCAGAGACAGGATGGTGACTGGACATACAATGACTTCATTTTACAACTGTTGGAATACATTTTGTATCACAATGTTTTCTCTTTCGATGGTTCCCACTTCCTCCAGGTACAGGGGGTGGCAATGGGGACCTGTTGTGCCCCGTCCTATGCCAACCTGTACCTGGGGGAATGGGAAACCACTTTTCTCAGTGATGAGGACTCGTCGATGTATACGAGCCACTTTTTATTGTGGCTCCGATACATCGACGACATTTTCACCATCTGGGATGGCCCTATAGAGCTCTTACAATCATGCTTGATGAGCATGAACAGAAACTGCTTCAATCTCAACTTCACTATGGCATTCAGTCGCAGTGAGATCGCATTCCTGGACGTCATGGTCCGTAGGGACTGGGATGGCGGACTCAGCAGTGGCCTCTTTCGGAAGGCCACTGCGGGGAATACCATCCTACACGCTTCAAGCTTTCACCCAGCAAGTCTCATCAAATCTATACCATACAGTCAATACTTGAGGGTGCGTAGAAATTGCACCGACGAAGCGACTTTTAAGAAAGAGGCAAATAATCTGCGCGAGAGACTCCTTGAGAGAGGTTACTCCCGTACCTCTCTCAAAAAAGCTTACAAACGGGCCACTACACGCAGTAGACAATCCCTTATTTACTCGCAAAAAGACAAAGCTCAGGACAATTCCTTGCGTATCATCACAAAGTACTGTAACCAACATTTTGAAGTCAGGAAGATTGTGTCCAAGTATTGGCACATTCTCACCATGGACCCCAACTTACAGAGACTCCTCCCTGAAAGTCCCCTTTTCACTTTCAGAAGGGCTTCATCTCTTTCCTCCAGATTGGTCAGAAGTGAATTTAGGGACGAAAAATTTGCCCAGCATTGCAAGTACAGGGGTACTTTTATGTGTGGGGCCTGCGGATACTGTAGATTTATGTACACTACAAAAAATCCCATTTTACCTAATGGCAGTGTCTTCAGGCCCAAGCATTTTG
Organism: Lithobates clamitans; assembly: GCA_037952925.1. NCBI lineage: Eukaryota > Metazoa > Chordata > Amphibia > Anura > Ranidae > Lithobates > Lithobates clamitans. The sequence continues at coordinate 424,820 of JBBGZY010001544.1, forward strand.
CGAACTGCAAGACGAAAGGGGTGGTCTACATGCTCCGGTGTGATTGCGGATGTTTCTATGTCGGGAAAACCAAACTGGAATTCTGGCATAGAGCATACCGCCACATCAGGAGCATGCAGACATGTGACCCCGATCTACCTTTGGGGAGACACACGGCCCTGGTTCACCAGGGAAAGTTTCCCAATATCAAATTTTTGATCTTGGATCGGGTCCACCCGGGCTGGAGGGGAGGAGACTGGAACAAGGACCTCCTCCAGCTCGAGCTAAGGTGGATCTATAATTTACGTGCAACTAGACCCCCTGGATTGAACGATTCCACATGCTTCAAACCCTTCTTAGAGGGTTTTGACTCCGGGGGTATGGAAAGATAAACATCTATTCCACCACCTCCGATTTTGGCCTCTGCTTTGCCTCCACAATGCCCCTACCATGGGGAGGACGGGCCTTTTTTACATTAGGGGTTGGATATTGGTGCCCTCACGGGCCATATTGGGGGTTTTTACTACATGTTCTCGTTTTTCAGGGCAGGGAGGTTATCCCCGGTCGATTGTAATCCTGTCCCAATGGGGTGAGCTAGATGTTATCACCCCTTATATGAGTGTTATGTAATTCTCTGCTTATGTGTTTATCAGCATTTTCTCTCCCCATGTAACAGCTGTGCTGTGGTCTCTCACGCCATAGGTGCTTTGTCAGACAATCAACATTGCCCGTGTTCCCATATCATGGAACACTGTGTCCATAGACACTCTCTTTCTTCTTTACATTTTTTGATACTTTTTTGTTATGCATGCCCAACTTCCTGGGTGACACTTCTTATATTTGCCCCCCTCTGCTGTGATTGTGCGCGGACCCGGCACGGCAAGGCTTCCCCTCTTTGGGGACACTGGAGAGGTAGCCGTTTTTCTGCTCCTCCCCTCCGGGTCTGATTCAGCGTCAGCTGAACTCAGCCCCGGCTTCCCGTGCCGGTGGGATTGGACGGCGGCGCGCGTCCCCGGGGCGTGGCCCCATGACGTCAGCCGTGACGGTGCGTTGCAGCTTGGCTAATGCACATGCGCGGTGGGGGACCGGGGCCGGCGTACGTGGGGGGGCGCAGCGCGGTCCACTCCCAGGGGGTCCAGGATTGGACGAAGAGGACGGGATGCCGTCTCATAGGCTGTCTGTTTGACAGCTGTGGAGAATGGGAGGAGGCAACTCAGGGAACACACGGCGCCCAGCTGATTGTCGTTACAATCAGCTGGGAGTGCCTCCACTGTGGATATATACCTGAGCCCATCCACTCTGATCTTGTGATCGGAGGTGGACGGTGCACCAGTGTTGCGCTCCTGGCTGCCATAGGTAATATACTTTGATGGATTGGGGGCATTTATTAGACTTTACTCTGGAGAACACTCTATTGTATGGTGTTCTCTATACACCTTTACTTGTCCATATATTTCACTTTGGAGCTTACCCTCTCTCCCTTTGTCTTCTAACAATAGGTTCCTACTCTTTGGCCAGCCCATTAACTGGTACGGTGATATATGAGCCTCTCCTCCCCTTTCCTACATTACACCTTGTAGGTGTCCCCCCCAGCTTCAACTTTCAGGTATGTTCCTGGCCTTTATTCTTCATACATGTAGATATACTTTTTTGGTGCTTTCTTTAGAATTTTGCTTTCTTCAGATTTCACCACCTCTAGCAGTATTAGTTTTCTTATATGTTACTGGCCCTCTCTCATGATATGGTTCATACAACTCTAGGTCCGAAGATCCAGTTGGACCCCAGCCTGCGCACAGGCGCTGCGCCTTATTTGGACGCGGCGTCTTCTCAGCATTTAGGGGAAGAGTACTCCCTATACGGATCTCTTCATAGCATTCTGCCTACCTACCTTTGGACTCTTAATACATGCACACGGCCTGGGACACCACAGCAGAGCTGATTTTATGCGTTGAATGTTCGTTTTATATTTGCATTGGGTAAGTGTGTACTCTCTCACACTTGGGGTGTGGGGGATATACTACTTTATGCATGTATGTGATACTAACCATTTTGACACTTTTCTGTCTTCACAATATTCAATAGATGGTAACTCTCACTCGTCAAACCCTGACGAAGGACTTTCCGAAACGCGTCGGTTTAGTGAGACCCACTCCATCTTATAACATTAGTCTGTTTTTCATTTATTGTCGTGTGTGACATATACACTACCTCCTGTTGTTACCTGCATGTCATTCCCGATGCAATTCCATATTGTATTTTTTATGTGTGCTATGGTATATTTTGATCATTGTGTGTTATATTTCTGTTTTTGTAATAAAGTATTTTTCTTACTATCAATATACTTTTTGTGGTAATGCCTCCAAAATCCCATCCCAGGGGAACATTTTGCTCTTTTTTGCACTGGTTAAAGGTGCACCTTCAACCTAAGCACCGGTATACATATTATTCAAACAGCAATATATTAATTATTCCAATAATGGAATAAAGCAATAAAAAGCAATACATTAATTATTCCAATAATGTGCAGTCCACCTAAAGAGTGAATAACTAATAAAAAGTCCTGAAAACTCAAACAGTGTATGTTTTTCTGTGTGAACGATCCTTTCTTCAAATGTGGAATGTCATCTTCTTTGTATTAAACAAGCCAGCCGCGGTGAAGCCAGCCAGCTGATGTGTGGTGACGTCAGGCCCCGTAGCTCCACCCGACGCTGCATTGCTCCATAAGAGGCATTGACTGGGAGAGGAGACTGGAGCCAGACATCACACACCACACTATATAAGCATCTCTGCAGGAAAAGTGACACCGGAAGCAAGATTGAAATAATTTGTCAATCAGTTCACAGTGTAACCAGATAAATAGCAGATCGGAAGCTGCTATTTATCATATCCAGATCAAAGTATATTTCAGATTGTAAAACAGTTGTAATAAATGGTGTTGAAAATAAAAATAAAAATTACATAGAAATATATAAAAAAATAAAAAAATAAAAACCTGTGAAAACACTGGTAAATATATATTAAAATATATATATAAAAAATGGTGAATACTGAGGATAATTACTGCTGACTTATAATGTAAATGAGCCAGCATACCTATAGAGCACAGCATTGGATCATCCTTCCCTGCCGACTCACCCTATTATCCAAACAAAGGGAGGGAGGGGGGACATTGAGGGCAAGCAAGGAAATCCAAATGTCATAACTTACTTTCAATAGGACAAATAGGTACATTAAAATAAATATCTACACAGACTTGTGCAACTGAACATACGTCTTCAGTTCAAGGCGACCCCAAATGGCATTGATAATATATCATAACATTCTTGCTCATATATATAAAAACATTAATATAAAAGCATTGTCACCGGAGGGAAAAAAGGGATCTAGAGGAGAACTAATCGCATGATAGTATATGTTTTATCTTACCAGAGAGAGGGGGAGGGGGGGACAAGATTTTAACTGTTATCTATATAGCAGTTTATGTCCAATTCAATGTTAAGGCCCAATGGGCTATAACACTGCATGTCAAATATTCAGCGGGTTTCACGGCGTGAGAAAGGCGTTTTGAATTACTGCCCCTTCATTGGGAGGTAAATTTTTCAATAGCCATAACTTTTAGCAGTGATGTATCCCGGTTGTGAAACTGGCAAAAATGCAACGAGACACTATGTCTGATAAACCGCCTACGTATATTGGACAAGTGCTCGTCAATCTGAATTTTAAACGCGCGGGTGGTCCTACCAATGTATTGAAAGTTGCACGGGCAACTGAGGAGGTATACCACCCCTACAGTCTTACAGGTAATGAAATCTTTTGTGGAATAAACTCTTGAAGTGACATTGAAAATGTGGAACCCTTGACAGTTAGGGATGACCTGCACAATGCACATTTCCTACAGGGAAAGAAAACTTTCAAATTTTTTAAACATTTGTACTTTAGGGGATGGGTCAATGACACTGGGTGCCAAAAGATCTTTAAGGTTTTGATTCCTTCTGTACAGGACATTGGGCCGATCCAGAAGTGCAGGTCCCAACACTTTATCACACTTCAAGGTCTGCCAATGTTTCCGAATAATTTTATTCACCCACCAATAATGTGAGGAAAAAGTGGTAAAAAAACCCCACTCCAAATCTTTATTTTTTCTCTCATCTCTGTTAGCAATTTTAGGGACTAGAAGATTTTGTCTGTTAAGAAGGGCAACTTCCTGTAGGTCCCTATCCAGTGAGGAGGACTGGTATCCTTTTCTATAAATCGATTTTTTAGGACAGTAGCTTGGGTCTGAAAATCTTCTATATGAGAACAATTTCTTCTAATGCGTTGGAATTGTCCCTTAGGGATGGCTTTAAGCCACTTTGGGTGATGTCCACTGTCCAATGGAATGTATCCATTGCGATCAGTGTTTTTAAAAAAAGTTTTAGTAAGGAGGGAACTGTGTTCTTTAAAAATTACTAAATCTAAAAAATTAACTGAAGTGGAGCTGTATTCATATGTGAATTTAATCCCCCAATTGTTAGTATTCAATTGGGTCATGAAGGTGTGAAGAGATCCCTCGTCACTCGTCACCCTTCCACAGCAAAAAGGCGTCGTCTATGTAACAACGGCAAAAAAGGAGGCGAGGCTCATCCAGGGAAAAAAGTTTGTCATTTTCCCATAAGGCCCCAACTAAACTGGGGGCAAATTTTGCCCCCATTGCAACTCCAGTACTCTGGACATAAAAATGATCTCCATAGTAAAAATAGTTATTTTCCATGGCAAATTGAAGTAATTTCATAACAAACTCTATAGTGTAAGTCTTATATGAAGGCTCTTTTTTGAGAAAAAACTCAGCTGCCTGATATCCCAATTCGTGAGGTATGATAGTATAAAGGGAGGCAACGTCCGCCGTGACCAGCAAGATGTTATCCTCCACCGTATACTCTGATATTTCCTTGATAATTTGCAATGAATCTTTCAGAAATGCCGGGGTCTTTGTTACCATCGGCTGAAGATAAAAATCGATAAACTTCCCTATTATAGAGGTCAGGGAATCAATGCCGCTTACAATGGGATAGCCAGGGGGTTGGGTGAGGTTTTTATGGATCTTGGGGATATAGTATATGATTGGTGTTCTTGGTGGTGCTAAGGGTATAAGGTATTCACATTATTTGTCATTAATGATTCCTTTTCTATAGCCATCCTGTACTATACTATTTAGGGACCTTTTATATTTATTTAGAGGATCCCTGTTAAGAATGGTATAGGTATTCCTATCTGACAAAGGAAACTCCATTTCCCTCAGATAATCCTGTTTTTTCAAAATAACAACTCCTCCCCCTTTGTCCGCTGGCCGTATAATAAGTTCCTTCATTTTACAGAGGGGGGCTATTCCTTCCTCTGTGCTTTTCTGATGTTCTTTTTTAAAGTTCATCTGTTGTAAGTCTTGTAATACTAAATCTTTGTAAACCGATACATTAGGTGCTAGTTTTCCCGGGGGATTGAATAGGGATGCATTTTTGAGTCCTGTTCCCTTAGGGATTTGACTTCCTGTTTGAGAATGATTTCTTATAATAGGATTTAAAAGAAAATAACGTTTGATACCTAATTTTCTAATATATTTCTACATGTCTAAAAACATTTGGAATTTGTTTAAAGGTTTCCTAGGGGCATATTTCAAACCCTGATTTTAGTGTTAGTTTTTCAGACCTCTCCACTTAGATTAAACACTCCTTCACATACTATCTTCTCCGTTTTTTTGGGGTGGCTTTGTTTCCCTCCTCTGCATCCTCTCTTAGTCTTCCTTTTTTGTTTTGGCCTCTCCCTAAAAAACTATCCACCTTGTTTCTCAGGGGGGCTGCCCCTGGGGAACCGTCATGGGTGCGATTTTGCTGGTTCACTGCGGGTCTTGATACTGTGCTATAATAATTTGTTTCCTCTGCGTTCTCCATATACCCCTGTAGTGGACCATATTGATTTCTTGTTGTTAGGTCATACCTCCAAGGGACTTGTGGGGAGAAAGGAGGACATTCTCTATGTCCATCACCTGGATGGTTTCTATATGTTTGGTCATCATAATATCCCCGGTGATCCATTTCTGGATGTCTAGTTCGGGGGTATGGTTGAGGACCAGCATAGTGTTGATTAGACCCATATGGGTGTCTGTTATTCCTATTACCTGTGTTTGAACCCCTTCTTGAGTTCTTAGGTTGCTGGTGGGTAGAAGATGGGTATTGGTTGTATGGTCCATTGTTAACAAGTCTACCTGTATTATTAGTATTTTTCTTTCTATAGGATTGGGGCGTTTTGTCATCTCCTTCTCTTACTGGTCCTAAATCCCTTCTGGCCTGGAGTGGAGGTGCCCTGTAAAGATCTGAAATGTTCATTTGAAGGGGGTGCTGATGTGCTGATACCCATCCCACACCCCTTCATATTATTTATTTCAGAGAGTTTTTCAAAAATATCACGATAATTTCCCTGCCACTTAAAGATGTTATGGGATATATAATCCTCCACGTCTCTGAGATACTTCTTCCGTTTCTTAATTTTCTGCTCCTCCTCTTCTTCTATCATAATGTCATGTAATTCTTTCATATATACCTGGTAAAGTCCCTCTTTATTCATAGGGGCTAATTTTTCTTTTATGCCATTAATTTCTTGCTGTAATTTGGTCACCTTAGATCTTTTCTTGGTGACCAAGAACTCCAAAAAAGCCATCCCCACATCATTAAAGTATAGGAACCACTCATTAATTTCAGTGTCCCCTTTATCTGGATAAACATGTCATCTTAAACTCCTTGGGATCATTTTCTCCTTGAGATACCTCTCCAGGAAAACAATGTCTCAGGTGGCATTTAATTCAGATATTAGGACATTTTTAAGTCTCATAAAAATGCCCCTTATTCCTTCCGTGGCTGGATTAGCTTGATCAAAAACCTCTTCAGGGTTAATTTTTCTATTGTTACAAAAATCAAAATATCCATAACATAAAAATGCCGTGAAATTTACCTTGTTGGGCTTATGTGTGTCTATATAACCACCTACCAATATGGTGAAATGCCTTAAAAAAGGTGTATGTGAAGATAACTCACACTTTTAGTAGTGAAATGACTCAAACATTAAGTGTTAAATGAAATATCTGAGTAGGCTATGGGGAGCTGCAAGATAGATATATTCTAGTAAGATGTAATGTAACACGAGCAATCTGCACTAACTCCAACTTCCTACAACACTTTAAAAATAGGATAAATGATGGTGACAAATAGTGCTGCAACCTAAAAAAACTTGAATATCCAGTTTTGTCAAATGGTGAATAAAATCAGGTATGCTACTGATTCCAAAAAAACACACTGGTTAAAGGTGCACCTTCAACCTAAGTATACATATTATTCAAACATTCAATGTGAATAAAAGCAATACAATAATTATTCCAATAATGTGCAGTCCACCTAAAGAGTGAATAACTAATAAAAAGTCCTGAAAACTCAGTGTATGTTTTTCTGTGTGAGCGATCCTTTCTTCAAATGTGGAATGTCATCTTCTTTGTATTAAACAAGATATTGGTAATAAAGGGGGGACCGCTTACCAGATGTGTAGAACCCCTATTACGGGGGTCTTTAGGGCTCAGGTATACCAGATCTTGTAGGCAGGAACAGCTGATTTGGATTTCATACACAGACTTCCATCCGCCTTGGACCCTTCCCGAGCGCTGTGGTAGCGGTATAATGAACTGTACCTCTGTAGGATCACTTGTAATATGTAAGGAGAAATTACAAGAACAGAGGGTCCTCCATAGTGTAGTAAATTAAAACTCTTTAATTAAAAGACGATGGGTAGCCACTTATCATTATCATTGAAAGCAAAAGTAAAAGAAAATCCCAAATTTTGGGTTGTCCCCAGAAAAGTAATAGAGGGAAAATCTTCTAATGGGCACACTAGTTCTGGTGACCAGGGGGTCCCCTAGAGATTCCCTTAGCTTGTAGGGATTTCCTCTCACTTCCTGTTTGGCTGCGGCAAGGGAAGTGAAGGTAAAGCCCCCCAATGGGACAAAAAGGGCAAAAGTAAAACTTACAGGGGTTATAACCCTCCCTTACTCTAGCCAAAACAAAAAAATGTTTTGCCTATAGTGCTACTTTAAAGTGGAGGGCCACCCTGAAAAAAAAAAATTTCACCAAAAATCCTAAAAAAATTTAAAAAAAAAACATTTGAAAAAAAAAAAAAACTTACCTGAACCCTTGTTGCTAGGCAGTCTTCCTAATCTGCCTGTTCCTATTCCGCGGCGTCTTCAGCTCCTAGCTGAGCAGCCCCGTTGCCTTCTGGGAACTGTGCGTGTTCCCAGAAAACCATGGGGCCACAGATCGCCGCGCCGCTCGTGCGTGCGCAGTAGTAAACTGGCAGTGAAGCCGCAAGGCTCCACTGCCTGTTTCCCTTACCTAGGATGGCGGAGCCAGGACCTGAGAGCCGAGGGATGGGTCAGCCTTGGGCAGTCGACATCGCGGGTACCCAGGACAGGTAAGTCTACTTATTTAAACCACTTGCTTACAGGGCACTTAAACCCCCCTCCTATCCAGACCAATTTTCAGCTTTCAGCGCTGACGCACTTTGAATGACAATTGCGCGGTCATACAACACTGTACCCAAATGAAATTTTTATCATTTTTTCACCACAAATAGAGCTTTCTTTTGGTGGTATTTGATCACCTCTGCGGTTTTTACTTTTTGTTAAAAAAATGTAAAAACCTGAATTTTTAAAAAAAATTTTTTTATTTTTTTATATTTTGTTATAAAAAATTTAAAACGGGTCATTTTTCTCCTTCATTGATGTACGCTGATGAGGCGGCAGTGATGGGCACTGATAGGTGGCAGTGATGGGCACTGATGGGTGGCAGTGATGGGCAGCACTGACAGGTGGCACTGATTGGCACTACAGGTGGGCATTGATAGGTGGCATTTGTGGGCATTGATAGGTGGCACTTGTTGGCATTGATAGGTGGCACTTGTGGGCACTGTTAGGTGGCACTGTGGGCACTGTTAGGTGGCACTGTGGGCAGTGTTAGGTAGCACTGTGGGCACTGTTAGGTGTCACTTTTAGGTGGCACTGATGAGGCAGATGTGCCTCTTCCACTTGGGGACTGATGTCCCTGACATCCGAGCCAGTGATCGGCTTTTTTTTCTACTCGCGCTGTCAGCGTGAGTAAAAAAAAAAATGATTACCGATCTTTTGTTTACATCATGTGATCAGCTGTCATTGGCTGACAGCTGATCACAAGGTAAGGGGCCGGGATCGGATCGGTGATCAGCCGAGTCTCAGTGACTCGGTGATCACAGCGCACCCGATGTGTACCCTGCAGGGCGCGCGCAGGGAGCGTGCACAGGGGAGGCTGTCATATGACGGCCTCCCAGGAATTCAGGTCTGCGCTGTGGCCGTCATTCGGCCATAGCGCGGATGCGTAGTGGTTAAAGTCAGCAGATACAGTGTTTGTAACTGCTGACTTTAAAAACTTTTTTTAGCTGGCCGGAATCCCTCTTTAAGTCAGCAATGACCAAATACATGGGTCGGAGCTACACAGAGTGACATTATCACATGCTGGAGGGAAAGATATACCCACTCAGGAAAAATCTGCACTGAGTGGTGTCCTGTTTTTATGTTTTGTTGCTTGATGCTAAGCTTAATAAATGATGTTTCCCTGTGATCTGTTTTTGTCTGATTTTATTGTAAGTGAAATGATGTGCCCCAGAACCTGTGACCAGAAATACTAAAGGGAGCAGTGAATCTAAGCATTTTTTTTACTAACGTTAGTTAAATGGTCACATCAATCTGATGAGTTTGTTCCTGTTGGGGAGATCACCAATGGTGGAAAAAGGTGTTGTCTGCAGGGTTAATTTTAATGTCAAATTTCGATTTAGTGTTAGTCATAGTCTTTCGACTAAAAAGCTATTTTAGTTTTAGTCATATTTTGTTCCTTTAACTAAAATGCCATTTTAGTTTTAGTTGTATTTTAGTCATCTGAATTGTTTTAGTTTTAGTCATATTTCAGTCAAAATCTCCAGTACATTTTAGCCAACTAAAATCTAATGGGTTTAATTAAATTGTAATGCATTATTTAAGCATTTCTCTAGAATTGCCAAACTCATTATACAGCATACTTCTGGAATAAAAATATAATAACATGTTATTATTTATGACATTAAGGTTTGAACATGCACTACAGACACAGATTTAGCCATTGTGATATATAACGTCTTTATAAATAAAGCCAAGTTTCATAAACAAACAAAAATATTGATTTTTGACAAACAGAAATGCAACTTTAAAATATAAAGAACTCAAATAACTGTAAACTCTATTGGCTGTAATGCTATTGCAAATATTACCTGACTTTATTACCAACATTAAATATAAAGAAAAAATATAAGAAAAGCCTTTTTCTTAATTTTGTTTCTAGCGGGAGCTTAGTAGAGGCCCCCTACTTATTCCAATGTGGTATTTTATTGTTAATTTTTATGTCAAATTTTGATTTAATTTTAAATATAGTCTTTTGACTAACATGCCAATTTAGTTTTAATTGTATTTTAGCCATTCGAATTGTTTTAGTTTTAGTTGTATTTCAGTCGACTAAAATAGTATTGATTTAGTCAACGAAAATATTTTTTTAGACAGAATTAACACTGGTTGTCTGCATGTAAATTATCCGATGCCATTTTTCACTTGATTAAAGAGTTAAAATTATGCTATTTTCAGAGTACGTTGGGAGGAAGTAATCAAATAAACGTTCTGTACTTTATTGAACTCATTTATCACATGTTGCATGTTTGCACCAATGTTTTATTCATTCATTTATTAATACTATTTTTGCACAGTGAGGTTTCATATGTTCTACAAGCTGCAGCGGTGACATCAGATCCTGATATGGCCATTATAGCAATACAGTCCTTCAGAACTTTATATGTATAATACGGCCATATTTGGTCAGTGATGTCACTCTATCTCCACCCCTTTGTTTAAATGGCTGAGGACAATAAATAAATGGGATCAGGTGACATCACTGGTTGCTAAGTACATGATGGGTGTTGTCACCTGCTTTTTCCTTAAGGAAAAAAAAATCATTGACAGGAAGGAAACTGTCATATATAATAGCAGTAGAGCAAAAAGCCAGGCGTTTACATGAACCACCAAAGTTCAGTCCAATACTGTGTTTGGACGGAACCTTGAGTTCATCCCTAATTCTGACGTAAATCTGACTCCATTGGTTGCGTGCATTTTCCAGGTCAGCGATTCAGAAGGTATGGAAACATATCAGATAATCAGCATGATTACCAAACCACTAGCATTTCATATGAAGGGCAGCAGCCACAACCTCCAGCATAGATTGTCTTTAGTTTACTGGACACATTTACCTGTGTGTTAAAGAGGATTTAAAGTAAGTAGGGGAGGGTTATTTTTCTGCCTGTGCTCCATTGGGGAAATTTCACTTCAATTCTTGTTCTTAAGACACAACAGAAAATGAGAGGAAAACTCTCTAAATTGAATCGAATTTCCATCTTAGAGAGTTGTCATAGGAACACTCGTCCCAATTGGAGGATGTTCCTTTACTTCTTGCTCAGGTAACAACTTTGTCATTCAGACAGCATTAAAAACCTGACAGATGATCTAACACTTCCCTACTTTTTAAAAAAAAATGTCCTTTAATATTTAGACTGTCTGAATAGAAATGAAATTCAAACACATCTGAAGCAATGAATTTGTATTGGCATCAAACACAAAGAGATTGAAATCAGGATGCCTGGCAGTTCCTGGAAACTCTTCTGAGCTATGGGGCCCAGGGGAAGATTAACAGGTCAATTAAATGATATGCTAAAACTAACACATTTTTCTTGAAAAATGTAACAGAAAAGGAGTAAATGCTTCACTGAAGTTAACACATTTCTTTTTAAAGCACGGAGTGTCTGTCATAATGTAACTCTTCTTGACATCTGTAAGCAGAGGGACTTTTACAGTTCCCCAGGATAAAATATGTATTATTGTGCTTCATCCAGCTGTCTCACTGAATTTTTAATAGATGTTATTGGCAAGATATCTGTGTTTATATTTAACTACACTTGAGAGGACAAAAATTGTACTTCTACTATTAATATTCGTCTCTCAAGCTAGGCTAGGAAAAATGCATATTTTTATATTGAAGCTGTAAAAGTTCATGAATGACCAAAATGTAAATGCAGAGCCAACTTAGCCAGTTACCAAGGAAGATCTGGTCCCAGTGTTATACACCTTATATAATATTTCAATTTACCTTGGCTGGAATTAAAGAAAACTCTTTCTGACAATTAGGATTTTAAAAGGAAACATGGTCAATTAAATTGCCTGAGAAGAATAAATACCCAGTCTCACCCCACTCTAACTGATCCCATCAAAAAAAATGTAAATTCCCTTTTGACTTACTTGAAGTAGTGGCGGCGGTCACGTGGTGTTCAGGTTCTGAGTCTTCTCCTCTTTTATGCTGGGGTCCTTCTTGGGGTGTTCATGTAACCTAGCTGCATGATGTGGATGCCTCCTATTGGTAGAGATGGCACTTCCAGCAGTGGGGATCCTTTCAGATCACTTTAACAGCAAGTGGTGAAGTGGCCAGTCCCTAGGGTAGAAAATTACCATTTCTCACAGAGGAAACTGAAACGTAGAGAGGGCACATCAGGGTGGGCAACAAACAGGTAAGTGGAAAGAACACTGGGGGATAACATACATATAGAATGACCTGTTAAAATGTGATTTTTGCTCAGAGTTGGGCTTTCAGTGTTTGTAAATGGATGTTTTATATAATTTGGTGTTATTTATATTTTCAGAGTAAGATTAGTGGTAACTGAATCATAGAGATGGGGAGGGGCTGACTACTTCAAGGCTACTTTCACACTGGCGATTAAGGCCAATACTAACTGTAGCAACAAATATCTTCTGATTCCTGCTGCGGCTCTGACCGGCTAGGTGCGGCCACTGGCCAAGTTCACTATAATGACAGGTGCTTTGTTTATCTGTTTGGAATTTTGTTATAAGATTGTATATAGATTGATAGTATATTGACACGCAGTGTGGTAATTTATTAGGATGTGTAATTAGTGCAGCCCTATAAAAAGGTAAATTTGCAGGTATTCACGGCTGTCCGCACAGCCAGCAATTACAGTACCTGCGGTGATTGCTGTTGGACGAACTTTGTGCAGAGAGCCACAAATATCTGCAGCCACCAGCGAACTGTCATTATAGTGAATAGGGCTGATAGCCACACTTAGCCTCTTAGAAGATTCCTGCTGCTAAAACGCGTAACGTTATACAACGTGTAAATGTAGCCTAGCTCATACAGGTTTGTGTTTTTGATCTTTTTTATTTTTGTTTTGTTTACGTATACTGGAAATCTTGAGAACAACTAAATAAATCCCTGTAAAATAAAAACAATTTATATACTGGAACATAACATTGGGCTCAATTCATTAAAGCACATTGCATGTAGTATTTGGATCACCTGACACGTTTTTCATAAGTATCGCATGCGATACTGAAAATGTTGATTTACTATCCATTTTTGGGGTATTTACCTCAAAAATAAAAAACACTCTGTAAATACCGAATAAAATAGCAATTCACTAAAGTCAAATATGTAATAAAATGCATGTATTGAATCAGTATTGGTCCAGGCATGCAAAATTTAAGGAATGTATAAACTTTCGGCTGCTTGTTAAGGAGTGAATAGCTGGTTGTTATGGAGTTGGCACCTGCCAGTGCCCTTAACAACCAGAATAGCTTGTTTTTAAGGTGCTATCACCTGCCGCTTTCTCCACAACCATGCTGTCAGCGAGGAAATATTTTGGATACAAACAATTATTAACAGAGCTGAATTGCATTTACCTAGCAACAATTTATAAAGACATTCCTAACTTGCTATAACAGTCCCCTTTTTATCTCCCTGGCCAGTGATTGATGAAAAAAACATTGGCCAGGAAAGTTGGGACCCTTAAAGAAAGCACAACAGTTCCCAACACACAGCAGATTAACTGTTCTGATTCAGTTCAAGGCCTCAGACAGAAAAAGAGCTGCTGTTATTTTTTCTTTCAATCCCACTTAGGCAGTTCCTCTTTTCCTCTTTTCCTTCCATACAGGCAGTAGGAGTGCTCTCTAGTACAGTCTGAACACAGCAGGAATCCAAATCACACCTTACACACTTCCAGGTAGAAGGTTCTCATTGTGGTCAGCTATGACAGGGTTACAATCTGCCAGCAGCCCACCTGTACTGGAGGCACGCCATAGACAAGCATTGCAAAATGTTATCCCTTTCAAGATGGCTTCTGCACTTCTGCGTTAATGAATATTCAGTTTGACCCTGTCCGCACTCCAGAAGGCGAATACAGCAGCAACAAAGTTCTGTAGTAGTTATCAGCTAAAGTCCAGGTTACATATATTTGTACTCGGAGTCTCTATAAGACCGTATTTAAGAAAGGTATGAAGGGAAAACAGGAAGTGACCTGGGTGCGCTGTAGTCACGTGGTCAGTATGCCTAAAGGGGACATACCCCAGTAAAAGAGAAGAAATAGAAACAAAGGGGAAGGGTGGGTGGGACATGAGAGAAATGTCGACAGGAAATGGAGGCTAGAGGGTGGGCTTAATAACAGCCCGACTCCTCCTACAAATTCAGGCTGACCTGCGGTCAGCCTCCCACTTGTACTTAGAGTCTCTAGTAGACCGTATTTAAAAAAGGTATGAAGTGAAAACAGGAAGTGACCTGGGGTGTGCTGTAGTCACATGGTCAGTATGCCTAAAGGGGGCAAACATAATAGACAGTAGGATGAGCTAGCAAAATAGATTTATTGAAAGTCACTGTATGCAGCATAAATCAGCCAAATGCATGAATGCCCATGACATCTCTACATGTGGAACCGGGATATATATGGAGAAGCATTATGAATGCCACCTACCTAACTTCTTAAGTACGTGAACAGGGACCACTTGACGAGAAGCAGCGGAAGCCGCCCTTCCCTGATAGAATGGCTGGAATAACCTTTAGGGACCAACCTAGGTTTGATAGCAGGGTGCTGCAATGTTTCATGAACTGTCCCATGCAGAGGGGAGTACTAGGGAAAGGTAAAAGTGGACTATCCCTGGGTTTATCTGCAGTGATCACCATGAGCTGATCTAAAACTGTGACTGGGCACCAGGTAATGCTGGTCTCGAAAAATCTAACGTCAGTCCTAGCTCCTGTCTGCTGCGTCTTGCAAGCGCCCAGATGCAACCGGAAATGATCGGTATACCCAACTAACTGGTAGATCAAGAGTATGCGGGATCTTTTCCCTGTACAAGTGAACTCACCTGACCTGAGGAAACCATAGAAAGCCAGATACATGGCCGCCTTGAGGACCAAGCTGGGTAGCAGCCCGAAAGGAGACCTGGAGACTAAAACAGACATGCTCTGGAAATTATGCCCTGTAATGGGGAGTCTGCTAACCAAGGTAGGGGGGTTACATTTCTGAATCTCCTTGAAAATGGCCTAGATAGGATGCCCTGCCAAAATGGATGGCCTATTAGGGTCCTGCAAAGCAATAATGCTAGACACCTGCCAGATATGTCTTGATAGTGCTGTAGGATAGCTTGAGCTGTGAGTGTCAGAAAGCAACGAAAGCAAGTAGATATAGAATTTTGGGGTAATTATACCTAGGATACCCAGACTGAAAAGCCTGGAAGGTATTTCAGGCCTTGTGATAAGCCTTCCTGGCGTTAGCTGAAAATGACTTGTTGATCAAAACTGCTGCGTCGGCCCAGTGGGAATCTAGTCCATTGTTAGCAGTGAGAAAAGCGGGGACAGTGTGACACAGGTGTCTAAGTCTGGGATCTGTCGCAAAATAGTGGGTAGTTCAAAACGAGACAGAGCATCCACTGCTGTATGCTCTACATCACAGATAAGCCTACAGTGTATGTGGAAATGGAACTGAAGAGACAGCCAAATCAGCCTGTGTACAAAAGACATAATCAGTAAAGACCTGGATCTGCCTTGTTAAACAATTCTGAGGTAGTCTAATTATCCATGGAGAAAACCACTGTTTCATCTATCCAAAAGCGACCCCATGCCTGCACTGCCGACACTATGGGGTAAATCTCAAATAAAGCTGATATCTCTGCAAACCCTGGAAAATCCAACATCTCCTCTGGTCATGGCCCAGGTGCCAGTGAGTGCCAAAAATAGCCACATAGCCTTTAGTGGCTGCTGCATCACTCAAAACCTTGAGGAGAAAAACCGACTCTGCAAGGATAACCATGGTGAACCCATTCCAGTGTTTAAGGAACTCGTCCCACATACGCAAGTCACATAGCACCACAGAATCTAACTTGACCCGAAAGTCTGAGTCGGGGGTCAGGAAAAACTCTGGGATGGAAAGCTTATGGATGAGCCTGTGGCCCCTGGACTTTACAACCACGGAAACATCACTGCAAGCGTACGACTTGTGGGCTACATCATGGGTGGCAATTAAGAGGGAAAAAAAATTAACGTCTTTGCCATATGAAATATCTTTTTTGACATTCCCAGGAATTAAGTGATCCGGGGTAATGGGGGGAGCACTTGCGCTTTTACCTAAAGCTAAAGGCCTGGGGCTTGGAACCTGCTGATGTCCCTGGAACAGCAGGATCCACCTGGGCCAGACTTGAATGGCTTTCCAAAGCCTCAACCCTGGCCCGCAACTCCTGACAGGAGGTTGTCAGTTTGCTCAGGGTGGCATGCATCTGTGAAAGGGACGAGGCAAAAGTCTGTAGGGTAACCTGCTCACCATTAGAGCCTGAAGTACAGGGAAATAATAACCTTAATAGTTCCACTTTGCAGGCTGAAGCCGGTTATGAACTGCCCCTGCATCACAGTTCCACCATGAATCTCGGGACGGTCCAGGTTCTTTAAGGAGGGCATTTCTACCCTGTTCAGAACCCCTGGCCAGTGTAGGAGGGATGGAGGCAAAATCTTCAATATCCGCTGCCTGTGACATGACCTATGCAACTGAGAACAAACTGTCATAAGCAAGAGTTATATACTTACTGAACCCCAAACTTACTCTAAGGAAAGGAAAATCTCTTTACTTTTTTTTTTTTTTATTCAACAACCTCCCAACAGTAATTGTGGTTAATGACAAAGTATACATTGTGCAGGACTGAAAACAGTCAGTCTCAAGAACTACCAAGGCCGAGTTACCTGAGGCATATCAGCAAATTAAAAACGTAAACTCAGGCCTATGAAATCTGAAGACATGTTAGGCAAGTGATATGAGTAGTGAGATATCATGACATATGAGCAACGGATGAGGAGACTTTCCACTGCACAAATCATTTAGATGTGATAGGTAAACCTGCAGTGGAGTGTTGCTGTAATACCTACAGTGTGAAGATATGACCATGTACCGTGTATGCGATGACAATGTACCTGGTTTTAGGGGAAAATGAAGTATGCGTTATAAGACTAAGAAAGTGTTCACAATATGAATTACAGAGGCCGAGTAACCTGAGGTGAAGCAGGCCAATTAAAAACGTAAACTCAGGCCTACTAACCTTAAGGCGTGTCAGGTCAAATGTAGTGAGTAGTGCAATGACAACAAAGTATGAAAACAGTCTAACGTCTACTGTATGAGAAACGGGTGAGGTGACTTGCCACTGCACAAGCCAATTAGAAACGATCACCTCAACCCGCTGTTACCTATAAACGTGATAGTTAATACTGCAGTGGTGAATGCCGTTACCTTAAAACGTGAAGGCAAAACATGTATCAAATGACAACGAGACACGGTGAACCAAAAAGTACCGATATCTGAGCAAGAATAGTACATCAAAAGCAACCATAACTTACCTTTGACCTAGATTTCCTCTCTTATCCTTTAAGGCCCGCACTTGGTGACCAAGGCCAACCCTGAAATACAATGTATGAGTAGGACTGAAAAAGTATCAACCCCCTGAAATACAGAGACCAAGCAATCTGAAGCATGGGATGCAAATTAAAACGTAGCTCAGGCCTAAGGAAAACCTGAAGACGTGTCAGGCAACTATATTAGTGGTGAAATGTCATGGTGCATGAAAACGTAACATGAACCGTATGAGAATGTCTAAAAATGAACATCTTAATGCACCTAATGCAGTGCAATGCAGCACCCATAAACATGATGGGTGACCCCGCAGTGGTAGAACTCCGTAAGTCCTAATACACAAAGAAATTATTACATGATATGTATGAGCTTAGCAACCGGCATCAGGTGAAACAAACAACACCTACCTGAGCTGAACAAAGCTACCACCCGATGCATGAATTGTCAAAATCAGGTTTGGACATGAAATCATCATCGCGATGAACCATCGCATGTCTAGTGGAGTAGTGGACACAGTGATTGACCTCTGAGTGGAGAAAGTCTGGATAAGATGTGACCCCTGTCAACCGACCTGTGAGATGCCTAGGTACAACTGTCAGGTGCCCTTACTAGCTACTCCCCAGTGACTAGGTGGGATGCGAGCCATGCCGACAGTAGGAACAAGGTGGTAAGCAGCACTGCCCCAAAATCTCATATAGGCTAACTGAGGCTCAAGCAACCAACCAATAACTGCGGCAACAAGCCATGCTCTGAGGACCTGAAAAAGTATAAAACCCATATTGTTGAAACCACACCCACCTCACGTGAACATGGACACTGTGACCCAGTAAGGCTCTATCAACACAACCCCACAACAACCTCCAATGACCCATACCAAAGCCCACCCAATAATCCTGCCTCCGCCTAACACCCATGCGTCCGTCACCATGGGAAGGCTCGTGTTCTAATGCGAACACAAAGTAAATGTTGATCTGAGAAACCATAACCATGTATGACTGAATACATGACACTCACTAAGCTCACTAACTGAACACTAATTGGCTGATGGCATACACACTCAAACCAGAAACCTGAAAAATAAACAGATATGTGTGAGATGCAGCCTATGTAAGATGCTTAGTTACCACTTAGAGCCGTGAACTGCGGTAAGAGTACCTGAAACAGGGGGATATAGACCGTATGAGGCAGATTGCATTACTCCCCACCTAACACTAAAACAAACAACCTACCTACAGTGTGAGGATATGATTTTTTTTTAAATGTTCCTGTATCTGAAACCACAGCCAAACAAGGAGAAGTGGTAGATGGCATGAGCTTGGATGGGGATGGTCCGGATGCAGTGCGTGCACATGTGACCCCCTGAGCCATGCTAGGTGTGTGGGGTGCCTAGGTGCTGAGTACTGGGAGGTACCCTTGCATTTAAGCCACCCCCCAGGTATCCGGTGGCTGGATGCGGGCTGCTCCTGAACCATGCGGAGCGGTCCTTCCTCTGCCCCCTGGCCCCCCCCATGGCACACCAAGATACGGCGGCCCCTCCCCTGCCCGTAGTCCCCCCACTCAATACCTTAAACCCTGAGCGAAATGCCTGCCGAGGTGCCAGGGTCCAGGAGAGACCCCCGCACCTGCAGCCAGCAGAATCAGCAACATGAGGCCATCGTACCAGGACAGGAGCTCAGCACCCATTCAGGACACAATACACTCATCTCCGATATACTATTTATACCCAAACCAGGACTGGTTCAGCACCATAACTGGACTGGGGGGAGATCAGCATCAGGAGGCCCTCCCCTTCCCAAGATCACCAGTACTGGAGGAGCCATAGAGGGGTACAAGAGACACCCTGTAAGCGTAGCACTCTACGATCGATATCTTCCTATAGAAGAGTAGAGGATCATCTACCGGCCAACCACTGAGGAACATAAAAAACAGTTTCCTCTGTATGAGACACACACCCTTGAGCCCGTCAACCTGGCTGGGTGAGAACCCTGGGTATATACACAGGACTCAGCACAATCACATATAGCCCCTTGTTTTGACCCAGGAGGGTTTGGGACACACAAACCTAAATGCAACGATTTGGCACCTCTGTGCCAGCTATCACCCACATGGGCCCAATCTTGTCTGACAACACTGTTAAACAGTTCAGGAACAAAAATGGAGCACTGGCTCTTTAAGGACTTCTAATTTCTTTCCTGTAGGTTCACCTCACCTGCGCACACAAATAGTGCTGTCTCATGCACAGAGATGCAGTACATAACTCGTATAAGACATTTGGGCTGGGACTCCAAATCTGCCCACATCTTCCACCATATGTGAGAGCTAGCTTCAAATGGTAGGGCATTAAGGTCTCAGAAACTCACTTAGATCTTCTTTTCTTGCCCATCTTATTAAAATAAACATTAATAAATCATATGGTTTTCTCTCACAGGGATTTTTCAGCATTTCTCAGCCACAAAACAAATAGACATTAGCCTCCTGGCTTAGAAATGCAGCACTGTTGCTCTGGCCTCACACTTTAGGCATTTTTGTCTATATCCTTCAGACAGTCTTCATATCAATCCAGTGCATGTACTTGGCAGCCTCTTGTTGCACTGGCTCCCACCTGTCTTCTAGGTGGAGCTCTCCTGATTCCTGGGCAGAGACTTCCTCTGTCTGCTGTGGTGGAGCCCTGAACATTGGTTATGACTTAAAGGGTTTGTAAACCTTTGTTTTTTTCACCTTAATGCATCCTATGCACTAAGGTGAAAAAACTTCTGTCTCTAACCGGTCCCCCAGCCCCCCATTTTCCCCCAGTCCCGTAATTCCCACGCCGGAGACGCACTTTTCCTCCCTGGCCATTGTCTCGGCTCTTGATTGGATAGATTTATAGCAGCGCTGCCATTGGCTTCCGCTGCTGTCAATCAAATCCAATGGTGTAGGCGCTGGGGGTGGGGCCAAGTCAGGCATTATGCGTCTATGGATGCAAATGCTGGACTCGGGAGCGCACCCGCAAGGTAACCCACTGGGGGAGCACCTCTCCTAGGGGGTTGTATGATGTGGGGAGGAGCTACCAGCGCCGCCGGGGGACCCCAGAAGTTGAGGATTGGGGCCACTCTGTGCAAAACAAACTGCACAGTGGAGGTAAGTATACCATGTTTGGTATTTAAAAAAAACTAAAAACTTTACAATCACTTTAACTAAAAGTTTTGCATATACCTGCTATTTTAGAGTGCTGATTTTATTGCAAACCCAGGATTAGGGGCTTCATCGTCCAAAATCTCTACAAAGTCTCTGAACTCCAGGTTCTAAACCAGGTTTTATTATATATATAATTTTGTTCAGTACAAACAGGGTTTGCTTTTGGCAAAGTTTGCTTTAACTGATATAAATTTCAGTTTTAATGTCCCCCCCTTTGATCTGTTTGAATGAACCAGAGAAGTTACAGTGAAGCAATGATACCATTGGTATTTCATAATAGAGGCTATTCTGTGAGTGTCAGTTTATACAGAAGCACAAGAGATGCAGAGTAAGTGGAGGGTTTGGGGATACTAAAAATGCCCAAAGTATTTAGATCCAATAAAAAAAGAAATAGAACAGTGTTGTTGTTTAGATGTTAATTATGCAAGCATTAAAAAAACACTATGGTTGCAACATCACCACTTAAAAACCTTCCCACCCTGCATCCCATACCACTCTGTCATTTACAATTATATGTGTATATACACAGTAACTATACATATCATGAAAATTGGCACCTTATAGATTTCATAAATCATTAATGACAGGACTAAATGTTACAAAACTATACGAATTGTAGGGAATGAAACTCAATTACATTTTTGTTATTGTACCCTGATATTTTTTGCACTTTTTTTGGATTATAATTTGTCCATAGTAGTTTTCTATACAGATTGTTTGTGTATTTTTCCTTTGATAGTTTATATTACAGATACGGTAGCAGGCCTTTTAAGAGTTAGAGACCATATGTACAAATTCAGTATTGATCCAAATTATTCAGATTATTATTATTTTTTTTTTTTTGGCACGTGTAGCAGTAAAGAATGTTGCACTTTCTGCCTAAGCAGTAAGAGGGGTAGCTGGTTCGAATCCAAACCACGACACTACCTGCTTGGAGTTTGCATGTTCTCCCTATGCCTGCGTGGCTTTCCTCCGGGTACTCCGGTTTCCTCCCACACTCCAAAGACATGCTGGTAGGTTAATTGAATCCTGTCTAAATTGTCCCTAGTATGTATGAATGTGAGTTAGGGACATTAGATTGTAAGCTCCTTGAGGGTAGGGACTGATGTGAATGTACAATGTATATGTAGCGCACTACTCCCTTGGGAACTGCAAATAGTTTATTCCTTTCTGTTAGTGTGGTTCTATTCTCCTCCCCTGCACAAATAACACATCGGCAGACAGTCCAGAACAGGTGAACATTAAACTTTATTCTTTTCCCTTAAGCATGATAGGAAAGAATGTGCAATATGTACAGTCTGTATCTTCCGGAAGTATGAGCTGCCTCTAAATCTTTGGTTTCCGTAATGGTAGTTCTATCCTTTTCACTTAATGAACCGACAGGTGCCTGTCTGAAAAACACCCTGGAATTCGGATTTTAGAAGTGCCAGGCCTCACCTGCCTATCTTGACTCCTGCAATCCTCCCTGGTCGGTTCAGGAAAAGTCTGGGCGCACCCCGATCTACTGCATTCTTTTAGCAGCGGCTTCCTCTGAATGTGTAGAACCATCCCAGCCAGTGATGTCTGATCCATTGTTCCTGGAGAATTCTTTAGGTGACTTTAGTGAATGAACCATCCAGCGCTGAGGTCTCTGAACCCTCAGGCCTTCAGGTTCAAGATCTGGTGCTATTCAGCACTGAGAGCATTACACCCCCAGGCCTTCAAGCCTGGACCCCTGAGGGTCACATTCTTGCTGCCTCTCTGGATCAAAATCCCATCTCCAACCACACCAGGAAACATGTGACCTTAGCTTTTATAACAGTCCCCCCTCTGTCCAAGCAAAACAATGATTGGCCCAGAGCGGTCTCCAAAAACTACCTGCCACTCTGCTCCTTCAGTCCACCCACTTTCCAGAACATTTCAGGGAAAGTAATGGAAATCTTACAGGGCAGATCTTACAAATCCTACCCTCCTCTATTCTATCAAATCTCCCAACCCAATTAACCAACCAGCTTACAACAACAGGGTAAAACACTGGCAATTTTACCTAACACAAATCCTAACTGTCTAATTTAGCACACACCTAAGTAGGAGGGCGCTACATATATGTAAAGTACTGCATATATTGACAATGCTATATAAGTAACTGAAATAAATAAATAAATAAATGTTGATACAGAAAAAGAGTTTGTAAGAACCTTTAAAAAAATCTGGATTACAAAAACTTTGAGGTAAAATCCAAATTTTGTAGGTATTTATCTCTATAGACAGCAAAATGTTATAGCAAAGCAGTTAGGATTAGCCTGGTAAATGTAAAAAAGAGCTTACAGTTTTACCTGCTGTCCATAAAGAGTGCAAACCTAATAAATCAAATGAAATAAATATATTTAAAAAAAAATCTAACATTCACTTTAAGATTGAATCTGCAGAAAGAATATAAAAAAGAAACACAAACAGTTGATGCAATTTTAAGACTGCAAGGTATGAAAAGCAGGTATATGTATAACTTGTATAACTTTTTTTTTTCAATCATGCTAAATCACCTAACCAAAGCTATATATTTTAAAAAGCTATAAAATTGTCAAAAAGGATCACTCAAAACCATCGCTCTGAGAAGACACATTTTCACTTAATATGCACATTTACAGTGCTTGTTGGACAGGATTACCATATTCAAACATCAATAGAGATAAAAAGTAGAAATCAATATCTATTCTCCAGACCCCGAAATTATGTCTTGTTAATTGACCCTCATCTACCGCAATTGTTTTCTCTCTGTACAGGGACAGATTGCAAAAGGCATGTGCAAATTGACTTCCTGTATAAGTACCTTCAAGTGAATTGTAAGTCCATGACAGCAGAATTATAGGATAACGTTAGTTATGTACAGTATAGATTTACATAAACAGAAGGTTCCTTTTACTTGGTATTCCATTGCTGCAAATGTGAACTTCAGAATTACCCATCTTGACTAGGGGTACAAACTGCTACTATGGGTTTAAGGCAAAAAGGCAAATCCTATAAAAATTAAATAATACAGCACTGCGTAAAGAAATGGAAGTAAATAGCAGCCAACACACCTATAGACCCAAGTATTAAAGAAATATACAAAAAAGTAGCGCTATAAAAGTTGAAATTAAGTGAATAGTGTTTTCAACACGACTCAAGTGTATAACACACAATTAAGTGTTAACATAAAAAGTAAATAACTATGATGTACTATAGTACAAATACAGTGTACAAACTATGAACAGAAGTGAAAAAAGTGTGAAAACACCGTGCAATATAAATATAATTTACTGTGTGTAGTATGTATATAATACACAGATAGTGTGAACAAAAATTTTAAAATTATAAAAAACCAAAAAACAATAAAGTCCAAAAAGTTCAGATGGGCTTGACACCACCCAGAACCCAAAAAGTCCACCACATTAATTGAAATTATTTAAGAAAAAATAAGAAAGCTACCATCCTCTGTCCTCCACTCATTACCTGTATTAATGGCACCTGTTTGAACTTGTTTTCAGTATAAAAGACACCTATCCACAACCTTAAACAGTCACATTCCAAACTCCACTATGGTGAAGACCAAAGAGCTGTCGAAGTAGACCTGCACCAGGCTGGGAAGACTGAATCTGCAATAGGCAAGCAGCTTGGTGTGATGAAATCAACTGTGGGAGCAATAATTAGAAAATGGAAGACATACAAGACCACTGATAATCTCCCTCGATCTGGGGCTCCACGCAAGGTCTCACCCCGTGGGGTCAAAATTATCACAAGAACGGTGAGCAAAAATCCCAGAACCACACTTGGGGACCTAGTGAATGACCTGCAGAGAGCTGGGACCAACGTAGCAAAGGCTACCATCAGTAACACACTACGCCGCCAGGGACTCAGATCCTGCAATGCCAGACATGTCCCCCTGCTTAAGCCAGTACATGTCCGGGCCCGTCTGAGGTTTGCTAGAGAGCATTTGGATGATCCAGAAGAGGATTGGGAGAATGTCATATGGTCAGATGAAACCAAAGTAGAAGTGTTTGGTAGAAACACAACTCGTCATGTTTGGAGGAGAGAGAATGCTGAGTTGCAACCAAATAACACCATGCCTACTGTGAAGCATGGGGGTGGCAACATCACACTTTGGGGCTGTTTCTCTGCAAAGGGAACAGGACAACTGATCCGTGTACATGAAAGAATGAATGGGGCCATGTATCGTGAGATTTTGAGTGCAAACCTCCTCCCATCAGCAAGGGCATTGAAGATGAAACGTGGCTGGGTCTTTCAGCATGACAATGATCCCAAACAACCCGCCTGGGCAACGAAAATGCTTCGTAAGAAGCATTTCAAGGTCCTGGAGTGGCCTGGCCAGTCTCCAGATCTCAACCCTATAGAAAACCTTTGGAGGGAGTTGAAAGTCCATGTTGCCCAGCGACAGCCCCAAAACATCACTGCTCTAGAGGAGATCTGCATGGAGGAATGGGCCAACATACCAGCAACAGTGTGTGATAACCTTGTGAAGACTTACAGAAAACGTTTGATCTCTGTCATTGCCAACAAAGGATATAAAACAAAGTATTGAGATGAACTTTCCATATTGACCAAATACTTATTTTCCACCATAATTTGCAAATAAATTATTTCAAAAATCAGACAATGTAATTGTCTGGATTTGTTTCCACATGTTGTCTCTCATAGTTGAGGTATACCTATGGTGACAATTACAGGTCTCTCTTATCTTTTTAAGTGGGAGAACTTGCACAATTGGTGGCTGACTAAATACTTTTTTGCCCCACTGTATATATTTTTCACATTTGTGTTTTATTATTTTTGGGCGCGAGTTTATTTTACACTTCAATGCCTTGGATTTAGATGGGTTAACTCTTAGTCCTGAGAGGGAAGCAAAGGAGTCTAAAAGAGAGAATAGGTTTGGTAGGGAGATTCTGGGGGAAGTTAAATTTAGTAAAATATCATCGGCAAACAAAGATAATTTATGTGTGGAACCCGCTATATTGATACCTCTGATATCTGGATGGGAACGGACTGCTTCCACCAAGGGTTCCAAAGCCAAGACAAAGAGAAGTGGCGAGAGTGGGCAAACTTCACAAGTAATATTAAAGATATATATTTCGCACAATATTAATAATAAAAGATGTGTGCCGAGATAGGTGATGGTTGCTGCAGCTAATTAATACTGGAATCTATGATCTCTACTTATATTATGAAGCAACCCCTGCTATTAGCTGGTGAAATGACACTGATAAATTTAAACGTGAATAATTACAGCCTTTCTGGGGACAGATGAAGACACGTGACGGTGTCGTAACGCGTAGGGATTGGCTGGAGTGACACACACACATCTGAAGCACAAGTGAGAGGGCGCTGAGAACGCCAGTTCGTTTTATGCAATACTTTGCCTGTTTTTAACATTTTAAATGTAAGAGCACTACTTAATAAACATCCCCCTTTACAATTTGAAAACTTTAATACACTAGTGGAGCCTCTTTTCTATTTTATCTCCCCCTTGCTGAGTTTACCAGAGCGGAACAACATAGAGATAATAATGGAGAAAAAATAAGCAAAGAAGGAAAAGCTCCCAGAGATCACTCCCACATCTTAAAGCCACACCACTGAATGCCTGAAGGTGAGGGTTCTGTGAGACCATACTAGGAGACACCAGCAGCAGAAGGAAACATATTCATCACACCACTTATATCAAGATTTACTAGAATAATTTTTTCTAGACTCTCTATATGCTATATTAACCCTTCACATACCATACCTTGTTTTGAGCACTTGCACTTTATTATAGCACAGAAGTAGACTAATATTGATTTATATGGTCACTATTGTATGAATATTATTTTATGGTATTATTTATAATCAATTGCAAATTAATTAATGATTTTAGGAGATCAATTTTTTATTCACAGGAGATATTTATTCACAGTCATGCACTTTATTCACGTTATTTAGGCACGTCAATAGTATAGTATTATGGTTAACTACTGTTGATTCATCTGTAATTATTCACGTTTAAATTTATCAGTGTCATTTCACCAGCTAATAGCAGGGATTGCTTCATAATATAAGTAGAGATCATAGATCCCAGTATTAATTAGCTGCAGCAACCATCACCTATCTCGGCACACATCTTTTATTATTAATATTGCGCGAAATATATATCTTTAATATTACTATTAAGTGTTGGTGTGAACACCCTCATTTTGCAGCAATATTTATTCCTATTTTTTCTTATTCTTATTTTTATTTTTTCCTATTTTTTCTTATTCTTATTCTTATCTATACTCCTATTTTATTATGGTTATTATATTCACATAGTACCTCATTATAGATATCCACCAGCACGAAGGACACCTATAAACCTTGACAAGTACCCCTCCCAATATTAGAGACAGGTGACTCAAATTCGAAGTATTTAATTTTGGCCCGAGGAGAGTCATATAGCACTGTCATCCATCGCAAAAACCAGGCTTCAAAAACATAATGGCGTAGTATGCATATAAGATACGGCCAAGACAGAGTATCAAATGCCTTGTTCACATCCAGAGACAGAAGCATCGATTCCAAAGAATGACTATGGGCTACATGCTGTAACCGCAGTATGCGCCGAATAGCGTCCCCTGCTTGTGTTTGCGGGACAAAGCCAACTTGGTCCTTCTTGACTAAATGGGGAATGAAAGAGTTTAAGCGATTGGCCAGGATTTTTGTCAGTATTTTTATATCCACATTAATGTGGTAAATTGGTCTGAAGTTAGCCCAAGAAGAGTGGTCACGGTCAGGTTTAGGAAGCATCACTATGTTAGCGGTTAAGAGGTCTGATGTGAATTTTTGGCCATTTTTAACAGAATTATACATAGCTGTCAGATGAGGGGCTATAACATTAGTTAACTTCCTATAATAAAGTACTGTAAATCCGTGGGAAGCGAAAAGGTATCAGTGTCCCTACTACACATCTGGGGTGCATACAATGTGGCTATGTGGTGGCGGAATTCCTCTAAGACTCGCACTGGCTTACCAGTGAGCACATTATATTGGGTTCATAGAGTAATAGGGGTAAATTTAGGAGCGAAAGTGCGTAACCTGTTAGCCAACATCCGATTTTGCTTATTCGCCTTAGAATACCATTTCTGGCGGAATCACTGCAAAATGCGCTCTGCCCCATCCGTGAGACAAAGATCATGCTCTGAGGGAGTTTGGTCTAAGAGTTTGCGGTTGGTGGGAGTAGGGGCCCACTTAAAAGCAGTGGAGAGTACCTCCAAGCAGGCCTCCAAATCCCATTGTTTTACTCTTTGAGGCTAACTGTATAATGCGGCCCCAGAGAACTGCCTTATATGCCTCTCAGAGAGTTACAGGAGATGATGCTGAGCCTGCATTAGTGCGGAAGTATTCCACAGAAGCTTCCAAGATATCTACTTGAACCTCCCTGAGGGACATTAATTAATCGTTCATGACTCAGAGTGAGTGCTGAGGTTTATCAAGAATGGAACGGCAAACGACCAAGACAGGATCAAGAATGGACCGGCAAGAATAGAAGTGAATACCACTAAGGGGAGGTGCTTTCTCAGCATAAACATGTGGTCTATTCTAGAGTGAGAGTGATGTGGGTGGGAATAATATGTGTAATTCCTACCCAGAGGGTGGAACTCCCTTCAGAGATCTACCAGATTGTGAGACTGTAAAGAGCGAGCAAACTGTTTAGCATCAGGAGTTGGGGTAGTGCGTTTCGAAGGATATTTGTCCAAAGAGGGATTCAAGGCTAGGTTTGAGTCTCCCGCAAGAAAGAGAGTACCCTTTTGGTGGGATGACAGGCTGCAGACATGGGTCAAAAAAAAAGAAAAATGCATTTCCTGCAAACAAGCTATATCTATCTGCTGTCTCTTGAGATATTTAAACACTTTCATCTATTTTTGAGGAGAATTCATTCCGCCAACCATTACCCTGTGGACACCAGAAAAGAG
Organism: Lithobates clamitans; assembly: GCA_037952925.1. NCBI lineage: Eukaryota > Metazoa > Chordata > Amphibia > Anura > Ranidae > Lithobates > Lithobates clamitans. The sequence continues at coordinate 453,778 of JBBGZY010001544.1, forward strand.
AGAAAAAAAGAAAGGGAAGGAGAGGCCAGTAAAGGACAAGAGAAGAATTATGTAATGAAACAAAAAAGAGGAGTAGAATAAATCCATTTAACATAGTTTTCACTATTAGTGGGGTAAAAGGCCCACTGGAGGGACGGAGGTTGACCAAGACTGACGTCCTAGCCAAGTTCTGGCACATCTGGGGGAGTAGTGGTCCATCGGAACCACTTGGCATCTAATACAGTCAATTATACAGCAGAAAGAAAGGCACATAATATATGTAAACAATTATGTAAAGGCATAACAGTTAGGAAAAAGGACATTGGCTCAAGCAAAGTAGTATAGTATTCAACTAAGATTACTATGACTACCAAAGTCCAGGGCTATCCTCACGTAAGTAGGGGGACCCAAAACAAAGAGCCAATATACAGTTAACAAAGCTACACTAGTAATCAGAACATTTCAATGCGACCACAACATGGTCAATGACCCTGCGGTTCAAAATAACACTAAACATCACAGCCCAAGTCTGCTAGTTGTTACCATAAAGGTAATAGAGCACAGCCAGAAGCCCATGACGAGCATGCAGTCCCCAACAACCAGGTGCAGACCACCTGATCACCACCGGGTAAATCCCAGTTGTAAGTGACTGGGTGCTTTCACCGCCAACCCCTAAAAATAAAAAAAGGGGAGGGACAGAAGCATTATTAAAAATAAACTTTCAGGTCACTACAGCCCTGCACCACCATCTCTCTATTGGGCAGTCCAGGGCAAGGGACCAATATACAGAAGCAGCACACAAGGAAGGTAAGGATTATCCGGTGCCATTAAGTATTGAGTTGGTAGGTAAAAGACACATTACTGAGGGGGGCCATGCATCTGGACTGGGGCATCATAGGGCTAGCAACAAAACGTGGATCAAGGCCCTCAATGGGCATTAAATGCAGGTGAGCTGGTAGGAATGTCAGAATCCAGGTGGAGTAAAAAGCAATTAACTTGAGTTTAGTCCGCTCTATCATCCTGTGGGCACATCCTGAAAGCGTGGCTCTTGAAGGGAACAAAGTGCTTGAGATCCTTGGTGAGACAGCTGGGGGGACTTGCGGGAGGGTAGAGTGGGTCTCAGGCAGACAGAAGAGGAAGGTGTCTCCTTTTGTGAGGGGGGCAGGTCAAACTGCAGGTCCTGAAAATGACGCCGCAGGTCAGATGGGGTTGAGGCGTGAAACTGGGGGCCTCGGTGGGAGAATAAGAGCTTAAAGGGGAATACTCACCTGTACCCGATCCCATGTGTTTGGAGAACCTGTAAGGTTTCAGATTCCTCCGCTTAGCTATGGTAACCGGGTAGAGATCTGCAAAGAGTTGCAGGGAGTTGCCCTGAAAGGAGAGATCATGGCGGTCCCTTGCAGCATACAGGAGACGCTCTTTGGTGTGGTAGTAATGAAACTTAATTATGATATCCCTTGGGGGGCCTTCAGTGGGTTTGGGGCCAAGGGATGTCTGGATACAGTCGAATTCCAAACATTCAAGGGGTATCTCATGTGCCAGTTCCTGAAAAAAAGCGGTAGCAGTACCTTGCAAATCAGTGATGGCCTCAGGGATTCCTCAAATGCGGAGGTTATCTCTGCAGGTCCTATTTTCGGCATCCTCCAGCTTATCCTGCAAACTTACAAGTTCAGCTTCAGCTTATCCACCTCCTCCTTGTGCCCCTCAAGCACTGTAGTGGCGAGGTCCATTCGCTGCTCCAATTGGTTAGTGCGATGGCCTAGCTCTTTAAGACCTTTTACTAAGTCTGCTGAAAGTTTGCAGGAGGTCGTTGTAATTTCGTCCTGCACTATGGAGCAAAATTTGTTCAACAAAGTGTCTGAGTCAATAGTTAAGGGGCTTAACAGATTTGATGGAAATTGATGCAGGCTGTCTGCTGGGGAATCAAAAACAAGAAAAAATTTGCGCTGAACTAAAATATAGGCAAGCGGCCAGCAAAGTTCGTTGATATCAAACAAAAAGTCACATAAAAGATATATTGTGGCGCTAAAAAAAATGTCCAAAGAGATCTGAAGAGTGGGAGGAATCAAATCACCAGACACAGTGTAGAACTAGAAAAGGGCACTCGTCACCACGTGATAATGTAGTCTGCTTACCAGAAGGTAAAATGGATTAAGCATGAATGAGTAATTCTCAATAGCATCCAGCAAATCCAGCTCCCTGGAACCCCTCGTCAGACAACAACCTCCGTGTAACTTTCTTCATACATCTACAACTCCCAATGATCGCATCAGAGATGGGACTTTCCAGTATGTAGTCATCAAATACCCTGGAAGAAAAATGAAGGACCCATAGTGAAGAGCATCATGATATTTAAAACAACTTTAATGTAGTAACTTACAGTTAGAAGCTCAAGTTAGCATGCATCAGAGAAAAGACTTCATTCAGGCTGCGGATGTCAACCTGCCTGACATGTTTCTTCCTAACGGATGTCATCAGAGGCGGTCACAGGGGCCGGCTTGTGTGCACCGGTATTGTGTCTGTGCCTCATCAGTCGGGTTGTTATGTTCCAACGGCACAGAGCGGCAGGATCAAGCAGCCATCTCCTTCAATCGTGTGCATGCACCCCCATATATGTATATATATTTTTAGCAGAGACCGTAGGAAAAAAATCGTTGCAACTTTTTATGTCACACGGTATTTTGGCAGGATTTTTTTGTAAAAATAAAACTTTCGTGAATTAAAAAAGACAAAACACAATATTTACCCCATTTTTTTGTATAATGTAAAAGATGATGCCACGCTGAATAAATAGATACCTAACATGTCACGCTTTAAAATTGTGCACACTCATGGAATGGCGCCAAACTTTGGTACTTAAAGATCCCCATAGGCTACGGTATATTATATTGTACATTTTTTATAGGTTACCAGTTTAGAGTTAAAGATGAGGTCTAGTGCTAGAAATATTGGTCTCACTCTAACGTTCGCTGTGATACCTCACATGTGTGGCTGGAATGTCGTTCACAAATGTGGGCGCAACCTATGTATGCATTCCCTTCTGCATGGGAGCACACGGGGACGGAGGCGCTTTAAATTTATATTTTTTCCTAATTGTTTATTTTATTTTTTATTCTTTTTACACTTTCCCTTAATTTTTTTTTACTTTTTGATCACTTTTATTCCTATTACAAGGAATGTAAACATCCATTGTAAGAGAAATAGGGCATGACGGGTCCTCCTTATGGAGAGATCAGGGTCTATAAGTCCCCACATTTCTCCTCTACGCAGGAAAGGCAGAGATAAAAAAAAATCGATCTCAGGCTTTCCAACAGAAAAAATGGCAGTGTTTACATCTGACATTGCTTCCCGCCTCCGAGGGTCATAGAGATGGCCAGAGATGGCCAGTGGATCATAGTCAGTTCTTTTTTTTTTTTAAATGATTTTTATTGAGTTTTGCATGTTATATAAAAAATACAGCGTTACACCATTGCGTTGTACAGTATTACATTAAAGATTAGTACAGTTTTTTTATTTTTTATTTAGACAATCTTTAACCTCAAAGGTATTATTAAAGCAATGGTCCCGCAAGGGTGTATTAACATCATTGTTATAGCTAGAACTGAATAACATGTTATCCATATACAGATACAATATATAACTGGAAAATATAAAATATATAAAATAATAACATAAAGAATGGGAAGGTGGAAGGGAGGGAGTAAGGGGAGGGGGGGAAGAGAGAAGGATTATCTACGGTCCAACCTCCATGTGTACATAGTGGATGTAGTTAGGTTAAGAATGGTTTGTTTAATATTTTGTAAAGTCAGTTACCTTTAAACCATGTTGTCCAAATTTTCCAATTTTTATCAAACTTTTCTTTCTGACCATTCTTAATAGCTATCAAAGATTCATATACATAGTGTGTCTGAGTGTTTGTGAGAACTTCCGATACATTTGGAGCTCTGTCTGCCTTCCAATGTTTGGCTATTAGTGTTCTAGCTGTTAGGAGAATGTGTGTGATTACAGTTTTAAATTCAGGAGGGAAAGTTTCAATACCCACGTTTAAAATTGCAAAACTTGGTGTAGGACGGGTCAGAATCCCGGTAATGCTAGAAATAGACCGGAAGACAGAGTTCCAAAAACTAGTTAGGTGCTTGCAAGCCCAGAACATATGTAATAGGTTGCCTATGGAGCCACAATTTCTCCAACATAGTGGAGAGCCGTGATTCCCAAATTTTGAAATCCTATAAGGTGTAAGGTACCAACGAAGTGCAATTTTCTAGGAAAGTTCCCAGTGGTTAACACATCTAGAAGCTTTATAAAGTGATCAAAATGCGTATTGCCACTGTGAATTTGTAATGTGCACATTTAGATCTGTTTCCCATTTCTGGAAAGGTTGGGATTTGATCAAATCCAATTTGCCTTGGAAGATATTATAGAACAAAGAGATACCTTTTGGAGGAGTGGGTTTCGAGGTGAGATATTTGCACGCTTCTCTAGGTAGGTATATATGATGTGATTTAATAGAGCACAGAAGTTGAGCTATTTGATTGTGTTTACATTGGTCAGCAGAGCAGAGGTTATATTGGTCCCGAAGTGCAGTGAAGGGGATAAGGGAGTTATTGGAGTATAAATTTGTGATTAGTTTGATACCTCTGTCGTGCCATTCTCCAATGTTAAGATTTGGGATGGCCTGAGAAAGGATTGTTATGGGTATAGGGACTTCCTGAAGTTGGGGTAGTGGAGTTGGGACCTTGCATAGGTCTCTCCACGCTGATAGTGATGCTTGGAGAGTGAGTGGGAGAGTGTGGAAAGGATGGGGTTTCCATACATCTAAAAGTAAGAAACATTTCAGATTATTGGATGGGATTAGAGTTCGTTCAATTCCGCACCACAACGTATCAGGCGCTGGATCAAACCACTCTTTAAGTTGTGTAAGAACTGCTGCTCGATAATAGTCCCTAATGCCCACCAGCCCCATGCCACCAGCCATTCTGTGTTTGACCAGGAGGATTTTAGAGCATCTTGGTATTTTGGATTGTCAAATATATCTAGTAAGTAAGGTATTTAAAGCTTTGATATGTGTGTTGTGTATTGGGACTGCTAATGTTCGAAATATGTATAGTATTTGGGGTAGGATCAACATTTTGAATGAGGCAAGAGGACCTGATCAGGTTAATTCTATATTGGCCAATCTATTCGTTTCTTTGGTGAGTTTAGTAATTAAAGATGAGTAGTTGGCTTCTGCTAGATCATGTGGGTTTTTGGTCAGTGTGAGGCCTAGGTAGGTGATACTTGTCTTACTCCATGTATAGGGAAAGGATGTTTGAAGTTGGGATTTTAAGGAGGGAGTTATTCCTAAATCTAGTATGGTTGATTTTGTAAAATTAACTTTATAATAGGAGATTTTGCTAAACTCATTTAGGGTATTGTGTGCATGTCTTAATGATGTTTTAGGTAGGGAGAGGAATAGGATAATATCATCTGCAAATAAATTTATGTTATGTGATTGTCCTTGTATTGAGAAGCCTGATATTTCCGGATGTGTTCTGATTCTTTCTGCAAGGGGTTCAATAAGTAGGTTAAAGATTGAAGGGGAGAGGGGGCAGCCCTGCCTAGTCCCATTGGATATAATGAAGGTATCAGATAGTAAATTAGAAGTAAAAACTTGTGCACAAGGGGAAGAGTACAGGGCCAGTACAGCAGATAGGATGGGGCCAGAAAATCCAAATTTTTGCAGCGTTTGGTTCATGTAACCCCAATGTATCCTGTCGAACGCCTTCTCCGCATCCAAAGAGAGGAGCAGAGAAGGCGTCCCACAGGACCGGGCGTGTTGTATTATGTCAATGACCCTTCTGGTAGCATCGGCCGGTTGTCTTCCCGCCGTGAAGCCAGATTGGTCGGGTTTTATAAGAAATGGGAGGATGGGGAGTAATCTGTGGGCCAAAATTTTTGCATAAAGCTTAACATCGGTGTTGAGTAATGATATTGGCCTGAAGTTGGCCGGAGAGGTAGGCTCTTTACCAGGTTTTGGAATGGTTACCACATATGCCTTAAGCATTTCTGGGGGAAACGAGGCAGAGGACATTGCAGCAGAGTATACCATCTGTAAGGTCGGGGCTAGTATAGATTGGAACGTCTTATAATACCCGTTTGGCAGGCCATCTGGGTCTGGAGACTTACCCAGGGGAAGTGAGCGTATCCCTTTCTGGATCTCAGACTCTGTTATGGGGGCATTAAGGGCCTCAAGTTGTGTTTGGGATAGAGAAGGAAGATTAATTTGCGACAGAAAAGATTGGATGTTCTCCTCTGTTGGCTGAGGTGTATCAGGGTCTGTTTTCAAGTTGTATAGCGTTGAATAGTATTCAGCAAACTAATTTGCTATTTCTTTAGGATTGTAAATGTTGTGTTTGCTGATAGGATGTATCAAAAAAGGGATTTTAGATTTGGTTCTAGCTGTCTTGACTCTCTGGGATAAAAATTTGCCTGCACGATTACCCGAGGAGTAGTGAGACATTTTGAGGTATTGTATGTGTTTGTCATATCTTTCGATCAATAGGAGTCTGAGATCCAAACGAAGTTGGGATAGTTTTTGGGCATTATGAGAGCTGGGGTTTTGTTTATTTAATGTCTCCGGGTCTTTAATATCATTAATTAGTGAGTTCAGCTTTTGTGTCCTCTGCCTTTTCTCCCTTGCACAGATCTGAAGCATCAACCCCCTAACAAACGCTTTATGAGCGCACCACAGTACTGCCGGGTCAGACACCGAACCAGCATTAACGTCAAAAAATTCAGATAAATTCTTACTTATATTTCTAACATGCTGTGGCATTTAAAGGATACGTGTGTTAGCTCTCCAGATATATGCAGGACTTGGAGTGTGCCCCTCCACCACAGTGATAGATACAGGAGCATGGTCAGACCATGTTATGTCATGTATGGTGGAGGAGGACACTGCCTGTAATAATATTTTATCTACCATAATCAAATCAATTCTGGAGTATGAATTATGCCTAGTGGAATGAAAGGTGTCATCCTTCTCGTTTGCATGTTGGCATCGCCATACATCATATATATTTTCTGAATGTAACAGAGGCTGAAGTGAGAGAGGAGGATGTTTGGCCTTGGAGGTAGTATCCAAAGAGTAGTCAGGTGATATATTGTGGTCTCCACAAACAACTAGAGATCCTTTTTGGATAGTAGAGATTTTGCGGTAAAGTCTTCTAAGGAAACGGAGTTGGTGGGAGTTAGGAGCATATAAATTAGCGATGGTATAGGGTTTGTTATTAAGTTCTCCCAAAAGTATAAGATATCTTCCGGCTGGGTCTACATATGTTTCCAATAGGTGAAAGGCCACAGGGTCTCTAATAGTGATAAGGACCCCTTTTTGTTTCGAAGGAGCTGAAGCAAAGAACACATGAGGAAATTTCTTGTGTTGAAAGTGTGGGGTTTTGCCAGTGGCAAAATGTGTCTCTTGGAGACATAAGACATCTGCTTGGAGTTTTATTGCTTCTTTCCATACTGAGGCTCTTTTGGCCGGGTTATTGAGGCCATTTACATTAAATGAAACTATTTTAAGCGCCATTTAAGGTAGTATAAGGATAAATGTGTGCAGTACCTTAGTTTCAGTAGAGTAGTCCATCTTGTTTTGAAGATTCGGCGGTTTTTGAGATGATTTGGGCTGCTTGGATCCACAGTGATAAGGATGTCCACTCGGAGGTCAAACCAGTAGAGGGAGAGAGAGGTCAAAGTAGGGGAAAAAATAAAAGTTAATTGTAAAAAAAACAAGTATTGCAGAATAACGTTGAAGTTGAACTTGCACCTGAGGGCAAACAGATGCCCATATCTCAGGGGGGGGGAGAAAACTTTGGTGAATACTCCAGACTTTATCAGGAACCTTGATGAGATTATGTTTTGTATTTGGGTGTTTTTGAGTTGTTTCGTTTGGTACTGCTCTTTCTGGACACTGTTTGCCATTCATACTGAGTATTGAGTTTCGTGGGGGGTGAAGGGCCCGCTGAGGAGTGGTCAGGTAATATATCTAATGATCGGAGCAGTTTGAGTCCCTCTTCCACATCTGTAACTACCGTGGTGTTACCATCATGGGTAACTGTTAATTACACGGGGTATCCCCACCGATATGGTATATCGTGGTTGTGGAGGGCTTTGGTCACCGGTAATAAGGCTTTTCGTTTTTGCATGGTAAATTGTGAAAGGTCTGCAAATAGTTGGAGATGTGCAAATCTTTCTGGGGGTTGTTGGTTTTTGCGGAACGCAGACATAAGTTGTTCCTTGGTCTGATAAAAGTGTACTCGCATCAGCACATCTCTGGGTATGTTATCTGGGAGCTGTGATGGTTTTGGGAGTCTGTGGATGCGATCGATGTAGAATTCATTCTCTGGAATGTTAGGTAAGAAGGTTTTGATTAAATCTTGTGCATATTGCTGAAGTTGTGGAGGAAGAACATTTTCAGGGACCCCCCTAATCTTAATGTTGTTCCTTCTTGACCTGTCTTCAAGGTCGGCGACCTTTGACCTAAGCCATGTGATCTCTTCAGACTGGTCCTTATGGGCATCAATTAGGGTGTTGTGGGATGCTGCAAAATCCCCCATTTTATCCTCTATGTGAATAACTCTTCCCCCTAGAGCTCCTAGTTCTGATTTAAAATTGTGTACACACTGCATCATGTCTGTGTGAATGGATCTGCGTAGGGAGACAAGCATGTCTTTTAATGTGGTGTCAGATACTGGCTTACCCGTTGTTGGGAATGCTGTGAACTGGTCCACCAGCTCCCTCGAGTCCTCCATAGAATCCGGAGTAATGCTGCCTTGCTGGATGTCCTCTGCTAGCCGAGGTTTAGATTTTGCTGGGCTTGCTGGACATAGGTGTGGAGGCTCCAGGAGAGCTGTGTTTGGAGCCTGCTTGTGAGCCCGGGCTGGACACCGCAGACCGCGTGCTGCCTGTGGGGGAAGGAGGTTCTCTCATGGCGCCGGCGCCATCTTGGAGAGGATCGCGGTCTTTCAGTTGAAAGAAATCCGGTAGTTTCTTCAGCTGAGCGTTGTCTTTTTTCCTGCGGGTCATCACGCGGTGTCAGTGAAGCTTTTAGGCTCGTTTTTAGAGTTGAGCAGGATCGCTGTGTCGTCCCCAAAGCTTCGGTTCCTGAAGCTGGAGCGGAGCTGTGGAGTTAAGCGTCCATTCAGCTGCGCGGTAGCCACGCCCCCATAGTCAGTTCTATGGTAAACTTCCACCACGCCGATCACACGAGCGAGACCAGAGAAGTACCTGTAAAAGCAATCAAGCAGCTAAACAGCTGCTATGATTGTTTTTTCTGTATATGGAATCGCCTGCTGAAAAGAAAGATATCTGGATGATGCCTGCAGCTGGAGTTGGCCACCTGCTCCTTAACAACCATGACAGTTACTGGTTGTTAAGGATTTCGGCAGCTGCCCGGCCCTTAACAATGCGGTATTTACTACTGGTACTAATGCCAGGCATTAAAATGACATACAGTAACTAATGTGGTATTTTGGTAGAGTTTTTAATGCCAAAAAACCTTTTGAAAAATGCTGTGCTGTATCTAACCGCATAATGGGATGCGATAGGATATCGCTTTGTGAATAAAGCTCAGTGACTTTTTTCATACAGTAGGGTTTGTAGGTATTAGTAGCGAAGGAAGTATTACTATTTTCTTTGCAGAGGACTTTTTTTTCAAAATTTTTATTTTGGAGACAAAGTTGCTTTAAAACTTTTCAAAGTTCAAAGAAAATTCAATGAATCAGGAAACACTTTTTTATTTTCTAGGTGTGATGACTGCGTACTGACAAAACTGGAATCTGTTCAAAGTGATCTTCCAATAAACAAATTTGGAAAATGTTATCAGTGCAAACATTTTTCTCAGATGTATGGTAATTACAATTAGATACCTGCTACCATTTATTCGCTCAAACAATCACAAACAGCTTTGTTAATATGAGAAAAAGGAACAGCAGGTTCTACAGACACTTTTGATATAGAAGCCAAGCACTGCAAATCCACATGATTAGTAGTACTGGTAAGAAAATAATTCCTGATTTTCAAAAGACCATCTTTATCACTTTGTTTTTACTTTTCTTGTAAATTATCTTTCTGACAGAATTATTTAGACTAGCTTAGTTCTTGCTTATATTCCAAACAGAAAAAGAAAAAGGTATTTGAGTTTAGAAATCAATACTTAATTATGGGGCCTTACTTCCACCATAATGTAAATATTAAATGAAAATGTGACTGCATCCTTTTCTTGAGTTAATAAAAGTATAACTGTACTCTGACAAAAATTGTTAAATTGTTGCATTATAGGCACCAGAAGGTGCTAGATGATCCTGCAGAAGTTGGTATGCAAATGCTGACTTTCTTAGAGTTATGCCCCGTACACACAGTCGGATTATCCGACGGAAAATGTGCGATCGCAGCTTGTCGGAAATTCTGACCGTGTGTGGGCTCCATCAGACTTTTTCCATCGGAATTTCCAATACACAAAGTTTGAGAGTAGGCTATAAAATTTTCCGACAACAAACGCATGCTCAGAATAAATTCCGAGACGGAACTGCTCGGTCTGGTAAAATTAGCGTTCGGAATGGATATAGCACTTTCGTCACGCTGCAATGTTTTAAATAGTTTAATGCAGCGCACTCTCTTCTTCTTTATAATGCTAGAAGAATGAAGTTGTTTTGCTGCTCATATTCTCACAAACATCTTTCTTTATTATTTATCGTGATTTCATCAATATAATATTTTGATTTGTCACATCTACAAAAAAAAATTTTTTTTGTTATGTTTTTAGATTTAAATTTTGTTGTTATGATTTTTTAAATTCTGATCTTGTTTTTTTTTTAGTTTTTTTTATAACTCCAGAATAGTTTTGGGTGTGTTTTGTGTGTCAAGTTAACACTACACCATAATTATCTTGTATTATTTAATCTCAAGGAGGTTGCTTGGTGTTGGTGTCTCTTGTTAATTTCACATTGTATTTTTGAAATGTACCTGCCTCCTCACAAACAAACTGTCCATTTTGAAGGAAAACACAGATAGGCGAGTATAATAGAAAAAAAAATTCCTTTATTAAGGGGTCATAACCAAACAAAGAGGGAGGCAACGCTGGATAAACTGCAGAAATTGGCGAAGCCTTTGGCCCCCAGGGCACACATCAATTATTTTACTGCAAAATTGGTGGCCTGAGGAGTCCATATATAAGGGAGTACAATCTGGTCCAGAAGTCCAAGAGATCATGAACAGCAGCAGATGACATACACGTCCCCAGGCTGTGGTCATACAAGAGCCTGCATCTTTTGCCAGACCAGACTGAACCCAGATCATCACTCTCTGGTCTTCCTTAGACGCTTAATTCCAGGCTGTGGCTCTGGTGTTGGAGGTGTGGCAGGAGGAGAAGGAGGAGGACCTGGAGGAGGAGGACCATGGTTGAGCTCACAAATGTGGCTTTGGCTTGTGAGTAGGCCCCTCAACCCCTTATTTAGGGCTTGGAAGATGACATACTCACATATTAGGCGTTGGCCCTCCTCCATTTCCTGCATTTTGCAGGCTGTTATGTATGCAAAGTCCTCTTCAACACTGTGGGGGGTTCTGAGGGCCTCGGTAGCCTTTCAAAATAGGCCAATTGCTGCCTCCTCCAGGTTACTCCTCTTCTTTTTTTTTTTGAAGGCAGAGGGGAGGGACCTTGGTATCGGGCAGGCTACTGGGCCCGGCCACCTCCTGGCTGAGACTTTCCTGTGTATGAAAAAGGGACATCGTTTTAGTTTTTGGTTCTTCAATCACAATCATAAATTAGTAATCCAAACTAACATAGATTTAACATCATTAATTTAACCAACAGAAATATTTTGAAGAATGCTATACCTGGCTCAAGCTGGGCTCCTCCACATGTTGCTGCCTGGAAGGCCCAGGATGGGCATCAGAAGCCTCAGCTGAGGTGGAAGGAAGCGTGGAAGGAAGAGTGGAGAGTGCTGGCCTGGGTTCAGTCTGGTCTGACAGAAAATGCAGTCTGTAATAGTACCACAGCCTGAGTACATAAATGGCATCTGCAGCTCCTGTTCTCTGGAAATCCTGGACCTTCTTGCGCTCCCTTAGATAAGTGCTCCTTATGCCACCAATTAGGGCCTTTAAATAGGTGATGTCTGCCCTGGGGATCACCGGCTTCACGAATTCCAGCAATTGATCCAGCGCTGCTTTCCTCTTTGTTTGATTCATATAATGTGGGTGGTTTACCTGCCACAGACAGGGCAGCTCCCTGAACAGATCAATGAATATTGAGATAAAGTCCTGATCATTCAATATATCCATTTTCTCTGCAAGACACAACACAAGACAAACCCTAATGTCAGGCTAAAGTCTCCTAATCTTGTCCCAATATAGGCCTCAATTTCTAAGCAGTATAGGCCCAAGTTTAAATGTTACCTTCATTATCACGATCGGCGCTTCCTCTACTCCCTCCTCCGCTCACAGATCGTACATACTACACACGCGTGTTACGCTTTAAATACACTGCGCATGCGTAAAAACTCCACCTGCCCCTGACATTCTTTCTTGTCTATTTCCCGCCCCTTCTCGTTCTGCGCAGTGGGTAAGAGCACATGGCGGAGACAGAGCAGGTGCGTGCGGGAAAGCCCGGAGCCAGAAGTCACGATCCCGGAGGAGACAATTTAAGGCATCAAATATGTCCTTTGTTGAGATGGTGGAGATGGTGGACATTTTGAAAAGGGACGACTATGATGGGAAGTATGGACCTTACCCCAACCTCAATGTCAGAAAGGCCAAGATCATGGCAAAAGTTGTGAAGAGTCTGCACCGGAATTTTGGGGTACGGCGATCCAAGGATCAACTGAGGAAGCGGTGGTCGGACCTCAAATTAAGGGAGCACGATCAGTATAGAAGGATCAGGAGAGTGCTGCAAAAAAGTAAGTAATTGTCCTGTGTTCCTATTCTTTATTTTTATTACGTTCATGCTGCTCCATGTGCTTTTCTTTACTGTTGTACAGTATAAAATGGCAACTTTTATGTTCATGGACACATTATTTGTTCGTAGGAAACATTGTTCATTCGGCCAATAAAACACCATGTTTTGTCCAGATGCATTTCAATACATTTTTTCTGGCCTACTTCTCTTAAAATAATTTTGTTTTCTAGATGGGTTTGTAACTAGAATGAAATGCAAACTAGATTCTGTGTAAGGAGAGGACACTCAGCAGCTGTTTACACATCTGGACGCTGGGGCACTAGTGTGGGACTCCAGAACGTCCTTTTTATTAGGGCGCCCACACAGGTGCTCCAGTGTATACTATAGGGGTGACTCCATCTGTGAAGCTTGTACAAAACAGCTAAGTAATCAAGCTTGACCAAGGAAAAAAATATTTCTTCATCTTGCAACTCTGCCAAAATAGACAATTGTACCCCACTTCCAAGCAATGTTTCATATTCCTATTTCTGCCATCAAATATCTGTGTGCTAAGTATACCTTTTTTTGTTTACATAGGGGAGAAAAGACTCGGAGGACACCACTCATCAGAGGAGACAACATACCCCCCCACCTCATAAATAAGTGGAAATTCCACAAACACAACAGGAGGAGGAGGAGGAGGAGGAAGACGTTATAGAAATTGTCACCACAACAGGTGAGTGTCTGTGACCTCAGGCTCAGGTAAGAGATGGATGCCTGCATATTTACAATACATGGTGTTTTTGCTTTTTATATATTTTTAGGTGATCGTGATGTTGTGGATGAAGGTCATTTCACCAGTGAAAGTGCCCAGATCCTGATCGGGGAGATAATGGGGTGTAATAGGGACTTGGAAAACATCAAGAAAAACATCAATGATGTCCAAAACAAAATGAAGAACATCATTGATGTTTCAGGGAGAGTTTAAAACCTTTCTAAATCCCTAACTTATTTCTGCTTTGTTTTTTTTGTTATTCTGACAATTTTTTCAAATTTTTTTGACATATTCTAGAAAAGCCAAATTTTGAAGATGCACACACTGTGCTATCTGCCATCATGGGAGATCATTGTACGCATTTTGGGGGTGCAACTTCTTCCTCAATAATAAGGTAGCTGAGAGGAAGGGGTTGTACTCACAAAACAGGTCCATTGATCCCCCATGATGGCAGCTAGCACATGTTGACATTTTGTGTGCATCTTCAAAATTTGGCTTTTCCAGGGGTGACTTCACCCCATTTGCTGAACGCAATATCAAAACACAGTTTATAAATACTCATGTCTGGGGGCGTGGCCACGGCATGAACATGTGAGGACGTGCTGAGGAAGAGCTCCGCACAGCCCGCAGCATTTACCACACCCTCAGCAGCTTTCTTGGGGGGATTTTAACCCCAAAGTATGACATCCAGATGGCGGACATCACCGCAGCCCCAGCGGACCTCTCGGAACCGATCTGGCTCCCTGGATTTATATTTTACAGAGCTGCGCTGCACTGCTCCAGGGGTATCCAAGATGGCACCGACCGGTAAACACCAGGCTGCTCGTGGTGCCTCCCCTATCCCCTCTCCACAGCCGCCTTCTCCCTCTCTCTCTCCACCTGCCTCTCCTGCCAGCTCAGCTAGCCCTGCTCCTCTTGCAACAATGGGAGATGTACTCGGGGACACAGATCTACGGGCCCACATCCTTGCCCTCCACACAAAAGCAACTTTTGGAACTGTTTGTTAATGGGGTGGAGAAGGCCTGCAGGAAAGATATTAAGGCCTTGCAGGCAGACACAGCACATATTGGGGGTAGAGTGGAGGACCTGGAAGCTCAATGGAAAGTTGTTGCACCTGCTCTGCAAGCTCTCCATGAACGCTGTAAGACACAGGACCGCAGGATTAACTCTTTGATTGACCAGATGGATGACTTTGAAAACAGAAGTCGCAGAGTTAACATCCGCATTAGGGGTATGCCTGAAGCTACTGGCCCCAGGGACATAGTTCCCTCCCTGCAAGGACTTTTTAAACAGATCCTGGGACGCACTGCACCTGACCACATTGAGATAGATAGGGCTCACGGGGCCCTTCGCCCGCCCTCAGAAGACCCAGATAAGCCACGGGACATTATTTGCAAACTAGACAAATATTCCTTGAAGGAAAGCATAATGTTTCATGTCAGAGGTGTCCGCCACGTGGATTTTGATGGCGAAAAGCTGTCCCTTTTCCCGGACCTCTCTAGACGCACCTTGATGCAACGCTGGGCCCTTAAGTCGCTACTTGAGGCCCTGCAGGATGCAAAGCTGACTTACAGATGGGGATTTCCGTTCCAACTGTCGGTAACCAAAGATGGCCGACAGGTTGTTCTACGCTCCAGAGAAGAACTGCCACAGTTCCTACAACAATTGGGCCTACCCGCCATCGACATCCCGGATTGGAGGTCCGCTCTGGAAATACCGCTCCCTGCACGCCCTCAGCCTGACGCACTTCTCGTCGCAGAGGTCGAAACAGGCGCAGATTTGGAGAAAACCCTCACCGGGACGCATCACATTCCCCCCTTCGCCCCCCTCTTCCCCTCTTTCGAGGAGATCCTAAAGGACTCATGTGACTAACCTCTGTTTCTGTTTACAGGTCCCCCCTTTTTTACCCACTTTAGGGTGTAGTAACTTTTAGTACAGCTGCTGCGGTAACAACACACCAGGCTGGCACATTGTGGCTGATGCTATGCCCCTCTTGCTAACTGGGGATGGCTGTCCGGGCGGGCTCACACCTAGTGTTGCACCATTTTCCCCCACAGTCCCATATTTGGGATCCCACGCTGCTCGCTGACCTCCATCCTTCTATTGGTCAGATGGCTGGATGGAGGTTCCCGACTAGTGATGGTTGGTTAGTTTTGGAAGGCCTTTACGGTACCCTCCCCGTTGATTGTCTTAAATGCTGTTTCAGTTTTTTTTTTTTTTTGTATTTTATGATTGCCCTCTGTCTCCTCAGCACTCATTGATTTATGAATCGAACTTCTGCAGATCTGCTGTTCCTCCTGCTCGGGGATGGGGACCCTTCCATGAAACCACCACCTTATGGCATCCCTGAAAGTGGTATCGTACCACGTCCGAGGGTTGGGATGATAAATAATAAATAAATGCAGTAAGTTGTGGCTCGAGACCAAACGCATGGGGGCACAGATCCTTTTATTGCAAGAGACACACTTTCGCACTGTCTCGGTCCCCCACCTCCCCACCCAACTATATTCCCAACGGTTTCTTAGTAGCTCCCCTTGAGCTAAATCGAGTGGTGTGGCAATAGCTATACATAAACAATGCCCGTTTGTCCTGGTGGATCAGTTGTCTGACCCAAATGGAAGATATGTTTTTTGTTAAAGGCACCATCCTAGGCTGTAAATTTACTTTAGCAAGCGTGTACGCCCCAAACACCCACCAACTCACCTTCTTGGATTCTCTTTTAGAGTCCCTCTCTCACTTTAGGGAGGAACAAATGATTTTGGGGGGAGATTCTACATCAGCCCCGATCCTAAACTAGACACGTCTGCAGGCCGTTCCACCCACTCATTTGCCTTCCTCAAGCATTTCAGAAAAACCCTACAGTCTCATCACCTCGTCGATTGCTGGAGATTACTTCATCCCACCGAAAAAGATTTTAGCTACTATTCAGCGACTCATGCCGTTTACACCCGCATTGACATGGTGATGATGGATCAATTCTCCCTAGAGACTCTAGCCGGGGTATCGATAGGTTCGATCACCCTATCGGACCACGCTCCAGTGTCCTTATCCATACATCCACTGTCCTCCGATGCTAGGTCATGGACCTGGCGTTTGAATGAGAACATTCTGGATGATACAATAGCGTCAAAAAGTGTGTCAGATACTATCTCCCGATATTTTGCTGAAAATTCAACAGCAGATGTGGGGGTGTCCTCTATAGGGATGAGCTTCGATTTCGACTCGAACATCGGCTGTTCGCCAGTTTGCCGAACAGCGAACAATTTGGGGTGTTCGCGGTAAATTCGAAAGCCACGGAACACCCTTTAAAAGTCTATGGGAGAAATCAAAAGTGGTAATTTTAAAGGCTTATATGCATGGTATTGTCATAAAAAGTGTTTGGGGACCTGGGTCCTGCCCCAGGGGGCATGGATCAATGCAAAAAAAAGTTTTAAAAACAGATGTTTTTTCGAGAGCAGTGATTTTAATAATGCTTAAAGTGAAACAATAAAAGTGTAATATTCCTTTAAATTTAATACCTGGGGGGTGTCTATAGTATGCCTGTTTCCCATGTTTAGAACAGTCTGACAGCAAAATGACATTTCAAAGGAAAAAAAATCATTTAAAACTACTGGCAGCTATTAATGAATTGCCGGTCCAACAATACACATAAAAGTTCATTGATAAAAATGAATATAAAGAAAAAGAAAACCTGCGCTACAGAGCAAAAAAGATACTAGACTACAGCTGCAACAAAAAAACACCAATATCTGTGTAAATAAACTGTAATAAATAAATTAAGTGCGCTTGCAATCAGAAATTCATATGTTACTTATAGGTAAATAAAATATTGAATAATTATTAAATCGAATAAAATATCTTAAAATAAAAATAAGAATAAACAATACTGAGTAAATCAATAGTGATAGAGTGCTCAATGTGTGATAAAACATGTGAACAAAAAATACATGATCGAGAATCAAAACAGATTATCATGATGAGTGAAGTCTATTCAAGAAAAAATTCAGTAGAAGTGCATCAGTCCCGTGAAGGCAAAGTAACAAGTCCACAATTCGCCAAAGACAGCCAATGTAGGTGGAAGAAGGAGAAAAAGATGTGAAAATGTATCCCGACAGTGACAGTGAATCCGGAGGACACTAAGGATGGACCCTTACCAGGAGTGGTGGATCTCCCTGTTAGCGAGGTCTTGTGCGCATGCAGATACAGCCCTCTGCAGGGACAGCTGAATGGTGGTGTCCGACTCGGCTGATGAACGGAGCATTCCAATAAGAAACTAATCCAACCCGTCTGCCTGGAGGGGGACACCCACTCAACCCGAAGGTTGTGGGTGAAAAAAGAAGCAGAAAAGGGCTCCAATTGTGTAGTAAATTAAAAGGTATTTATTGGTAAATCAAGGCAGAAGAGACAAACTCTGCCATACAATATTAAAAGTTTTAAAAGCCGGCATATAAAAATGCGAACACCTGTACAAACATGGGGCGAACGGCGTGATGGCGTACAATGCGTAGCCACGCCCTACATGTTTCGTAATAAATGACGTCTTCAAAGGGGCACGGGCGACGCACTAAGCCATCACCCATATAGCGTTTTCGTCTTTTAATTATTATTAAAAGACGAAAACGATTATTCATTCATTTGATTATTCATGTTCGTGTCCCATAGACTTTAATGGTGTTCGCGTGTTCGAACAAATTTTTCGCCTGTTCGCATGTTCTGGTGCGAACCGAACAGGGGGGTGTTCGGCTCATCCCTAGTCCTCTATATGGGAGGGTCACAAGGCGGTGATCAGGGGGGAATTAATTTCCCAGGGCGCAAGACTAAAGAAAGTATGGGAGGGAGACCTTCAATCCCTCTTGGGGAAAATCCACTTAGCTGATTTTAAACATAAGCGCAGTCTGACTCCAGAACTGGCATCAGAACTCCAATCTCTTCGCATAGAACTCGCCACTCTATTGGACACTAGTATTTGTGCCTGCCTCCGTTACATCTCCCATAAATTTTACGAATACAGGAATAAATGCGGGCGGCTGTTAGCTAGAGCACTAAAAAGACAACAGGCCTCTAACCATATACATAAACTTCAGTCTGGAAATGGCCAGCCTGTGATCCACTCCTCGAAGATAGCAGCAGCATTTAGAGAATATTATGCTCAGCTATACCAGCTCCCTGTCACGCTACCCAATCTGACAGATGACCAAAAGCTAGCTCATATCATGGAGTACTTGTTGGAGGCCCGGGCCCCCCAACTCGCTGCCCAAACCATCAAAAATCTAGAAGCTCCTATTACTCAGACAGAACTAGAGACTGTAGTCAAGGACCTGCCGAAAGGGAAAAGCCCAGGCCCTGACAGATACACAAATGCATACTATCGCACTTTCCTTCCCCTACTAACTAGCCCCATGTGCACATATTTTAATGCATTAGCCTCGGGCACTGCCATGCCTAAAGAGGGCCTACTGGCACATATTATGGTTCTGCCCAAGGACGGGAAAGATCACACGGTCCCTAGTAATTATAGACCTATTTCACTCCTGAATTTGGACATAAAAATCTTGGCAAAGGTCTTAGTGAATCGCCTACAACCCATTATGCCATCAGTCATACATCCAGATCAGACAGGGTTTATTACCGGCAGGGACGCGAGAGATAATTCTAATCGGGCGATTCGGTTGATCCATTGGGCGCAGACGCAGGCTGGCCATCCACCCTGTCTCCTGCTCTTCACTGATGTGGAGAAGGCATTTCACAGGGTGGTTTGGATAAATCTTCGAGCTGTGCTGACTAGGCTGGGGCTGGGATCTAAAATGCTGTCTTGGATATTATCGTTATATAGCCATCCCGAGGCCCGAGTCAAGGTGAATGGGGTTCAATCTGACACCTTTTCTATTGGCAACAGGACCAGACAGGGGTGTCTGTTATCCCCTCTCATCTTTGCCCTCACCCTGGAGCCCTTGCTCAATAGGATCCGAGCTAACACTAACATTAAGGGCTTTGACGTTGGGCCTCAGGAACATAAACTATCTGCTTACACAGATGATGTTCTGTTTTATGTGGCTGACCCGCTGATCTCTCTCCCCAACATCATGGCTGAATTACAGACCTACAGTTCTATTGCTAACTTTAAAATCAATTATACTAAGTCTGAGATCCTGCCCCTGAGTATTTCCCCCAGTTTGCGTACATGGTTGCAATCCTCCTTCTCCTTCCAGTGGTGTAGTAACCGCCTGAAATACCTGGGGGTTTATCTCACTCCTCTCTGCTCTCAGTTATATAATAGAAATTACACTCAACTATTATCCACTATAAAGTCAGATCTGCATAGATGGGACAGGGAAACCTTTTCATGGATGGGCCGAGTCAGTGTGTTAAAAATGAATGTGCTACCTCACATTCTGTTCTATCTACAAATGGTGCCTATCTCCCTACCCAGGTCTTTCTTTTCGAGCCTCAACAGTGTGTTTGTAAAATATATCTGGCAGGGGCGAGGTGCACGGCTGGCACTTCGCACCTTACAGAGGCCAAAGCGGATGGGAGGCCTGGGTGTCCCAGATCTCCGCATGTATTATGAGGCGATCGCCCTACAACTGGACTGGCACCACAGGGTGGCCACTAAGGTCTGGGTATCGTTAGAAAAATTTCTAGCAGGTCACAACCTATCACATGCCCCCTGGCTACCCCAGGCTTTTAGAGGCCTATCAGCTTATGTTTCCCCATTGACAGTCCATGCATTAAAGCTATGGGATACCCTGAATAACTTAGGGCAGCAGGCACCTCCATTCTCCCCATTGACCCCCCTGGCTGGCTTTCCTTGGTTTGCCCCAGGAGAACACCGGTCTTTCTTTCACACCTGGACGACAGATGGTGAAGTAAGGTGCGGCTGGTTCTTTCAGGACCAGGGATTAGGTCTTAGGAAGCACTTAGATCCCAATATGGTCGTTTCCCATTGGATGACTGGAGATATGGGCAGCTTCAGCACTTTGCACATGGTTTACAACAAGCCATGCGCTCCCCTACATCATCCACCCCTTTTGAGAAGCTATGCATGGCCGCTAATCCAATACATTACTCTATATCTGTCTTTTACGAACTGCTATTAAGGCGGGTACCCCTGGGGAAACCAATTTACATTCAAGAGTGGGAAAGAGACTTAAACCATGAGTTCTCTGACATGCAGCTAGATAACTTATACCGTCTTACTCATACCAGTTCGGTAGATACAAAAATGCACGAGAATGGGTTCAAGGTACTAACTTGATGGTACAGAGTACCCATTAAACTCGCTAGAATATACCCGACCTCATCGGCCACCTGTTGGCGGGAGTGTGGGCAAAGGGGTTCCTTCCTACACATGTGGTGGCATTGTCCCAAGTTGAGACCTTACTGGCAGGACATCAGATCTCAGATAAACCACATTTTGGATATAAACCTGCCTGACTCTCCCTTGGGCTTTCTCTTGCACATCCCAGCTGTTCCTTTCAGCCTTTACCGATAATCAGTGTTACCTCACCTTCTGAATGTGGCAAGGAGATTGATCCCCATTCACTGGAAAAGTAGCACAATTCCAGGCCGATTAGACTGGATATGCTTAGTAAATGACATTATGGCTGCAGAGGAGTGGATGGCGAGGTGCAAAGATAGATACGATAAATGGTATGGTATTTGGGCTTCTTGGAAGCATTATGTTGAAAGGGCAAGTACTGACAAACAACCGAGGGACCCCACCCCGACAGGAGGAGAACAGCTATTAGTATAGTTAGCAGTGTAATTATTGTTTTGAAATGATCTCCGGAGATGTAAACTGCAGAAATGTTCCCACAAATGTCATGAGTGCATTTTCCTTTCTTTGTTATTTTTGTTTCTAAGATCTGATCCATAAGACACACATCTGTAGAATATGCATGCCAAATGGCTTTATTTATCTACCTGACTAAGTAGAGTATGCTCATGAATACCGTCTATGTCTTGCTAGAGACGAATCCATACTGATACGACTCATATGTTCGCATATTTATAAAGTTGATACGTTTGTCCTCTAATCCCTCTATGTTGGATGGCCAATCGGGCCTGATCATTCTATGTTATGAAGACACACGAGCAGAATGCTATGTAATGCAAAATCTAAGTTTTCTCTGTCTTGCTTGGTTTTCATTTTCTTTTATTTGAATGTTATATCAAGAATAATGTATCTAAAATAAAGATTACATAAATACTCATGTCTGATATTGCCTTCACTTTCTATAAAAGTTGAACTTTGTAAGTTCCAGAGTTGTGTATTTCTTGTTGGTTTGAAACATGCCTGTTTTACCTTTAAAGGAAATTTCTACTTTTAATGTGACCTAAAAAATTGTTATACAACAAACATGTTGGTTTGTTTTAAAAACCTTTTATAAATGGACATGTGATTGTGCTTTGATTAAAAAGATTGAGAATCAACAATGTGTGGCTTCTTCTTTTAATGCTCAAAAGCATTTTTTTGTTGTAAAGTTGGTGTTTTCAGTGACAATGGGGGTTATTTACTAAAGGCAAATCCACTTTGCACTAAAAGTGCAGTTTCAGTGCAGTCTCAAGTGCACTTGTAGTGCAAAGTGTATTTGCCTTTAGTAAATAACACCCATAGGAAAGATTGTGCGAGCCACACAAAACTTAGTAAAGCACTACTCAGCTGCGTGCGTTAAACGCGTCTCATACGTGTGCAAAATGACAAATGTAAAAATTATTACACTGCGCTAGAGTGTGTTAGACATGTTACTAAATTATAGCATGATAGAACAACTGCGTCTAAATAAATGCATGTGGATGTGGGAAACACAATACCTCTACAAGGTAAGCGGACCTAATAATAGATAAATACTCTGAATACAAATGTGAAAATTGACAAATGCATATAAACGCATCAAAGTATAAAAGCAAATTCAAATGTGAAATATGACAGATTAACACATCAAAGTGCACAGGTACCAATAAGCATAATTGAATTACAACATTACTAGTGCAATGAATAAATGAATATAAACGCCAGCATAGTTCACAGAATTTCTCTTTAAAAAGTTGTGGAGAACACAGCAAGCCAGGATGACCTGATTGAGTTTATATTCCGCCATGTGTATCGATGTAAGAAATAGACAGCCGGTAACTAAAAACCCTCTAGTTCGGGTGAGGGTCCTCATAGGGAATGGCCACATAAGATGGTCCCCCAGCGCAAATGCTTCATCCGTAACGAAGACGAATGGGAGTCCTTCCACATTGTCTTCTGGAGGTGGCAAGTCCAAGCTGCCATTCTGGAGATGCCTGTAGAACTCTGTGTGGGTGATGACTCCACCATCTGACATCTGGCCATTCTTCCCCACGTCCACATACAGGAACTCGTAAGTAGCCGACACCACCGCCAACATCACAATACTATTGAACCCCTTGTAGTTGTAATAGTATGACCCCGAGTTGGGTGGTGGGATGATGTGGACGTGTTTCCCATCAATTGCCCCTCTGCAGTTAGGAAAGTTCCACCGCTGGGCAAAGTGGGAGGCCACAGTCTGCCATTCCTGTGGGTTGGAAGTAAACTGTGGAGTCAAACAAGAAAAATAAAATAATCATTTTGCACATAAACATGGAAAGCAGATTAGACACAAACATTCCTGGCCAACATCAGTATAACATTTATTTTAGGGAGTATTTAAAGACAAAGGTATAAGGTCCACCTATCAGATTCCTCCCCACTCTCATGGGCCATTTTAGGAATTTTATGGGGGGGAGATGTTTTGGCCAGGTAACCCTCTCCACTACATTGAGAGATGAATGCCTAAATAATGTGTATTACTTTGGCCAGCCCTCCTTACTTACACTATTGGCAGCCCACTGGACAGGTAAGAAGTGTCATAATACAAAGAGATAAATACACACTGTACACATTTGAGCACATTTTTACACTCTGCTATTACCTATCAAGATAATAATAGGATACAAAAACAGTACCATTTGAAAGTATTCAGGCAGGCCCTTGCACTACATGCTTTGGGGAATTCCTCCATAAATATGACCACAAAAGAGGTGGGTATAGTGTAGGGTTGTCCCGATACCACTTTTTTTAGGACCGAGTACAAGTACCGATACTTTTTTTCAAGTACTTGCCGATACCGATTACCGATACTTTTTTTTTTATGTCACGTGACAGTTTTTTTTTTGCTATTTTTTGGGGGGGTGAACGTTGTATGTGTGTGTGTTTTTTTTTACAATTTTTTTCACAGCTGTCCTCTAGGTATCGGGGGAAGCATCAGGAGCATTTGCCCGAGTACAAGTACTTGGGCAAATGCTCGGTATCGGTGCCGATACCGATACTAGTTCAGTATCGGGACAACCCTAGTATAGTGTGTATGGGTTTGGCAAAGTCAGCAGATAGAGGATTGAGGATAGATAGAGGATTGGTATAAGCTGAGTTAGCAGCTGGGGGGGAGGGAGGGTTCCAAATGATTTTGGGACCCAAAAAAAACCTCTGGCACTCTGCCAGAATTTAAAGCAAAAATCACATTTTTACACATTTTTGGGGGTGTTTGGGGTAAAGCACTACAATGGAGCTGACAAAATACATTGTTAATTGAGTAGACGAGGTGGATATAGGGCCAGGAGAGCATGCTGAGGAGGTAAGTGAAGGCAAATATGCATGAAAGACAAAAACAATTCCAAAAAAATACAGCATGCATGTGGACAAAGGGGACATTCACAGCATATTACAATCATGGTAATTAGGGAATGAGGAAAGAAATACAATATATTAACAAACATTAAATACAATAATATTTGATGTTAAAGGATAAAAATCTTACCTTCATATACTCCTTCTGCAGGACCTGGATGAAGGCAGAACAGGTCTCTGGGATAATGATCCCCAGAGCCTGGGGGGAGATGCCTATCGCGAACTTGAGGTCCTACAGGCTTCTCCCCGTCGCCAAGTACCGCAGGGTGGCGACTAGCCTCTGCTACGGAGTGATGGCTTGCCTCATGCACGTATTCTGCCTTCTGATATAAGAGGTCAGCAAAGCCAACAAACGGTGAAATACTGGGTCTGTCATCCGGAGAAAGTTCCTGAAATCGTCAGGATTATTCTCACGGATCTCACGGAGCACATGCATGTGACAGAATTGGTCACGCTGGAATTCTTGGTCGATGAACTCCTCCTCGCCCTGTTCATGGACTGGGCTTGTGTCAAAGTAAGGACCCCAACACCAAGCCCCCGCACAGCACGAACTCTACGAGGAGTATGTACACGCACCATGGCTAGAAAACGGTCAGCTGCTCAGAACAAAGTAACAGAATGCACTGAAGAACAGCAAGGCCTGTGAAGAGCGACCTGAAAATCAGTAACAAATGGACAAGAACACAAAGATAAATCAATGGTACTCGCTTCACGCACTGAAGACCAGATACAAACCCACAAGCACAAACTGAACAGCAGAAATACGATCTGAAAACCACGAGTTTGAAAAAGTGCAAATCGTCTCTCACCAAACTTTTACTAACACGAGATTAGTAAAAGGAGCCCAAAGGGTGCCACGCTTGGTACTGAACCGCCCTTTTATAGTCTTGCCGTACGTGGTGTACATCACCGCGTTCTTGGCGTTTGGAAATTCCGACAACTTTGTGCGACCGTGTGTATGCAAGACAAATTTGAGCCAACATCTGTCGAAAAAATCCATGGATTTTGTTGTTGGAATGTCCGATCAATATCCGACCTTGTGTACAGGGCATTAGTGTTTGAATGGGTTTAATGAAGGCCCCTTGCAAATCACTGTTCCATATTTGATGATGCTCTAGTCTGTTGATTTGTCACCAAATGAAGTTGCATAACTGGGGGTGTGCCTAATTACTTCTTGCACCTAAAGTTTGGGTTTCCACAAAGGGTCTAACTGCACTATGAAGAGAATGCTTACAAATGCAGAGGTACCAAATAGCTCCTCTTTTTTTTTTTTTCTTTTTTTTCTTTACATTTTTTATTGAAGTTTCACAAAAAAAAATTTTTTTACAAACTTTTGCATGTATGTGCATCATGAGGCATTGGTGATGCAATATACAACATGACAATCTAGAAACTGTTGGGTAACACAAGCGCATATAAACAAAATCCTGTAACAATGTGTATTACATTCCAGGTTTCCGATCCAGGTATATAGGGATAGGGAAGGGAGGGAGTGGTATTGCGAGGTAGTGGTCAGCTTTATACTAGAGCAATTAGGCAGAAAGAAGGCTGTGTTCTTAAATTAAGGTACGTATCATTATGTTCAATAGGAGATTGGTACTGTGCATTTAGCAAAATAAGGAAGTAATGTCGATATAATGCCACGTACACACGATCAAACTTTCCGACGGGAAATGATGGATGTGAGCTTGTTGGCGGTAAGTCCGACCGTGTGTATGCTTCATCGGGCATTTGTTGTCGGACTTTCTGCCAACAAATGTTGGCTAGCAGGTTCTCAAATTTTCCGGCAACAAATGTTTGTTGTCGGACTTTCCGATCGTATGTACACAAGTCTGTCACACAAAAGTACAAAGTACAAACACGCATGCTCGGAATCAAGTACGAGCCGGAAGCGCTCAGTCTTGTAAAACTAGCGTTCGTAATGGAGATATCACATTCGTGATGTGGCAAATTATGAAATCTCTCAATGTAGCGCATTCTCTTCTTCTTCTTTATAATGGTATAATAATGAAGTTGCTTTGCTGCTGATATTCACAGAGTTCTGACAAACATATTTTTTATTATTTCTAGTGATCTCCTGAATAATATTTTTTTAGTGATCGCCAGAATAATATTTTTTTTCCTTTTTTTTTTTAGTGATCTCCGTAATTTTATTTCTTTTAGTGTTTTTTAGTGATCTCCATAATAACTTCTTTTTTCGTTTGGGGGTCAAGTTACCACAATACCATTATCTTGCATTTTTTAACCTCAAAGATACTATGTTGGTGTCCCGGGTTAATTTGACATTGTATTTTTGAAATGTACCTGCCTACTCACAAACAAACTGTCCTTTTTGAAGTAAAACACATTGCCAAGTATTTGTCCAAGTTCCTCATGAGCATCCACCATTTCATCATGTGTTTTTATGATCACTCCTAGTTGGGATTCTAGGTGATCTGTGCAATCTTCAATGCCATCTATTCAGTGAGTAAGGTGGGACACCGAGGAGCGTAGCTCAGAATGCAGACCAGCTTGAAGGGACAGTAACAAAGCTTTAATGGTGTTTTCAGAAGCAGGGGCATCTGATGCAGGGAAGGCAGCTAGGGGTGCTGTGTGCTCTGCCGGTGAGTCTGCTGATGACTCAGGCTTGTCTGCCCAGTGATGTTTCTTTGCTGAGGGAAGTTTCTGTGGAGAGTGCGCAGAGGGATTCTGCAGCTCTCTTACCTCTGTCAGAAGCTGGAGAGAAGTTATGCTGCTGTGAGGAGTCCTCTATGTCAGAGAGATTGTCAGGGGCTGTGGCAAGTAATGGTGGTGTATGAGGTGGAGGAGGAGAGCAGCCTCTCTCGCGGGCACCATCTTGAGCCTGCTTGCTCACTGACTGCATGAAGAAATCTGTCAGGCAGCGAGGTCCCCGTGCCTGATTTCTTCTACGTGTCATAGCCTGGCTGTTCCCCGATGTCTATGTCCCCATTTGGGGCTGTTAGCGGGTGTCTAGTGTGCTGAGAGCTGCATTGGAGACCCGGTGTGGTGGGAAGAACAAGAGCCGAGTGGCTTGGACATGCCCCCCCAAATAGCCCCTCTTTATTCCCGCTGGGGTAGTTGTAATAGGTTTTCAAAATACCAGTCCCTGCAGCAGGTACAAAAGTTACACTGTGTGTCAGTGTGTGTCAGATGCTGGCACATCCCCAAATTCCTGTATTTAAAGTCTAGAGAGCAGGAGTTCCTTAACCGGTTCAATACAGGGCATTTTCACCCCCTTCCTTCCCAGACCAATTTTTAGTTTTCAGCGCTGTCGCACTTTAAACGACAATTGTGCGGTCGTGCGAAGTTGTACCCAAACAAAATTGATGTCCTTTTTTCCCCACAAATAGAGCTTTCTTTTGGTGATATTTGATCACCTCTGCGGTTTTTATTTTTTGCTCTATAAACAAAAGAAGAGCGCCAATTTTGAAAAAAACAATATTTTTTACTTTTTGCGATAATAAAT
The DNA here is from genome assembly GCA_037952925.1 of Lithobates clamitans. Taxonomy (NCBI): domain Eukaryota; kingdom Metazoa; phylum Chordata; class Amphibia; order Anura; family Ranidae; genus Lithobates; species Lithobates clamitans. Next base: position 481,592 of record JBBGZY010001544.1, read on the forward strand.
ACCGTATTTATAGTTACATAGTTACATAGTTACATAGTAGGTGAGGTTGAAAAAAGACACAAGTCCATCAAGTCCAACCTATGTGTGTGATTATGTGTCAGTATTACATTACATATCCCTGTATATTGCGGTCATTCAGGTGATTATCTAATAGTTTCTTGAAGCTATCAATGCTCCCCGCTGAGACCACCGCCTGTGGAAGGGAATTCCACATCCTTGCCGCTCTTACAGTAAAGAACCCTCTACGTAGTTTAAGGTTAAACCTCTTTTCTTCTAATTGTAATGAGTGGCCACGAGTCTTATTAAACTCTCTTCTGCGAAAAAGTTTTATCCCTATTGTGGGGTCACCAGTACAGTATTTGTAAATTGAAATCATATCCCCTCTCAAGCGTCTCTTCTCCAGAGAGAATAAGTTCAGTGCTCGCAACCTTTCCTCATAACTAAGATCCTCCAGACCCTTTATTAGCTTTGTTGCCCTTCTTTGTACTCGCTCCATTTCCAGTACATCCCTCCTGAGGACTGGTGCCCAGAACTGGACAGCATACTCCAGGTGCGGCCGGACCAGAGTCTTGTAGAGCGGGAGAATTATCGTTTTATCTCTGCAGTTGATCCCCCTTTTAATGCATGCCAATATTCTGTTTGCTTTATTAGCAGCAGCTTGGCATTGCATGCCGTTGCTGAGCCTATCATCCACTAGGACCCCCAAGTCTTTTTCCATCCTAGATTCCCCCAGAGGTTCTCCCCCCAGTGTATAGATTGCATTCATATTTTTGGCACCCAAATGCATTATTTTACATTTTTCTACATTGAACCTCATTTGCCATGTAGTCGCCCACCCCATTAATTTGTTCAGGTCTTTTTGCAAGATTTCCACATCCTGCGGAGAAGTTATTGCCCTGCTTAGCTTAGTATCGTCTGCAAATACAGAGATGGAACTGTTTATCCCATCCTCCAGGTCATTTATGAACAAATTAAATAGGATTGGTCCCAGCACAGAACCCTGGGGGACCCCACTACCCACCCCTGACCATTCTGAGTACTTCCCATTTATCACCACCCTCTGAACACGCCCTTGTAGCCAGTTTTCAATCCATGTACTCACCCTATGGTCCATGCCAACAGACCTTATTTTGTACAGTAAACGTTTATGGGGAACTGTGTCAAATGCTTTTGCAAAATCCAGATACACCACGTCTACGGGCCTTCCTTTATCTAGATGGCAACTCACCTCCTCATAGAAGGTTAATAGATTGGTTTGGCAAGAACGATTCTTCATGAATCCATGCTGATTACTGCTAATGATATCATTCTTAATACTAAAATCTTGTATATAGTCCCTTATCATCCCCTCCAAGAGTTTACATACTATTGATGTTAGGCTAACTGGTCTGTAATTCCCAGGGATGTTTTTTGGGCCCTTTTTAAATATTGGTGCTACATTGGCTTTTCTCCAATCAGCTGGTACCATTCCAGTCAATAGACTGTCTGTAAAAATTAGGAACAACGGTCTGGCAATCACCTGACTGAGTTCCCTAAGTACCCTCGGATGCAAGCCATCTGGTCCCGGTGATTTATTAATGTTAAGTTTCTCAAGTCTAATTTTAATTCCGTCCTCTGTTAACCATGTAGGTGCTTCCTGTGTTGTGTCATGAGGATAAACACTGCAGTTTTGGTTACTGAAGCCCCCCGATTCACTCGTGAAGACTGAGGAGAAGAATAAATTCAATACCTCTGCCATCTCCCCATCCTTTGTAACCAGATGTCCTTCCTCATTCTTTATGGGGCCAATATGGTCTGTCCTCCCTTTTTTACTGTTTACATACTTAAAGAATTTCTTGGGATTTTTTTTGCTCTCCTCCGCTATGTGTCTTTCATGTTCTATCTTAGCCATCCTAATTGCACCCTTACATTTCTTATTGCATTCTTTATAAATTCTGAATGCTGTGGATGATCCCTCAACCTTGTATTTTTTGAAGGCCTTCTCCTTTGCTTTTATATGCATTTTTACATTGGAGTTAAGCCATCCAGGATGTTTGTTCGCTCTTTTAAATTTATTACCCAATGGGATACATTGGCTAATGCCCTTATTTAATATGCTCTTAAAGCAAACCCATCTCTCCTCTGTATTCTTTGTTCCTAATATTTTGTCCCAATTTATGCCTTTTAGCAAGGTTTGTAGTTTAGGGAAGTTGGCTCTTTTGAAATTCAGTGTCTTTGTGTTCCCTTCATGTCTCCTATTTGTGTGATTTATACTGAAACTAATTGACCTGTGATCGCTGTTACCTAAATTGCCCCGTATTTCCACATCTGTTATCAGGTCTGTATTGTTGGTAATCAGTAGATCTAGTAATGTTTTATTTCTAGTTGGTGCGTCTACCATCTGACCCATAAAATTGTCCTGCAAGACATTAAGGAACTGGCGAGCCTTAAATGAATGCGCGGTTCCCTCCGCCCAGTCTATGTCTGGATAATTAAAATCCCCCATTATGATAACACTTCCCATCCTTGCTGCTAATCCAATTTGTGATAGGAGATCCGTCTCCACTTCCTCCCTCAGGTTAGGGGGCCTATAGCATACTCCCAGTATTATTTTCCCCTTAGCTTCATCCCTTTGGAGCTCTACCCATAAAGATTCCACCTCCTCCCTAGCCCCCTCAGTGATGTCATCTCTCACATTCACTTGTACATTATTCTTGATATATAGGCATACCCCTCCCCCTTTTTTACCCTCTCTATCCTTGCGGTATAGGGTATACCCTTGAATGTTTGCCAGCCAATCATGAGAGCTGTTGAACCAGGTCTCTGAAATTCCCACAAAATCCAAATCCTCCTCGTACAACAGTATCTCTAGTTCACCCATCTTGTCCGCCAGGCTCCTGGCATTGGTGAACATGCCACATAGTTTAGACCGGTCGCATATTGTCCTCGTATTGGGTGTTTCAAGATTGCAACTTGGACTTGCTACTATACTCACCTTGTGTTTTTGTGCTTTGGTTAACCTACCACTAATGCCCCCAATACTACCCTCTGGAATATCTTCCGCGCTGGCTATCACTGTCTCTGGACCCTCCCCCCCTTCGCCTAGTTTAAAAACCCCTCTAACTTTTTGGCCATCTTCATTCCCAGCAGATCTGCACCCTCCTCATTTAGGTGCAGTCCGTCCCTTCTATCTTTATCAGCGTATAACACGCACCCCAATTTAGGAGGGAATTTTAAGGAAAAAAAACTTTTAGGAGGGAAGTTGAAGGGAAAAAAACTTACATTTAAATGCCCTTCATTGCAGCCTTGTCAGTGCAGCCATGTCAGTGCAGCCTTGTCAGTGCAGCCTTCCCCAGTGCAGCCTTGTCAGTGCAGCCTTCCCCAGTGCAGCCTTGTCAGTGCAGCCTTGTCAGTGCAGCCTTCCCCAGTGCAGCCTTCCCCAGTGCATCCTTGTCAGTGCAGCCTTCCCCAGTGCAGCCTTGTCAGTGCAGCCTTCCCCAGTGCAGCCTTCTCCAGTGCAGCCTTGCCCCAGTGCAGCCTGGGATCCCCTGTCCCTGCTTCCAGGGCTTCAAAATCACAGTCCGCGATTTGAAAATGGCGCCGCCGGCGCCGAAGTACACAGAGCCGGTCCTCGGCTCTTTCTGGTGGCTCTCGTTTACTTTCGGCTCCACTCGTAGTCCCGAGCGGAGCTATCCGAGTAGGTTCGGATAGCTCCGCTCGGGACTACGAGTGGAGCCGAAAGTAAACGAGAGCCGCCGGAAAGAGCCGAGGACCGGCTCTGTGTACTTCGGCTCCGGCGGCGCCATTTTCAAATCGCGGTCCGCGATTTTGACATTTGGACAGCTCGGGATCAGCGGGGATCGGCGTATAACACGCACCTGCGACTTTCCCCTGATTTTAAGGGGAAAAAAGTGCGTGTTATACGCCGATAAATACGGTATATCAATTTTTTTAAAAAAAAACACATTTTTTCCTCAGTTTTGGCCGATACGTATTCTTCTACATATTTTTGATTAAAAAAAATCGCAATAAGCGTATATTGATTGGTTTGCGCAAAAGTTATAGCGTCTACAAAATACGGGATAGATTTATGGCATTTTAAAAAAAAAATATTTATTTATTTTTTTTACTAGTAATAGCGGCGATCGCGATTTTTTTTCGTGACTGCGACATTATGGCGGACACATTGGACACTTTTGACACATTTTTGGGACCATTCACATTTATACAGCAATCAATGCTATAAAATTGCATTGGTTACTGTATAAATGTGACAGGCAGGGAAGGGGTTAACCACTAGGGGGAGACGAGGGGTTAAATGTGTTTCCTAGGGGAGTGATTATAACTGTAGGGGGCGGAGATGTACAAGGGGAGGAGACCGATCAGTGTTCCTCTGTACTGGGAACACAGATCGGTCTCCTCTCAACTGACAGGACATGGTGTGTGTTTACACACACAGATCCACGGTCCGGCCCGGTTAACAGGCAATCGCAGGTGCCCGGCGGACATCGCGGCCGCCGGGCACACGCACCGGGTCCCGAGCAACGCAGCAGGCGCGGGAGCGCCCCCTGGACGGCCGGGTAGCCCAGGTCGTCATATGACGTCCACCCAGGATGGGAGATCCCATCTGTGGACATCATTTGACTATGGCTGGGTAGTGAAGTGGTTAATGCACCTGGAGGTGCAGAGGCCATGTGTACTGCATTGTAAAGCACATTATAACATCTGCTGTCAATGACAATGGAAGACAAATGACAGATATTCAGCTGCTGAAAGGTTTTATGATTTGCATGGTTGATCAGCCAATTTGGCCAAGACTGCAGGTAGAAAACAAAGTGTCAGGTCACCTTGAGGCTAGGTGACAGATGCACAGCGTTGGGATCAGGAGTGCACCGCAAGGCAGTGGACCCTACGGCTGACTGCTGCGGATGGGAGTCCGGGTATAAGGAAGGCAGGAACACCAACACAGATCCCACCGGGGTTAGAGCATAGGATTCCCTGGGGAGCGGAGTCTAAGAGCCAGCAGGTGTTCACCAGAGACTCTAGTGGTGAGGATGGACTGGGCTGCAAGTGGCTCCAGGTCACGACCCCCAGGGTCCCCCCGCTCACACCCACAGTAGGCAACAGAAGGATAGGAATAGTAAAGGAATAAGCCAATGTCACGGCCACAAGCAGACAAGGACAACAGAGTACACGCCAAGGTTCAAGGTCACAGGCAAACAGGGATAGTCGGGGACACGCCAAAGGTCAGGGTCACAAGCAGACAGGAATAGTATAGAACACGCCAAGGTTGGTAACAGAAATAAACGTAGAGCATACGGCAGGCAGGAACAGGAAGCCAAACACACAAAGGTTGATCAGCAGGGCTGACCTGCAGTGCAGAGGGTAATATAGAGTTCTCTGATAGGAGCTGGGGTGGAGCCATGCTAGAGGAGAGTTAATAAAAGCAGTCAGGTGAGAGACAGCTGGTCTTTGGAGATGAACACATGGAGACAGGTAAGCTGACCATGACAGTACCCCTCCTCTTACGAGGCCTCCCCCTTCCCCGCCTGGGACCAGGTTTAGAGGGGAACTTCAAATGAAACTTCCTCAACAGACGAGGTGCAAAGACCTCAGAAGCCTTGATCCACGACCTCTCCTCAGGACCAAACCCCTTCCAATGCACGAAGTACTGGAGAATGCCTCTACAGGGTCGGGAATCCAAAATTTGGCTAACCTCGTACTCCTGATTATCCTCTGAGACCGGCGCTGCGGTAGTGAGAGGATGAAAGAACTTATTGAGAACTAAAGGCTTCAGAAGGGCAACATGGAAGGAGTTAGAGATTTTGAGGGTTTTGGGGATCTGGAGCTTGAAACAAACCAGATTCAGTTTAGAAGTTATGGTGTACGGACCAATGAATCTTGGGGCAAATTTGAGAGAAGGAACCCGGAGTTTGATGTTCCTGGTGGAGAGCCAGACTTTGTCTCCTGGCTGAAGAGAAGGCGGCTTACGCCTGCGACGGTCAGCAAAACTCTTGAATTTGTTGGCAGCTTTCTTGAGGGAATCATGAACGTCAGCCCACATGGAATTGAATGATTCCTGAACAGTAGCCAACAGTAGCTGGAATGTCGGAAGAACAGGTCATAGGAAGAGGGAGTTGAGGATGTCTTCCATAAACAGTGATAAAGGGCGTTTTCTGAGAACTGACGTTGACATGATTATTGTGGGAGAACTCTGCCCACGGAAGTAGTGATGCCCAATCATCATGATGAGCCGAGACCAAGGTACGGAGAAAGACCTCCAACTCCTGATTAACCCTCTAAGTCTGGCCATTGGATTAGGGATGGTAAAAAGAGGTAAAATCCAAGGTAATGTTGAGGGATTTGCAAAAGGCTTTCCAAAAACGGGACGTAAACTGAACACCCCTGTCCGAAACGACGTGGGAAGGAACACCATGAAGGCGGAAAATCTCTCGTACGAAAATGGGAACCAAAGCAGAGGCAGAAGGGAGACCAAGAAGTGGAACAAAATGAGCCATCTTGGAGAACCAATCGATTACCACCCAAATGGCTGTATTATTCTCCGACAGTGCAAGATCGGTGATAAAATCCAAGGCGATGTGAGACCAGGGCTCCTTAGGAATGGGCAAGGGCTTAAGAAGACCAGCAGGGGCTAGTGTGGAAGATTTAGATTGAGCACAGACATGACAAGACTTAACGTACTCTTTAACATCCGAGCGGAGGTTAGGCCACCAGTAGAGACGACTGATGAGCAGGAAGGATCGGAGGAACCCAGCATGACCTGCCACCTTGGAATCATGTCCCCAGCGAAGGATCTTAGCTCTTAGCTCCGTGGGAACAAAGGTCTTGCCAGGAGGAATTTTTGATTCCAGGGTGGTAGAATGGGCAACAATGCATGAGGTCGGAATGATCGGCTCAGGATCAGGGGTGGACTCCTTGTCCAAAGTGTCAAATGACCTAGACAGCATATCAGCCCGACCATTGCAGGAACCAGGTTTGTACGTAATCGTGAATTTAAAACGAGAAAAGAAGAGACTCCAACTGGCCTGTCTGGGGTTCAGACGTTTAGCATTCTGTAGGTATTGGAGATTCTTGTGATCAGTAAAGATCGTAATGGAGTGAGGGGAACCCTCCAAGAGATGACGCCACTCTTCCAACGCAATTTAATTGCGAGAAGTTCCCGATCATCAATGGCATGATTTCTCTCTGCCTGAGAAAATTTTTTGGAGAAGAACGCACATGGTTGACATCTCTTCTCAAAGCACTGAAGAAGCACAGCTCCCACCCCCATGGAAGAAGCGTCTACTTCAATAAAAAATGGGTCCCCAGGATTTGGTCTCCTCAAGAGAGGTCCAGAAACAAAGGCCTGTTTCAGATCGTGAAACACAGAGACAGCCTCAGGAGGCCAGTCTTTGGCATTAGCACCCTTGTTGGTTAAAGCGATAATAGGCGCGGCAATGGAAGAGTAATTCCTTATGAACTGCCTCTAATATTTGTGAAGCCAAGAAAGCGCTGTGTGGCCTTGAGGCTAGCAGGAAGGGGCCAGTTGGTAATGGCCGAGACCTTTCCGGGATCCATGTGAAGACCCAAACTAGAAACAAAACATCCCAGAAACAGGACCTCAGGACATTCAAAGGAACATTTCTCCAGCTTGGCATATAGATTATTCTCTCTAAGGCTCTGAAGAACGATGCGGACATGGTCTCTGTGAGCAAGCAGATTTTCGGAAAAGATGAGAATGTCATCCAGATAGATGACAACAAACTGGTACAGTAGATCCCTGAAGATTTCATTGACAAAGTTCTGGAACACGGCTGGAGCATTACACAAACCAAAAGGCATAACCAGGTATTCGTAATGCCCGTCCCTAGTGTTAAACGCAATCTTCCATTCATCACCCTCCCGTATTCTAATGAGATTGTATGCACCTCTGAGATCCAACTTGGTGAAAATGGAAGCCCCCTTCAACCTGTCGAATAGCTCAGATATTAGAGGTAAGGGGTATCGGTTTTTGATGGTCACTGTGTTTAACCCTCGATAGTCGATGCAGGGTCTGAGGGTACCATCCTTTTTAGCAACGAAAAAGAACCCTGCTCCTGCAGGCGACGAGGATTTCTGGATGAAACCTCTCTCCAGATTCTCTGCGACATACTCAGACATGGCCTGGGTCTCTGGAATGGACAGAGGGTAGGTACGACCCCTGGGCAGATTTGCTCCAGGGACAAGGTCAATGGCACAGTCAAAAGATCTGTGGGGAGGAAGCACCTCAGCAGACTTCTTACAGAACACATCCCATAATCACTGTATGCCGCGGGAAGATCAGAAGATACAGGTGTGGTAGCAATGGGAAGTCTCTCCTTGGGGACCACCTTGAGAAGACAGGACGAGAAACATGAAGGACCCCAAGCCAGGATCTGCCCAGAGACCCAGTCCACATGTGGAGAGTGGAGCTGTAGCCAAGGAAGGTCCAATACAATGGGGGTAGAGGCCTTGGGTAGAATGAGGAAGAAAATCCACTCCTGGTGGAGTATCCCTATCGACATTCTAATAGGTAGCGTCTGGAAACATATAGGACCCCCTGGGAGCACAGTGCCATCAATTGCCGAGACTACCAGTGGTGTAGCGAGGGGAGAAAGGGTAAGCTTCATAGAAGAAGCAGTTCTCCAGTCCATAAAATTGCCGGCAGCCCCGGAGTCCAGGTATGCTAGGACCGCTTGGGAAGAAGGGCCTACATGGAGGAACACCGGAAGAAGAAGACGAGAAGGTGATGTTTCTGGGTCCAATACTCCACCTTCCAAATGTATTAGACCCGAGCGTTTCCTGGACGAAGCGAGCAGGAGTCACAAAAATGACCCTTGCCCCCACAATAAAGACACAAGCCTAGAGTTCTGCATCTAGCACGTTCTTCGGGGGTTAGTCTAGTCCGGCCCAGCTGCATAGGTTCCTCAGCAGACAGAGGATGCTCCACAGAGCGATGGGGGAATTGTTCTGGCTGACTAGGACCTAGAGGGTGCTGGCGTCTTTTTTCTAGGGACCTCTCCTGGAAACGAATGTCAATCTGATTGCACAAGGAAATTACATCGTCCAGACCGGCGGGGATGGCTCTTCCTGCTAATTCGTCCTTCACTCGATCAGAGAGGCCATGTAAAAAGGTTGCGACCAGGGCCTCATTGTTCCAGCTCAATTCAGCTGTTAGGATACGGAACAGAAGCGCATATTGTCCCACTGAACAAGATTCTTGGCGAAGGCGTAAAAGGGCACTAGCCGCTGAAGAAACCCGAGTTGGCTCCTCGAAGATGTTATGAAAAAGCTTCAAGAAGTCGGACAGGCTGGTCATTCTTCTCCCACAGGGGGGCAGCCCAAGCTAAAGTTCACCAGAGAGGAGGGAAATGATATAGGCTACCTTAGCCCGATCAGACAGAAAGTTTTGAGGCTGGAGCTCAAAATGAATGGTGCATTGGCTGAGGAAGCCCCTGCAGGCCTTGGAGTCCCCAGAGAAACAGAACGGAGCTGGCAGTAAATATGAATGTGTGGCTGCGACTGGTGCGATAGGTGCAGCTGCTAATTGTACTTGAGGCTGCAGGTTCGGGTTTCCCAAGGAGGCCTGGAGCTGTTCGAAGTGGGAAGCCAGATCCTTAAGGAATAGCATCACCTGAGTCTGATTAGATTCCTGGGTCTCGAGTCTGCGAACTATGCCCTGCAATGGACCGGCTGCAGGAAGCGGCACGTCAGCCGGGTCCATGGCTGATCAAACTGTCAGGTCACCTTGAGGCTAGGTGACAGAGGCACACCATTGGGATCACGCGTTCACCGCAAGGCAGTGGACCCTACGGCTGACTGCTGCGGATGGGAGTCCGGGTATAAGGAAGGTAGGGCCGCTGGAACACCAACACGGATCCCACCGGGGTTAGAGCATAGGATTCCCTGGGACGCGGAGTCTAAGATCCAGCAGGTGTTCACCAGAGACTCTAGTGGTGAGGATGGACTGGGCTGCAAGTGGCTCCAGGTCACGACCCCCAGGGTCCCCCCGCTCACACCCACAGTAGGCAACAGAAGGATAGGAATAGTAAAGGAATAAGCCAAGGTCACAGCCACAAGCAGACAAGGACAACAGAGTACACGCCAAGGTTCAGGGTCACAGGCAAACAGGGATAGTCGGGGACACGCCAAAGGTCAGGGTCACTAGCAGACAGGAATAGTATAGAACACGCCAAGGTCGGTAACAGAAATAAATGTAGAGCACACGGCAGGCAGGAACAGGAAGCCAAACACACAAAGGTTGATCAGCAGGGCTGACCTGCAGTGCAGAGGGTAATATAGAGTTCTCTGATAGGAGCTGGGGTGGAGCCATGCTAGAAGAGAGTTAATAAAAGCAGTCAGGTGAGAGACAGCTGGTCTTTGGAGATGAACACATGGAGACAGGTAAACTGACAAACAAACTCTATTGCATAACCATGACACAAAGTTTGCCTTAGAAAAGGGACAATGGCCCTGGAAGACACTCAATGACAAAACATGTAGGGCAGGGTTAGAGTTGATGTCACCAAGCACGTTGTAATCGCCCTTGAGGCTTGCAGCTTTGGTTTCCGAGCCGGAGGCAAGATACCGCTTCTTATAAGCTGATATACTTGTGTCAGTGGAGACACTGGAAAATATGAGGGTTTTTTTTACAATATTTTAAATAAAATATTTTAGACGGGGTCATGCTATGAGAGCTTCTTTTCTATTTCCCTCCTTATGAGGTAATCAGAGCCTCATAAGGAAGCCATGGACTGCTGCTTCTAGTCAGGAGTGCGCTTTGCTGCTGGTTTATAACTTTACTAGCATTGGGCTCTGGTGAGTTACCCAGTACTCATGGTGGTGGAGAGAGCTTTTTGGTGATAAAAAGTATACTCTCACAGTGGATTTCATGGGATACGTACTGTATATGGACTTTACACTATTGCTATGGACTTTTTTCTTCAGAGTATAATATATGTTGACACATTGAATTGTGAACAGACATTTATTGATGACATTTTTTGAACATTATGTGTTCATGAATTTTACACTTTTTTTTTCACTTTGCACTTCATGTTTGCACTGTTGGTATTTTTGCACTATTTTGGGCACTTTATAACTGCGCTGTCTTTTTTAAAATGTATACATCTTAGTGATATAGTTATCATTTGGACAGCTGCTGATTCTCATTCCAGAGACTGTGGCACAATTCAAAAATACTTTCATTTTTGTCTTGTGGAGAGCTAAAAGACTCACCCCACTATCCAGTGTGGCAGTCAGGTCTGCTGTAAAAGGGATAATGCATTACAAGGGTTTCCAAGTGTGCTAGAATTCTCTTTAAACCCATGTAACTCAATCGGTCACCAAGTGCTAAAAGGGTGAGGGGAGAATCTGTGTAGTGAGCAGAAGCAAAGTGTGCTGCAGAACGGCATGCGAGCAATGTGTTTTAGCACTGTGGCTAGTGATGGGGCAATGGGAAATATCTGAAAACAGCTGTGGGTTAGGATCCTGTCATGAACTGGTGTGACCAGAACCGTGTGATCTGCGACAGAGGACACCCAAACGTATATACGTGAAAATATAATAATTTATTAAAGAACGTGAGTAATATAGTACAACCAACTCCAATATGACACAGTGCAATAACCAACCACAGACAGAGACCCACAAATAACAACAGACAGATAAGTACAATAAATGGGAAATACCAGGATCATAAACAATAGCCAGGCCAGGGTCATACACAGCAGATCAGCAGATGGACAGGGGATGTTCCAGAGACATAAACGTAAGCCAGGCCAAGGTCATACACAGGGAGGTCAGCAGATGGGGTATAGAACACAGGACAGGGAGAGGATGGATGGGTCAGACTGCAGGCAGGGATGCAAGGTAACAGGTGGGACAGGATAGGAACCGGGACAGGGAGACAGGATCAGGTTCAGGTTCAGGGCACAGGATCAGAACGCTAGCAGGTCAGGAGGCAATAAAGAAATCAAGGCAAACATGTGAATGCTTGCCGGGTATTTATAGACCTGTGATTGGCCTCAAGTGACACCTGATTGTAGGAGGTACTGTCTGCTCCACACTGGCAGGATCCATCCGCTGGTGGACGCCAGTACTGCGGCCCAAAGATGACATAATATTAACAGGGAAAAGCTCTCCTGACAGTTCCAAACTGCCAGAAGACACCTGCTGGTGGACCTCAGTACTGCATGCCAAATAACAGGTATTACCAGCGGATGGAACATTTCCTGACAGATCCTCTAAAGTAGTGGTTCTCAAGCAATGGTACATGCATCCCAAAAGGGAGGTACTTCTTGAGAGTTTAGGGGATATTTCTGCTTCTTATATTAACCACTTGCCGCCCGCATATAACAAAGTGACGTCGGCAAAGTGGTTGCGATATCGTGACCGAACGTCATATGATTAGGATATGAAGCCACTGCGTGCCCCCGGGGGCGCGCATCACGGCGATCGTTGTTGCTGTGTGTCAGTCTGAAACACTGCAACTCCGATCTAGGTAAAGAGTCTCTGACAGAAACTCTTTACCATGTGATCAGCCATGTTCAATCACAGTTAATCACGATGTAAATAGGAAGAGCCATTGATCGATATTTCCTCACTTGCGTCTAAGAGATGCGAGTAGAGGAAAGCCGATTGGCTGCTCTCCTGACAGGGGGGATCTGTGCTGATTGTTTGTCAGTGCAGCCCCCCCTCGGATGCCCACCCAGGACCACCAGGATTCCACCCAGAACCACCAGGACCACCACCACACTGGACCACCAGGTATGCCACCCTAGGCCTCCAGGGAAATGTCAATCAGTGCCCGGGCAGCTACCAATCAGTGCCATATAAAAATGCCTGCCAGTGCCATTGATGCCTATCAGTAAAATCCAGTGCCAGTGCCAGCCATCAGTGCCCATCAGTGCCACCTTTTAGTGCCCATCAGTGCCACCTATCAGTGCCCATCAGTCCCAGCAGTGCCGTCTATCAGTGCCACCCATAAGTATCCAACAGTGCAGCCTTTCAGTGCCCATCAGTGTCACCTATCAGTGCCCATCAGTGCCCACCAGTGCCACCTATGAGTGCCCATCAGTGCCGCCTATCAATGCACATCAGTGCTGCATATCAGTGCTGCCTATCAGTGCCCATCAGTGCCGCCTATCAGTGCCCATCAGTTCCATCTCATCGGTGCCACCTTATCAGTGCCCATCAGTGCAGCTTATCAGTGCCCATCAATGAAGGAGAAAACGTACTTGTTTACAAAATTTTATAACAAAAACAAAGAAAAACTTTTTTCCCCCAAATTTCTGGTCTATTTTTATTCGTTTAGCAAAAAATAAAAACCACAGAGGTGATCAAATACCACCAAAAGAAAGCTCTATTTGTGGGAACAAAATGATAAAAATTTTGTTTGGGTACAGTGTAGCATGACCGTGCAATTGTCATTTAAAAGGTGACAGCACTTGCACTTCATGTTTGCACTGTTGGTATTTTTGCACTTAAAAATCTCTCTACAGGGCTTAGTAAAGAAATCTCTGAGAGCTGATTGGTGGGAAGGGACACCTCCCCCTTCACACAGCACATAGGAACAGAGCTGAGGCTGTCAATCAACCATTTTTTTCTTGGTGTCAGGAAAAATTGTGATTCATCCTGATAGAGGAACGAAGCAGCAGACAGAAATTACGCTTTGTGCTCTTAATTGAGACAAGTACACACTATACAGGTATGTGCTTTGTTCATATTTCATGTCTGAGGTTTACAACCATTTTAAAGAGTGCTAGAAATTTGTCATTTTGTCATTGATTTTCAAGCACAGCAAAATAGATTAACAAGTACAAACACTCAGTAGGACCTGATTACACCAACACCCCACAGCATGTGTCTCACTCAAGCATGGACAGGAGAGTATACAAATTTAGGGGGGGGTTGTTTCCAGGAGACAGGGGTTAATAAAGCGTAAGTTACAAAAGCATAATTATCCTTCAAGCCAGTGGAATATTACCTCTAGAGGTATATAGTAAGAGGTCTTTCTGAACTATTTTTTCAGTTCAGTACTTAGATGCTTACTTCTTGTTCCTCTCACTGACACTACAATCTCATCTAAATAAACATCACATGATTGTAATTTAATTATTATTTTCCAATTGTACCAGTGGCACTGAAGAATGATTGTTCCAGAGGGAAGTAGAGAGTAAAATGCATTTTGAAATTCAATCAGCCAACCAAGCCATGTTAAGATCCACATGGAAAATAATTAACCACAAAATATTATTAAGATAAATGTGAAGATACCGAAGAGCAAATAATGAATAGAGATAAGTGATTTAAGTTTAAGGTTGTACTGGAATTAGACTTTTTTGCTGTTTCAAAGAGGGAACAAAATAAGCTTCTCAAGACACACTAGACTATAGCAAACAAATGAGGGAATTAAGTAGAGAAAACTTACTCCCCCGCCCCCAGTTCTTTATTTTTATTCATAAATTGTTTAATTTATCCCATGCTACTCACGCATCCTCCTAGGGCACTGGAGATGATTAAATGAATTTTTAGGAGGGATACCATATTATTGGGCTCTTCCAGTAATGGATGAGCCCAGGTGCCTTACATTGAGGGTCACTGTCACCTAGGGGGAACCCTATATTCATTTTTAATAAATCTTTCTTACAAAATGTTAAAGAAAGAAACGAAGTACAAAAGGAAAAAAAAGAATCATTTTAGCAAGTATAAAAATGATCTTCATTTGAAGTCTCTCTGCTCTATGTTATTTTGTAGATATGTGCTGCAATTGGTATTGCAAAAGCAAACAAAAATATATCAAGTCCAAAGTGACAATCCCAGTTCCATAGATACCTTATTTATGGGTGTTTAACACGCACAGGCGTATAACACGCACCTTCATTTTAAGAGGGAAGTTTCAGGAAAAAACTTACATTTTAAATACTTAAAGAACTTTAAAGCAAAATTAGGGTCACTGGTCATCAATACAACCTCACCAGTGCCCATCTGCAGCCATTAAATTGCCCAAAAATGCAGCCTGCTCAGTGCCCATCTGCAGCCATTAAGTTGCCCAACAATGCAGCCTGTTCAGAGCCCATCTGCAGCCTCACTTTTCCCATCATTGCAGCCTCGCCAGTGTTGGATTACACAGTGTTGGATTATCCCTGCTGTCTCAGAGGGAAGAGGAGGAGCGAGCGCTGCTGAATTACACAGAGCCGCTATCTCCTGTGTACCCGGCGCTCCATCACTCACAGCCACGCCTCTTGGCCCTGTTCATATGATAGACAGAACAGTGGCCCAAGGCAGGGCAAGGAGGTGTGGCTCTGTGTGACGGAGTGTCGGGTACACAGGAGATCGCGGCTCTATGTAATTCAGCGGCGCTCGCTCCTCTTCCCTCAGAGACAGCAGGGATCGGCGTATAACACGATTTTCAGGGGGAAAAAATGTGTGTTATACACCGATAAATACGGTAAATAAAATTTTCTGGTTTGATGTTTCTTTAAATAAAATCTTCACCACGAGTGCTCATGAGGTAGATGGCACTCACATGTGACTATCCTATGCCCAGCACTGAGGTGTCTATAGCATGTGCGGGTGGATATATAGGAATCGCGGTGTGCGATCCAGGCCTCGTTCTGGATATACCAAATAGGATGTCACATAGAGCAATGGTTCTCCACCCTGTCCTCAAGTACCCCCAACAGGCCATGTTTGCAGGTTTTCCTTTATCTTGCACAGGAACTTTAATTCAGAGTCAATGGCTAGGTATTTTTGACAGCTATTTTATCTAAGAGAAATTCCAAAAACATTGCCTGTTGGGGATACTTGAGCACAGGGTTGAGAACCACTGACATAGAGGACCCGGAGGTGGCGAGTCCACGCTTCTACGTAAGTTTTACCGTACTGGCGTCATCAGGAAAATGTGTGACATCCTATTTGGTATACCCAGAATAAGGCATGGATTGCACACCACCGCAATTCCAATATATCCACCCGCACATGCTGTAGACACCTCAGTGCTGGGCATAGCACAGTCACATGTGAGTGCAAAATCTTTTGTTGCCTTTTTATACATTTTTTATTAAAACTTACTACATCATAAGAGTTATTTTTGTGTGTCCTTGGTGGAGTCTGTTCCCTTATCCTCAGCCGCCATCTGGAGGGGGTTACGCAGCAGAGAGATACCTACCAAGGATTCCTCTGGTCCATTCAATCTAAGCGCATTTTCAATCAATCTAATTCAATCTAATTCAATCTAAGCGACCTACTGTAAAAAGTGGTCAGACACCTTTGGTGAGTTGCCATCTACCTCATGAGCACTCGTGTTAAGCCTTTTATTTGAAGAAACATCAAACCAGAAGATTTTATTTATCTATGGTGTTGGGATTGTCACTTTGGACTTTAAATATTTATTTGTTTTTGCAATCACCATTTGCCTTTTCGCTTTTATTTTCAACTCACTTGTTATCACACCAGCTTTGACCATACTTTTCTTTTAAAGATTCTCTGTCACTAAAACTAAAATAAAGGGCTCCATGCAAAGAAAAAAATAGATACTCACCTCTCCTGATGTCTGCATTACTGGCCACTGCAGTAGTAAGGAGAAATTGCGTGCTAAAAACTCCTCAGAAACCAACACTTGACAATTTTCTGGTCTCTTGCTGCGTGGTGTGGTTCCTTCCACCAACTTCTATGTTACCATAGGATACAGTAGGGACATAGGGGGCAGAAAATAGAACCACTGAGAGCAGGGGGGGGGGGGGGGGACCAAGAATCTGACGCACCTGGAAGTTTTGGTTTCTGGAGTGTGTTCAGCAGAAAATCTCTCCTCATTACTGCACACATCAACTTGTCTGCAAGGGACTCTTAAATTTAGGTTTGCGTTTTTTGTGACAGAGTCACTTTAATTACCAAAGGCTTTGTTGGGTTGTATATGATATAAGAAAATTAACATATTTGGGCTCAAGACTTTATAGGCACAGTAATCACTATATGTGTAATTAAAATTCTGGTTTATTAGAAAATATTAAAATGAAGAGTAAAATAGAGGATTATATGGAATTCAGTTCATGATCACACAGTTTTACAGATTATGCACTCCATACATAGCTAAATGGTTGTACAAAACAGTTCGAACAGTGTTGAGAATCGAAAATTCTGATCAATATAGTTACATTATGTTGAACCAGAAGCTATGCGGTAGTAACAATGAGATTCTGTATTGGCTCGACATGTTGCGCTTCTTCAGGAGAACAGAACTGAATACTGTAATGAACAACATGTTTATAGTAAATACATCATCATAGTATGTTATAGTCAAATATAATTAGATCAGAGGTAAAGTAGCATTGTAAGTGTCAGAGAGGCTGCCCCTGAGATCCGATGGGATGTATCCATCACACAGAGTCCCGGTGATAATCAAGCAATGTGGGGACGTATGTAACATAGTAGGAAATTAATAGTAAAAAGGTAATTTAAACTCCTAGATGGGGTAAAGCTACTGCATGGTTAGATGGGAATAAGAGGGGAGGAGGGTGAGGGGGGAGGGGCGGAGGAAAGGGGGAGGGGGAAAGAAGGGGAGGGAGAAGGGAGATAGGAAAGGAAGGGGGGATGGGAAGAGGAAAGGACAAGGGTAGGGAAGAGGAGGGGGGGAAAGGGACGGGGGGAGGGGGAGGAAAGGAGGGGGGAAAAATGAATGCTGTGTGTGGTTATTTTATATTCATGTTAAGTCAAATTGTGAGATTAATTGGTAAAAAATGGGTAATTGATAAGTGTATGGGTTAAGTATATAAAAAGTATAAAGTATAAGTATAAAAGTAAAATTGTAGAATATATTATATAGTATTAAGAAAATTATTAAATACTACCATATAGCATATTTGAATACCCCCCAATATTACGTGTTTAAGATCATAATCAAATTTAAGATATGCATTACACTTACCCTCAGGGGCTTTACAGCTATATCTAGTACAGACAGCAACCTCTTAGTTATATATTTGTAGCTTTCAGTAATTGGCTGGCATCATCAATTTAAGTTTGATTGACAGAGGGAGATCTGGTGTCAGTCAAGGGTTAACGACGGCTCGCATCGAAAATCATATGAGACTTGCTGATTAAAAAATTAATATTCCTGATCTCTACTTCTGCTGAGGCTGTCATAGAAGTAAGCCCATAAAGAGAGACAGAGAGTAATGAATATAAAGTCTATGTAAATGGCTGAGAATAGTGTATAGTAGGCAGTTATAAGTCGGAGCTTACCTTATATTGCAGTTAGAGGTAATAGTCAGCAAAGGTTGACAGCGTGGAGCCACACAGCCACCTCGTACAGAGCGACTGGTAGTGTGGATCATACTGGGGGAGATGCTGAAAGCGTCTCTTGTACATCCGCCCCGCCTGTAGTCACCAATCGGAGACCAGGAAATTCTCTTACTACAAACATCTAATGAAAATATTAGGGAGCATACTCTCTTTTCCAAACGGGTCCAGGAAACTAAAGATTACGTAACAAGAATCACGAAAGATATTATCTATAAAAAACAAAACAAACTATCTAAAGACCGATTAGCTTTCTCTGAAGGCTTTGCACACCATTGGCACAGTGCCATGCAAAGAAAAGGCTCTAGAAATTTCCGCCGTGCAACTAAGACTAATACTAATTATGGGGCTATGGATGAGGATACTGAATCAGATTCCTCATTCAGATCAACCTCTTCCTTCTCTAGACAGGGCCAACAAAATACTCGAGACAATTCTGGAGCTCGAAAAAGAGACTATGGAGGAGGCTCCTACACACCTTCCTCCAAAAAACGCCCTCCGAACGCAGATATCAAACTAGTACCACATTCTCAAAAACAAGGGCACACTACACAACCCAATGATCAGTCACTAGCACAACCCAAATATTTGGGTGCCACAGCTTTGCAAGCAATACAAATATTGAGCAACCAATCACAAACACAAAATACGACACAACCCAATACCACAGGCCCCACTGAGATAGGTCGCACAAACTTGAACCCCACCGATTCAACAAATTATAAGGGACTTAATCCCCCCACCACTCTCCCACCTTTGACACAACGGATGTCCAACACTAGACAGAGCACACTGGATGCACATATCCAAACACCTAACACACAGGCAAATTTTCAATTGCCCACAGACACGATGATACTGACATAACAACAGGATTGGAAGTTATTCATTTAACTCCCTATCACTTTGAGAAAGAGACACTTGATGTCCTCAAATTTGGATTGAGCTTTTGCCCCTCTGCTAATATCGACAAATATGAGACAATAAAAGATGTTTATTTGTTCTCACGCAATCTAACATACAAATTCCTTTTTGATAAACAAGTTTCACAATCTAAACAAGATAAAGCCATATCAGAACAAGTGAAACACTTTTCTATGGAGGACTTTCGAGTCCTACGAGACCTAATACTCCTACTGGAGGAAAATGAATCATCACAAGAACCGATTCTATCACAATATACGACGGCGTCCACTACACACAAATCAAATTTAAAAAAATGTAAACCTAAGTCACAACGGTTTCCGGAACTAACTACCAATCCCCATATTTGGGCATTCCTCACGGGAACTTATAAAGATATAAAACAGATAACTACCTCACTGACTCCAGGAAACCTTTCTCATTCCCAAAGACAAGCCATTCGAGCCCTACAGAATCACCCAGATCTAGAAATCAAAGCTTCAGATAAGGGCGGAAACATCGTCCTCATGACAAAAACATATTACGAATCCATGGTGAATAGGATCTTACTAAATAAACACTGCTATCGCCACCTATCTGAGACTCGCATTCGAGAATTTAAACAAGAATACCTGGAGACCATTGGATTGGCCTATCAAAAGGGCTTAATCGACCAAGATACATACAATTACCTTAATGTGAAAAAACCTAGAGAGGCTACATTCTATGCCTTACCAAAGATACACAAGCACCGTACAATGCCCCCCGGCCGCCCAATTGTCTCAGGTATTGGATCTCTGTCAGAACACGCCAGCTGTCTCATAGACTTTGTTCTAATGCCACATGTATTGAGTCTTCCGTCCTATACCCGTGATACACTTGACCTCTTGAAACAAAAAGAGGGACTGCCTGTCCCTCCCGATGCCCTCCTCGTGAAACTGGATGTGGAGTCGTTATACTCCAGCATCCCTCACGAGCAGGGCATCGGGATGGCACGCATGTTCCTACGAGAGCAAGACCACTACAGCTGGGAATATTGCGAATTTATTTTGGAATTGTTGAAATTTGTACTGACTCGTAACTATTTTTGTTTTAAAGATTCCCACTTCCTCCAGGTACAGGGCGTGGCTATGGGCACATGTTGTGCACCGGCCTACGCTAACCTGTACCTGGGGGGGTGGAAACGTAAAATTTTTTCCAATGAGGACTTAACCATCTATACCGATCACGCCCTGATATGGCGGCATTATATAGACGACATTTTTCTGGTATGGACAGGTACCCAAGATTTATTGGACAGTTTCATCCAAACTATCAATCACAACTCTATTAATCTTAAATTTACAATTTCTGCCCATCCGGACCAAATAACCTTTTTAGATCTAACTATCTTTAAAGACCAGGAGAATTGTTTAGCTTCCACTTTGTTTAGAAAGGAAACTGCAGGAAACACCTTGTTACACGCGCAAAGCGCCCACCTCAGACCACTTATTAAGAGTATCCCATACGCACAATACCTCAGACTACATAGCAATTGTACGCATACAGAGGAATTTAAATCCCAAGCAAACGCGCTCCGTAATAGATTACTAGCAAGGGGCTATACCAAGACCATACTACGTAGTGCATACAATAAAGCCATTCGCCAGTCAAGAAATTCCCTACTTTTCAAGGAAAAAACTATTTCCACTAATTTCCCGGTGAGATTCATCACCAAATTCTCGCAACAGCACCAGAAACTTCTTGACATCTTGAGTAAGCACTGGTCGATCCTCCAGGGGGACCCCATTATTAATAAATACATTGGTCCCTCCCCCCAAATTACATTTAGACGAACTAGGCCTTTGGGCGACCAACTAACCTCAAGCCACTTTGTAACCACTCCCAAACACAAACAATTGAAATTAGGAATATCCCAATGTGGCAAATGCTCTTTCTGCCCATGGGTTAAAGAAGGGAGATCCTTCCTATTACCAAACGGGGAAACGTTCATGCCCAAATTTTATGCAGATTGCGACACAAAAGGAGTGGTATATCTCATGCTATGTCAATGTGGCGCGTTTTACGTAGGTAAAACTATTAGACACCTACGCTGTAGAATCAAGGACCATGTCTATTATTCGGGGGAAGGAAAAATGGTGACAGCAGTAAGTAGGCATCTAGACCTCTACCACAGATTTAATGTCTCCCTCATTTCATTTATTGTGCTAGCAGTGGTTCCAACAGATCCCAGGGGTGGAGACTGGGACAAAGTAGTTTGTCAAAAAGAAACCATGTGGATAGAACGTCTATCTGCCACTTTTCCCCCTGGAATTAATGAGGCCCAAACCTACAAACCCTTTCTTTAAATAAGTATGATTTTACTCACCCCCTTGTTCTGGTCTTCCGTACGGTTGAGCCCTATTGGTTGTTCCTGCCTAACCATAAATTATTCAATAACTCATTGTTATACATTAAACATATATATACCTCATTTCTGTCTAGGTACTATACTGCTGATTGTTTTTGACTGCCTTTTTTGTATAACTATAAAATTATGTAATAACCTATTGCTATTTATCAACATAGGTACACACTCTCTTTTTGTGTTTTTTTGTTTTTTTTTGTTTTTTTTTGTTTTGTTTTTTTTTGTTTGTTTTTTTGTTGTGTTTTCTTGATTGTCTATTTTCTCCTCACCTTGATTGTTGTTACAACAATTTAGCCGCTTTTTCAAACTATTACCATGATTTAACTTAATATGTTTTATTCTATTGTTATTTTACTAATACACATATCCAGACGCTGCCCCTATACTATGGCATGTTTCCCTCTCCTGCATTGCCTGGAGATGT
This sequence comes from Lithobates clamitans, assembly GCA_037952925.1. Classification (NCBI taxonomy): domain Eukaryota; kingdom Metazoa; phylum Chordata; class Amphibia; order Anura; family Ranidae; genus Lithobates; species Lithobates clamitans. The sequence continues at coordinate 503,623 of JBBGZY010001544.1, forward strand.
TTTCAGCACTGTGCGGCCGCCCAGCACCACACCTTTACATTTAGCTGACTGGCGCACTGTGGTGTTCAGAGTTGCTGGGCAAGCCTGGATGCGGCTGCTCTTTCCCCCCCTCCATGGCGAGCCGGCAGCTGCCAGGCTTATACCGGGGAATGGGACATGCGCAGTATGCCTCTATGTGGTCCTGGTTGCCAGGACACCATGACGCGACTGCCTTCTCCTTCCCTGACGTGCCGTCAGCTGTTTGGTTGATGCCGGGGATCTGGGACCTGCGCAGTACGCCTCTAGGTGTGCCTGGTTGTTAGGACACCATGACGCAGCTGCCTCCTCTCTCCCCGGCGCACCGTCAGCTGTTCGGTTGACGCCGGAGATTGAGGCATGCGCAGTATGCGTCAGCGGCCGGCCTGAATGACGTCACGTCGGCAACGCCGATTGGTGACTACAGGCGGGGCGGATGTACAAGAGACGCTTTCAGCGTCTCCCCCAGTATGATCCACCATACCAGTCGCTCTGTACGAGGCGGCTGTGTGGCTCCACGCTGTCAACCTTTGCTGACTATTACCTCTAACTGCAATATAAGGTAAGCTCCGACTTATAACTGCCTACTATACACTATTCTCAGCCATTTACATAGACTTTATATTCATTACTCTCTGTCTCTCTTTATGGGCTTACTTCTATGACAGCTTCAGCAGAAGTAGAGATCAGGAATATTAATTTTTTAATCAGCAAGTCTCATATGATTTTCGATGCGAGCCATCGTTAACCCTTGACTGACACCAGATCTCCCTCTGTCAATCAAACTTAAATTGATGATGCCAGCCAATTACTGAAAGCTACAAATATATAACTAAGAGGTTGCTGTCTGTACTAGATATAGCTGTAAAGCTCCTGAGGGTAAGTGTAATGCATATCTTAAATTTGATTATGATCTTAAACATGTATTATTGGGGGGTATTCAAATATGCTATATGGTAGTATTTAATAATTTTCTTAATACTATATAATATATTCTACAATTTTACTTTTATAATATACTTAACCCATACACTTATCAATTACCCATTTTTACTAATTAATCTCACAATTTGACTTAACATGAATCTAAAATAACCACACACAGCATTCATTTTTCCCCCCTCCTTTCCTCCCCCTCCCCCCGTCCCTTTCCCCCCCTCCTCTTCCCTACCCTTGTCCTTTCCTCTTCCCATCCCCCCTTCCTTTCCTATCTCCCTTCTCCCTCCCCTTCTTCCCCCTCCCCCTTTCTTCCGCCCCTCCCCCCTCACCCTCCTCCCCTCTTATTCCCATCTGACCATGCAGTAGCTTTACCCCATCTAGGAGTTTAAATGATCTTTTTACTATTAATTTCCTACTATGTTACATACGTTCCCACATTGCTTGATTATCACCGGGACTCTGTGTGATGGACACATCCCATCGGATCTCAGGGGCAGCCTCTCTGACACTTACAATGCTACTTTACCTCTGATCTAATTATATTTGACTATAACATACTATGATGATGTATTTACTATAAACATGTTGTTCATTACAGTATTCAGTTCTGTTCTCCTGAAGAAGCGCATGTGGCGCGCAACATGTCGAGCCAATACAGAATCTCATTGTTACCACCGCATAGCTTCTGGTTCAACATAATGTAACTATATTGATCAGAATTTTCGATTCTCAACACTGTTCAAATGTTTTGTACAACCATTTAGCTATGTATGGAGTGCATAATCTGTAAAACTGTGTGATCATGAACTGAATTCCATATGTTCCTCTATTTTACTCTTCATTTTAATATTTTCTAATAAACCAGAATTTTAATTACACATATAGTGATTACTGTGCCTATAAAGTCTTGAGCCCAAATATGTTCATTTTCTTCTAATCAATTAAGATAAGACATGGCACTTGCAAATTAGATCGTATCCGCATGACCACTATGCGCTGATACGCTTAGAAATTCATTTTTGTATATGATATAAAACTTTTGCTTTTAAATAAAACCACAAGATTCACAACTTTCTGTTGTGCTAGCAGAATGAGATAATGAGCCAATTATTCTCCAGGTAATTTCAGGAAAGCCAAGTTTGAGTTTTTAGAGCCAAGTTAATTTTGCTGGCTTTATGGATACAAATTTACAGAATTTGTAGAATACAACATTCTCATAAAACAAGGTAGGAAATGTATTTTACTGATAACTAATTTTTCAGACAGTAAACAGACTCAGAGGGGAATTTAATTTTCAATCAATTTCTTTTAGACTGCAGAGGGTTTTCATCCTAGATCTGTTTCCATCTCATTGATAGTTTATAAAACACAATAAAAGCTTTTTAGAATTAGATACATTGGAAAGCTTTTAGACTGTTTTTCTCTGTATGAGTAGATTGAAAATTAACACAGTAACACATTTTTGTAAAATATTCTTGCATCAGCATAGTCTGTCAAATAGTAAATATGTCAGTGTCTTTTAAACTGTAATTCCACTTCTTCATGTTGGTTATACAGCATATATATATTTAAAATTTATGTAGATGAAATTTTATTTTTAGTTTTAAAACAGTGGGGAAGGGATAGACCCTTTGTTAGGTTTTTATTGCTGTCTGTGTCTGTGCTGGGGAGAGTCAACCCTCTATTTGCCCTGGTTATAATTTTGATATAAAGTGAGGGGAAATCCAAAAATTATGAACGAGCTGTAAGGGAAATACCTGTTTCTGTGAAAACTCTCTAAGGCTTAGTTTACAATTGCAGTTGGGAGGTGGTAAAAACAAGTGGTTGAGCTGTTTTACCACCATCCAACATCTCTCCCTAAGCTACAAAAGCTATACATGCATTGATGATTTGCATAGCAACTCTAGCCCCCTTTGCATTACAGCCCCCTGCAGCTCTGACCCCTCTGTCCCATCACAGCCCCCTGCAGCTCTGACCCCCCCCCTCCTTCCCATCACAGCCACCTGCAGCTCTGACCCCCCCTTCCCATCACAGCCCCCTGCAGCTCTGACCCCCCCTCCTTCCCATCACAGCCCCCTGCAGCTCTGACCCCCCCCCTCCTTCCCATCACAGCCACCTGCAGCTCTGACCCCCCCTTCCCATCACAGCCCCCTGCAGCTCTGACCCCCCCTCCTTCCCAGCACAGCCACCTGCAGCTCTGACCCCCCTTCCCATCACAGCCCCCTGCAGCTCTGCCCCCCTTTACATCAGAGACCCCTGTAGCTCTGGCCTTTCAATACATCACAGTCCCCTGCATCTCTGGCAGCTTGTTATTATGAAAAGTTAATTTTGGCAGCTCTCACTCCCGCCATCCATCTAGTGCTGCTGTGCCTCCCGCTCTGTTGGCAGAACTGTTATGCTTCCCGCTCTCCTCTCTGCTATGATAGAGACAGCAGTGGAGGCAGGGAGAAAGAATAAGCACCAAAATGGCAGGGCCGTGGCAGTCCGGATGGGACTGTGACTCATTCCAGACTGTGGCCCGCCATTTAGTAATGGTTGTTATATGCTATATATTTTAGCGATATAGTAGTATACCTTTTTAGGCATTCTTCATCATGCATCCTCAGATCTTGCAAGATATCACAGATTAGGTACAAGATCTCACTAAAGGCACTGATGACATTACCTTCCCAGGGAGCATCAGTGGTGCTGGGGTGAAATCATCAGTGCCTTCAGGGAAACAAGAAAGATACAAGAGAAGTAAGTAAATCAATAAACTTAAAAAAAAAAAACTGTTTTGGATGATTTCATAGAGATTCATGCTGATGTAAATTTTAGGGAAAGGGAGAAAGGTCAGTTTTAAGTTCAGTTTGTGGTTTCTGCATGCATTTTTAGGATGACATTTTAAATATTCCAATAAAACTGACCTAAAATCATTGCAGTTTCCCTTAAAGACATACTTGTTCATTCAGGCCTATGGGCCATGTTTTGTGCACTGTTTTGGCCTTGTAGACAGAAGCGTGCCCATGATATTTATTATTACTAATAATAAAGATATATTCCTGTGTTTGGACATAGCCGTACTTCTTTCTTCCAAACTATTCCAGCTTTCAGCCTCATATATACTTTAAGTTGACAATCTCACAAATCTTATGTACCCAGCAGAAGCTGCCATCTCAGCACAATGCAGTTTATATACAATATTGGTTTCCCTTTGCATGTAAAACATTGCCTGGAGTGCTAAAGTTGACAAAACCTGCAACCATTACTTTATTTGGGCTCCATTATTGTAAATAGCGTTTAATGCCTATCCCACATCTTCTATTGTTTCACACTGATGTGTTTTCATCCTGTCAGGGTATTTTACCTTTAAAACTTGGAGTAGTGTGCTTTAATGATATAATATTTTAAACCGAGTTTATGGATGAGCAGATCTAGAATATAAAAGTAGCTGGCATGGGTTCAGCAGCTTGCAAAACATGCCCCCAGATACTGAATTTCCAATTCTTATATATAATTACACTGGAGTTCTAAGCCAGAATTTTCAAACACAGAGCAAAAGGTAATTGAGAGTCAAAGCAAACTGACGAGAGTAAGATGAAAAAAAAGCACCAATTTACTATATTTTCTTACAGTCAATTTCAAGTAAGCGTGAAATCTCAACTTTTACAAGGCTGGCTTCAATGTTTCATCAAGCATTTCTATGATTTCTCATGCATCTCACCCTGCTATAAGATATCTCCCTGTTTGTTGTATTTCTAAAATAATATTAAAGTGATAAAGTTATGCAGCATTGAGACTTTCAGTCTGGGCTTCTTATTAACTCTCTTTCATTTTTATTATGATTTGATCTTTATGCTTTCCAAGTCACAATGATAAATGATTGTGATATGTGCGGTAAAGTGATACACTTATGCTGAGGCTATAAATACACAGCAGAAGAAACAAGGGTGCAGTAACAATACTCTTCGGCACAAACCTTCATAAAAATTCTTAGTATCTTCAAATCTCTGTCCTGTAATGCAGGTCATAATTTTTCATAAAAGAATCACTACGCTAAGAAAGGATATTGAAGGGTTTACATTGTACTTGAAAAATAGACACAGTCTATCCACTTGTATACATTCTTTTTTAAAGGAACATATCCTGAAATCAGTTCTGCCATTGTAAATGTGTTTTAATAATCCTTCCTTATCATGCATACACATAATACTGCCTGTTTTCAAATCCAAGCCTTTTGATCACTTGCTGCCCATGTAACGCATATGTGCAACAGCAAGAGGGTGGGCTTTAATGCCCATACCCTGCATATTTGTGCCAATGGAAGGCTAAGATTTATTTTCTGAGAGTGCACTCACTGCGAGTTGTCAAAGACGGCCCTCAGTCTTTAGTAAAATGTGTACTTTGGAACCATAAAGATATACTGTTGATCATGTAACCACTGTAACAGCCAATCTCAGTGGTCATGTGACTGGGCAGTCTGCCCCGTTCAAGAGACACTGGGGCTGGATGGGAAGGGGTTAGTGTTCTTATATTGCAAGAAAAAGAAATGAAGGTAAAAAGGAAAAGAAAAGCATATAATTTCCTCTGCATAATACTTTCATAGGGATCACATTGCTTGCAAAAAGAAGGTTGCATATATTCAAACATTGGGTAAAGGAACATGTGTGGCGACCCAATTTCATCAGAGCTGAAATTATTACTAATATATTTGCTTGTTACAAGATTATTATTATTATTACTTAAAACCAAACTGTAGGCAATTATCTACCTGCTTAAATATATAAATGGATGGTTAGTTAAGGAAATATATGAATACAAACAACTAATGGCTTACAAAGATGGTATTCGGGCTAAATTTCACGCTAAATGGCGCATTCTGGGAAATGAGTTCTGAACAGGAGTCTGCTAGAGACTAATATGTGAAACCAATAGCTCCGCGCTCAGGTGATAAAGGAACTGCAGCCCCCCAGCACAGAATCGCACCAATGTGAAATTCCAGAAAGAATAGAGTCAAAAACAGGGGTGATTGGCGCTGTTCCACTGAAATCAAAAAAACTGGTGTGGTATATCAAGTGAACTGTGAAACAAACCGAGCATAAATAACAATGTATGGAATAAAAACAAATTAAGTGAGAATAGCTAAAGTGTGTGCAACACCTGCCCCCATGAAAAGTGCAGCGTGTATTCACTCCTTGGTGAACCAAAATAGATCAAGGTCTAGGTGAATCAAAAAAAATGAAATGCACATGAGATCCCGGGCAGCAATAACAACTTCACCCAACACACCCTCCACACTCAACTGCCGGGGGTCTGCTGCTGCTGCTGCTGCGGGCTTTGGTAGCAAGCGATGAAGGTGGAAAAATAATCCAGCATTTGGGTTTAGAAATCAAGTCAACCGGACTTTTGCCAGCCTCCCGGGCTCCAGTTGACACACATTGATGATCATAGAGAAGTTTGTGACAGTCAGAAGTTCTGTAGGATGTCAACATTGTTTGGCACAATGAGCCATTTGGTGTGATGCCTCGATTACAGCCGTCTTAAACTCCATGAATTTCTACAGTTTGTGAGTGAACGGTCGCCTTATCTCAATGCAGCAATAAGACTATGACCCTGACAACTTTTTGAGCCCGGACACCGAGAGTGGAGATTCGAACAGGAGCCTTTACCAGGGACCATAGCTGCGGGATACAGCTGACAGGCCTGATACCCCTGCAGGGGTGTCCCCTTTCGGTGAGTGAGGGCACATTGGGGGGCGTTTGGAAGACAGGAGGATTTCACGTCACTAAGATCAATGCTAGATGATTTAAAAAGACTCACGATTTGCACTTTATGAAGAACTTTGCACTACAAGCCTTTTTATTTACATTTTATTTTATTAATATTCTTTGGGACATTTTGTGGACTCAAGATTTATGATGAATTTTTAATTCTCTTATGTGCATTTGTGATTATAGATTTCATATTTTATTTATACACTATTGGTGTTTTTTAGTTTATGCACTATTGATGTTTATTATGATCAGTACATGGTTTTAAGGATTTCCTGATAGTTTGTTTGGGAATTCATTTCACATTTTTTTTGATTCACCTAGACCTTGATCTATTTTGGTTCACCAAGGAGTGAATACACGCTGCACTTTTCATGGGGGCAGGTGTTGCACACACTTTAGCTATTCTCACTTAATTTGTTTTTATTCCATACATTGTTATTTATGCTCAGTTTGTTTCACAGTTCACTTGATATACCACACCAGTTTTTTTTTATTTCAGTGGAACAGCGCCAATCACCCCTGTTTTTGACTCTATGCTAGAGACTAATGCCAAGACAGATTCAGGTATACCGCTTCTTGCATTTTAGAAATACATGTGTATTAAACTGTATTAATAATGTATTACTTTAAGCTGGGTTAATGTTGTATACATTTTTGTCTTTTATAGCTGCCTGGGACTCATTTGTTTTTTACAGCTATTACTACTTTTTGCTACCACTGCTTTATTGTCTGCATTTCCATAAAACATAGGGGGTTATTTACTAAAGGAACATCCACTTTGCACTACAAGTGCACTGCAAGTGCACTTAGAAGTGCAGTCACTGTATATCCGAGGGGGACATACAAGGAGAATAAAAAACAGCATTTTAGCTTGCACATGATTGGATGATAAAATCAGCAGAGCTTCCCTTCATTTCAGATCTACTCCTCAGATTTACAGCGACTGCACTTTCAGTGCACTTTCAAGTGCACTTGCAGTGCACTTGTAGTGCAAAGTGGATTTGCCTTTGGTAAATAACCCCCATAGTCTTTATTTAATTTCATAAGGTTTACCACTTCAGCCCCGGAAGGATTTACCCCCTTCCTGACCAGAGCATTTTTTGCAATACGGAACTGCGTCACTTTAACTGACAATTGCGTGGTCGTGCGACCGCATCCAAAGAAAATTGACATCCTTTTTTTCTTTACAAATAGAGCTTTCTTTTGGTGGTATTTGATCACCTCTGCAGTTTTTATTTTTTTATAAACAAAAAAAGAGCGACAATTTTGAAAAAAAAGCAATATTTTTAACTTTTTGCTATAATAAATATCCCTAAGAAATATATAAAAAAACAAATTTCTTCATCAGTTTAAGCCAAAATGTATTCGACATATTAAAAAAAAAAAAATCGCAATAAGCGTATATTGATTGGTTTGCACAAAAGTTATAGCGTCTACAAAATAGGGGATAGATTTATGGCATTTTTTAATATATATTTTTTTAGTAGTAATGGTGGCGATCTGCGATTTTTATCATGACTGCGACATTGCAGCGGACAGATCGGACACTTTTGACACTATTTTGGGACCAGTGACATTTATTCAGCGATCAGTGCTATAAAAATGCACTGATTACTGTGTAAACGACACTGGCAGGGAAAGGGTTAACACTAGGGGGCGATCAAGGGGTTAAATGTGTTCCCTCAGCGTGTTCTAACTGTAGGGGGGATGGGCTCACTAGAACATGACAGAGATCACTGCTCCCAATGACAGGGAGCAGTAGATTCCTGTCATGTTGCTAGGCAGAACAGAGAAATGCCTTGTTTACATAGGCATCTCCCCATTCTGCCTCTCCGCGTCACTATTCCAGGCGACCGGTGGACATCGAGTCCACGGGACCTGTGGGCATGCTCTGGCGGCACGCACATGCCCACTAGCCCCCAATTTAAAGGGGACATACATGTAAGCTCATATGCGCAGCCGTGCCATTGTGCCGACGTATTTCGTCGTGCGCTGGACGGCAAGCGGTTAAATATGTTTTTCAGTCCATATTTCATACCTAACTCATCAAAATATAGTTTGCCTACCTTTCATTAGACATGGCATCTGACCTCTGTATCTTGTGACTCAATAGAGTTGTGGACCAGAAAAAAACAGCCCAGTAGAAACTCCACAAAGGTGCATTAAAGAGATGAGCACAAACCCAAACAGATAAACAAACCTAATATACATGCTCACAACTTGGTTTTTAAAAGAGAATGCTAAATTAACCAAAAAGATTTGGAAAAAAATATTTTTATTAATAATTTACTTTTTTATGTACCGTTTTCAAAGAAACCAGAAAAATAGCAGGGTTTGAGCACATGGGAAAAATTTAGTTGCATGGTTGTGCAATTAATCGTTTCAGCTGGAATACAACAGCCAACAGAAGAAAGCTCATAAGCAATTTTAGTTGAGTGATCAAGCAATTGATCACAGGGAAACAGCACGTGCTCCAAATCAGTTTCATTACAAGCAATGCAATTGCAAATTTTAATGCAATTTTTTGGCTCATTGACTTCAATAGGAGGACAAATTACTAGCTAGTTGTAATATAATCAAGTGATATGTGATTTTGTTTTTTTTTTAATGCGATTATTTTGTTTACAGCCTTCCATAACACTAACAGCGATGACAGCCTGAACGTTTCTTTACAATACATTTTCAAAAATAGACTTTACACAAGCAAAAGTTCCTCTACTTTTTTTCCCCTTTGTTCATGTTAAGGCCACAGGTTGTAAAACAAATTATCTTGTCATAATGTAGAAAAATATTGTGCAATGACAGTAAAACATTTCTCAAGAAGCTGAAATCATATATAACAGCCAAATAATAATAACAGCGCCCAAAAATAAACTGCAGGCAAGAAGCTCAGACCTTGAATTTTTGCATATTTTTTTTTTGGAAAATTGCTTATCAATTGTGTATAAAATTGCATGATCAGGAACTTTTAATTGCACATATAACAATCTCTCAACTGTGCCCAGTTTTAATGACATTACTGCATTCTTAAGATATTTTCAGCAACCATACAATTGATTAGAACTTTCTTTTTGTTTTCTATTCCTAGTTTCCATGCATCTATAACACTGCAAGTAATAGTGATCAGCTATTTGCAATGAATTAGTGATTCACTTCACTAAATGAACAAAAGATGTCTTTTCAACCTCTTAAAATCCACCTCCTTATTGCAGTGTGCCTCCAACCCCCCCATATACACAAGCTGGTCTTCGACCAATCATTGTTAACCTGATCATGACATAAAGGTATGCATTTGAATTTGAAGACTGATGAGGAGCATCATTGGTATAACCCATGACTGCATGCCATGCGTTCAGTGTAATACACAACTACATGGCAGGCCATTCACTTGCTGATCTTGCTGAGAAAACAGGGGATTGGCTAGGGCCTTGTTTATGTGTTGGCAGAAGGGACATCCTCACTAGTAGAATAAAGAAGTGGTAAGGAGTCCCAAAGATGCTTTTACTAGTTTTCCTTAATAGAGGCTAGGGATGAGCCGAACACCCCCCGGTTCGGTTCGCACCAGAACCTGCGAACGGACCGAAAATTTGCACGAACGTTAGAACCCCATTGACGTCTATGGGACTCGAACGTTTGAAATCAAAAGTGCTCATTTTAAAGGCTAATTTGCATGGTATTGTCCTAAAAAGGGTTTGGGGACCCGGGTCCTACCCCAGGGGACATGTATCAATGCAAAAAAAACTTTTAAAAACGGCCGTTTTTTCGGGAGCAGTGATTTTAATGATGCTTAAAGTAAAAAAAAAAAAAAGTGAAATATTCCTTTAAATATCGTACCTGGGGTGTGTCTATAGTATGCCTGTAAAGTGGCGCGTGTTTCCCGTGTTTAGAACAGTCCCTGCACAAAATGTCATTTTTAAAGGAAAAAATCTCATTTAAAACTGCTTGCGGGTTTAATGTAATGTCGGGTCCTGGCAATATGGATGAAAATCAGTGAGACAAACGGCATGGGTACCCCCCCAGTCCATTACCAGGCCCTTTGGGTCTTGTATGGATATTAAGGGGAACCCCGCACCCAAATTAAAATAAGGAAAGGTGTGGGGCCACCAGGCCCTATACACTCTGAACAGCAGTATACAGGCGGTGCAAACAAGACAGGGACTGTAGGTTTGTTGTTAAGTAGAATCTGTTTGTAATTTTGAACGGGTACATTTTTAACGTGTTTAGCTCCAGCCAAAAAGCTTTTTTAAGCTTTTTGGAAAACATAGGGAAGGGTTATAACCCCTGTGACATTTGTTTTGCTGTCTGTCCTCCTCTTCAGAAGATTTCACCTCACTTTTTGTCCCAATGACAAATGTTTTTTGAAAATTTGGGGTTTTTTGTGGAACAAGGATTGGAAAGCATCAGTGGAAAGGAGAAATGTTTTTCCCATATTAACGCTTACAGGAGAGAATTTCCCTTCCTAGGGGTAGATTTAATCTCACTTCCTGTTGTCTCCTTCCGTTTGCAAGTAGGAGTCGTTTGTAAGTTAGATGTTTGAAAGTAGGGGCCTGCCCTATATACTCAGCAGAAATTTGGGCCTTAGGTGTTGTTGTGGCCACAACACTGTAAGCCCTCACAGGGCCCTGCTGTGAAATATTAGATCAAGAATTGTAATTACATGCCCCTGTTGAACAGGGGCAAAAAAATTGGGCCTTTGGTGGTGGTGGTTGTGCTGGTGCCACAACACTGTAAGTCCTCACTCGCTCTTGGTGGGTGCAGAAATGGGCCCTGCTGTGAAATATTAGATCAAGAATTGTAATTACATACCCCTGTTGAACAAGGGCAGAAAAAATGGGCCTCTGGTGGTGGTGGTGGTGGTGCTGGTGCCACAACACTGTAAGTCCTCACTCGCTATTGGTGGGTGCAGAAATGGGCCCTGCTGTGAAATATTAGACCAAGAATTGTAATTACATGCCCCTGTTGAACAGGGGCTGAAAAATTAGGCCTTAGGCACTGGTGCTGGTGCCACAACACTGCAACCCCTCACAGACACTCTAGTTGGAACGCAGAAACGAGCCCTGCTGCAAAGTATTGCATGAAAAATTGTAATTACACGCCCCTGTTAAACAGGGGCAGAAAAATTGGGCATTAGGCACTGGTGCTGGTGCCACAACACTGCAACCCCTCACAGATACTCTAGTTGTAACACAGAAACGAGCCCTGCTGCAAAGTATTGCATCAAAAATTGTAACTACACGCCCCTGTTAAACAGGGGCTGAAAAATTGTGCCTTAGGCACTGGTGGTGGCGCCCAGAACCAAAAATGTTCTTACAAGCTATCAGCGTGATGATTGAGGAGGAAGAGGATAATTTCTCAGGAATAGTCACTCAGCATCAGTATAGGCAGTCTTTGAAGGGATCTGAGATTTAAAAAAAAATTATTCAGTTACATCAGAATCAGGTGCTTGGTAGCTGGTGGTGATCCAAGACTGATTCATTTTTATGAAGGTCAGTCGATCGGCCGAGTCGGTGGACAGGCAAATCCTGTAATCGGTTACAAAGCCTCCAGCAGCACTGAATGTGCGTTCCGAAAGAACGCTGGATGCAGGACAGGCAAGTAGCTCAATTGCATACTGTGCAAGCTCCAGCCAGTGATCCATCCTCAAGACCCAGTAACCCAGAGGATTTTCGGTGGGAAAGGTGTCCAAGTCAGATCTTGCCCCTAGGTATTCCTGCACCATGTAAAACAGACGCTGGCGATGGTTGTTGGAACCGATCATACCTTGGGGCTGCGGACCAAAAAATTGTCTGAACGCATCGGTCAGACGGCCACCTTCTCCACCGCTCCTTCTTTGACTGACCGAAGCCTCAGCAACACGTTGTCTAGAAACAGAAGTTTGTAACCTCCCAGTCTCTGGGAACGCATTGCACAGACCTTTCTGCAAGGCCTCCCGAAGATGTTTCATCCTCTGCTCCCTCTGCGATGGCAAGATAAGGTCCGCAACCTTACCCTTGTAACGTGGATCAAGGAGGGTTGCCAGCCAGTATTGGTCCTTCTTCTTGATACCACAAATACGAGGATCCTTACGCAGGCTTTGCAGGATCAGGGAGGCCATGCAGCGTAGGTTTGCTGAGGCATTTGGTCCGGAGTCCTCTGGGTCACTAAGGACGACATGGTCCGCAGCCACCTCCTCCCAGCCACGTACAAGTCCATGTGTTTCTTGGGACTGATCCCTTAAAGACTGCTGCTGATGCTGAGTGCCAGGCTCCACCTCCATACTGACACAATCTTCCTCCTCCTCCTCCTCCTCGTCCTCTTCCTGTGTGATCGGTGGGCACGCAGGAACACTGTCTGGATAAAGGGGGCATTGAGAGCTAAGGAAGTCCTCCTCTTCCTGCCTCTGTTCTGCCTCAAGTGCCATGTCCATTATTCCACGCAGTGTGTGCTCCAACAGGTGGACAAGGGGGACAGTGTCACTGATGCATGCACTGTCACTGCTCACCATCCTTGTGGCCTCCTCAAATGGTGACAGGACAGTGCATGCATCCCTGATCATGGCCCACTGGAGTGGGGAAAAAAAATAAGCTCCCCTGACCCTGTCCTAGTGCCATAGTCGCACAGTTACTCATTGATGGCCCTCTGCTGGATGTGCAGCCGCTGCAGCATGGCCAACGTTGAGTTCCACCTGGTGGGCATGTCACAGATTAGGTGGTTCTTGGGCAGGTTAAACTCCTTTTGGAGGTCCGTCAGCCGAGCACTGGCATTATATGACCGGCGGAAATGCACACAGACTTTCCTGGCCTGCCTCAGGACATCCTGTAAGCCCGGGTACCTGCCCAAGAACCGCTACACCACCAAGTTAAGGACGTGAGCCAAACAGGGCACATGGGTCATTTGTCCCTGTCAGAGGGCAGAGAGGAGGTTGGTGCCATTGTCGCAAACCACCATTCCTGCCTTAAGTTGGCGTGGCATCAACCACCTCTGAACCTGCCCCTGCAGAGCTGACAGAACCTCTGCCCCAGTGTGACTCCTGTCCCCCAAGCACACCAGCTCAAGCACCGCATGGCATCTTTTGGCCTGAGTACTTGCGTAGCCCCTTGAACGGCTACGGAGCACCGCTGGTTCCGAGGACAAAGCACAGGAAGAGGCCATGGAGGAAGAAGAAGAGGAGGGGGTGGAGGAGAGAGGTGTGTCACAATCATTAGCATTTTGGAGGCGTGGTGGCGGAACAACCTCCAACACTACTGCACCTTGTCCTGCATCCTTCCCAACTGCCAGCAGAGTCACCCAATGCGCCGTGAAACTTAGGTAACGTCCCTGTCCATGCCTGCTGGACCATGAGTCAGCGGTAATATGCACCTTACCGCTGACCGCCCTGTCCAGCGAGGCATGGACATTGCCTTCCACATCGCCTTCCATGAGAAAAAGTGGCATTTGGCTACCTGCCACTGAGGAACCGCACATTCCACAAACTCATGGAAGGGGGCAGAGTCTACCAACTAAAAAGGCAGCAGTTGAAGTGCTAGCAATTTTGCCAAGCTAGCATTCAACCGCTAAGCATGTGGATGGCTGGGAGCAAACTTCTTTCGGCGGTGCAGCAGCTGGGGCAGGGAAATTTGCCTGGTACAATCTGACATCGGTGTACCAAAAGCAGATTGCCCACAAGTACTTGGCTGTGACACACCTAATTCTACACCTTCATTCCTCTCAGTGCAGGTCTCAGAGAGGACTGAAGGTATAGTGGGGTTGGAGATCTCAGCTGATGAGGAGCAAGGAGAGGTCCTCTTTGTTCTTTGGTGTGGGTCTTTTAGATACGCTTGCCAACGAACTGCATGGCAGGTCAACATATGTCTGGTCAAGCATGTGGTACCCAAGCGGGAGATGTTTTGGCCACGCGAGATATGCTTGAGACATATGTTGCAAATAGCAGCGGTACGATCTGATGCACTTGTCTCAAAAAAGGCCCACACCGAAGAACTTTTTGAATAATGCACAGAGACTGCAGCGCCCTGCACATGTGGAGCTTTGGGGTGTGATGCAGTCAATGTGCTGCCCTTAGGCTGGCCCCTGGAGGGCATCCTGCCTCGTTGGTGATGTGCCGCCTCCTCCTCCTCCTCTCTCCTATCAGGCACCCATGTTGAGTCAGTGACCTCGTCATCCCCTCCCTCCTCATCACTGGAGCAAACCTGGCAGTATGCTGCAGCAGGGGGAGCATGACTGCCAGATTGCTGTACTTCTTGGGCACCCCCTCTGTCCGTGCTCATGTTACTGCCTTCATCAAGCTCAGTATCATCATCAGAGCCTTCCAAACGCTGGGCATCCTCCTGGAGCATGTACCCAACACTGTGGTCAAACAGTTCGAGGGACTCCTCAGAAGGACATGGTGGGGCTAGGGAAGGAGTCACTGATGACATTGAGCCGAGGGAAGAGGCCGCTGCTTTGCCAGACAAAGTACCCTGGGCATGGGTGAGAGAGGATGAAGAGGATGAGGACGGCTTGGTCATCCACTCGACCAAGTCTTCCGCATGTTGCGGCTCAACACGGCCAGCTGCCGAAAAAAAGGCCAAGCGTGTCCCACGGCCACGTGCTGATGAGGATGCACCTTCTCCATGACCAGCACTAGACACAGAGCCTGCTTGCCCTCTCTTATTGGCTTGTGACTGTCTGCTTCTCCTTCTTGGCCTTCCAGACATACTAATGGCCTGTAGCTGCACTTAGCTGGGATATATATATATATATATATATATATATATGTACTGATACTGCAGCTAGCAAAATCAACTGCCTGCCTGTAGTATGAGAACACCACCACCTTCTACAGGTAGCTTTAGCTGAACACTGTGCAGAGCTTGCAAAAAACTAACTTGTAGCTTTTTTAGCTGCCTGCGGTAGTGATAGGATCAGGAAAACACCACCAACCTTCTACAGGTAGCTTTAGGTGAACACTGTGCAGAGCTCGCAAAAAAATAACTTGTAGGTTTAGCTGAACACTGTGAGGTGGACGCACCACACTAACTTGTAGTTTTAGCTGAACACTGTGAGCAGGACGCACAGCACTAACTTGTAGCTTTAACTGAACACTGTGAGCAGGACGCACTGCACTAACTTGTAGCTTTAGATGAACACTGTGCAGAGGTCTCACTACACTAACTTGTAGGTTTAGCTGAACACTGTGAGCAGGACGCACCCCACTAACTTGTAGTTTTAGCTGAACACTGTGAGCAGGACGCACCGCACTAACTTGTAGATTTAGCTGAACACTGTGAGCAGGGCGCACCCCACTAACTTGTAGATTTAGCTGAATACTGTGAGCAGGACACACCCCACTAACTTGTAGTTTTAGCTGAACACTGTGAGCAGGACGCACTGCACTAACTGTAAATAGTCTAGCTGCCTGACTGTGGTACTAATAGGATCAAAAGAACACCAGTAATTTTCTTCAGGTAGCTGTATATACTGTAACAAGACAAGCCTGCCTGTCAGTAAGAAGATAACAGGAACGGATCTAGCTGAACACTGTGAGCAGGACGCACTGCACTAACTGTAAATAGTCTAGCTGCCTGACTGTGGTACTAATAGGATCAAAAGAACAACAGGAATTTTCTTCAGGTAGCTGTAAATACTGTAACAAGACAAGCCTGCCTGTCAGTAGGAAGATAACAGGAACGGATCTAGCTAAACTGAATACAGTGTATATATATATATATATATATGCAACACCTGGGATGCATATATATACACAATACACTGTAAGTGCAGCTAACTGACTGACTGTTCTGCCTAATCTATTTAACTCAAATGACACTGTCTCTCTGTCTATCTCTTTCAACGCTGGAACACACACTATACAGGGCCGCTGTGCAGGCGGCCTTATATAGTGTGGGGCGTGTACTAAATCCCCTGAGCCATAATTGGCCAAAGCCTCCTTGGCTTTGGCCAATTACGGCTCTCTGTTCAGACGGCGCTGTGATTGGCCAAGCATGCGGGTCATAGTGCATGCTTGGCCAGTCATCAGCCAGCAATGCACTGCGATGCCGCAGTGAATTATGGGCCGTGACGTGCCACACGAATTTGGCGCGAATGGCCCATATCGTTCGCAATTCGGCGAACGGGCGAACAGACGATTTTCGAGTCGAACATGGGTTCGACTTGAACACGAAGCTCATCCCTAATAGAGGCTATAAAGCATTTTGCTCAATTTCATTTTTAAAGTTTATACATGTTTTAAAAGGTTTCTTTTTTATATAAATATAACATTTTTGCTTTAATAATAAAACTATAATAAAGGTTACACCTATGGTTGCCACCTCATCCCTTTAAACCCAAACACTTATGAATTACACAGGTTCTGTGGCTGATTAAGGTGGTAATTAAACTCACATGGTGCCTTACCTGCATTTAATTAGACTCAGAACCTGTGTAATTCATATGTGTTCGGGTTTAAAGGGATGAGGTGGCAACTCTAGAGTTACACTCATAGCACAGTATTTCCAGAGACACCCTATCACTAAATGAGAGCCTATATACATTGCTGCAATGTATTAAGACAGTCCATTCATTTTGAAACACACAAGTACACATCTAAACAGTTTTACCGGGGGGCGTGGCCTAGCGCGGCATGTGAACAGACCTGTTCACCGGAGCTCCCGCTGTTGATCCTCCTAACGATCCTTTCCTCGCTGTTCCCGGCGCCCAAAAACCGCAATATTCGGTAGCTACAGCATCCCTGACACCCCAGGACATAGATACAGCTGCAGTGTGGGGGTATGATGACCCGTGGAAACCGCGGAGAAGCCGCGGCCTCGGCCGCTCAGGACATCCAAGATGGCGCCTGGACATCTCAGCCGCAGAGAACGCCACGAGGCCAGGACAAGAAAGCAGACCAAGGGGGTAAGTCACAGAAACCCCCTAAGGCCAAAGACCAGCCCAGGGACATGCTATACTATACACAGAAACTGGCAGGCTCTGCAGACTCCACACAGACTAGCACACAGACCCCAGCAGTGTCAGTGGAGCAGACAAGCAGGGAGGACACAGAAAGGCCAGAAGACACAAACATTATGGACTCTGTTCCGGATCCTATGCCAGGCCTGTTTGATTTACAAGTGGAAGACAGTCCCCAACCTACACTCAGTGAAATCCTGCATGCAGTCCACAGATGCACTGCCTCAGTGGATGACCTCAAGGAAAAATTTGGGGGACTGAAGGAGACCGTCTCTCTCCTCCGCCAGGACATTCAAAAAATTAGGGAGAGAACCACAGCAGTGGAGGGGAGAGTAAGTGACATGGAAGATCAGATGCCTCATTTAACCAGAGATGTGCGGGGGGCTGCACAACATGCACACCAGGCCTTTGAAAAGACCGACGACATCGAGAACCGCCTGAGACGTAATAACGTTCGCATAGTGGGGCTCCCGGAGAAGGTGGAGGGCAGGGACCCCACAGTGTTCGTTGAAGAATGGCTGCAGGAAATATTTGGTAAAGAGGCCTTCTCTCCCCTATATGCGGTGGAACGGGCACATCGAGTGCCGCCACGACCTCTACCTCCTGGAAATCCCCCTAGAGCGATGCTGGCCAGGCTCCTCAATTATCGTGACCGTGAAGTAGTGCTACGACTAGCCAGAGAAAAAGGGGCCGTGCAGTTCACCGGAACCAGAATCTCCTTTTACCCCGACTTCTCAGCCGAAGTGCAACGCAGGAGATCTAAATTTGCGGATGTCAAGAAACGGCTGCAACGCCTACAGCTCAAATATGCAATGTTGTTCCCTGCCAAGTTGCGAATTACAGCTGGGGATCAAAACCACTTTTTTGAAAACGCACAAGATGCTGCTGAATGGCTGGACCGAAACGAGCAAGACCTGCGTCGACGCAGACGCGACAATGAAGATGGATGACTTTACTTGGTCAGTTCGTCACAGAGATAAAGGGCGCCCACACTACACAGTCACTGTTACTCCTTACACAGAGGACTTTTTTTCCTTTTTTCACTTAGCACCAGCGAGGAAATTTCAATGTTATGAGCTCACTGCAAGTGCCGAATAACCACTTGGATGGCTGGCGGATATACTCCGCAACTGAACTTTACGTGTTGCCACTGTTGTTATGGCCTGAGATGTTGTGCCCTGTTGGCACGGTTGGGGCCTATCGAGCCTCGCACCATCCGCTACCCCTCCGCGTGGCACAACCAGCGGGGAGTATCTCACAAGTCCTTTTTTTTTCTTGTTCTTTTTACCGGACCTACTGCCTGGTTCACCTTACTTTCCAACTGAATATACAGCTTCTCTGTACCATTATGTTGCATCTCCAATATCTAAACTGCATCACCAGCGAACCCTGTGTTCTAGATGGCCGGCTGGTCAATTTAGTTTATGCAAGCATTGCTGACTGGCGACTCCCGGAGCTGCTGCAGGACAATATGAGACCTCACCACACAGTTGAGAACTGGACTGAACTTCTGCAATGTCTGATACACCCATAGTGACCTGGAATGTTCGGGGAGTAAACGATCCATTGAAAAGGTCCATGATCTCAGCCGGACTGCGGAAATTCCATCCGGCTGTGATTGGCCTGCAGGAAACCCACCTGCGGGATGATACAGTTGGTTTCTTGCAATATGCATGGGTCGGTAAGGCCTATCACTCCACTTACTCCGCTTTTTCGCGGGGAGTAAGTGTACTGATACACAAAGCCATAGTATACCAGGAGCTAGACTCCTTAGTAGATATATCTGGTAGATTTGTATTCTTGCACTGTACATTGTATACGATTACCTTGATACTAGCTTTTGTATATGTGCCCCCTCCATTCTCCAGAGAGGTATTGCAATTGTTAATTTCCTATTTAGCTAATAAACCGGATATTCCGGTATTAATAATGGGTGACTTCAATTGTTACCTAGACCCTAAACTGGACAGGCATCCACCGGTACAGCCTCCGGGGGGTGGACGGGGCACCGCTCTCAGTCGCTTACTTGCAGAAGTAGGATGGATAGATATATGGCGTAATCGTAACCCCGAATGCAAACAATTTTCCTGTTTTTCCAAGACGCACGGGTCACTGTCACGTATTGACTTATGTATAGGTACCCCAAATCTGGTAAGCAATATAACCAAAGTGGAATATTTTCCACGAGGAGTGTCAGACCACTCCCCACTATCTCTGTGGTTAACTACTAGACCCCCCAGCAACCTACCCAAAGCCCCGTGGAAGCTAAATGCCTTTTGGTTAAAGCTCTTTGTTTCGCAGGAGGGAATAGCAACGCAGATTGAGGGTTTCTTTAAAACACACAGATATTTACATGATGCTCACTTGAAATGGGAGACTTTTAAGGCACATCTGAGAGGGATTTTCATCCAGGAAATACAACAGGTTAAACACAACTCCTCGGTCCTGCTAGAACAGGCTGGGGACTTGGTAAAGCAACTAGAAATTGCCTATATAACTGATCCCACTGACCACACTAGGGAGGCATGGATGTCGGCCCAGGATTCCCTGGACCGGCTGAGATCCTCCACTGCAGAGCGTAAAAGGTTCTTCACGAAGCTAGCATTTTATGAGGAGGGGGAGAAGACGGGCCGCCTACTGGCAAAAATCGCACGATCACAACAGCAATCACCAGCCATTGGGGCCATTCGGGCTGCCAATGGGAAAGTAGTCAATTCCCCGGAACTTGTCATATCCGAGCTGGCATCCTTCTATGAAGACCTATATAGGCCGAGGGATGCTTACTCGGATGCAGAACTAGCAGAATATATGTCTACGATTGATCTGCCCTCGTTGACGGCAGCAGTACAGAAACAATTAGATGCCCCGATAACCTTGGAGGAGCTTCAGGTGGCGGCCTGCTCTTTTCCCACGTGTAAAGCACCGGGTGGGGATGGCCTCCCTATGGAGGTATTCACTCAGTATGGAGAACAGATACTCCCCGAGCTATTAAAAGTGATCAACGCTTGCCTGGACACAGGCAGACTTCCTGAGTCTATGACAAGGGCAAATGTGATTTTACTTCTTAAACAGGGGAAGGATCCGGTTGACCCCGGCTCCTATAGACCTATTTCATTGCTCCAGAGTGATGTGAAGATCCTTGCAAAGGTCCTGGCGCTTCGGGTCAACGGAGTCATCTCCTCCATTATACACCAGGACCAGGCAGGCTTTATGCCCCAAAAGTCCACAGCCACCAATTTGAGAAGACTGTTCCTTAATATGCAAATGCAGGCAGACAATATGGGTCAGAGAGCGCTGCTATCCCTAGACGCCAACAAGGCTTTTGACAGCGTTAGCTGGACATATCTCTGGGCAGTATTAGACAAATTTGGGTTTGGGAAACGGTTCATAACATGGGTTAAGCTGCTGTATGCGTCCCCTCAGGCCAATATTCGAATGTCAGATAGAGTCTCGCATGCCTTTGCTCTGGGCAGGGGGACGAGGCAAGGCTGTCCTCTGTCCCCACTGCTCTTTGCGATCGCGATAGAGCCCTTAGCAGCCCTCATAAGAGACAGCGACCGGATTCAAGGGTTCCGCTACGGGACACTGCATGAAAAGATAATGTTGTACGCAAGACGACATGTTACTTTTTCTGGGAAACCCGAGCAATTCACTGTCAGAGGCCATGTCAATAATAAAACTGTTTGGTCACTACTCCGGGCTAACCATCAACTGGTCTAAGTCAGCCCTGATGATGCTGGATGGGGACCATGGGGTTGCGCTTCCTGATCATTGCCCCATTCCTCTGGTCACTAGTTTCAAATATCTGGGCATACAAGTAGCGCCCAGGATTGGAGACTACTGTTCCATAAACATATACCCCCTGCTTTCACGCTTTCGTGATAAAATAAACACATGGAATAACTTAAAAATGTCCCTGGCAGGCAGAGCCAATTTAATTAAGATGATTCTTATGCCCCAATTATTATATTTCCTGCACAATACACCGGTGGTAATCCCCCTAAAAATCTTTAGAATAGTAAATACCCTTTTTCGTAAACTGCTATGGAACAATAAACATCCCAGAATTAGACTAGAACAGTTGCAGCAGTCTAAGGACAACGGGGGGTTGGCGGTTCCCAACCCCTGGTTGTACTACATAGCGTCCCAGTTGCAGCAGTTGGTTGGCTCCATGGCTCCGGAGCCACAGGGCTCAGCAGCGCGGTTGATGCTGATTGCCTCTGGAGCAGAGGCTATCCCTGTGGGTCTTGAGGCCCAGCTATTTGCGAAATCCAACAAAAAGGCCCCAACCCTGTCGCTGGTACAGAAAATATGGAATAAAGCTAGACAAATCCAGGGGGTGCAGGGGTTCACGGATTTCAGTCCAATATGGGACAACCGTTCCTATAGTGAACTGGGAAAACTAAACCAAAAGTCTAGATGGTGCAAGTACGGGGTAAAACTACTCTCTCAAATATTCGGGAACGGTAAACTGCTCCCTTTCACAGAACTACAAGCCAATTCCAATTTACCGAATAATATGCTTTACCCATACCTTCAGTTGCGACACGCGGTGGCTGCGCAGGGGACTGCCGTTGAGTGGATATTGTCACCCACTCCGGTATTCCATGTGTTACAGTCTAGTAAGGAAACCAAAGGAATCATATCCCAATGCTACCAGATGTTGCTGGTAAGACACTTACGGGCTTACCCATGCAAGGCGGCTCCTGCCTGGGAGAGGGACCTTGGCCAAATCACAGATGAGCAGTGGGAGGAGGCTCTTCAAGCCATACCCAATTGCTCCCTTAATGTAGCACAAAAGGTCTCCCAATTGTTCATAGTGTTGAGAGTACATTACACCCCTAAGAAGTTACACAAGATGGGCAGGGCGACAAGCCCTCTATGCTCCCGCTGTCAGCAGCACGATGGAGACCTCATTCACCTACTATGGCGCTGCCCGAAGCTCCACCGCTACTGGAATGGGGTGCTAGACACGCTCAACTGAGTATTTCAGACAAAGGTTCCCACTGACCCTAAGTGTTGCTTGCTGGGAGTCCTGGAGGAGGAGATCCCGGAGGAGATGGATAGGGTCGCTTTCTCCAGGGCTCTATTTCAGGCCAGGAAACTTATCCTAATGGGGTGGAAATCCACAATGCCACCCACCAGGGGCTCCTGGGTGGAACACATGGGACAGACCCTTATCAAGGAAAAGCTAATATACCAACACAGGGGATGCCCAAACAGGTTTGAACGTATTTGGTCAAAATGGCTGGACACACCGGGACTAAGTCCAAGAGAGTTGGTGATGTCTAGACTCCTGCAATCTCTTTAAACCAGATGAAGGGGAGCAAAATGGAATGCATAGCATAAAATAACATGGGTGGTGATAGCCAAAACAGGGAAAGCTGTGTTATGGATGTTTGGAAATTTGCAACAGATTGACAAATCAGGTGGTATAATTACTGTATACATGACCGTGAACCTATTTGATATTACTGATATAACTGTAAATGCAACATGAAGAGTGATTATTGCTGGACTATATGTGAAAGTTCAATAAAACCTTTTTTGATTTAAAAAAAAAACAGTTTTACCAACACAGAGCACAAGAAATTGCTTGTGTTTACATCTGTGTGATGCTATACACTTTACCATAGGTGTATTTTGGTGCAATAGGTGTTTGTGTGTTGGGGTGTCTCTAAAAATGAATAGCAGCACCCGTCAGCGCCAAAGATTAAATGTGACCTCAAATCCTATGGAGAGGGGGATGTCTCACAGTTCTGACTCCTTCACTCACATGTTTTAGCTTGAGCTATTGAGCTTTTGACCTTTATAAACAACAGGCTTTGTTTTCAATAGAAGAGACAAGGAGAACCTAAAAAAGCCAAGATCTCCACCTCCTGCTTGTGTATGAAAATACAAAATATTTAAAGTGATTATAAAGGCATTTTTTAAGGTAAGTAAGCATTTTTTTTTTTTTTGGGGGGGGGGGGGAGGCTGCATGCATAGGATGCAAGAATATTAAAATCTGTGTACCTTTAGAACCACCTGCAATCTGTTATTTTGACCTTCCTAAAAAAAAAAGAGAACATATTTTATAAGTCACATTTTTAGTCCCAATGATAACAATCAAAAAATGAAAGAAAATAAATGGCTTAGATAACATCTTGATTGCCTGTGGAGCACATCCAAGTGGATTCACTCATTACTAACCAAATTAGATTTGATAGAAGGCAGATTCTATAGTATTATTTTGCAGAGGCCCTTCGCCTTAAACCCCACATCCACATATATTGCCTGCTTTTTATCATAGGCTTGTCTAATCATAATTTATCATAGTACTTCAAATACTTTTACAGGTTTTTTTTTACCATGTACCTCTTGGCTGGCTGGTGTAAAGAGCATGTTGTATACTTACTATATTTGTATATCTAATATAGTTTGCACCTGCTTAGGCTTATGCTCTAATCAAATTTTTACATGACCAATCCTTGGAGAACTGACTTAATTTTATGTCTTTTTTTCCTGAAATGTGTCTAAACGCTGCTTATCTTTTCGTGTGTTGTCTGACCATATGCCCTACCAGTTTTTAAGTATTATGTCACTGTCCTCTCGGCAAACAGAGAAGCGCTAGGTAGGGTTCATGTCACCCATCACAGTTATTAACTTTCTTACCTTTTTCAACAGCAAGCACTCCCACTAACTTTTTCAAAATTTTGCTTAAATAGAATACAGTTTAATTCTAACATCAGTGAGCATATACAGCAGGGGTCTCCAAACTTTCTAAAGAAAGGGCCAGTTTACTGTCCTGTAGACTTTAGGTGGGCCGGACTTTGCCCAGTGTGAGTAAACAATGCCAGATCTTTGGTATTAGGAGGAAAATTAGTTGGTGTCATTGAGAGGAATAGTGTCCTGTTTTTGTTGTCAGTGGAAGGAATTATATCCCATCCTTAATGTCAGTGGCAGGAATTATGCCCCATTGTTAGTGTCAGTGGCAGAAAAAATGCCTCGTGGGCTGGATAAAGGCAAGCAAAGGACCACATCCGGCCTCAGGGCCATAGTTTGGAAACCACTGTTATACAGTATACTATATGTACTGTACACAGTAAATGATATTTTTTGCTTTGAACTGAAGTTTATCTTTAACCTTTTTTTATGCAAATGGGAAATAAACTGAAAGCCAGTTGTTGCTGTTCCATGCACATAAACCATTGGATTTAGATTTAATTCTACATTTTCTCATTAACTTTAATTTCTTTTGTGTCTACAGTATAACAAACTTCTGCTTGAGAACTCTGCTTCCCACACTCTTCCCTGCTATTTTCTATCATTTGACTCTAGTAGCATACAACTGCAGACAATGAGGTGTAACATTTGTATTATCTTTTTCTTTTATTGCAAAAAGTTAAACTGATGTGTTGGCAAAAGTTTAACTACCTCTATTTTCACAGCCAATAAACTAGTAAAAATTTGGAAAGATGCCTATGGGACTGAGCACAGGTACAGAAGGGAAAGTATGAGAATGTGTTTTTGTAAAACAGTAAACTATATAAATGCATGCAGTAGCACATGTCTATACCAAGTGTTAAATGGAAGCAATGTTGATTTGGGGTTAAACTTTTATTATAGCTGTCTTTTAATGTGTATATGCTTTGAATTATTGTCTTGTATTTTTACTGTAAATGTACAACCTTTTTTTTTTACCAATAAACAATTAATACATGACATAGAATTCCTAGAGAACTATCAGTTATCTAATGACAGGTCCATGCATTATGCAGGACCAACATGGGAGAGCTCAAAGGGGAATGCATGTTTCCTTATGTTTTCTGTTGGTTACAACAGCAGCTTCTCCTGCGCAGCAACAAGCAGCTGATTGGAGAAAATTGGCGGTTTGCATAGCCCGCGTTTCGGAAGAAGATAAAAGGGGCAGTCCGGCCGTTAAGCAAGCAGACCCTGTGGAACCAGACCGGGACTCGGAAGTATGAAGCGCCGCTCACCTGAGAGGAGGGAGAGCTTGCTCCGCCGCCTTATCGAAAAAGCCAAAGGCTCCAGAGGTGAGGAGTGGCTTATACAATGCCTGGAGGACGGACGTTCCGAGACTCTGCCCGGGCCGTCGAATGTTACAGCCCAAGAAAAGATGATGGAGCCAGAAGCGGGCATGCGCAGTCCACGCCAGCAGCCAGGGAGAAGAAAGAAGAGACAGAGAACGGAGGCTTCTCCTCAGCCCAAAGGAAAGGAGAGAGCTGGCAGCGTTCCTCACAGGAATGCACCTCCAATGGAAAAGAATACCACTACTCAGCCTGCATCTGCTGCGGCCAGAAGTGAGCAAACTAGGAGTCTGCATGTTGGTGAGGCACTCTCTGATGTTAATTTCACTGAATTTAATGTTCTTGTTAAAACCTTTTCTAGTATGTTACACAAGCTTAAAGGAGCACACACAGTCGGTGCTTGTGTTGAGGAGGCTGAAGGAGCACAGTATTCTGGTGTTTTGAATGATACTGATACTAGTAATGATTTAAAAGGGGCACAGTTACATGGTGCTTTTTTACAGCAGGATGAAAACCTTTTTCAACAGAATGAGATAGATGATATAAGTCCAATTTGGCATAATATGATAGAGAACCCCCTTGGTGAGAATTGTAAAAATAGTACAGGTGGCAGGGCCCGCAAGCCGGTTCTGGTTCACAAATCTGTTATGCCTTCTGCACGCTCTGCTCATTCTATAGTTGCAGAGTCCTCCTTTAAGGCGCCTATGCCATGTGAAATATCACCGCTAGGCCATTGGTGTGCTTCTAGGTGGCACTCTAGTTGGTTGCAACAAGACATTTTGCACAATATAGTCCTCCTTGAGTTGTTTCCGGTTATAGTTTCAATTGTGATCTGGAAAGAACACTTTGTGAATCGCAGGATTATTGTAAATACAGATAATAAAGGTGTACTATTTGCTATCAATATGCTTTTATCTAGATCAGAGCTAGTTATCAAACTTTTACGTTTTTTAGTGTTGCACTGCATGAGATTCAATATCTGGTTAAAAGCCCAGCATATTCCTGGGATTGATAATAACATAACTGACGCCTTATCTCGTTTACAGTTCCGGAGATTCCGGGAGTTGGCCCCATCGGCGGATCAGTGTGGAACCCCTTGCCTGGATTTCCTCAGGGGCTTGATCTGGGACTGATCTCTGCACATCTTCGGAACTCGGTAGCACGTAAGACATGGCTGGAATATAGTCTGGCCTGGTCAAAATGGTGTTCTTTTTGCTCTTGCAGGAGTATAGATGTCTTGGAAGTGAACGCGTATGTCTCTTTAGCTTTTGTGTCTTTTCTAATTCAGTCTGGCCTTAGTCCTGCCTCCATTAGCAAGGTGTTGGCAGGTGTTTCTTCCTGCTGTTTTCTCATGTATTTATGGAATCAGATTGCTTACATTTGTTTATCTGCCGGTCCAAAACTTTTGGTTTGGGCAATGGTCAGTGGATATATCTGGGTAAATACCCCAATAAGTTGGTTTGCCCGGTGTAGCATACTGCCAGTTATATGTCAGTAAGGCCCCCCTCTGATAGTTCCTTTTTTATCCACCAGGACTTGTCCCCTTTGACCCGATATCAGTTTTCTGCGGTGCTATCCTCATGCCTCAAGCGCCTTAACCTCCTAGGTCTCGGATTCTCATCACATTCATTTAGGATTGGGGCCGCCACCACAGCCAATTTGTTGGGATTCTCTCCTGAAGGTCAAAAAAGGGTTGGTAGGTAGGCTAGTAGTAGATATAAAATTTATGTCCGCCCTGAATTGTTAATTGTTTGGTTTTCTATTTTCAGATTCTTCTAAAAGCCTCTTTGAGGCTTCCGCCTTCTCCTGGTCTTCTTTTGTTTGGAATTATTAATAATTGCAATTTTTCACTTTATTTTGAGGCTGCTGCTATGTCTCCAGAAGCCTACTGCCTGTGGCAGGGGGAACACAGACATCGCATCCTTGAAGGAGGAGCGCTTTGCAAGGGTCGATCTACTAGCGGTGATCATACTGGATGGATTCTGTCTTTCGAAGATACTGAAGCCTGCTCCAGTTTCCCTGCAGACCATTCCAGGATACCTCAAGTTGTCTCTATCCATGCCTGATTGATCTGGTGTCGCTGACAACCAAATCCATTTGTTCCGATAAGAGTACCCATTCATTTTCTTTTCATGATACCTGCTGTCAACACTACTCTTGATGTCCCTGACTGCTCATATGAAGATGTCCTCAATGGACTTTTGGTCCTCAGAACCATTTCCTTTGGGGATATTTGCTGTGAACGCTTTAATTTTTGTCTTTGACTGTTTACATGTAGATGTCTATCATCTGACGGACTCTTTGCCATTATCACTATCACGTTGTATTTGTGATTCACTTATCAATCCTTTATTGATCCATTTGTGATTCATCACTCCAATAGGACTTGCTTGTTTGTTGTCTATATTTTATATATGTACATTCACATGTCTTCCACTTTTTTTGTTCACATAGCTGATTCACACAGCCTTATTTGCGCTACATTTTTACCCACCTCGTATAAACAATGTAATACTGACATATAATCACACACATGGGTTGGACTTGATGGACGTGCCAATCACAGCGGCCATTTAGCACTCGATCGGTGTGTCCAGTGAGGGATGATCTCAAATGTAAACATATGAGATCATCTCTCATTGCCAGCTCTCCCTCCTCACACAGAGACTGCTTGTGAGGAGGGAGAGTGACCTGTACTGCAGCGTGAGTGAACACTAACACAGTGCCCACAGTACCTATCAGTGCCATCTGTCCCCAGTGCCATCTGTCCCCAGTGCCACCTATCAGTGCCAGCTGTCCCCAGTGCCATCTGTCCCCAGTTCCACCTATCAGTGCCATCTGTCCCTAGTGCCATCTGTCCCCAGTGCCACCTATCAGTGCCATCTGTCCCCAGTGCCACCTATCAGTGCCATCTATCCCCAGTGCCACCTGTCATTGCCATCTGTCAGTGTCACCAGTCCCCAGTGCCACCTGTCAGTGCCATCTGTCCCCAGTGCCACCTGTCAGTGTCATCTGTCATCAGTGCCACCTGTCAGTGTCACGTGCCATCTTTTATCAGTGTCATGTGTCATCAGTGCCACATATCAGTGCCATCTGTCATCAGTGCCACATCAGTGTTACCTGTCATTAGTGCCACATATTAGTGCCATCTGTCATCAGTGCCACATCAGTGTCACGTGCCATCAGTGCCAGGTATTAGTGCCATCTGTCATCAGTGCCACACCAGTGTCACGCACCATCAGTGCCACGTATTAGTGCCATCTGTCATCAGTGTCACATGCCATCAGTGCCACGTATTAGTCCCATCTGTCATCAATGTCACATGCCATCAGTGCCACGTATCAGTGCCATCTGTCATCAGTGCCACATCAGTGTCACGTGTCATTATCCTGGTGCTCCAGGGCCTTCAAAAGTGTTATAGGTAGTCAACAAGTTAGATGTGTAATTCATGCTCCTAGAACACCTGATGGTGCTCCCTGCATGTTGGGCCTCTCTATGTGGCTAGGCTGTGAAAAAGTCCCACACATGTGGTATTGCCATACTCAGGAGGAGTAGCAGAATGTATTTTGGGGCGTCATTTGTGGTATGCACATGCCATGTGAGAGAAATAACCTATTACAATGACAATTTTGTGGTAAAAAAAAATCTTAATTTTGCAAAGAATTGTGGGAAAAAAATTACAACATCAAAAACCTCACCATGCATTTTACTAAATACCTTGGAATATCTACTTTCAAAAAAAGGGGTCATTTGGGGGGCATTTGTACTTTCCTGGTTTGTTCGGGTCGCAAGAAATTAGAGAAATGGCCATCAGTACATCAGGTGTGATCAATTTTTTATGATTTGCACCACAGCTTGTAAACTCTCTAACTTTCACACAGACCAAATAATGTCCACTAATTTAGGTTATTTTCACCAAAGATATGTAGCAGTATAAATTGTGGCCAAAATTTATGAAGAAAAATTAATAATTTGCAAAATTTTATCACAGAAACTAAGAAAAATGCGTTTTTTTTAATCAAAATTTTCGGACTTTTTTCATTTATAGCGCAAAAAATAAAAAACCCAGAGGTGATCAAATACCACCAAAAGAAAGCTCTATTTGTGTGAAAAAAGGACAAAAAATTAATTTGGGTACAGTATTACATGACTGAGTAATTATCATTCAAAGTGTGAGAGCACCGAAAGCTGAAAATTGGTCTGGGCAGGAGGGGGGTTTAAGTGCCCAGTAGGCAAGTGGTTAATATAAAAATGTACTTATATTATTGTGTCCTGGCCATTCCCATATTGCTTGTGGGCATGTAAAGCCCACAAACATACTGTTTCGGGATACGGTGCAGCTAAGTGACCAGTATGCACCGCCCGTTCTCGCGCACGCGCAATATGACAGGCTCGCAGTGCCGTAAACCTCTCACGTTGCCATTACAATGGGCGTCGTCATCGGAAGTGCCCGTCCCATTGTGATGGCAACGAAGCCCTTGGCGCTGCCCACTGACTCCTGGGAAATGATGACACACATCTCCCAGGAGCAGTAGCGAGCAGAGGAGCCGAGGGAAGTGACGTGGTGAGGAAGGGGAAGATTTGAAGGGACCGTATAGCAACCGGGATTAAAAGGTAAGTAAAAAAAAAAAATTCTCCAAATGTCATTTGTTATATTATTTGCTGTACAGTAATGAAAAATGATTTTTATGGGTGGAACTCCACTTTAAAGCATACACATTCTGGTCCCAGTATCCTAAGTGTAGCCACGCAGATCTGCCTATCCTTGCTGCTGTTTCCTAACAGGTAATTATCCTGACAGGTAACTAACTATTCCACTAAAAGAACCCTCTTACTGCTGTATGATATTGTTTTTCTTTTTTGCTTTGTTAAATGTCCTTCATGGCAATTATTGGCTCCTAATATTCTTTTTGGCAATAGCTTGCCCTTTAGCCTTGAAAATGACCAGAATTTAGTAGCAAAATTCACCTCTACCCCCATAGACAATGGGGTTTCACTACTAAATTTGAGTTCGGCAAATTTTGAAAAGGATTCAATGAAAGCTCCTGCGATTTGAACCCTATTTTGACAGCAAAATTAGTTTTGCTGAATATTTTACTTGTTTTGGTGAGGGAGCCGAGGTTATTTGGGCTGGCTGATTAGGCAAGCTGAAGCAGGTCTGGAAGTTTTGGGCTCTATATATAAACTCATCCCAGAGCCGCACACACTCTGCTGCTGAGCTAAAGCCTCAAACATTTAAAGTGATTGGATACCTAGAATCGGCGCCCTATGAATGAGGAATATGCAAATGAAGCTGTCCCTTGAAGGTGAACAAGTCACAAAAAAGTTGAAAAAAAAATATAAGGTGGCGCTAAGCATATACAAGTGAATATACAGTATATATCATGAATCAAAATCATGAACATATATCACTGCAAAAAAACACATATTGTTAAACATATAGCAAGCTAAAAAGTCATTTAATGATAGTGTTCCCAACACCAAAAAAATGCTTTTTAATGAAGCTTCTAGTTCTTCCACCACAGGTGCTCAATGGAAAGGTGGCAACTCACCACAGGTGTTTGACCACTTTTTAAGGTAGGTCAAATTGCGCATTTGGAATAACAAATTGATTCCCACTACCATCACTACTCCGCTCCAATGGACCCTCCGGATGAAGCTAGGGCATAAAAATTGACTCCATGGGAGACGAGAGAGAAAGTCTCATAGTGTAGTATACTTAATAAAATTTAAAAGCAATGACAAAGTAGTTGGTTGCACTCACATGTAAAAGTGCCTGCCTGGCACTAGGAAAAACAGCATATGTGGATCTGACTGGTTCCTAAAGCAGTTCCGCGTCCCGCTCGTTGGGGGTAAAGCCTGGTGTGGGGTGACAAATCAGGATCCGGAAGTGACGAATCCTTTGCTCCAACTTACATTTCACATAAATGGCGTCTTCAGGAGGACTGAAGCATGGAAGAGTTGCTGAAACAGCTCCTTTGGGCAAAGGCCAATCAACAGTAGGAAATTGTTGAGCAAAAATGGGGAAATGAACAATTGCAGCAAGCTTTTCAGCAAACAGAGATAAGTCATCAAGATGCACAAGAACAGTTTCACAGAGCCTTGTGCCAATAGCAAACCCAGGAGCAAGCTGTGGCCTGCCACAGGCAATTACTGTTACAGCAGGAGCATATATATCAGTGACATACTGATGTAATAATGCAGTAGCTTCCACAGAGACAACTAGACATGTGCACTGCCAAAACATTTTTTGTTTTCATTTCATTCGTATTTTTTTTTTCGTTTTTCAGGTAATTCCCTATGATTGAAATTCATTATTTTGAATACTATTTGAATATTATTTTGAATACATTTGTAAATTCATAAATACATAAATTCGAAAATTTGGAAATCCGGAAATTCGGAAATCCGAAAATTCTAAATTCTAAAAAATTTGAAAATTCGGAAATCCGAAAATTCTAAATTCTGAAAATTCAAAAGAATGATAGTCAGAAAATTCAAAAGAACAAAAATCAAAAAATAAGAACGAAAATTCAAAAATCTGAAATAACTTACTAACTAATAATAACTAACTATTAAATTATATTATTATTATTGGAATTTATCTGAAGTTACGAATAACCGAAATAACGAATACTGCATCTAAATGAATGGACCATAATAAATTAATAATAATAAATAATAATAATAATAAAAAGTTTTTATCATTATTATTTATTATTATTGTCCCATTTGTTTAGTTGCGACATTCATTATTTCGGAAAATTTGTAACCTCGGATAATTTCATATTAATTACGTTCACTAACAGCCAAATTTGAAAGGAAATTCCAATACCTATAATTTAATAGTTAATAATAGTTATTATTACTTAGTAAGACATTATTTCAGATTTTCTAGTTTTCGGGTTTTCTCATTTTCGGTTTTTCATTCTTATTTTTGGATTTTCGTTCTTTTGAATTTTCGTATTTTAGAATTTCCGAATTTTCTATTTTCGGATTTTTGAATTTTCAAATTTCCGAATCTTCGAATTTCTGAATTTTCCGATCTTTGATATTTTGCATTCCCAAATCAATGAATTTGTTGAATTTCGTTAAAAAACGAATTTGGAACGAAACAAATTGCACATGTCTAGAGAAAACAGGCTGAAGAGGATTGGTTCCAGCAATATGGGGAGGTTGATTTACTAAAGGCAAATATACTGTGCACTGCAGTGCACTTGGAAGTGCACATGCTCTAGATCTGAGGGGAAGCTCTGAAATGAGGGGAAGCTCCGCTGATTTCTATCATCCAATCATGTGCAAGCAAAAATTCAGTTTTTTTATTTTCTTTGCCTGTGATTGAGTATTATTTGCAAATTAAAGCTTTACCTCATTTACTAAGCTCTAGAGCAAGTGTACTTGCAGTGCAAAGTATATTTGCCTTTAGTAAATCAACCCCATAATCGTTTTAGTTTCAATAATTTTTATTGAGTTTATAAAGTTTATGTACAATACTGAAAAGGGGAACCTTGCGCCAAACAATAATTTGTGAAACAATCCTAATATATATAGCTGTTCCCCAACAAACTGAAAGAACACCGTTCAATTTAAAAAATGGGTGGTAGGGGGGCTCTGTGTGATAATAATATGTGCCTTGTCTCAAAGACCATATGACATTGAATAAAGTGACATGTGCAAAAAAAGTGCAAATAAGGTGATTATTACCTATCTGTAAAAAATACTATAAACCGTATATGAATAAATCAATTCAAATATAAAGTGCAACATTGGATATACAAATTAAAATAATATTTATTTGTTACAAAGGTATAACATTGAGAATGTCCATAGCGGAAATTAGTGGTGACTAGAATCTTGATGGCAGAGAAGAAATCCTTCACCGTATAACGTAAAACAACACCAAACGTGCTCAGATATGAAAGCTGCTCACCAGTTGGCTATGACCTCTTTACTTAAAAAGATGGTCTAATGCGCTGTAGGGATATCCTAATAGGAACCCTTAGTTAATGGATGAAGCCTCTGTGTCCTCCTCTCCTCCAAATCATCTCATAAAGAAAGACAATCCATAGCGCAATACTGTTTTATTTAAAAATATACAAGAATACAAAGTGGGGCGCCTGCTTACATTGGTAGGTGCCTTGGCCTGGCACTGAGGATAGTCTGCATGGATAACGATAGATGAGCTATTCACCGCTAGGCTCACGTCCAAGCTGGCGTGCGTTCCACATGGGCTAGGAGAGAAACTGAAAGCTGGGATCCGGAAATGGCATGACCGGAAGCGCCTCGACGTACGTTTCATAAAGATTACGTCATCAGGAAGTGTAGCGGTCACTGGGCATGCTCGCCCTATATGGCTAGGAAGTGACTATGATTGGTGGAGTTACAAGTCTCCACCCTCCACAATCATGCAAAACAATTCATGCAGTTATCCATTGCCCTCAATCTCTATGCATTTGGCATCCATACGGGGTATACACATTCCACATAGCCCTAACACATTTATTAACCAGTTGATTGTATAACAGCACAATAATTGGACATTTCATAATATAATACATTTAAATTGATATACAATATACATAAAAGTATAAAAGAAGGTATTTAATAAAAATGACTGTGGTCTGACCACATAATTAGGCAGTACAAACATACTTTTTATCTCCTCTGGCCCGTTTGTGTTGCTGCTTGTGAGGCAGCTATTTGCTTAGGCTGACGGTGGATGGTTCTAACGAGCGGTCAGCTCTGACCTCCCGTTGTTTGCCTTCAGCAATATGGCGCAGAGGTGTTCCTCGCCGCCTACATCACTGACAGGCAACATACGATGCAGAGGAAGGAGACACTTACTCTGCCTCTTCCTCCTCCCTGGAGCGCAGACGCATCAGCGTGCGTTCCAGGATGGGTTTACTACCCGGAAACGATCGGCGGCTTTGTTTGTTTTGTTTCGCGCGATGGTGCGGTGGCCCGCATACTTAATAATCGGTGAGGCCTCTTGGAAGATGATATATTTACATCTATCTGTGTTTTGCTATGATCTTCTTCACATGATTAGGTGCCCCCCTTACCTGCTATATATACATATTATTTATATATAGCTTATGTCACTTCTGCATTTTATGTGTGCTGTATGCCACTATCCACTATCAAATGCTTGCTTTGCCTCCATCATGGTCATTTCTATTGTATTAATATTATTAACTATTGATCTATTTCTATTTTGATTGATTCATTTTGATATTTACTGATTTTTAATAATTCATTTATTTACTTTTTACTTTTTATTTTTTGCCCACATGTTTGAGGGGTGTGTGAGGGAGCGACAGACCGAGGGGGTGGGGCATCATGCGCCCTCTCCAATCACTGGTGGTGCGTTTAGGCACTCTATTTAAACAGGGACTGCTGAAGGAATGATCACTGCTGAGCTCTGATGAAGAGGGGATGTTCCCTTCGAAACGCGTCAGCTGGTAGTGATACTTGTGTGTTCCTCCATGACCCTTGGAAGGTTTCACTCACCATAGTACTGTATGCTGCTATTTGGTGCATTTTCACATTGTGCCCTACTCTACTACTGCTTGTGAGTAATTTCCTTTTATTATTCATTCAATAAACATTTTACAAAAGATAATGCACGTGGCTGGTGGGCCCTCTTTCTCTTTTTCTCTTGTTATCTAATAGGATTCCCCGTCCTTGAGGGCAGCAAGGCCTGTGTTGTTGCATTCCCTGTCTGGTCATCCACTTGTGCGCAGGAGTTACTTCTTTTTTCTGCTACGTAAGGTACATACGCTGAGTCATATGTATTAAGTGACTTTATTTTGTGTTCTTGTTTGTCTGATTGAAACCTGTCTATTTTTCTACTTTTCCTTTTTGTGGTATTACAGGCCCTGCATCTAGTGCAGCAATGAAAGCCCTCTCTATCCAGAAAGGTGCTCAGTTTTTTGGGGGGATCTAAGACATTGGGTGCTATTTTGTTTCTTAGTCCAGGGGCCCTTCTGTATATAAATTTAGGTTTCATTGGTAGAAGGGATCTTAGATCTTTATCCTTAAGTGCCGGTTCACACTACAGCGACCTGAAAGTCGGCACGACTTTGCCAGGCAACTTCGAGGCAACTTCTAGGCAACATCGAAGCAACTTCAGGGAATTCCTTGGTGATCTTCCTGTAATGTCAGATCCAAATCACATCAATTAAGATAAGGATCCGACTTGGAGGCAACTTTCATTGAAATCTATGGGTACAAGTCAGCTAGAGATCGCCTTGAAGTAGTACAGGAACCTTTTTTGAAGTCGGAGCAACTTCAGTAGTGTACATTAAGACAGCTCTCAATAGAATTTCTTATGTCCAGTGACTTTGGGGCGACTTGAGGTCTGACAAGTTGGATCCCAAGTCGCTGTAGTGTGAACCGGCACTAAGAACCGGTTCACAAAGGGGCAACACAACTGGCCACGACTTTGCGAGGCAATCTGGACACGATCTGAGCACACACCACAGCGCGACTTGGGGCAACTTACAAGGCGACTTCAAATCGCCTCCAGGGCAGGCAACATTCCAGTGGCCAATCAAACAACAATCAACTCTGTGGGAGGGAGGGGTTTGCCTGAGAAAGGAATTCTCTCTTTCTGTATTGTTGCTTCAGTTAAGACATGATCCAACTTTGGAAGGCGACTTCCATTAAAATCATTGGGTACAAGTCGCCTAGAAGTCAGATTGAAGTAGTGCAGGAACCTTTTCTGAAGTCGGAGCGACTTCAGTAGTGTACATTAAGACGGGTCTCATTGACTAACATGGAATTTGACATGTTGCGTGACTTGGGGCGACCAAGGGCGAATTCATGTCGGATCCAAAGTCGCCCCTGTGTGAATGGGCTCTTAGGAGGATTGGCCAATGTTTCTTAACCACTTAAGGACCGAGCCAGTGTTTAACCCCAAGAAAGGCACACATCATTTTATTGAGGTATTCAAACACCTAATTCAAGATGAGGTCAAACAATTGAAAATAAAGAAATATAAAGAAAATTAACAAATATGGGAAGGAATCAAACAATTAGAAAAAAAGAAAGACATTGTAGTGAGACCAGCAGATAAAGGGAGGGGGGAGTAATACTCACCAAGGAAGATTACAACCAGGAGGTACTTAGATTACTTTCAGACAATACCACATATAAAAAATTAAAATCAGACCCCACAATTAAACTAAAGTTGGAACTTACTGAGTGGGTAAATAAAGGCATTCAAACAAAAATCTTAAATAAAAAAGAAGCAAAATTTCTAATCCCATAAGCCCCTAGCATAAATCCAGAGACCATCCACTGGTAGGCTCATCATCAGTGGGAGAATATTTAGACATCTATTTGAAACCATTGGTCACACAAGGAAAATCTTATCTCAAGGATAGTAGAGAATTAATTAACATGCTACAAAAAATTAAAGTTACCCTTAACACCATATTGGTTACAGTCGATATTGAATCGTTGTATACCAATATCAACCAAAATGATGGCCTATAAGCTGTAAAATGGTCTCTAAAACATCAATCCTCAATCAAGAAGGTGCAAATCAATTTTTTGATTGAAGGGCTACAAATAGCAATGGGTAACAACTATTTCTGGTTTAGCAACCTGTATTATTAACAGATCAAAGGGGTAGCAATGGGGGCTTGCTATGCCCCCAGTGTGGCGAATATAGTATTTAACAAATGGGAAAAAGAAAATATATATGCCAAAAAATGGGAGTATATTAATGATATTGTGTTATTATGGGAGGGTCCCACTGAGGGTATGGAATTATTTATTAGGATGCCAAATACAAATACATATGGTTTGAAATTCACAGCACAATATTCCATAGAGACGGTCAATTATCTAGATCTGGTACTTACTAAACCACAATTACAAATACAATACAATAACTACCAAAACATTCTTCAAAGAAACCGACAGAAATGGTTATGTGCCTTTACAAAGTTGCCACCACCCGCAATGGCTCAGGGTGATACCCAAAAGCCAATTTATGTGAGAAGAAATTGTGACAACTTGCAGGATTTTAAAATTCAATCAGATATCCTTATTACTAGGTTCATTGAGAAAGGTTACACCCTTAAAGAGGAACAGAGTTTAAACATGGACAGAAACACACTCCTAACAATAAAAGTAGAAAGTTTAAAGGGGAATTGGCATTTATTACAGGACTTCATAGGCAGTATAGAGAAGTCGAGGAAATTTTTAACAAACATTGGCCAATCCTCCTTAAGGATAAAGATCTAAAACCCCTCCTCCCAACAAAACCAAAATGTATATACAGAAGGGCCCCTGGACTAAGAAACAAGATAGCACCCAACGTCTTAGATCCCCCGAAAAAACTGAGCACCTTTCTGGATAGAGAGGGCTTTCATTACTGCACTAGATGCAGGGCCTGTAATATCACAAAAAGGAAAAGTAGAAAAATAGACAGGTTCCAATCAGTAACTAACAAACAAGAACACAAAATAAAGTCACTTATTACATGTGACTCAGAGTACGGAACTTACGTGTTGGAGTACCCCTGCCCAATGCAATATGTGGGGAGGACAACACGTAAGTTGCGTACTAGTATTAACAAACACATTACCAACATTGCCAAAGGGTTCGTCAAACATAGTGTATCAAAACACTTTAGACTATACCATAATAGGCATCCTCGGTTGTTGACCTTCTATGGGATAGACAGAATATCCAAACATTGGAGAGGCACACATCTCAAACAGGCGGTCTCCAAAAAGGAAACTCAGTGGTTATACCGACTGGGCACCATGCAGCCTGCCAATATGAACATGGAATTGGATTTAAATTGTTTTCTAACGAACGCATAAAAAAGGGCCCCGTGATAAACAAAAAGTTTGAGGTTCTCAGTATGTTCATGATATTGGGCATCCTGGTTTGTAATGCGTAATTATGTGGTCAGACCATGGTCATAAACTGGTTTGGTATTCAAATGAAATAACATTTAATTTTCTCTACATTCTTTTATTTTTATTATTTTTTAAATACCTTTTTATTCTTTTATGTATATTGTATATCAATTTAAATGTATTATATTATGAAATGTCCAATTATTGTGTTATTATACAATTAACTGTTTAATAAATGTGTTAGGGCTATGTGGAATGTGTATACCCCGTATGGGTGCCTAATGCATAGAGATTGAGGGCAATGGACAACTACATGAATTGTTTTGCATGATTGTGGAGGGTGGAGACTTGTAACTCCACCAATCACAGTCACTTCCTAACCATATAGGGCGAGCATGCCCAGTGACCACTACGCTTTCAGATGATGTACACACCATTTCCAGATCCCAGCTTTCGGTTTCTCTCCTAGCCTGAGTGGAATGCACACCACCTTGGACGTGAGCCCAGCAGTGAATACTGTAGCTCATCTTTCGTAATTCAGGCAGACTATCCTCGGTGCCAGGCCAAGGCACCTACCAATGTAAGCAGGCACCCCGCTTTGTATTTTTGTATATTTTTAAATAAGAGTATTGCGCTATGGATTTTCTTTCTGTTTCCTTATGAGATCATTTGGAAGAGAGGAGGACACAGAGGCTTCATCCATTAACTAGGGGGTTCCTAATAGGATATGCCTACAGCGC
The DNA here is from genome assembly GCA_037952925.1 of Lithobates clamitans. Lineage (NCBI taxonomy): Eukaryota > Metazoa > Chordata > Amphibia > Anura > Ranidae > Lithobates > Lithobates clamitans. Next base: position 542,901 of record JBBGZY010001544.1, read on the forward strand.
ATTAGACCATCTTTTTAAGTAAAGAGGTCATACCCATCTGGTGAGCAGCTTTCATATCTGAGCACTTTTTGTGTTGTTTTATGTTATACAGTGAAGGATTTCTTCTCTGCCATCAAGATTCTAGTTATCACTAATTTCCACTATGGACATTTTCACTGTTATACTTTTGTAACAAAAAATATTATTTATATTTGTATATCCATGGTTGCACTTTATATTTGAATTGATTTATTCATATACGGTTTATAGTATTTTTTACAGATAGGTATTAATCACCTTATTTGCACTTTTTTTGCAAATGTCACTTTATTACATGTCAACTGGTCTTTTAGATAAGGCACATATTATTATCATACAGCGCCCCCTACCAACCATTTTTTAAGTACAATACTGAAGATAGTTGTAATAATGTAATGTACAAAGTAACGTGAGAAAATAGTTGCCATAAGTGGAGTACATTAATGGGGAAAAAGAAGACAAATAACCAGAGTAACAAGAGCTACTGCATATCACATATAGTAGTATTGGGTTAGAGCTATTTAAGACAGATAATCAATGTTAGTATATTAATACGAGGTATGAGACGTTTGCTGATGCCAGATAAGCCATTGGGACCAGTTTTCCCGAGCAGAAGACAAGTGTCCTTTACAGGCAGCAAACATACGCTCATAAGAGCCATGGGTGTCCACCAAGGTGACCACGTTACAGTATCTGGGGATTTACAGTGGAGAACAATTGCCAACCTTGCTGCTAAGAGGATACGAGAAGAGATGCAACAAAGATGGTGGTGGAAGTTATCAAGACCTATACCCAGTAATGCAAGTTCGGGAGATGGCTTCATATCGACTTTAATAACGTCAGATAGTAGGTGAAATATGTCTTTGCAAAAAGTAGACACATTAGTTCACTCCCATAGAATATGGTACAGGGTCCCTTCTTCCCCATAGCCTCTCCAACAGAGTGGCGGTGTAGTTGGGTCATATGTATGAATTATAGGTGATATACCAATGGAGTGTGAATTTATGGACCAGTTCATGTAAGTTGGAAGATCAGGATGCATTGAGGCTGATTTTAAGGACAGCTAACCATTGGGAATCGTTGAAAGTTTGGCCTATATCTTTTTCCCATTAGGACATAGGGATCAGTTTCCTGAAGTAGGTTTTATCCTGTAGTAGAATATAGAAAAAGGGTAATTCCTTTTGATTGGGGATCAATCCCTGATAAGAATTTCCATGCCTGATTGTGTAGAGAGACATAAACATGGGGATTATGAATAAAACAGTGTGTCGCTTGAATGTATTTGTAGTAGTCTGCTGATGGGAGTAAAATAGATCCATGTAGGGAATTAAATGGTTTGAGGAGATTGTTGGAGTAAAGATCTGAGATTCAATGTAAGCCTTTGTCTTGCCATGATTCCAATGAGAGATCAGGGATGATTAAAGGAAGTATAGCGATTGGTGTAGGTAATTTGCAAGGCTTGTCCCCTCTAGGAGTATGTAAAAGGAGGTTGGTAAATCTCTCTACTGTGGCTCTAATAGTGGGCGAGAAGGCTACACTTTGTGTTTTCACTATGGGTGCACTAAGTAGCCAAGTGCCAAGTTATGGCCAGGTACCTGTAATGCTTCCATTTCGTACCAGAGACAATTGGGGCTGGGGACGAACCAAGTTTTGAGTTGTGCTAAAATAGAAACAGTATAATAGTCCTTAATGTTTGTATACCCTGTACCTCCCACTGATCTGTGTTTCATTAGGTTAGTTCGTGCACATCTGATCTTCTTTTGTTGTCACACAAAATTGCTAAGAAGCGCTTGCATGGAAGCAAAAAAGGTCTTGGGGATTGGAATGGCAAGTGACAGGAAAAGATAAAGCAGCTAAGGCAGTAGAAGCATTTTGAATGCTGCTAATCTGCCTGACCACAAGAGTGTAGTTTTGGAAATACTCTCCAAATCTTTAGGGCGATAACTTAGAAAAGGAGTGAAGTTTGCTTATAACAGAGAGGATACTGAAGCAGTTAGGTTTACCCCTAAGTATTCGAGGGAGTCTTTAGCCCATGGATACAGATATGTACCTTGTAGCATAGCTTGAAGGTCCTGAGGCAACCCTAGTGGTAGTATAAATGATTTAGAATCATTCACCTTGTAGTATAAAACACTGCTGAATTCAGTCAGAATGCACTGTACCAAAGCCAGGGAGGAATCAGGGTTAGTCAACATGAGGATAACGTCATCTGCAAATAAGTTAATTTTATGTTCTTTTGATCCTATAGTGAAGCCAGTTATATCTTTCTGGGAGCTAATTTTTTCTGCGAGGGGTTCCATCATTAGTTTGAAAACTAGGGGGGAAAGTGGACACCCCTGCCTCGTGCTGTTGGATATAGTAAATGTCTTGGATAGCATAGAGGAGCAGTATACTTGGGCCGAGGGTTGAGCATATAAAGGCATTATTGCAGCGGGAATATGGCCTGGAAAGCCAAAATTTAGAAATGTCAAGGTTAAATACTGCCAGTTAACCCTGTAAATTGCCTTCTCTGCATCCAGGGAAAGGTGCAGAGAAGGCACTCTGTGTTTCTCGTGGTGTGATGAATGATATTGATCATCCTGCAGGTGGCATCAAATGTCTGAAGACCCTTCGTGAAACCAGATTGGTCGGGGTGGATGAGGGATGGGAGGAGGTCCAATAGTCTATTTGCAATAACTTTGGCATATAGCTTTAAATCGAGATTGAGCAATGAAATGGGGGGAAATTTTGGGGAGTGGTAGGTTCCTTACATGGCTTCGGCAGAGTGACAACTTTTGCTGTGAGCATATCCTTAGGGAATGAGGTGGAGGAGGCAGCAGCATTGAACAGTTTAGTAAGATGCTCAATCAATATGAGTTTGAACTGTTTGCAGTATTCCCCTACAAATCCATCAGGGTCTGGGGATTTGTTATTAGGGAGTGAATTAATCGCTTCTCCAATCTCCACAGTGGTGAAGGGAGCATTGAGGACTTCCAATTGTTCAGGAGTCAGACTAGGAAGATAAACTGAGTCTAAGAAAGGTGATTTGCTAGAAGGTTTTTACAGTCCAGGAGTGGATCTGGAGAGATGTTGAAGTCACAACACCAGACAAAAGAGCCTTGTTGGATGCCTCTGACTTTTTTGTGAAGTTTGCACCGTAAGCGCAGCTGATGCATGTTTGGGGCGTACACTGTTACAATAGTGTATAAAGCATTATTGATGGAACATTGAAGAATAAGAAAGCGACCTCCTTTGTCTTTGATGCATTCTTGAAGCAGGAAGGAGAGGGAGTTGCTGATGGCAACAAGGATGCCTTTCCTTTTGGCTGGAGCTTTGGCTGTAAAAAAACATTAGTGAAGTTCATTTTAGAGCAGGACGGGGTTTAAGTGCATGAAAATGAGTTTCCTGCACACAAAGAATGTCGCAGTGAGTCTGAGCTGCTAGTTCCCATAATGAAGCTCTTTTAGCCGGGTGGAAAAGACCCTTGGTGTTGAGAGATAAGATTTTGATGGTCATAGTAGAAGGGGTATGAACTGATGAGATGCGGGTATCTGAATTTGAAGTTCAGTGGGTGAAAGTCACCACAGAGGAGTATTAGCAGTGCTGCAGTAGTAGAGATAATGTTATATGTCAGTGGGTTTAAGCCGTAGGTGTACTTCAGGAAACCAACAAGTAGGTAGAACCTTGAGGATGAAAAAGAAAGAGAGTAATAAAAAAATTAAAAAAAATAAGATAAGCCAACGGACTTGATGCCCAGCACTCTTCCTGAGTAATAGCACAATAGTGCCAAGGAAGAAACAATGGGGGTAAAAGTTCCGAAAGGCCACGTGCGGGCACTCACCGGGTGGGGTATTAAGTATGAGGAAAGTCCCAAGGCTACTATTAGCAAAGTTTTAATCTGCCGGAGTATTAAGGGAGGGGGTGCTCCTTGCGGGTGCCTTCTGGACCTTGCTCCATTAGTGTGGAAGTCGGGGTGTCAGGAACAATGTCCCAGTTTTGCAAGGGAAGTAACCCATCATGGAGTGATGCCACCACATGCTTGGTACCGTTATGGGTGATTGCAAGTTTGGCAGGAGCAACCCACTGGTATTGAATGTGGTGGTTGCATAAGATCATTGTTACCGTGTTAAGTTGTCTGTGACGTTGCAGGGTATGTTGGGATAGATCCACAAAAAGTTGCACCTGTGTATAAGGGTCTGGCAGGGTGCCCATAGCTCTGGCTTTTTGCATAAGCTGTTCTTTAACATGGAAAAAATTAAAGCGCAGGATTACATCCCTAGGAACGGATTCAGACAGGAATGGAAGCTTAGGAAGTCTATGAATATGGTCGATGATTAATTCAATGTTCTGCAAATCCAGTAATAGATTTTTGATCAAGCCCCTAGCGTATGAGGATAGTTCATGAGCCTGTACAGATTCTGGGATGCCACGAATTTTTAAATTGTTGAGGCGGGATCTATCTTCGATATCCGCTTGTCTATCCACTTATCTTTGATCCACTGGTGTTCCTCAATATGGACTTTGTGCGCATCGACAAGGTCATTAACAGTAGTAGCAACAGCCCCCATGTTTGTTTCGATATGAGAGACCCTGTTCTCAAGGGAGTGGTCAAATTTATGTAAGAGGGTGAACATGTCAGATTGAAGACAGCTCCTTCAGGGACATTAGCACGTCGTTCAGAGTGTTATCCATGACAGGCTGCCTCAGAGTTGGATAGGAAGCTAGAGGGTCTAACTGAGGATCCTGGGATCCCTGTGTGGTATTTTGCTGGCTCACCTTGTGGTTGTCTGTTGCAGGAGAGTCCATTCTCATCTGGGCCTTAGGAGGACTATGGACTACAGGGGTGCCTGGTGGAGAAGGTAGCGGGCTGGAGGGCTCCTGTGCACAGGTTTCAGTGTGCAGGGAGGTCCCCTGTGAGGAGCTGAGAGACCGTGAGAGCAGCAGGGCTGTGTGTCAGTGTGTCGGCTGCGGCACCATCTTGGTGGCACCGCTCAGCCGGCTGAAACATGAATTCCAATAATTTCCTCGTTGCTTGTCGTCCTTACACTTCAGGGATATACCACTGGTGAGGAGGCAGAGTGCGGGCAGGTTCTGATGGGCTTACTGATCCTTAGGAGAGCTGACAGACACTACAACCCCAGGTCAGCGAGAGGAGCCTGTAATCTAAGCGTCCATTCCGTCCACACGCCGGCCACACCCCCAACCCCATAATCTTTTTGAGTAAACCCCTCACTGTCAAGGATTACTGCAGATGATGACGCTGGGATGTTTGACTCGGAGATCCCCCCATGTGAATGAGTGCCCCTACTCATTCACAGAAAAAAAACATGTAGTGTAAAAAAAGACAGTTGGCAGTCCTTTTTTTAAATAACAAAAATTTCAAAAAATATCTCCCCATGTAGCTCTATTGTCAATTACAATGCCCGTCGCCACAACGGACGTGAAAAAAAGAAAAAAAAGTTCTCCGCTGCCAATGAAAGCTCCCGATGTCTGCCCTCTCCTTTGAGAGTTCTTAGATAACTAACTTTAATTAAGTGCGGGAGCTGATTTTTTTGGGGGGCTGGCTAGTTAGGCAACAAGCTTAGCTGAAATAGGTCTGGTAGTTTTTGGCTCTTTATAAACCCCTAGTTTGTTCAGTGATTTTGAACTGTGTATGTCAGTTTGGAGAATTCTGTACTACCTGATTGGTAAAAATTAGCCTATGTTCGGTGAGACACAGCATTTGTGGCCAGGATTTTATTCATAGACAGTTAAAGCGGAGCTCCACCCAAAAGGGGAAACTCCAATTGTTTTCCTCCCCCCCGTTCGCTGCCACATTTGGCACCTTTCAGGGGGGAGCGGGTACCTGGTTTTGACAGGTACCTGCTCCCACTTCCTGCTGAGCTCGCCGCGGCAAACTCAACAGGAAGTTCAGTCCCCCACCACCAGGCCATTCACAAAGTGCAGCAAGCTTTGTGCATGCAAAGTAGGGAAACGGCTGTGGAGCCGCAGGGCAGCACCTGAGAGCCAATTGAAAAGTCAGCTCGGGCGAAGTGTCACTGGATTTGTGGACAGGTAAGTGTCCTAATAGTAAAAGTCAGTAGCTACAGTATTTGTAGCTGCTGACTTTTAATTTTTTTCTGAAGATGCCTGAAGCTCTGCTTTTTTTTCCAAACATAAGTTTTTATTAAGTTTTACAAAGGAATACAAAAGAGATACAATACAACTGTGGCTGTAATATATGGTCAGACTTACATACTGGTCTTAAACAGAAAACTAAGATTCCATCTGCAATGTGGATGGTATAAACTACAGTGGGGACAGAAAGTATTCAGACCTCCTTAAATTTCTCACTCTGTGTTATATTGCAGGCAATTGCTAAAATCATTTAAGTTCATTTTTTTCCTCATTAATGTACACACAGCACCTCATATTGACAGAAAAACACAGAATTGTTGACATTTTTGCAGATTTATTAAAAAATAAAAACAGAAATATCACATGGTCCTAAGCATTCAGACCCTTTGCTCAGTAGTTAGTAGAAGCACCCTTTCAATCTAATACAGCCATGAGTCTTTTTGAGAAAGATGCAACAAGTTTTTCACACCTGGATTTGGGGATCCTCTGCCATTCCTCCTTGCAGATCCTCTCCAGTTCTGCCAGGTTGGATGGTAAACGTTGGTGAACAACCATTTTTAGGTCTCTCCAGAGATGCTCAATTGGGTTTAAGTCAGGGCTCTGACTGGGCCATTCAAGAACAGTCACAGAGTTGTTGTGAAGCCACTCCTTCGTTATTTTAGCTGTGTGCTTAGGGTCATTGTCTTTTTGGAAGGTAAAACTTCGGCCCAGTCTGAGGTCCTGAGCACTCTGGAGAAGGTTTTCGTCCAGGATATCCCTGTACTTGGCCGCATTCATCTTTCCCTCGATTGTAACCAGTCGTCCTGTCCCTGCAGCTGAAAAACACCCCCACAGCATGATGCTGCCACCACCATGCTTCACTGTTGGGACTGTATTGGACAGGTGATGAGCAGTGCCTGGTTTTCTCCACACATACCGCTTAAAATTAGGGCCAAAAAGTTCTATCTTGGTCTCATCAGACCAGAAAATCTTATTTCTCACCATCTTGGAGTCCTCAATGCGGGCTTTCATGTGTCTTGCATTGAGGAGAGGCTTCCGTCGGGCCACTCTGAAATAAAGTCTCGATTGGTGGAGGGCTGCAGTGATGGTTGACTTTCTACAACTTTCTCCCACCTCCCGACTGCATCCCTGGAGCTCAGCCACAGTGATCTTTGGGTTCTTCTTTACCTCTCTCACCAAGGCTCTTCTCCCCGATAGCTCAGTTTGGCCGGATGGCCAGCTCTAGGAGGGGTTCTGGTTGTCCCAAACATCTTCCATTTAAGGATTATGGAGGCCACTGTGCTCTTAGGAACCTTAAGTACAGCAAAAACATTTTTTGTAACCTTGGCCAGATCTGTGCCTTGCCACAATTCTGTCTCTGAGCTCTTCAGGCAGTTCCTTTGTCCTCATGATTCTCATTTGCACTGTGAGCTCTAAGGTCTTATATAGACAGGTGTGTGGCTTTCCTAATCAAGTCCAATCAATATAATCAAACACAACTGGACTCAAATGAAAAGGGTAGAACCATCTCAGGGATGATCAGAAGAAAAGGACAGCGCCTGAGTTAAATATAGTGTCACAGCAAAGGGTCTGAATACTTAGGACCATGTAATATTTCAGTTTTTCTTTTTTAATAAATCTGCAAAAATGTCAACAATTCTGTGTTTTTCTGTCAATATGGGGTGCTGTGTATACATTAATGAGGAAAAAAATGAACTTAAATGATTTTAGCAATTGCCTGCAATATAACACAGAGTGAAAAATTTAAGGGGGTCTGAATACTTTCCATCCCCACTGTATAATCAAGAAAACATGTTCAAGCATCACAAACAGCTCCCAATTCGACCATAACCATTCCTTGTCTCATATGGCTATTTTCATAAGATGTCTCGGTCACTGGGCTGCATGCATAGTCGTGATATCTATATCCTGACCACAGTAGCAAGACCGGAGAGCGAGGCCAGTTTCAGATTGGCTAAAGATAAAACCATCAGTTGAGAGAATAGAGGGTAGAAAAGAAAGAGAGAGAGAGGGGGAGGGAGTAGTATTGTTCAACACGAGCATGATGGACGAGGTAGTAATGCTATCCTTCCACCTGCCATTCTCGGCGTGACGCTAATCATTTAGTAAGGTTTTCCCTTCATCAGAGAAAATAAACATATTCCATCACCTCCAGATTTTAGAGTGTTTGTCTTGTTTGTGTTGTGCTGTGAGCACTAAGTCCTCTAGTTTTTTAATGTCCTCTACTTTACGCAGCCACAATCCAATAGATGGGGGTGTTGTTTGTTTCCATGTAGCTGGAATACAATATTTTGCAGCATTGAGTAAATGTCTTATAATATATTTCTTATAGGACTGTGCCAGAATTGTAGCGGTGTGAAGCAGGAAGAACGCTGGGTCTTTCTGGAGAGTTTGGTCTGTGAAATTTTGTACGAGTGTCGCTATTGCTGTCCAAAAGTGTTGCAGCAGTGGACAGGACCAAAAGATGTGGAGTAGTGTCCCTTTGTCTGTTTGGCATCTCCAACATTTGTCTGCTGTAGTAGGGAAGACTCTGTGTAGTAGCTGGGGGTATAGTACCACCTTGTAAGGACCTTATAGTTTGTTTCCTGTATTCTGGTGCAGATAGATCATTTTAAAGAAAATCTGATAATGTTTTGTTTCTGTGTAGTAGTAAACATGCATTGTAGGTCCCTTTCCCATTTTTGCAGGAACATCAAGTCTGATTGTTCCGCTGGAGTGTTAAGCAAAGTATATGTTTTTGTTAGTACACGGGATAGTATCCCTTCGTCTCTACAGTATTCTTCAAATGTTGTCAGGTCGCGTTTGAATTTTGCTGGTTCAAGTATTAAATGTATGAAATTATGTAATCGAATCGCCTTCCAAAATGTAAGTTGGAAGCACCGGTGTCGCTCATCAGGGATTGGACCAAAGTCCACTGTTCCCCATCTAGAAAATGTAGAGCACAATCTTTACTCACAGTCCAAAGTGTCTCGTATTCTGATTGAACTAGGAAATGCTGGATTGCATTGTATTGGGGATAGCAGGGATTGTCTTGATGTCAGGGAAGTCATTTTGATTATAATAAAGCCTATTCGTAATGTGGTACTAGGGATGAGCTTTGAGTTCGAGTTGAACTCATGTTCGACTCAAACATCGGCTGTTCGCCAGTTCGCTGAACAGCGAACAATTTGGGGTGTTCGCGGCAAATTCGAAAGCCGCGGAACACCCTTTAAAAGTCTATGGGAAAAATCAAAAGTGCTAATTTTAAAGGCTTATATGCAAGTTATTGTCATAAAAAGTGTTTGGGGACCTGGGTCCTGCCCCTTTACAGGCATACAATAGACACCCCCAGGTACGAAATTTAAAGGGATATTACACTTTTATTGTTTCACTTTAAGCATTATTAAAATTACTGCTCCTGAAAAAACGGCCATTTTAAAAACTTTTTTTTACATTGATCCATGTCCCCTGGGGCAGGACCCAGGTCCCCAAACACTCTTTATGACAATAACTTGCATATAAGCCTTTAAAATTAGCACTTTTGATTATTCATGCTCGTGTCATATAGACTTTAACAGTGTTCACGTGTTCGAACAAATTTTTTGCCTGTACGCATGTTCTGGTGCGAACCGAACAGGGGGGTGTTCAGCTCATCCCTACGTGGTACCTATGATAAGATGTGTCGTCATATCTGGAGGTAGTTTATCATAGCACTATATTGTTTCCTTTAGTGGAACCCCTACTTGAGTGCATTCTACTTAAATCCACAGTTTGGTTTGCTCGTGTTTGTTCAAATCTACAATTCTCCCTAAGTGTACCGCCTCGTAATAGTGTTTTATATCTGGGAGGGCCAGTCCTCCGTAGTGTTTCGGCAATGATTGCGAAGTCGTGGTTTAGTATGGGACCATATACATTTTCTGAATATTGAGTGTACTTGTTTAAAATATGTCGGTGGAATCTTAATAGGTAACGCTTGAAACAAGTATAGGCATTTCGGTAGGATACACATTTTAATCAGATTGCACCTGCCGAACCAGGAGTGAAGTCCTTTGCTCCATTCCTCGAGCAGTCTTCTTGCTTTAGATAACATTGGAGGGAAATTCAGTTCAAAAGTGCTGGTAAGGTTACCAGGGATAATAGTTCCTAAGTAGTTAATGTGACTGTCTGACCACTTGAAGTTAAATTTAGTTTTCAGGGGAATCAGATTCTCAGATGTCATATTAATGCCCATGGCTGTGGATTTGTCAAAATTAATTTTTAGATTCGATAGGTACCCATATCGCTTGAATTCTGTAATTAGATTTGGGAGTGATATCACCGGATTAGTAAGGGAAAATAAAAGATCATCAGCATATGCAGAAATCTTGTATTGGGCCTGGTCTATGGTGAATTCGGCTATGTCTGGGTTCCGGCGTATCGTACAGAGGAAGGGTTCTAGTACCAGGGCAAAGAGAAGGGGTGACAAAAGGTATGCTTGCCTGGTACCTTTAGAGATAGTGAAAGGTTCGGAGAGGACTCCATTAGCTTTAACCTGGGCCATTGGGTTGGAGTAAATATTGGAGATCCAATGTAGCATGTTCTCACCTAATCCTATGTGTTGAAGGACAGATGACATGAATTCCCAACTCAACCGGTCAAAGGCTTTCTCTGCATCTGTACTGAGAAAGACACATTGAGTTTTGGTCACTGAAGCCCTATGTATTAAATTAAGTACCTTTATGGTGTTATCCATAGCCTCTCTTGAGGGAACGAAACCTACTTGATCCAAGTGTATCAGATCTGTCATATGCTGTGAAAGTCTATTGACCAATATTTTAGTAAAGAGTTTAAGATCTATGTTTAGCAGAGATATAGGCCTATATCTGCCACAAGCCGTTGGATCCTTTCCCTCTTTAGGTATGAGGGAGATATGTGCTCTTAAGGTATCTCTTTGTAGGTGGCCTCCCTTTGTGAGGTTGTTGAACATTTTGATCATGCAGGGGCCTAGTACTGGTAAGAAGGTTTGATAGTATTGGAGGGTAAACCCGTCAGGGCCTGGCGCCTTGCCCGGTTTCATGCTTTTGATCACGCATTGTAGTTCCATCAAGATGGGTTCCTCCAATGCCGCCCCAGTATCTTCCGGGAGTTTGGGAATGTCTGACAAATTTAGATAATCCTTTATTGCAGAGTTACTAATACACTGCTTCGGGAGCTTATATAGGGAGGAGTAGTAGGCCTGAAATTCCCTTGCAATTTGGGTGGGCTTGACTTTCCTATGTCCCGGGGATGAGGTGACTTGAGGGATGTATGTGTGCAGTCTCTGTTGTCTGACTGCTTTGGCCAGCAGTTTCCCACATTTATTCCCTGATTCATAGGAGAGTTTCCTACAGGATTGTAATGCCGCCTTAGCCTTATATTGCAGTATGTCTACTGTTTGTCTGCGAAGAGTCAGTAGTTCTGTTTCCAGTGAGTGTATCGGGTTCCTTTTGTGTTTAGTTTCTAATTTATGTATTTTACTTAAGAGTGATGATAGTTGCTTTTTCCGTTCTCGCTTGATGTGTGCACCGTGCTTAATCAGCACTCCTCTAATTACGGACTTGTGGGCTTCCCACAATACCCGTGGGTCACAGTCGTCAGTGTCGTTGGTTAGAAAGTACTGAGTTAGTTCTTTGGTAGCATCCGTCAATACTGATGGGGTCTGTAGTAGGCTTTCGTTTAGCCTCCAAAACTTAGCTTTGGTCGTCAAGGTCTGTGAAAGGGTATAGAGCATAGTAATGGGTGATCCGACCAAGTGATATTGCCTATCACTGGGTCTTGTGCTGCCTCTAGTTGGCCATGTGGTATCAAAAAATAATCGATACGAGAATATACTTTGTGCGGTGACGAAAAGAACGTGTAGTCCCTTTCCCCTGCCTCCATATATCTATTAGTTGGGTTTCATGTAGAACACGAATGATGTGTTTGTGTATACTGGTTCGGAGAGATGAGCTGCCGGAGGATGTGTCTACTGTTGGGTTCAATGTTATGTTAAAATCACCATCCAGAAATCGACTGCCCTTCAGCAAAATCTGTCAGAAGAGTAATGCCGCGTACACACGGTCGGACTTTTCAGCTACAAAAGTCGGACAGCCTGTCCGACATACTTCCGGCGTACCTTCGGCGGACTTGCAGCAGACTTTCTTACGAACGGACTTGCCCACACACGACCACACAAAAGTACCACAGCTTAGTACGCGGTGACGTACACCAAGTCCGACGAGACTATAAAACGGAAGTTCAATAGCCCGTACGACACCCTTTGGGCTCCTTCTGCTAATCTCGTGTTTATCTCGTGTTAGTAGAAGTTTGGTGAGAGACGATTCGCGCTTGTGAGACTCGTATTTTTCAGTTCGTTTTAACTGTTGTTCAGTCTGTGCTTGTGAGGTTTGTATCTGCTTTTCAGTGCGTTTGGTCAGTTGGCATTGAGAAATATTTGTTTTATTGGCCGCTCGTTCCTGATTTTCAGGTCGTTCTTCACAGGCCTTGCTGTTCTTCAGTGCGTTCTGTTTAGTGCGTTCTGACCAGCCGACCGTTTTGAAACCATGTTACCTGTACGTACTCGTCGTCGAGCTCGTGCATTGTATGTGTTTGGTGCTGTGGTTTATTCTTCAGCCCAAGACCAGTCCATGAACAGGGTGAGGAGGAGTTCATGGACCAAGAATTGGTTGCTCCAGCGTGACCAGTTCTGTCACATGCCATTGCTCCGTGAGATCCGTGAGAATAATCCTGAGGATTTCAGGAACTTTCTCCGGATGACGGACCCTGTTTTTGACCGTTTGGTGGCTTTGCTGACCCCCTATATCAGCAGGCAGGATACCTGCATGAGGCAAGCCATCACTCCGGAGCAGAGGCTGGTCGCTACCTTGCGGTATTTGGCCACAGGGAGAAGCCTGCAGGACCTTAAGTTCTCGACAGGCATCTCCCCCCAGGCTCTGGGGATCATTATCCCAGAGACCTGTTCTGCCATCATCCAGGTCCTGCAGAAGGACTATATTAAGGTAAGATATTTAGCTTTTATTAGCATCACCTGTTCTTTTATGTAATCTTTGATAATGTAATGTATTTCTTGCTTCAAACACTACTTACCATCATTGCAATATAGTGTGAATGTCCCCTTTTTATCCTCACACATGCTGGATTTTTTTCCTATTATTTTTTGTCATGCATGTATATTTTCCTTCAATAACCTCCCCAGCATGCAGTGATGGTAACATATCTACCTAGTCTACTCATTTTGAATGTATTTTGTTTGAGTGTATTTAGTGTGCTTATAATTAGCAAGTAGCTAGATTTCCCAACCCCCCCCCTAAACTCACTCCAAATAGTGTGCTGCTAATTAGCAATTAGCTAGATTTCCCAACCCCCCCCCCCTAAACTCACTCCAAATAGTGTGCTGCTAATTAGCAATTAGCTAGATTTCCCAACCCCCCCCCCCCCCACCTAAACTCACTCCAAATAGTGTGCTGCTAATTAGCAATTAGCTAGATTTCCCAACCCCCCCCCACCTAAACTCACTCCAAATAGTGTGCTACTAATTAGCAATTAGCTAGATTTCCCAACCCCCCCACCTAAACTCACTCCAAATAGTGTGCTGCTAATTAGCAATTAGCTAGATTTCCCAACCCCCCCCCTAAACTCACTCCAAATAGTGTGGTGCTAATTAGCAATTAGCTAGATTTCCCAACCCCCTAAAATCTAATCAATGTTCCATCAGAGGGGGTGAGCAATCTGATAAGTGTGCCTTTCCATATTAGTTTTTCCTGAAGAATTAAATTATTTAATGTTATACTGATGCTGGGGAATAATGTTTTGAATTGTCTAATTTTATTGCAATGTTAGCTTCCAAATTAATTGATTTTGGTTTTCTTGTTTGATTCCCCAGTTTCCTTCAACGCCACAGGAATGGCAGACTGTGGCATCCCATTTTGCCAGCCGTTGGGACTTTCCCAATTGTGGAGGGGCTATAGATGGGAAACATGTCCACATTGTGCCACCACCCCATTCGGGGTCATACTATTTCAATTATAAAGGGTTCCACAGTATTGTTTTAATGGCGGTGGTGTCTGCACACTATGAATTTTTATATGTGGACGTGGGGAAGAATGGCCGGATGTCGGATGGAGGAGTATTTGCCCAGACGGAGTTCTGCCAGCGTCTCCAGAGTGGTGGCCTGGGATTGCCACCTGATGCGGATAATGTGGAAGGACTCCCCTTTGTCTTCATTGCCGATGAAGCCTTCGCTCTGAGCAAGCACCTCATGAGGCCATTCCCCCAAAGAACCCTCACCCCGGAGAGGAGGGTTTTTAATTTCCGGCTGGCCAGAGCTAGAAGAGTGGTTGAGAATGCGTTTGGAATTCTGGCCAGCCGGTTCCGCCTGTTTCAAACAGCCATTAATTTGGCGGAATACAAACTTAATTTTATCATTTTATCGTGCTGCATTCTGCACAACTTTTTAAACAAACATTCTCAGAATTATATAGGCACAGTTGGGCCTGAGGCCGGACTTATAGATGCCAACCTTACGGGCCTGGATAATGTCCGTACTGGCTTGGCCCCCCAAAGTGCCCGTCAAGTTAGACAGCAATATGTTGATTATTTTATGGGTAGGGGGGCCATTGCAATGGGCCATGATATTTAATTTTTTAAAATAAAAAAAATATGGATGAAATCTTGAATTATATTTATTGCTTGCCTTTCTTTTGGGCTTTCTCCTAGGTTATGGTCGAGCAGTTGTAGTGCCAACTGTATTTTCATTTTAAATGTCTAACTAAAAACTCCATTGCCACTGTAAACAACTTTTTGACAATTATAACCAAACTGATACTGAGCATTGAAATAACAAACCACACATTTATTTAATTCCTATAAGGAGATGTTTTTATTAATGGTTGTTATGCATTCAGTTCTGCATTTATTATAAAATGTTCATAGACAAAAATATACTGATATCTTAATAATTTCTAAAAATATAATTATATTTAAATATTTAGACATAATCCACAAAAAAATATTTTAGGCTTTTTGATTTTCGCAAACAGGCTTTTTATTTTTTTTTTTTTTTGGTTTTTAAAATCAATTTTTTTTTTTTTTTGGTTTTTCAAATCAATTTTTTTTTTTTTTTTTTGGTTTTTAAATTCAATTTTTTTTTTTTTTTGGTTTTTAAAATCAATTTTTTTTTTTTTTTGGTTTTTCAAATCAATTTTTTTTTTTTTTGGTTTTTAAAATCAATTTTTTATTTTTTTTGGTTTTTCAAATCAATTTTTTTTTTTTTTTTGGTTTTTCAAATCAATTTTTTTTTTTTTTTGGTTTTTAAAATCAATTTTTTTTTTTTTTTTAATAAAAATATTATTTTTTTTTTTTGGTTGTTGTTTTTTTGAAAATCAAGTTTTATTTTTTTGTGGATTTGGAATGTATTTTAAAGAAACAGCCCTCCTTTTTAAAATTAGGTTAAACAGCCATTTATGTTCAGCCAAAAAAATAAAGAGAAGGCCCAGAATGGGGTCAGCAAAACAGGAAATGAAGGACATGATCGATGTTTTGGGGTTTCAAAAAGGGCATTTATATTCGACCCAAAACATCAATCATGTCCTTCATTTCCTGCTGCATACGATCCAGCCGATTCCGCATTTCATCCATGTCCTTATTCCAGGCCATTATTTGACCAATTAGCCGTTGGGCACTTTCAGAAGTGAAATAGTCACTTTGTGTACCTAAAGTGGAATGAAACCAAAAAATTTATTTAGAAATATGCACACATACATAGTTTACCTTACCATAATAAAGCTGTTGTCTCAGACACTGACCTGGTGGGGTGCCCATGTAGCCTAATTCCTCCACATCCTCGGGGGTGGCACTGTTGCTTGAATCAAGCACAACCAGATCCCCTAAAATAGAGTAGAAAAATTACATTAAACAAAAGGCAGCCATGCATAGATTACCGTAAGCTGGTGTGTCAGACACTCACCTGGTGGGGTGCCCATGTCGCCCACCTCTCCTTCCTCCACATCCTCAGTGGGGCTTGGGCTGATTTCCCAATCATGTTTGGCTTGGGGTGGACTGTCTTCTTTTTGGCTGAGTGATTTTTCCCCTATGTGAAACAAAAAATTATTAATCTACTTAGCACACAGATATTTTAGTACATAGTCATTTTCTAACATTTGTAGTGAAGTGGTTTGTGTAGAGTTCCTATTTTACCTCAATATTTAAAATTATAAAGACATATCGGATAGATAGATATCTAGATATCAATATCTCAAAATAAAGTTAATAATCTTTTGATCTCTCTCTCTCTCTATATGTGGAACAAAATCTATAAATATCTAACTAAATGTAAATAAAAAAAGATAACTTAAAATATTCCAAAAGAATGTTTTACATTTCTATATCTATCTATCTATATATCTAGATCTATATTTTTTTGTTAGATATATATATATAAAATATATATATATAATATATATATATATATATATATATATATATATATATATATATATATATATATATATATATATATATATATATATATATATATATATATATATATATATATATATATATATATATATATATATATATATATATATATATATATATATATATATATATATATATTTAGATAGATCTATCTATAGATATGTAACGAGGTTTTGTAAAAGATCGTTTGAAACGATGAACAAAAAAAATCGTATAGGAAGGAAAAGCACATGGAGCAGTATACAAGGTAATAAACACAAGAGAAAAACACGACAAGTACTTACTTTTTTTAAGCACTTTCCGGATCCGTCTATATTGATCCGGCTCCCTGAGTTTCAGGTCAGACCATCTTTTGCGAAGTTGATCTCGGGAGCGCTGTACCCCAAAAGAAGCCTGCAAAGTGTCCACGACCTTCGCCATTATTTTGGCCTTGCGCAAATTTGGCCGTGCGTACGGCCCATACTTCCCATCATAGTCGTCTTTGTGAAGAATGGCCACCATCTCCACCATTTCTTTAAAACTCATATTGGAGGCCTTAAATCTAGGCCTCACAGATTTTGTGGACGTTCCAGCCTCCGGGCTTTTTCCACTACCTGAGGACATGTCAGGTGTCTCCGCCATTATTTACCCCACTACGCGCCGTAACTAAAAATGGGCGGAGAACATGAGTTAAAATCGAACGTCAGGGGCGGGCGACGCAGGCGGAGTTTCACACATGCGTAGTGTATAAAGAGGGGCCTTGCGCACGTGTCGTACGTACGTTCTGTGCGTCGAATTAGGAGGCGGAGAACATGAGTTAATTTCGAACGTCAGGGGCGGGCGACGCAGGCGGAGTTTCACACATGCGTAGTGTATAAAGAGGGGCCTTGCGCACGTGTCGTACGTACGTTCTGTGCGTCGAATTAGGGGGCGGAGAACATGAGTTAATTTCGAACGTCAGGGGCGGGCGACGCAGGCGGAGTTTCACACATGCGTAGTGTATAAAGAGGGGCCTTGCGCACGTGTCGTACGTACGTTCTGTGCGTAGGTGATAGTGGACCAGGACGTTACAAAACGAAGGTAATTTTAATTTTAAATTTCTTTGTTTTTTTGGGGGGGGGGGGTTTATGGTCATGACTTTGTAGCAAGCGGCCTATATGGCTTGATAGATTGATGAGGCCTACATAGGGAGAAGATGATGAGGGGTTAGCAGAAACCTAATAATAAAGTGTTTTTTGTCTTGTGACTTTCTCTTTTCCAGATATAATGAATCCCCTATTTAAGGATCCAGAGTTCCTTACAGCTTTTATTTCAAAATATTGAGAGATGAGGAATTTGTGGGAGGTGAAACACCCTCAGTATTATGCCAAGCATGTGAGGAAGTCAACGCTGGAGAGACTTCTGTCCTTTGTCCAGGCGACCATCCCGGGAGCAACAATGGAGACAGTGCTCAAGAAAATTGGGGTCTTGAGGAACATGTATAAAAGGGAGCATAGGAAGATCCAGGAATCAAGGAGATCAGGAGCATCAGCAGATGATGTTTATGTACCCAGGCTGTGGTACTACAATCAACTCCGTTTTCTTGATGACCAGAATGAAGCCAGGGCATCACTTTCAACCCTTCCCTCCACCCTTCCCTCCACCCTTCCCTCCACCCTTCCCTCCACCCCAGCAGAGGCTGATGAGGAGCAAGCTGGGTCTTCCATCCTGGATGAACCGGATATGACCATCTGGAGTCAGGTAAATTATTTTAACAAATATTTACTGTACTAATATTAATGATGTTAACTGGATGTTATAATTGTCTAAAATAATTTTGCACTCCAAATTGTGTATACATATCAAATGACAGTAGTGGCTAAATATGTTTGGCACCTGCTTGAAATAATTAGGGTGTCTGATTAGACTCTTTTATTAAAGAGATGTATTCACATTGAATTTGCTAGTCATGAGAAGCAAACTGTGTGTCATTGATGAACCCAAAAAAAGAAACTAAAACTATTGTCCTTTTTTTATACACAGGATGAGTCCATCCAGGAGGAATGTGGGGAAAGTGGCAGGCAGGAGGAGACCGGGCCCATGGACAGCCTGGAGGAGGCCGGATTCACCATCATCCTGGAGGAGGCTGGGCCCAGTGTCAGGCAGGAGGTGGCTGCTTCCAGTGAGGTGGCTGGGCCAAGTGAGGTGGCTGGGCCAAGTGAGGTGGCTGGGCCCAGTAGGAGCCTGACCCAATCCCAAGTGCCTCCCCTCCACCTTCCCAAAAAAAGGGCCAGGAAGGGGATGGTCACACAGGACGCATCCCTGCGCCTCATGCAAGAGGCCACCCGTTTTTTAACGAGCCCCCCCGAAGCGGAAGAATCCTATGGCTGCTACTTAGCCAGCAGGCTTCTTCAGATGGATTGGGAGCAGCGCCTCATTTGTGAGCGCCTATTTGGGGAAACAATCCATAAGGGGCTGCAGGGCACGCTAACACAAAACACCCAACTACATGAGGCAGCCCCCCCTCCTCCTCCTCCTCCTCCTCCTCCTGCCAAAACTGAAACACCAGAGCCACAGCCTCAAAAGAAGGCTACAGGGAAGGCTGCAGGGAAGGCTGCAGGGCAGCGTGGAGGAAAGGCTGCAGGGAAGAGAAGAAAGTGATGACCTGGGTTCAGTCTGGTCTGACAGAAGACGCAGGCTGTTGTAGGACCACAGTCTGGGGACATCTAGATCATCTGCTGGTGCTGTTGATCTCTGGGATTCTTGGACCAGATTGTGCTCCCTCTTATATGGACTCCGCAAGATCCCAATTTTCTTGTACACTGACTTTTTCCAGCGTTGACTTCCTCTTTATTTTATTTTGACCATGAATAAATGGATCTTTTTTGAGTTTAGCAAAAGACTTTATGTGTTTTCTTTTAAATCATTGATTTTACACACAATGTTAAATTAACAAGGGACAACAATCTCATTGAGTTTGAAAAAAACACACCAAAAATACATTACTAATGTTAATAATGTTCAAGTGGTAAGTCTTGAAAATAAAAAAAATCTACATAACCAAAAACGGTGCTTTGGGTTAACTTTATATAAAAACTAAAAAATAATCACTAGAAAAAAAAAAATAGAATAATGGGTTCTTTGTGGTAACTTTACAAACCTAAAAAAAAAATAAAATAAGGGAAAAAGTATTATTAGTATGGAAACATTGTTTTTAAAAAGCATACTATATCATTCATGAGATCAAAGAGAAAAAGAATCCAGAAATCAGTTTGGGAGAACTCTGATTATGAACAGCAAAACACCTTCGTTCTTTAGAGCATTCGTAAAGAAGAAATAAAATGCGCTGCATTCAACGATCACAGATTTTGCAGCATGATGAATGTGCTACCTACAATACGAACACTAGTTTTACTAGACCGAGTGCTTCCGTTTAGTTTTTGCTTATGAGCATGCGTCGTTTTTTTGTCCGTAGGACTAGCATACAGACGAGCGGACTTCGGGGTCCGTCGTAGTTACGACGTAAAGATTTGAAGCATGTTTCAAATCTAAAGTACGTCGGATTTGAGGCTAAAAAAGTACGTTGAAAGTCCGGAGAAGCCCACACACGATCGGATTACCAGCCAGCTTTAGTCCGTCAGCGTCCGTTGGACTTTTGTAGACGAAAAGTCCGACCGTGTGTACGCGGCATAAGTGTGTTGTGTAAGAATGTATCTTGTCTGTCATTTGGTGCATAGACCGTGGCTAGTGTCACCAGTACGTCTCCTATTAGTCCTTTAATGAACACATGCCTCCCGTCTGTGTCAACTTAAGTTTCACAGCAGGTCCAGGGCACAGTCCTCACAATGAGTATTGATACTCCCTTAGATTTTGTAGTTGGATTGGTGGCATTGGAAGTTGTCGGAAAGAACCGGTTTTCCAGGCATGGTGGTGCACCTGATTTGAAGTGGGTTTCCTGTATGAATGCTATATCTGTTCTAGCTCTTTTGAGATCATTCAAGAGCATACAACGCTTCTCAGCTACATTTAGCCCTTTTGAGTTCAGTGAAAAAATATTAATGTGGTTCTTCATGCCCGTGCAGGGTTGTTAAAAGGCTAGCGGGGGAAGGGTTGGTGTGGTAAGGTAAAAAAAGTATGGGGTTAGAAAGGGGAAAAGAATAGAAAAGGAAGAGCAAGGATAGCTCTATAAAGAAGGAAGCGGACACCAAGTACTCTTAAATGTTCTATCTAATACAAATTGTTAAAAAAAACAATTTTTTGCAAATTTCTGCAAAAAAAACACACTCCGGTTATCACCGGGAAGGTGTTTTGGCCTATTGGGGAGCAGGTTAGACTACAACCGGGGGAGTCCACCCGGTCCCGTCCTGTCCTCCCAACCCTAAGGTAATACTTCGGCATGTAACGTGGGAGAACATATAGGGGTTGATTTACTAAAGGCAACTAGACTGTGCACTACAATCCTCAATTTCTTCAATATGCAGCTGCTGAGCGAGTTCCGACTTGATTGTCTTACACTTGTTTTAGTCTCTTCCCAAGTATCGTCACCTTGGTCTCCCCTGCTCCCATACGATCCGTCAGGGATGGGATGTCTGCGCGCACCTATATCCTTGCCTTGAGAGGCTTCAAGTCTGCTGGCTAGTGATTCAAAGTTGGCTCTCATAGGTAGGGCCTGTAAAAGTGCTCACAGCTCCGTGTCCGCCCATAGGGTGAGGGGTGTAAGATGCGGGTGAGCTGAGTCCTGTGTGTCCAAGCGGAATACCGCTGGGGTGTCCAGTTCCCTGTCCATGCTGAGTGGGGTCTCGGATGGTGTTTGTGTGGCGCTCGGTCCTGCACTCACATGTCGGCCGGGCCTCGTGCTGTCCGCCATCTCAGTAACTGGAGATGCCTCCTGTGAGCTGTGGAAATATCTGTGGATTTCTCCGCGTGCTTGCGTTCTGGAAAGCTGTTTTTTGTACTGTCTCCCTCTGCGTTTCCCAGCAGAGTACATGCTGTGGTTTTCTGTGAAATATCACTGATGTTAGGGCCGAAGAGGCCAGAACGGCACGGGAGCTCCACTGAAGCATGTGCCTACCCGACCATGTCCAGACCACGCCCCCCCGGAACTCTGCTTTGAGTTCCCAGGCATCAGTAGGTTGCACCCGGTCTGACAGCCAGGGACCCTGTACATTAGTAATTTGCTGAGCTAATCTCTAAACAATAAAATATACAGATAGGTGTAGTGCCCTTTAAGATGAGCCTAACTTTTGTATATGACATTGTTTTGAAGTAGTACATAGCTAATGACACCTTTATTGAAGTCAAAAGGCATAAACAAACCATTTTATACACAGTTTTACCAAATCAATTGTATAAAATTGGAAAATTAAAACTAAATAAGTGTGAACTTTAATTCTGGAAATTTGATTGAATAATGTGTAAAGGTTTCCACATGCATTACTCACCTGTGGTCCCAGTATGCTGTTAATTAAGATTTAAAATTAACAAATTCACACTTATAATGGGTTATAGTTCAATTACCTGTAGTTCTTTTCAAAACAAAATCAAACAATTTTACTTTGATACAGAAAACATTGCCAATATGCCAATGTTATTAAAGCCACTTAGTTCGGGAAAATAAACCAGAGTGACAGAGAGAGGAGCTTACCACTGTGCTGATTCTATCCAGCCTCAGCCTTCAGGATGACCTGGGCTTAGAGCAGGGATCCTCAAGCTATGGCCCTCCAGCTGTTGTGGAACTACACATCCCACGAGGCATTGTAAAACTCTGACATTCACAGACATGACTAGGCATGATGTAAATTGTAGTTCCTGAACACCCGGAGGGCCATAGTTTGAAGATCCAGGCTTAGAGGAAGAGGGTTGAATGATACTGACCATCAGGCTGAGGACATCTAAAGGCAGCAAACGCTGGTTTTATTATTTGATATTTTAAAGAGCTATGCATTTTTATCTCTATTTAAATTTTGGCTGGAGTTAGACTTTAACAATCCTTGACTTTATTTAAAATAACAATGATGGATAACAGCTGATTTTGAATGCCAATTCACCAATGTCACAAGAAACCCCATGCATGTCTACAAGGCTGCTACTAGAAATCACAGGGCCCCGTACAACCTACCTGACAGGGCACCACTGAAAAAATATCAAAACAATATTTTTGCTAAAAACACACAAACATCATTATTAGCAGACACAAACACACTTACGGGGGTACAGTTTGGGTGGAGGGGGCAGGATGTGACAGTACGTGTGGGGGCAGGAGGGTATGGTATGGGGGAGGAGGGCACAGTTTAGGGGGGCACAGTAAGAGAGGGACAGGAAAGTAAAGTTTGGGGGGCAGGAAGGTACAGTATGAGGAGGCAGAATGGCACAGTACAGTGGTTAGAGGGATACAGTACATGGGGGAGCAGGAGAGCACAGTAGAGGGGGAGGGTAGGTGGACGTAGTATAGGGGGCAGAACTACTCTTTCCAAGTGTGAGACTTTTTCAAAGCCTAGATGTTTATAGAAGGGTCCAAAATCCCAGCAGCACCTTTGGGCTTTCAAAGAGCATACATTGTGCATCTAATTTCCTGTCTACCTATCACATTTCTTGAGTCCATGAAGTGCCAGAACAAGAGAAACAACCACAAAATGGCCCTATTTTGGAAAGAAAACACCCCAAGATATTTTCTGAAAGGCTCAGCGAGTCCTTTAAAAATGTTATATTTTTACCACAATTTTTTGGAAAATGTAAGAAGGAAAATAAAAATGTATTTGTTGACACAAAAGGATCCCTTAATATGATATGTCCAACACACAGTATAAGCATACGTACACCTCAAAACACATTCTGCTACTCCTCCTGCAGCCTAGCCTCCTAGAGGGGCCCAAAATTCAAGGAGCACCTTCATGAATTACACAGGTAGTTTCCTGAGTAACCAACAATTTTTTGAAGCCCTGGAGTACCAAAAGAGTGGAAATACCCACAAAGTGACCACATTTTGGAAAGCAAACCCCCCATGGTATGTTCTAAGAGGCACGTTGAATCTTTCAAAGACAATCTTTTTGCCACAAGTTTTTGCAGAATGAAAATGAAAATGTATTTTTTACACAAATTTGTCAATTAATAAGATATTTCTAACACACAGCATAGGCATACTTTAAATTACTCCTCGATAAACATTCTTATACCCCTTCCAAGTACGGCAATACAACCTGTGTGAGACTTTTCAGGCACCTTCAGGTGTTCTAAGGGCATAAATTACACATCTAATTTCCTGACTACCTATCACATTTTTTGAGACCCTGAAGTACCAGGACAGAAAAAATACCCACAAAATGACCATGTTTTGGGAATCTCTCCTCTGGCCATTGCAAATAAGCAGTCAGATGGGAACTTTTCCAATGTACGTAGATGTACCAGTACATCCTTCCACTCCCGCGCCTCAATGTGTGCCCTCTAGGGCATGCAGCAGTACTCTTTGATTGCTGTGTCCTAAGATAACAGCGGATTGGATATCGGTGTACAGAGCTAATGAAATTGGCCCTGTACCATGTGTGATTGCTGTGACGAATCAGCAGTTAATAAGCGGTTAATAATGTAAAACTTAAAAAAGCAGTAGAAAAGGCAAAAGTTCACATGTTTTCTTCATTCTATCCTAAACTACAAAAATAAATTAATAATATAATCTGCTCTTTGGATCAATTATTCACAAAATCAACAAAAAAAAACAATATACTACAATATTCCAATTATATGTCTGAAAACAAATACCACCAGAAGCATCACTCTAAACCATTGATATGAAATATTTATTGCCCGCAAACAATATTTATGTGCATCTAATTAGTAAATGTAATTGATGAACAGTTGTTTAAATAATATTAATCCCTTATTTTATATCTTATTTTATGTATGTGCAAAACAAATTGCAAAAATAAGATCCACAAAACAGGAAAGTGTCCTCTTAAATGCATAAATTGTAGAATCTCCGAGCAGTGTTACAGTAATTGTTAGACATGTGCAATCCGTTTTGTAACAAATCGAAATCCGGCCGAATCTTTTGGACATTCAGATGCATCCGAATGTCCGAATAAAAAAATAACGAATTTCAACGAAAACTAAAGAAATTATAGAAAGTTTAACAAATGAATTTGACATGATTCGGTAATTTGTTAAAGATATAATGAAACAGAAGGTCAATCAAAGTAAATCTTACAGTCCAATCGGCTGATTCATTTTGTGCTGGAGGTTGGATATTACTGGCAAAGTGCATTCCTGAGAACTGAGTGAGAAGGGTGTTGTATTGTATTTGAGCAGAGGAGAAGAGATATTGTCATTGTGTGTGTTAATAGATTCAATAAACAAACGACTTTCCAAACAACATATCATTATCACGAATCAATATACATACATAAATATCGAATTTCAACTAATATGAAAGAAATTATAGCGGATATAACAAATTAATTCGACATGATTCGAGATTCAGTATAACTAATATCGACACTCTACAGAAATAACCAATTATCTGAAAATGAATTAATGTAACATAACGAATATAACAGAACGAAATTATGTATTTTACGAATGACAACGAGCCAAAACTAAACAACATTTTCCATTGTGCACAAGTCTAGTAATTGTACACAATCCTCTCATGCTCAATAGTGCTTGCTTCCATCAATTGTAAGACAACCACAGTGGACACATGCACTCACCAGATAAAAAGGCCCCTTAATAAAAAGGTATAAATGCATTTGATTTATTTAGCCTCTTACTGCCCTGTTTCTTGAGACAAACTGTGGATAAGAAAGAAGAAAAATGTTTACATGTGAGTTACTAGGTAGTTTAGAACTAAGAGAGAACAAGAGGAACAGTACTAAGTAACAGAGGCTAAAAGGTGTTAACCTTTACCTACTCTATACAAAGTAAAACTCACGTTTGGCATATAAATACTTCTGAATGTGGCCTAGAAAATAATCTAATTTATTAAGGGGGTAAAACATGTTCACTTTTGAAGATATTTTTCACTTTGAAAGTAAATCTTCACTTAGCTTACTGAATATTGTATCAATTCTCTTTGGAAATAAATCACAATCATGTAGAAGGAACCATTCAATTCAAGAGATTTTCTTGGACTTAATTAGATTATTTAGGTCAGCAAAGTGTCACTAAGCTATGTGAAAAATTCCTTGCAGCATGAATTATCACTAAAAGTTAATGTGCTCAACTCTTTTCTTTACATCTCTCTTTAAGTTTATTTAGACCCATATTTTGTTTTGTAGATAGAATAGGGAAAGGTAAGAACCCATGTCTTTTTCATGCCATTTGTGCATATATTATTGAGATTTGCCATTACTTTTTGGCCCTGGGACTATATTTTCCAGACTGAAAACAAAGGTATATCTTTGACATTGCACCAGCCAACCATAAAATTCTTATAAGCATCAGAGCATTCCTTTACATCTATGTTGCTGTTAGAGAATTAACTCCCTGTTTCGTAAAAAGTATCTACACATAAAAGGCAATAGGGGAACCTCTGTATTAGAGTCCTGGACAACATAATTTCCTGAAAGGGGATCTAACTCATCATCACTCTTTGCAATACTAACACCCAAGGCAGAAAGATACAAAACAACACGACAATGTGAGTTTGGAACTTTTGGCGTACCTTCTATAATTGAACCTGGTGCTTGGCTGGGACCAGGACCTTCCTCCTCTGGCTCTGTGTCCTCAACCTAGAGGCAGGAGGTCTGTGTGGTGAGCCATCTTCTGCAGCTTTCTCCTCTTTTACTGTGGAGAAGTTGCTGTCTTCTTCCTGTTGCTCCTCCTCAAAGAACAGGAGGATCTCAGCACAAGACTCCTTCTCCACTTCCACCTGACCAGATGCAGTCATTGGTGTTTGTGGCTGGCAGGGCCACTGATAAGCCCTCCTGTACCTGGCCCAGGCCCCATCAGGTCGAAAGGGAGGCCTGGGCACCTGCCAAACAGTACTGCCTTATTGCCAACTCTTGTGGCTCCCCCTGCAGCTCTGCCGGCTTCGACTCATTTTTCTCCATCTGGCTGTAGTGCAGAGGGATTGGAATCTGTGTGCCCACCCCCCTGCTGTGCTGTCGGGGGCCTCCCTGTGTGCCCCCCTTCCCTGCAGCATTGCCAGCTTCCCTCCTCTCTCGCCAGTGACTGAGGGCACACAGGGTGGAGAGCGGGGAATGTGTGTTAAATATGTCCTATTTACCTGCTCTTCTTTTCTGGAATGAACACAGTGAGCATTTGGCACCGACCACTCACTGTGTCTATTTATCACTGAATCATAGTAAATTGTGTTTACTATGCTTCAGTTTGTGAATGAACATGGAGCCTCAGAGTGCTTCCTATTCATTCACTGTCCAGTGCAGATGAGGCTGCAGAGAAAGGGACTGGGGAATCTCTGCCCCAGTCCCTTTCTCTGTTTCAAATGTGATATCCCCTGATGTTTGATTAAAGGCTCCCCAACAAGACTGTTAAAAAAAGTGAAAAAAAAAAATTCCAACCCCACACACACACACTTCACACCAATTACCCTAAAACTATTTGACTAAAGTCTGTCTTACTATCTAGTAAGTTCCCTATGAAAGGGGCACCGGATTCTGACGTCCCAGGTCCGCCGCCTTGTCGGTGGTGCACACTGCATTTAAAAAGCTAGTTTCTTATTCTTTTATATTTTTATATTTACAGAGAGAGAAAAGGAGAAAGGAGCCTGTAAGCAGGGGGGTATGGAAGAGGTGCCTCAAAACATATACATCTATACTTTTATCTATATTCCTCCCTCCATCCTGTCCCGCCATATGGAGGGATTTTCTCACCATTGCGGGAGAGGATGAAGAGGTACAACAGACATCACACTAAAATCCATTACCCTTAACTCTTTACGCTTATTATTGTGCCTTATAGTCCAAGACCTGTCCTTTTTTTCTCTCTTTCCCTACCAGTGATAGATTATTATTATTATTATTATTATTATATGAGATATATATAGCGCCAACAGTTTACGCAGCGTTTTACAATGTATAAGGGGGACAACACAATTACAGTACAGTTCAATACAAAAGGTACAGGAGGGCCCTGCTCGTAGAGCTTACATTCTAAAGGGAGGGGGTGGTGGTACAAAAGGTAATAGCTGCAAAGAATGATTTGATGGGGGTGGCTCAGGGACAGTTATGTGGGTGTGGGATAGGCTTCCCTGAATAAATTAGTTTTCAGGGGTCTCCTAAAGGTGGACAGGGTAGGGGCTGATCAGACATACTGGGGGAGGGAATTCCAGAGGATGGGAGAGGCTCTGGAGAAGTCCTGAAGGCGAGCATGGGAGGAGGTAACAAGGGAGCTAGAGAGCAGGAGGTCCTGGGAGGAGCGGAGGGGGCGATTTGGGCGATATCTGCAGATGAGGTTGGTGATGTAGATGGGGGCGATGTTGTGAATGGCCTTGTATGTTATGGTTAGCATTTTGAATTTTACACGGTGGGGTAGGGGAAGTTAGATCCACCTAAACTTTGCCACTTATGTTACATGTGATATTATGTCAACAAAAATATTTTTAGTGCATTACCCAAATATCTTCCATATTATATTATATATTATAAAGAGAAGGAAGAGGGAGGAGAGAAAAAAAAAAGAATCTGTTTCATTGAAATGCATGCTGTATCTTATTATTCAAAAAATAACCTTAGGTGTCAAACCCAAAACTCTTGCATATTATATTGCATATTAAGTGAATTTATCAATTACTTTTTTACTCATCACACTCCCTGTTAAAAAACAAAAAAACAAAACCCTAACCAATCCCATGACCCCCCTATTAGTGTCATATCAATTCTCACTAATTTTACTAGTGTAGCATTTTATAACATATTACCAAAAATTGTTAAGTGTCCCCCCCTAGTGCCCTAGTGTCTGCTACCATCTTTGTGTTGTATCATTATGTCATTTGTGAGGGAAAAAAAAAAAAAACCCTAACCAGTCCCATGATCCCACTATTAGTGTCATATCAATACTCATTAATTCTACTAATGTAGCATTTTATAACTTATTACAAAAAATTATTAAGTGTCCCCCCCTAGTGTCTACCACCGTATTTGTGTTGTATCATTATATCATTTGTGAGTAAGGAAAAAAAAACCCTCCTTTCTACGTTTACCCTTCCCCCCTCCCCCTCCCCCTCCCCCTCCTAGTTTATTTAATCTTATTACACCAGCTTCTTCTTTGTTCAGTGAAATCTTATCTAACCATATCACTTCCAACCCCTCCCCCCCCTCATCCCGTGCATAGTTTCTCAAGCCTTTCTAAACACTTTCATATATGAAATTGGCCAGTCCGGTAGATCTGTTTCTGATAAATTAAGAGTTGCTAGAAACTGCGGTAAATCTTCCAAATCGCTGAATGTTGCAATTAGTCCCTCTTTTTGGACTTGTAGCTGAAATGGAAATTTCCATCTGTACTGAAGATTATTTCTTCTGAGTTGTTTCACCAGGAGTTTTAATGCTCTCCTCCGATCCAGAGCGAATTTCGATAAATCTTGGAAGAACAGTAGTGGATCTCCCTCATGTTGGATATTTTTATTTTGACGTACTGCGAGCTAAATTCTATCTTTTATATGGGCATAATGCATCTTGCAGATGACATCCCGCGGTTTACCAGGGTCCAATCTCTTCATTCCCGCCACCCTGTGTGCACGGTCAATTAATAAATCCTTTTCATCCGCATCCAGTATTATTTCCTGAAAGATTTTCTGTAACATTATTATAAGTTCTTTTACACCCACATCTTCCTTTAAACCTCTTATTCTTATTTTAGATCTTCAATTTCTATTCTCTTGTTCATCCAGGCTATTTATTAGTTGATTTATTTGATTCCCTTGTTTTTGTATTTTTTCCTTTACCTTTTTTTTTTTTCTTTTCTCTTTTTCTTTTCTTCTGTGGCTTGTTATGTTGTTCTTTTAGAATTTGAAGCACGATTAAAATATGCTCATATAATATTAGAGGTCTCAATTCAGCAGCAAAGAGGTCACAGGTTCTTTATTCTCTCCATAAACAAAAAGTGGGAGTGATCTCTTTCCAGGAGACGCATTACCGCACAGACCACGTCCCTAATCTACAAAATAGATTCTACACCACATGGTATCATGACTCTTTTATGTATTCTAAATCAAAAGGTGTCTCTATTGCAATACATAAGACAATACCACACCAAGTGCTGGAAGAATGGCGTAATAGAGATGGCAGAGCAATCTTACTCAAACTTATTATATACGGTAAAAAATATTATTTCATCAACATATACTTACCCAATCAAAGTCAGCATAAAGTAGGAACACAACTGATTAGTGAGCTTATGGAAAAGGCAGAGGGAATAACAATAATTGGGGGGGACTTCAATTTTATTTTGGACAAAGAAAAAGATACCACAGCACCCTCATTAATACAGATAGGTAAGGAAAAAAGAAGAAAATTTTTAGAAATGATGGAAAAATACCAGTTGAAGGATATTTGGAGGGTATTACACCCAATGGAAAAAGATTTTACATTCCATTCAAAAGTCCATGGGACATACCATAGACTGGATTACTTTTTGATAAACCAGCTGGGGATGGCGGTGACTCTATCTGCCTAGATAGGTAGCTCGATATGGTCAGATCACGCGCCAGTATTTTTGGTACTGGACCCACTTAAGAATAAAAGCACTAGGGGAAATTGGAAACTCAATGACAACCTGTTATATGATGAGACCTGTGTGACAGAAATAAGGAGGGTAATAACAGACTTTTCACATAACCATATAAAAGACACCACACCTTTGCCGACTCAGTGAGAAGCATTAAAATGTGAGATTCAAGGGTTTTTTATAAAACACGGGGCTAGATTGAAAAAGCTAAAGCGTAATAGAATGACCCAGTTATTAAAAGAGATACCCAAAATAGAAGCTCAACTTAAACAGAATCCAGCACGCAAAGTATTAATAAAATTAACAAGACTGAAAACAGAACTACAAACATTGATAAATGAGCAAACATTACGAATAAGGGACAGTAATAGTTCCCTATACTATCAACAGGGTAATAAGCCAGGTAAACTTCTCGCAAGGACTCTACGCCAGCGGGGGGATGTATTGCCTATTGTGAAAATCATGTCAGAAACAGGGGATATGAGGTATGACCCAAAAGAGATCCTGAAGGAGTTTCAGACCTTTTATACGAAATTATATAACATACCCAATCATGGTGCAAATAGCGATCCAGAGGGGTTCCAAAAAAATATTCATTCTGTTGGCGTTCATTTACCATTATCCACGAGAGTTTTGCTTTTAATAAGTAAAAGGGAACCGAGCAGGACTTCCAAGATTTCGCTATCGAAATTCTGGCCGCCACAAATATAAAGGCTATGAGTCTACACATTGATTTTGATGCCCCCTCCACTGGGCGTCCCAACAGTGCGCGCAGAGGCGATTTAAGAAGATTCACTTGCGTGAGGGAACAAATAAGGTTATATGTTCATATCCAAAATCTCCTCACTTTAGGGCATGTCCACCAGGTGTGGAACATGGCGCCGTCTGTATTACATCCTCTAAAGCACCGGGGGGAGGCCCCTGGGATGAAGGTCGCTATCCTTTCCGGGACCATGTACCATCTCATCAATACTTTATAGTTCGCCTCTATCAAAGAGGTATTAATAATCAATTTAGATGTATTATTTTGCTCCATTCTTCGGGTGATAGGACTGTGTCCACATCTTGTTCCCATTTTTGCATGTAAAATATTTTTTGGAAGGTCGAGGCCAAGATGTTATATATCATTGATATGTGACCCGTGTGCCTATCGAAAGTCCTGCAGAGATTTTCCATTGAGGAAAAAGTAGTGAGATCTGAGGTGCGATTCAGTGTCGCCAAAAAGTGTGCTATCTGTGTGAAAAGTTCCGAATTTGGTGGGTCATATTTTTCCCGTAAGGAAATTTTCTATAAAGCACCTCTATGGTCACAAAAGTCTGCTATACGCATCAAGCCCTTATTAATCCACCATGAGAAATTATTGGGGTGGAGACCCGGGGTGAACATAGCGTTTCCAAATATCGGAGCTAGGGGGGTATGCTGGGATTTGAACTTGTAAGTAGCTGCCAGTCGATCCCACAACTCTAATGAGAATGACAAGCTTGGGCACAAGATTACCGGTCTGTCTTTCGCCTTCATCCACATAAAGTGACTAATCTCTTTGTATAGATATGGAGAGGATTCAATCGACATCCAGAGAGGTTTAGACTGTTGTGTGTGGAATCTGATTAATTGGGACATTTGTGCCGCCTGAAAGTATTTAAGTAAATCAGGCATTCCCAGGCCCCCATTCAATTTTGGGGTATATAGTGTTCGCCTGTTCACCCTAGGTTTCTTGTGTCCCCAGACATAATCCAAAAGCCTATTCTGGAATTTCTGTATGCCTTTTCTTATTATTGCTATCGGAAGAGTCCTGAATAAATATAGCACCTTTGGCAAAACATTCATTTTTACCGAGTACAGCCTTCCAAGCCATGACGGAGGATTATTAGACCATTTTTTGAGATCTTCTAGTATTTTCTTAAAAAGGGGGAGGGGGGTGGTTATGTCTGTACAATGTTGTCAGGGTAGGAGTCAGGTAAATACCTAAGTACAGTAAGGTCTCTCTCTGCCATTTAAATGGGAATGATTGTTGCAGGGCTTGAATTATATGTGTCGGCAAGGAGATCCCAAGTGCCCTGAGATTTAGAGTGGTTTACTTTGAGGCCCGTGAATTCTGTGAAATGTCTCAGTACTATCTGCAAATTGGGCAGGGAGGTGACCGGGGATGAAAGAAATAATAGTATATCATCCGCGAACAATGCGCACTTGTGTTCGCGATCGCCGCAGCGCACTCCCAGTATATTCTGGTGTTCACGAATTTTGATGGCCAGTGGCTCTAGAGCCAAAATAAATAGTAAGGGGGACAAGGGACAGCCCTGTCTGGTCCCTCTGAGTATTTTTATGTTTTGGGATTGATGACCTTTAATTACAAGATTTGCCGTGGGGTCACGATAGATTGTTTTAAGTGTGGTCAGGAATTGCGGTCCAAACCCGTATTTCCTTAGGATAAAAAAAGATAGTCCCAGGATAGTGAATCGAACGCCTTATGTAGGTCTAATGAGACCAATAATGCCCCTCCATCCCAGCCCGTGTTCAAAGCAGAAATGATATCGATAATGCGTCTGGTCTGGTCCGGGGCCTGTCTATGTGGAACGAATCCTGTCTGGTCTGGGTGTATGTATTGTGATATAAACGAGTTCATGCGGATTGTCAATATTTTTGTCAGTATTTTAAGATCAATGTTAATCAACGATATGGGGCGATAGTTCCTGCAGTCTCCGTGGTCTTTATTAGGCTTAGGGATAACATGTATGAAGGCCTTGTTTTCGTGAAGTGGTAAAGGGGACCCTTTTCTTAGTGAATTGTAAAAAGAGCAAAGGTGTGGAACCAGAGTTTCTGCAAATTTGCGGTAATAGTGGCCCGAAAATCCGTCAGGGCCCGGTGATTTCGACGGGTTCAGGGATTTTATAGCTTCCGCCACTTCATTCGCTGTAAACTCTGCCTCCATCACCTCTGTAGGGAGTCATAAAGTTCTGAATAAAACTTATAAAATTCCTGTAATATAAGCTGAGGGTTTTGTGTCACTTGTCCAGTCTGTAGTCTTAATGTGGGAAGCACAGGATTGTATGGTCTAGGGTTGAGTTTTCTTGCTAATACCTGTTGGGTTTATCTCCCATTGTGTAATAGCGATGTTTGGTCCATCTTACATATTTTTCTGCTTTTGTAGTGAGACTTAGGTTTAATGCTGTTCTGGCTACGTCTATCTTGTTCCTCAAGTCTGTGTGTGGGTCGGATTTTTGTGCTCGCATTAGTCTGTACAACTCTTTCTCTTGTTGTTGGATATCTTGTGTGCGTTCCCTTTTGACCTTAGTAGCTAACTGTATTAATTTGCCACGTATGGTAGCCTTGTGGGCTGCCCATATCATCTCTGGGGAGGAGATTGACGACTTATTGTCTTGAAAATATTGTTGTATAGCTTTTTCCACTTCTGTGAATATTATAGGATCGCTCAGCAGCGACTCGTTCAATCGCCAGGTCGACTGACGTGGCTCAGACCAGAGGTCTGATAAAGTAACTTGAACCGCTGAGTGATCCGACCACGCAATGGGAGTTATTTTAGTTGTCAAGATATAAGGCAACAGGGAAGACAGCGTGAGGAGATGGTCAATGCGTGAGTATGTTTTGTGGACATGTGAGTAGAACGTGAAATCACGAACTGTGGGGTGATTGTCCCTCCAGAGATCTATAAGATCATGGCTGTGTAATAAGCGTGCTAACTTATTGCTTTGTTTGGGAGTATGTTTCAAGATCGCTTTTCGGGGGTCTGATTTATCTAGAATCTGGTCCAGGGGGGTATTACTGTCTCCACCTAGTATCACATGTCCCACTAAGTGGGGTGCTATAACTTCCAGCATATTTTGAAAAAAGTTTATCTGACCAACATTGGGGGCGTAATAGGAGAGAAATGTGACCACGCTCTCGTCAATCTTACCAGCAACCATGATGTAACGACCCTCTCTGTCTCTTATCACATTAGTGGGTGTAAAGGGGACCCGTTTGGCACAAACAGCTACTCCTCTTTTTTTGTCTGGTCTGTTAGACAAGAAAACTGTCGGATATCTTGCACTGAGGTATTTTGGGGCTGAGGTTCGTGAAAAGTGTGTCTCCTGTATAAACAGGATGTCTTCCCCCATCTTGTGGTATTGTTGGAAAGCCTTGGTCCGTTTTATGGGGGAGTTCAAGCCCTGTGCGTTATGTGTCATTATAGTGTAAATAGGTTTTTTCCTACCCATCATGGTGTTTATTTGGAAGGCTGTACTCACGTTTTAGATGTCTCAAGATGTCTGGTTGGAAGTCTTCAGAATTATATTCGTGGATCCTTGCGTGGGGTAGGAGTGCATCCAGGGAGGAGGTGGGATAAAGGGAAGGAAAAGAGACAGAGTTAGAATTATCGAAACATTTATAATGAAGCATTAGGTTTAATTATTTTAACTAATAGAACCCATGGAAAAAAGAGAGTTCCAAGAAATAAAAAGAAAAAAGGAAAAAAATCAAATAAAGTAGAAAGGGCGCCAAAAAGGCACCTGCACACCGCATCGCAGTGTGACTGCAGGGGTTGTAGTTCCCCTGTGTAGTAGTCGTGAAGTTGTCTCCCCTATACAGTAGAGACAAGTTCACCTGAACCA
The DNA here is from genome assembly GCA_037952925.1 of Lithobates clamitans. Classification (NCBI taxonomy): domain Eukaryota; kingdom Metazoa; phylum Chordata; class Amphibia; order Anura; family Ranidae; genus Lithobates; species Lithobates clamitans. The sequence goes on from JBBGZY010001544.1 coordinate 577,730, forward strand.
AGTGGCATGTGGTTCACCTCCGGCTCAGATTTTTTTATCGTCAAGGGGGGACGAACGGGTCCACCCATCATTAGATTGTAAGAGAGAGAGAGAAAAAAAATCTCTCTCTTTTCTCCTTTTTTTTTTTTTCCTACTCAGGGATCGAACAAAAAGAAAAATAAGAAAAAATTCAATAGAGAAAATTTGAATAGCAGCCATCATCCCATCTGGGAAACATTTTTAACCTAACTTATAACCTCAAATAGTGTCTACTTTTAAGTCAGTGTAGAACAGGAAACTCAGGAACTACCAGATACAAATATCTGGATTTTCAAATGTGGTTGCCAGCCACCAATGTGGATCACGGTCCCTTGGACCTAATTGTGAAGTGATTGCCTTAGGCTGGCTTCAGGTGCCCGATGGGGAGTTCCTGGCTCTTGATCTTTTCTGCTGGGACCACAGGGGGGAAACAGGTCATCCCTCGTCCATCCGGGCGCTGGTCTCTTGCGGTTCTGAGGAGATAAGTCCCAAATCCTGGAGAATAGCTTCCCCTGTCTGGAAGGTAGCAAAGGAATGGGATTTGCCTTTGTAGGAAAACGACAGTCTAAATGGGAACAACCACCTGTATTTAATATGTCGAGCGATGAGTTGGTTGAGGAGCGGCTTCAATGCTCTCCTTTTCTGGATCATTATCTGGGCTATATCCACGAAGATCTGGATCGGGTATCCTGAAATATTTATGTCTCCTTGGTTTCTTGCCTCTTGCATAATTTTTTCCTTAATACGGTAGAAATGAGGCTTCACTATCACATTGCGTGGTAAACCATCCGATCGAGGGGCTGTCAGGGCCCGATGTACTCTGTCTAGTTCTAACTGATGAGGGGCAATGTCTGGTATTAATTGTTTCATTAAGGTGTGAATCGATTCTTCTAGATCCATTTCCAATTCTGGGAGGCCTCGCACGCGGAAGTTATACCTCCTTGATCGGTTTTCTAAGTCCTCGATTTTTGTGTTTGCTTGATCCAATTGATCCTGTAAGGATATGATCATTTTGGAGTTTTGGTTCACACGTTTTACGGTCCCGTCCATCTTGGATTCGATCGTGTCCAGCCTCTCTCCTATGTTTTGAAAATCATCTCTCATTCCTGTGATGATTATGGTGCATGCTTTGGATAGTTCCTGTTGCAGGAGTGCTGAAAATCTAGCAAGGAGTACTGTGTCTCCTGAGTATCCCTCTGTGGGTGCAGGTGGTTGTAAGGAAGCCGCACTGTTTTGGCTTAGAGCTATTTCAGCGATCTCTGCCATATGTCTGTCCATGGAGGATGCTGGGGAGTCAGTGAATAGGGGTCTGTCTAGGGAGCCTGACAGGGGGGATAGCTGTGGCTGCTCGCTTTGTGGGGATAAAGGCCCCTCCTCGGATTGAGATGAGAAGGGGTCCCTGTGTACTTCTGCCAGGAAGGTGGTTGCTGGGCAGCGTATCACAGCCTGCTGTTTCTGACCTCCCCCATAAGGAGTATCTCCTGTAGCTGACGCCATCTTGGGCTGGGGGGGCCTGTGCTGTGTCTGCGGACTGACCTGTGCTGTGGTTCCCCGGTTCGTCTGATGAGTTGTCCAATTCTGGTGGATGGCTGGGGGGCTGCTGTGCTCTGTATTCCCTTTGGCTGGCTGTGCTGTATTCTGCGGGGTTTGCTTCTGCGCGCCGCCGCGTGCAGTGTCTCCCTTCCCCGGCGCCATTTTAGGTGAGGAGGAGGGCTGCTGCTGCTGGGCCCTGGAGGCCCAAGTCATTCGGGGGGGTTTGTAGCTGTTTTTAGTGTTCCCCGCCGCTCTCCGCTGCATCATCTGCTCCCGAGTGTCGTTATGAAGGTCGGGTGGCGGTCCGATCGTCCCTTAAAGCTCTTTATCTAGCTTTCTAGCCTGAGGTGAGCGGAGCCCAGTCAGTTCATGACCGCTCTCGGCGCCGCGCGCATGCGCACTTGCCAAAACATTTCTTAAATGGAAGAGATGTGAAGATACCAGACCAGGATAGTGGAAACATTGGAAGAGAATAGACTCCTCCCATTAGAGGCTATGGGTGTGGAACATAAAAAAAAAATGGATGCAATATGGGCTACTCCAACGGTATATTTCATCTCTAATAAAGGAGGCCGTAATAGATACCCCTAACAGCTCTGGAAAAAATTCTCTTACAGGAACATAGACCCATCCACACATTATCGAAGGTTTATAAATATTTGATTTCAGAAAATAAAGGACAGGAGGTACCTTATGTCAAGAAATGGGAGGTGGAGCTAGGAATGGTAATCCCCAGGGAAACATGGGAAAAGGCAATGATAGTAACCCATAAACTTTCAATATCTGCCTAACATCAGGAAAGAAATTATAAAATCTTAGCTAGGTGGTATAGGTGTCCTGTGGATTTACACAAAATAAATCCCGATAATGAGGATGTCTGTTGGAGGTGTCAGGAAGCTCAGGGTACAATGTCACATATCTGGTATTATTGCTCAGAAGTCCAACCTTTTTGGCAAAAAATATTTGAGATTTATAGAGCCATGACCGGGACTGAATTATATCCAGAAATACAAGTCGCAGTACTATCTATGATCCCGGGATCGGTGAAAAACATAAAAAAGGGACTATTGAAATATTTCTTGACAGCAGCACAAACTATTATAGCAAGAAAATGGAAAAGCACAAGTATGCCCCTGGTGGAGGAGTGGGAATGTGAGATGGCGGAAATGCGTGCCCTGGAGGAAAGAATGGGGATGGAAACGGGACTAAAAGAACAAATATTAAGAACATGGGCTAGATGGGAAGAATTTAGGGCCTCCTCGCGGTTACTGAGGACGATTTAGAAACCTAATGGAGCATAATGGGAGGGGACTTTCTCCCCCTTTTTTTTTTTTTTTTGTTTGTTTTTTTTTGTTCGTGATTGTGAATGTTCTTGAGTGAATGGGGTGGGGGTAGGGGGGGAAGGGGGGAAGGTATAATAGTATGGGATTCACATCCTTGAATTAATGTGGTAATGAGTTAAAAGAAATTTGGATAATGTTTTCATAAAGAAATATAGGATCATTTAATGTCTTGGATGGAACATGTTTTATAACCAGTTGTAAAATAGTTTTGATAAATAAAGATTATATTAAAAAAAAGTGAAAAAAATAGGGGACTCTGTCAAGTAGGCTGTACAGCAGCCCCGTATAGCTAGGAAAGAAAAAGGACAAAAATAAAGAATTTTGACCTGTCAATTACTATCTATGTTCTTAATTTTGAGAGAAAAAAGAATAACAAGAAACAACAAAGGCTAGATAATATAAGAACTTAGAAGCACATAGAAAAGGTTAATTGTAACACCCTCTTACAAAATGTATTAAATCATTATTTGGATGGTAGCTATCTCCATTGAAAATAGCCAAGGAAATCAGGCTTTCTCTTAGGCCGCTTTCACACTGGGGCGGGCGTTGATGGTAAAACGCTGCTAGTTGTAGTGGCGCTTTACCGTCATTTTAGCGGCGCTATTCTGTCGCTAGCAGGGCACTTTTAACCCCCGCTAGTGGCCGAATAAAGGGTTAAATGTTCCCGTGCAGCGCCGCTGCCGAAGCACTTTGTAGACGCTTCAGCAGCGGTGCCCATTCATTACAATGGGCAGGAGCAGTGGGGGAGCGGTGTGTACACTGCTTTTCTACCACCCCAAAGATGCTGCTTGCAGGACTTTTTTTTAACGTCCTGCCAGCGCGTTGCCCCAGTGTGAAAGCACTCGGGCTCTCACACTGGAACTGCAGGGGAGGTGTTTTTCAAGCACTTTACAGGCGCTAGTTGTGTTCTTCTGATCCTATTAATACCACAGGCAGGCAGCTACAGTATTTACAGTTAGTGTAGTGCGTCCTCTGCACAGTGTGCACCTAACACTACCTGGAGACAATTGCTGTTGTTCTGCTCCTATTAATACCACAGACAGGCAGCTACAGTATTTACAGTTAGTGCACTGTGTCCTCTGCACAGTGTGCACCTAAAGCTACCTGAAGAAAATTAGTGGTGTTCTTCTAATCCTATTAATACCACAGGCAGGCAGCTACAGTATTTACAGTTAGTGTAGTGCATCCTCTGCACAGTGTGCACCTATAGCTACCTGGAGACAATTGCTGTTGTTCTGCTTCTATTAATACCACAGGCAGGCAGCTACAGTATTTACAGTTAGTGCACTGTGTCCTCTGCACAGTGTGCACCTAAAGATACCTGAAGAAAATTAGTGGTGTTCTTCTGCTCCTATTAATACCGCAGGCAGGCAGTTATAGTATTTACAGTTAGTGTACTGTGTCCTCTAGACAGTGTGCACCTTAAACTACCTGAAGACAATTGCTGGCTTTCTCATACTAATAATACTACAGGCAGGCAGTTGATTCTGCTAGCTGCAGTATCAGTAAATATATACATCCCAGCTTTGTGCAGCTACATCTCACTGCAGGCCATTAGTATGTCTGGAAGGCCAACAAGGAGAGGCAGACAGTCACAAGCCAATAAAAGAGAGCAAGCAGGCTCTGTGTCTAGAGGCAACAGTGCTGGTCGTGGAGACAGTGCATCCTCATCATCATGTGGCCGTGGGACATGCTTGTCGTTTTTTTCGGCAGCTGGCCATGTTGAGCCGCAACATGTGGAAGAAATATAAAAGAGAAAAGGTGCAGCGCAATAAACGTCCATAACATATTATAAATTCCACCACGTGACAGACTATTAGCAGCCAGAGTTCATGTTGTGAAAATCCTCCACCATCTGTACACTGCTCTTACCGGATCAGATGGACCATTTGAGTGAACAAAATGGTCAAACACGCTTGTTACCCACTCATGGGGGTGCAGATGTTGGATCCAATGGCAAACACAGCAGGAGATGATGGTAGATGAAACGAATATAAGGAAGACAAAAAGTGGACACACTCTTAGTGTACACTGTAAAAGTTCTTTATTATATAAAAGTCTTAATTAAAACACCATTTACTGAGCGCAATGACAGCAATCGGATCACTTCAACAACTGGTGTATATAATCAATGTAATCCGTATATCTTAGATATCATATGAATGGCCTGTGGGAATCAGCAACATGCGGAAGACTTGGTAGAGTGGATGACCAAGCCATCCTCATCCTCCTCATCCTCTCTCACCCAGGCTCAGGGTACTTTGTCTGGCAAAGCAGCTGCCAACGTGGCCTCTTCCCTCGGCTCAATGGCATCAGTCACTCCTTCCCTAGCCCCACCATGTCCTCCTGAGCAGTCCCCCGAACTGTTTGACCACAGTGTTGGGTACATGCTCCAGGAGGATGCCCAGCGTTTTGAAGGCTCCAATGATGGTACCCAGCTAGAGGAAGGCAGTAATGTGAGCCCAGAGAGAGGGGGTGCCCAAGAAGGACAGCAATCTGGCAGTCATGTTCCCCCAGCTGCAGCATACTGCCAGCTTTGCTCCAGTGATGAGGAGGGAGGGGATGATGAGGTCACTGACTCAACGGGACAGGGCAGTCAGCAGTAAGGTGCATATTACCACTGACTCATGGTCTTGCAAGCATGGACAGGGACGTTACCTATCTTTCACCGCGCACTGGGTGACTCTTCTGGCAGCTGGGAAGGATGCAGGACAGTACTGTTGGAGGTTGTTCTGCCACCATGCCTCCAAAATACTACTAGTGGTGATTCTGCCAAGCCTCTCTCCTCCACCCCCTCCTCTTCTTCTTCCTCCATGGCCTCTTCCTGTGCTGATTTGACTTCGGAACCAGCGGTGCTCCGTAAGCATTCAAGGGGCTATGCAAGCACACAGGCCAAAAGATGCCATGCGGTGCTTGAGCTGGTGTGCTTGGGGGACAGGAGCCACACTGGGGCAGAGATTCTGTCAGCTCTGCAGGGGCAGGTTCAGTGGTGGTTGACGCCACGCCAACTTAAGGCAGGTATAGTGGTTTGCAACAATGGCACCAACCTCCTCTCCGCCATCCGACAGGTACAACTGACCCATGTGCCCTGTTTGGCTCACGTCCTTAACTTGATGGTGCAGCGGTTCTTGGTCAGGTACCCGGGCTTACAGGATGTCCTGAGGCAGGCCAGGAAAGTCTGTGTGCATTTCCGCAGGTCATATAATGCCAGTGCTCGGCTGGTGGACCTCCAAAGGGAATTTAACCTGCCCAAGAACCGCCTAATCTGTGACATGCCCACCAGGTGGAACTCAACGTTGGCCATGCTGCAGCAGCTGCACGCACAGCAGAGGGCCATCAATGAGTACCTGTGCAACTATGGCACCAGGAAAGGGTCAGGGGAGCTTGTTTTTTTGGGCCATAATCAGGGATGCATGCACTGTCCTGTCACCATTTGAGGAGGCCATGAGGATGGTGAGCAGTGACAGTGCATGCATCAGTGACACTGTCCCCCTTGTCCACCTGTTGGAGCACACGCTGCATGGAATAATGGACAGGGCACTTGAGGCAGAACAGAGGCAGGAAGAGGAGGACTTCCTTAGCTCTCAAGGCCCCCTTTATCCAGACAGTTTTCACACAGGAGGAGGACGAGTAGGAGGAGGAGGAAGAGGAGGATTGTGTCAGCATGGAGGTGGAGCTTGGCACTCAGCATCAGCAGCAGTCTTTAAGGGATCATTTACAGTCCCAAGAAACCCATGGACTTGTACGTGGCTGGGAGGAGGTGGCTGCGGATCATGTCGTCCTTAGTGACCCAGAGGACTCCGGACCGAATGCCTCAGCAAACCTACGCTGCATGGCCTCCCTGATCCAGCAAAGCCTGCAGAAGGATCCCCGTATTTGTGGTATCAAGGAGAGGGATCAATACTGGCTGGCAACCCTCCTTGATCCACGTTACAAGGGTAAGGTTGCGGACCTTATCTTGCCATCGCAGAGGGAGCAGAGGATGAAACATCTTCGGAGGCCTTGCAGAAAGGTCTGTGTAACGCGTTCCCAGAGACTGGGAGGTTACAAACTCCTGTTCCTGGACAACGTGTTGCTGAGGCTTCAGTCAGTCGAATAAAGAGCGGTGGAGAAGGTGGCCGTCTGACTGATGCGTTCAGACAATTTTTTAGTCCGCAGCCCCAAGTATGATCAGTTCCAGCAACCATCGCCAGCGTCTGTTTTACATGGTGCAGGAATACCTAGGGGCAAGATCTGACTTGGACACCTTTCCCACCGAAAATCCTCTGGGTTACTGGGTCTTGAGGATGGATCACTGGCCAGAGCTTGCACAGTATGCAGTTGAGCTACTGGCCTGTCCTGCATCCAGCATTCTTTCAGAACGCACATTCAGTGCTGCTGGAGGTTTTGTAACTGATCACAGGGTGCGCCTGTCCACCGACTCGGTCGATAGACTGACCTTCATAAAAATGAATCAGTCTTGGATCACCACCAGCTACCAAGCACCTGATGCTGATGTAACCGAATAATTTTTTTTTGAAATGTCAGATCCCTTCAAGACTGCCTATGCTGATGCTGAGTGACTATCCTGTTATGCTGAGTGACTAGCCTCTTCCTCCTCAATGATAGCTTGTAAGAATATTTTTGGTTCTGGGCGCCGCCACCAGTGGCTAAGGCCCAATTTTTCAACCCCTGTTTAACAGGGGCGTGTAATTACAATTCTTGATGCAATATTTTGCAAGGAGGGTTCAATGCTGCACTCAACTAGAGTATTTGTGAGGGCTTGCAGTGTTGTGGCACCACCACCAGTGCCTAAGGCCCAATTTTTCAGCCCCTGTTTAACAGAGGCATGTAATTACAATTTTTGATGCTATACTTTGCAGCAGGGCTTGTTCCTGCACCCCAATTAGAGTATCTGTGTGGGGTTGCAGTGTTGTGGCACCAGTGCCTAAGGCCCAATTTTTCAGCCCCTCTTTAACAGGGGCGTGTAATTACAATTTTTGATGCAATACTTTACAGGAGGGCTCATCCCTGCGCTCCAACTAGAGTATCTGTTAGGGGTTGCAGTGTTGTGGCACCAGTGCCTAAGGCCCAATTTTTCTGCCCCTGTTCAACAGGTGCATGTAATTACAATTCTTCATCTAATATTTCACAGCAGGGCCCATTCCAGCTCCCACCAAGAGTAACTGTGAGGACTTACAGTGTTGTGGCACCAGCACCACCACCACCACCACCAAAGGCCCAATTTTTCTGCCCCTGTTCAACAGGTGCATGTAATTGCAGTTCTTGAGCTAATATTTCACAGCAGGGCCCCTTCCAGCGCCCACCAAGAGTAACTGTGAGGACTTACAGTGTTGTGGCAACAGCACCACCACCATCACCAAAGGCCCAATTTTTCTGCCCCTGTTCAACAGGGGCATGTAATTACAATTCTTGATCTAATATTTCACAGCAGGGCCCTGTGAGGGCTTACAGTGTTGTGGCAACACCAACACCTAAGGCCACAATTTCTGCAGAGTATATAGGGCAGGCCCCTAATTTATAACATCCAACTTACAAACGACTCCTACTTGCAAACGGAAGGAGACAACAGGAAGTGAGATTAAATCTACTGCTAGGAAGGGAAATTCTCTCCTGTAAGAGTTAATATGGGAAAATGTGTCTCCTTTCCAATCCTTGTTTCACTAAAAACCCCAAATTGTCAAAAAACATTTGTCATTTGGACAGAAAGTGAGGTAAAATCTTCTGAAGAGGTGCACAGGCAAAACAAATGTCACAGGGGTGATAACCCTTCCCTATGTTTTCCAAAAAGCTTAAAAATAGATTTTTTTTGGCTGGAGCTACACTTTAAAAATGTACCAGTTCAAAATTACAAACAGATTCTACTTAACAACAAACCTACAGTCCCTGTCTTGTTTGTACCACCTGTATACTGCTGTTCAGAGGACCTGGGGCCTCACGCCTTTCCTTTTTTTAATTTGGGTGCTGGGTTCCCCTTAATATCCATACAAGACCCAAAGGGCCTGGTAATGGACTGGGGGGGAACCCATGCTGTTTGTCTCACTGATTTTCATCCATATTACCGGGACCGGACATTACATTAAAGCCGTAAGCAGTTTTAAATGACTTTTATTCCTTTAAAAATGTCATTTTGTGCAGGGACTGTTCTAAGCACGGGATACACGCGCCACTTTACAGGCATACTATAGACACCCCCCAGGTACGATATTTAAATTAATATTTCACTTTTTTTTTCACTTTAAGCATCATTAAAATCACTGCTCCCGGAAAAACTGTCGTTTTTAAAACTTATTTTTGCATTGATACATGTCCCCTGGGGCAGGACTCGGGTCCCCAAACCCTTTTTAGGACAATACCATGCAAATTAGCCTTTAAAATTAGTCCCATAGACTTCAATGGGGTTCTAACGTTCGTGCGAATTTTCGGTCCGTTTGCAGGTTCTGGTGCGAACCGAACCGGGGGGGTGTTCGGCTCATCCCTAATCTCCACCATCTCTACAAAGGCCTTAAATCATCTCCTCGGGGATCGTGACGTTTCTGGCTCCGGGCTTTCCTCCTCCTCGTTGCTGTAATTAGCTGCTCTGTCTCCGCCATGTGCTATTCCCCACTGCGCCGAACGAGAAGGGGGCGGGGAATAGACTAGAAAGAACGTCAGGGGTGGGCAGAGTTTCACGCATGTGCAGTGTATATAAAGCGTAACACGCGTGCGTAGTACGTACGATCTGTGAGCTGAGGAAGGAGTATAGGAAGCCCCGATCATGATAACAAAGGTAACATTTAAAACTTGGGCCTATACTGCTTAGAGATTGAGGCCTATATTGGGACAAGATTAGGAGACTTTAGCCTGACATCAGGGTTTGTCTTGTGTTGTGTATTGCAGATAAAATGGATGGCTTCAATGACCACAACTTCCTCCCCCTGTTCATAGACAAGTACAGGGAGCTTCCCTGTTCGTGGCAGGTGAAACACCCACAATATAATCATAAACAAAAGAGGCAGGCAGCGCTGGAGAAACTGCTGGAGTTGGTGAAGCCGGTGGTCCCCCACGGCAACCATCCCCTATTTAAAAGCCAAAATTGGTAGCCTGAGGAACACTTATCTTAGGGAGCGCAAGAAGGTCCAGGATTCCCAGAGATCCGGAGCTGCAGCAGATGACGTTTATGTCCCCAGGCTCTGGTACTATGAGAGACTGTGATTTCTGTCAGACCAGACTGAAGTCAGGCAATCCCTCTCAACCCTTCCTTCCACTCTTCCTTCCAACCTATCTTCCACCCCAGCAAATGATGTTTACTAGATGTTGTTATTGATCACTAATTGCTGATTTAATAAAGTGTTTTACATATCAATAGACAGTAGTGGGCAAAAATAATTGGGACAAGAAAAATGCTGGGCTCACAATGATAGTCTTTTATATTTCTTAACATTCAATTTGCAACAATCATTAGATGAAAATTGTATGTGAATGATGAAGAAAAAAATAAAACTATATCCCTTTTTCATACACAGGAAGACCTCAGCCAGGAGGAGACTGTGGAATGTGGCACACAGGAGGAGGCTGTGGAATGTGGCAGCCAGGAGGAGGTGACGGTAAGTGGCAGCCAGGAGGTGGCAGGGCCCAGTAGGAGCCTCACAGAATCACAGGTTCCTCCCCTCCGCCTTCCAAACAAAAGAACCAGGAAGGGGAGTAACGTGGAGGATTCAGCACTCAGGCTGATTCAGGAGGCTTCTGCGTCCCTCATAGCCACCCCCACTTGTGAAGAGGCCTTTGCCTGCAAGGCTGCCACCAAACTGCAGGACACGGAGGAGGGCCAACGCCTCATGTGTGAGGACATCCTTTATAAAACATTAACTAAGGGGGTGAGGGGCGAAATTACACCCAATACCCACCTGTGTGAGTTACATCATCCTCCTCCTCCTCCTGCCACAACTCCACCACCACAGACACAGCGTGGAAGGAAGAGTGGAAGGAAGACAAGAAAGTGATGGCCTAGGTTCAGTTTGGTCTGACAAAAGATGCAGGCTCTTGTATGACCATAGCCTGGGGACATGTATGTCATCTGCTGCTGTTCATGATCTCTTGGACTTCTGGACCAGATTGCACTCCCTTATATATGGACAACTCAGGCCACCAATTTTGCATGGAAATAATTGATGTGTGCCCTGGGGCCAAAGGCTTCGCCAATTTCTGCAGTTTCTCCAGTGTTGCCTCCCTCTTTCTTTGGTTAGGACCCCTTAATAAATTTTTGGTTTGTTTTATCATACTCGCCTATGTGTGTTTTCCTTCAAAAAGGACATTTTGTTTGTGAGGAGGCAGGTACATTTCAAAACTACAATGTGAAATTAACAAGAGACACCAACACCAAGCAACCTCCTTGAGATTAAATAATACAAGATAATAATGGTGTCATGATAACTTAACACACAAAACACACCCAAAACTATTCTGGAGTTAAAAAAAAAAAATAACACAAGATCAGGATTTAAAAAAAAAAAAAATGAATCTAAAACATCAAAAAAATTTTTTTTTTCGGTAGATGTGACAAATAAAAATATTATATTGATGATAAAGAATAAAGAAACAAGTTTGTGAGAAGTGTGTGTGAATATGAGCAGCAAAACAACTTCATTCTTCTAGCATTATAAAGAAGAAGAGAGTGCGCTGCATTAAAAAATTTAAAACATTGCAGCGTGACGAAAGTGCTATACCCATTACAAATGCTAATTTTACCAGACCGTCTCGGAATTTATTCTAAGCATGCGTGGCACTTGCGTCGGAATTGTCCACACACGGTCGGATTTGACGCGAACGGATTTTGTTGTCGGAAAATTTTATGGCCTGCTCTCAAACTTTGTTTCGCAAATTCCGATGGAAAAAGTCCGTTGGAGCCCACACATGGTCGGAATTTCCGACAACAAGCTCCGATGGCACATTTTCCGTCAGAAAATCTGACTGTGTGTACAGGGCAAAAAACCTTGGATTGAGAGTAACTTGGTTTGAGAGCGTTTTGTAAGACAAGCAAAATTTTCTGATAAATTTTGACTTGATATACAAGTAGCGTCATGTCACAACTGGGTATAAAAGAGAAGCGAGGTGCCTCTAAGTGTAGCAATAGGGTTACATTTAATGAAGGTATAACATTTAGCAACTCACATGTCTGATGATTAAAACAGGCACATCCAATTATGCAGGCATCCGGGTAAAGTTGTCCACATAAACCATCCTCCACACCACCATCTATGTCATCCCTTCCACGTTGCGCTCCATGAGCGCTTCAAGCCTTGCTTTCAGATCGCTCTACTGCAGGGTAATTTTCCTGGCCATGATTGCAGACTGACAGCGGTGAGAGCCGGTGGTGCGGAGGACGGACTATGTAGACAGCTTTACTCTGGATGCTGGTATATGGACAGTAGATGTGCCTCTTTTAATCATCATCCATGTGAGTTGCTAAATGTTGGATCTTCATTAAATGTAACCATATTGCTACACTTAGAGGCGCCTCTCTTCTCTTTTATACTCTAGTTCCTGCTGGATTTTGCTTCTAATCCCCTTGTGGAGGCTGCCATTTGTGGATGGACATTTTATGGTTACACAATCTATCACATTGCTATAATATTTTTATATAGACTATAAACTGAAGGACTTATAAATAAATGGTTGTGGAAGGAATCATCTGAGATTCCATTATTTCCTATGGGGAAATTCGCTTTGATATAAGAGTGCTTTGGATTACAAGCATGTTTCCGGAACAAATTATGCTCGCAATCCAAGGTTGTACTGTATTATCTGCAGTTCTTACCTAAATTTTGAGAACCTCTATAGTAGGAATAAGTATCTCACAAAAGTGAGTACACCCTCACATTTTTGTAAATATTTTATTTTATCTTTCATGTGACAACACTGAAGAAATGACACTTTGCTACAATGTAAAGTAGTGAGTGCACAGCTTGTATAACAGTGTAAATTTGCTGTCCCCTCAAAATAACTCAAAACACAGCTATTAATGTCTAAACCACTGGCAACAAAAGTGAGTATACCCTTAAGCGAAAATGTCCAAATTAGGCCCACCAAACTGTCAATATTTTGTGTGACCACCATTATTTTCCAGCACTGACTTAACCCTCTTAGGCATGGAGTTTGCCATGGAAACAGTTTGCCACTGGAGTCCTCTTCCACTTCTCCATGACGACATCACGGAGCTGGTGGATGTTGGAGAACTTGCAGCAAATGGACACTGTTATACAAGCTGTACACTCACTACTTTACATTGTAGCAAAGTGTAATTTCTTCAGTGTTGTCACATGAAAAGATATAATAAAATATTTTTTTTAAATGTGAGGGGTGTACTCACTTTTGTGAGATGCTGTATATAATAATGGATAGATTGAGGTCAGGTATGCCTGGAGGGAGCCCACTCTTCCTTAAAGGCACAGGGGTACGCTGGACAGTCAGGAAATAGCACAATAGCAGCAAAGGTGTCCAGTCCGCCCCCTTGCCAAATAACCAACAGTACAAACAAACGGCAGCTGCCCCAACTTATAACTGGCCTCAACAGCAAGGAGCACATGGAAAAGCGATGCATGTCAAACAACAACAAAGAAAAATTCCCAGCTCAACTTACCAGCCAGCCTACAACACACCAAATTGTAACAATCCGCATTAAAAACTGGGGTTTAGTGTGCACACCTTTGCAAATACATGCATAAGCTATAGAAGCCACGTCAAAGAACCCCAGTATTATCTGCAGTCCTAACTATACATTTTGAGAGTTTGCATAGTATGAGCACATATAAAATAATGGATAGATTAAGGGCATGTTTGCCTAAAAGAGCCCACTCCCCCCCCCACACACACACAACTGTGGGGGCTTGATGTGTATTTTATGGATAGTGTATTTATAAATGTATGTTCACTTTTTAAAATGAAATCTTGTAAACAAGAAGTAAATATAGTGAAGCTGTGTGCACTATGAATACGGAAGTATGTGTATTGCATAAGGGAACACAGCTTCATTACTAAACGTATGTTTACTTTCCTAAGTGAACAGTCTCCATTTCTAACCCAACCCATATGTACATTTTCTAGAGAAGACTGGATAGTAGAACAAGTAACAACCATACACTCTGTAACACCTGCTCTTGCTGCACGGTTGAAAATGCTCCATTCTCATATTATCAAAGTAGGTAAGCCAAGACGCTGATAAAATTTCAGCAACCATATTTGTCTATCACAGTAACAAGTACACATTTTTTTAAGGTATACTGAGTCTTGATCTCTAGAGACCGAACATCGTGCACTTAATGTTTAGACATCAAAAATAATTACAATACTCTTGTACAATGCCCATGTTTTGTATTTATTGCTGGAACAATAAGGCTGTTTTATTGCTATTGTCTAATTATTTGCCCTTTTCATTGTTCTTGCTTTGTTATCATGATTTATTACAAGCACCTCTATTTATCTATTCTTCACATGCTATGTTCAGAACAAGATTTAATTTCGCTGAGATATCTGTTTTGGGAGATTATTGAATATACTGCATAACACAATGCCCAGAAGTACCTATTAGGAAAAATAATTTCTGACATTTGTTATGTTTTAGCTAATACATAAGTCATGAATAAAAAAATGGTTAGATTAATTGCATAAAGTGTCCTATATTGTAGAGGTATAAAATAAATATACACTAGATATTGTTAAAGTGACTCCTTCCTTACCTAAATTAATGTAATGTAGCAACTAAGGATGAGCGTTGAACATCGGGTGTTCGCCTGTTTGCCGAAGCAGCAATTTCGAAAGCCGCGGAACACCATTAAAGTCCATGGGATATTAGCATGAAAAACCAAAAGTGCTAATTCTAAAGGCTTATATGCAATTTATTGCCATGAAAAGTGTTTGGGGACCTGGATCCTGCCCCAAGGGACATGTATCAATGTATCAATGCAAAAAAAAGTTTTAAAAACGGACGTTTTTTCGGGAGCATTGATTTTAATAATGCTTAAAGTGAAACAATAAAAATGAAATATTCCTTTAAATATCACGCCTGGGGGGTGTCTATAGTATGCCTGTAAAGTGGCACATTTTTCCTATGTTTAGGACAGTACCACAGCAAAATGACATTTCTAAAGTAAAAAAAGTAATTTAAAACTGATTGCGGCTGTAATTAATTGTCAGGTCTCGGCAATATAGATAAAACACTTTGAAAAAAACGGCATGGGTTCCCCCCCAGTCCATTACCAGGCCCTTTGGGTCTGGTATGAATATTAAGGGCAGCCCCGAACCAAAAATGTAAAAAAAAATGGCTTAGGGGTCACCCCCAATATCCATACCAGACCCTTATCCGAGTACGTAACCTGGCAGGCCGCAGGAAAAGAGGGGGTGCTGAGAGAGCGTCCCCCCCTCCTGAACCTTACCAGGCCACATGCCCTCTGTTAGGGTTTTGGCCAACTGGTCAACTGGTCAACTGGTCAAGTGCGCCCCCAAACCTTTTCCTTGCTCGAGCTGAACTTAGACATCAAGAAGGCCTCTTCAATCGATTGGAAAAATGAGTGATATGAACGACACCACACAATTCAGTTGGATATCGAAAATATGTCTTTATGTTTTTCTTACCCTGGTATATATGATAACAATTCAATATACATCATAAGGGGCAAACCAAGGGGCGGTCCCTTAGCTTATCCAATCACAAGAGTACAAGTATCAAAAGTTACATGGTATATGGCATATAGAAAAAGACAATGACATTTCTGCTAATGACGTGCTTAAAAAGTACCTAACAAAAAATACCCCAAAGTTTCCTTATCAAAAAATATATATATTTCTTAGCTTAATTCCGAGAAAAGGGAGTAATATAGAAATAACCTTTAAAGGTACTTTCGATAAGGTGCCTTCTGGCATTAGGCCCAGACTTGCGGTGGGATGTTCTGACTTATTCTCGTACATATTCTAAAGAACCTGTCAAGTTTCTATTTTGCAGACAGCTCGCACAATAAAATTTCCATTTAAACATTGTCAAAGCCTTGCATAACACAAAAAGCGTTTCACCCATCTTGTATAATATAAGAAATAAGTTCAGGCCTCTTAAGAAAAATATATATATATTGAACCAAAGTGCAGCCATTTTCCTTACAACCCCTCCTTTCATCAGGGAGGATTTTATTCTCCCTGATCATTAATTCCTTAAACAACTAAAACAGATAAACCCTAATGTTTGGAGTACCGGGTATGTTCTGTATAGAACATAGCTGTAGCTTCCTCTGGCTCAATGTAGAGGGGGTCAATGTAGAACATGGCCATGGTTTCCTTGAGCTCAGTGTCCGGTTTAATCTTTGCTGCAATGTCAGGGACTTTACTGGTTATATAGAATGGGAATTTAATAGTGGCATAAATGGCGATACCCAGGAGTACTATCTCGATCAATATCATGCCTGCCTTTTTAAAGAAACCCATTACACTATCCCAAAATGATCCGAACCAACCCCCAATTCCTGAGAGTGGGTTCCAAGAGTCTCCCAATCTCCTCATTTGTGTCTGCAACTTTGCTCTTTCCTCCTGGTGTCCTTTGATTATATCATAATAATCTGGTACCTCTAAATCTTCACTGGGTTTGGTTAAGTTGTTCATATATGTGCAACATAGGCTTTTATCCCCTGTCACATCACAGAGCCCTGTCAGTACCATCATCATCCTCTCTTGACGCTGCTTGATTATTTCTTGTTCAAACAGGACTTTCCTCAATTCCTCATTGATGAAGCCCACATCAGCTGATGTTTTATTCATCCAGGAATCTACTAGTTCCCCAAACTCATTTACCTTTGTTAGTGCATTGTACATGCCTGCCCCTCCCATGGAAGTGAATACCTTGTCCCACCAGGTTGTGACCTCTCTTTTGTGTCTCCCAAACTCTAAATGACCATGTGCTGGTATCATCTCAACAGGGGAGTCCCCTGGAGTAGCACCCATGAAAGGAATCATTTCTACCAGGGTGCACCACCCTGAGGTCTTTCTATCAAGGGGATATGGTATGGTGGTGTGGCACCAAAGGCCGCAGCACACCATCCATCCGTGGGGCATATGAGGAGCGGGTACATCCCCAGTTGAATGTAGGTTGAACCTTAATCCCACTAGGCACATCCAGTCCCCTATGGAGGGTGTCTCATCCTCCCGCTCCTCCATCCATGAACTATTCATATGTGTGCTGATAAGCCAAGATTCTGTGATCGAGCTATTCCCTTTCATACAATTTGAAATACTGTAGGAGGACATGTTCCCAATGCGTTCATCAGGGTCTGTTATGTTGTGTGTGAGAAGTCCCTCTATATCTAGTGTCCCATTGGCTATGAGCCCCAAATCCACTAATGTAAACTTTACTACTGTGTCTCTGCAAAATCTACCGTTATACAAGTCTTTACCTGCTCCATTAAGAAAACAAAATTGTGGACTCCTGGTGTATCCTGTAAAGAGAAGGGGTTTACTATTGGTTGTAACGCTTTTAGGGGGAATGGGTTGAGTGATGTTTAGCAGCTGTTCTGGGGTCACTGGCCTTCCAACCATCGGAACTGAGTGTCGGCCAGTTCCCATATGGGAACAAACCCAGCATTCTGAGTAATTCTGCTTTCTTGCGAAAGCATGCATCATTATGAAATGATGAGGAATTGAGTCTGGTACTGAATAAGTTTCAGGATCTAGCTGTGCCCCATTATTGATACTTCTAAAGTCTTAGGAGTTCCCTTCTGGATTCTAAAAATTGGAATTCTGATTTGGGGGCCTTTTTCATACTAATATCATTTAATGGTGCAAAGGGAGCATAGTTTAATCTTTTATTTTGAATAACTTGGCTGATTCCTATATCTCTGAGTTTGGCCTTTTTAAACTTGGACACCAGGCTCTGACTTGGTTTATGATTGGGATCCATACACCAAGTCCTTTCTACTCCCTTATATTTGGCTGTAAAGACAATGGCTGCTATGTGACAATTCCCATCCCTCCTTTGAATATGATACCCCGTAATGGCTTGAGATTGGGCTTTGGACATCTGTCCGGCTATTTGAGTGCAGCAAGGATAGATAGAATTTCCCATAAAACCTCGCTTAGTACGAGTATGGTTAGTATAATTAGAGGGGAGCTGGAAATCACAACTATTACACATCCAACATACAAAGGTGGTTATCAGAATAATCTTAAGAGTGATCAGGGTGGCAAAGACTAAAATTATTTGAGTGGTACATTTCCAGGGCTGTTCAGGTGGGTCCTGGGAACCTGGGGGAAATACCTGAACATCTACTACTCGAATGTCATTAGGTCTAAGGTCTCTGGGGCTCCCGAGTCCTCTAGGGAGGGTGCTGCAGGGGGTTTGCTTAAGGTTTCTGGGGCTCCCAAGTCCTCTAGGGAGGGTGCTGCAGAGGGATTGCTTAAGATCTCTAGGGATTGGGGGGGGTTGGGGGGCTTTCGGGTGGAGATAGTAGAGGGCTTGGGCAAGGGTTTGAGTTCAATGTCTCTTTCTTTTGTGGTCCTTGGCTTGCTTCTAGGCTTGGTTTCTTTTTCTTTCGTGGTCCTTGGCTTGCTTCCAGGCTTGGTGCTTTCTTTATCCTTGATGCGTGGATCCATTGTGGTCCTTGGTATGTGAGGATGGCAGTTCGGGTTGCTTTAAGTACTTCAAATGGTCCTTGGTAAATGGGCCCTGGTACCTTCCTTGCTGCAAGCTGCTTTATCAAGACTCTGTCAACGGGTATGAAGGGGTGTGTAGGTTCTGTGGAAAGAGGAGGAAAAGTGACAGCTACCTTGTCATAGGTTTCAGTAAGGCTACTTACCAGATGTTTCACGTGCTCTTCCTGTAAGGAGTAAAGATTAACCTTCTCTCCCTCAATTGCTTTCTTTTGGGCCAGCCTTCCCATTAGTATTTCATATGGGGATAAGCCTGTCCTACTGTGGGGGGTGGTTCTTATCTGGAAGAGGACCCCTGGCAGGTATTTTAGCCAGTCCTTCATGGTACCGTTAGTAGCCTTCTTTAGTTTGTCTTTGATTGTTCTATTCATTCTTTCCACTACCCCTGAACTCTGTGGGTGGTATGGGATGTGTAGCTTCCACTGTATCCCTAATACGCTTGTCAATTCTTTCACCAATTTTGAAGTAAATGCTGGACCTTGGTCAGAGTATATGGTGGCAGGAAGTCCGTATCGACTGATCCAATGATTGATCAGACACCGGGCTGCAATGCCTGCGGTTTCCCCTGTAACGGGTATTATCTCGGGCCAACCTGAAAATTTGTCCACCAGCACGCACAAATATTTGAGATTACCTCTCTGCCTGGGCATATGTGTGAAGTCTATCTGTAAGTCTTGTAGTGGGCCTAATGGTGGTGGCAAATGTCCATGTTTCCCATGTCGGGGCTGAACATTGTTCTGAGCACAAGTCAGACAGGAAGAGACAAGCTGTTGTACTAATTCATATGCCTTGTGTGTGCTAAATCAGTCTTCATACTTTTTTAAGAGTGGTCTGGGTCCTATATGTCCTGGGCCGTGGAGATAAGACAGCAATAGGGGCGCTGCTGCTCTAGGTATCCCTATGACTCCCTCCTTGTTTGTCCAGAGACCTGTAGGGTCTCTGGTCAAACCTGAATCGCTCCAGTAGTCCAGGTCTTCAGCCAATGCCTGTTTTTGCAAGAGTGCAGATGTGTGTTGGAACGAGGGGGTGTTAAAGTCATTCTGGAATAATAGGAGCTTTGTGTCATGTGGTTGTGGCTGCCTTTCTGCTGCAGCTTTTGCTACTCTGTCTGCTAGAGCGTTTCCCTGTGATTCTAGAGAATGTAGACTATTTCCCTTAACTTTGATAATGTTTAATTTATCGGGTTGTTGTATTGCATTAATTAGATCGTACACATAACCACTGTTATTTATTTTTTTGTTATCTGCGGTGCGGAATCCACGCCTAAACCAGATCATGCAATAATCGTGCGCGACCCCGAATGCGTACCTACTGTCTGTGTAAATGTTCACCTTTTTTCCTTTGTGTATTAAACATGCCCTGGTGAGTGCATACAGCTCAGCTTGTTGTGCGGAGGTTGCGC
Organism: Lithobates clamitans; assembly: GCA_037952925.1. Lineage (NCBI taxonomy): Eukaryota > Metazoa > Chordata > Amphibia > Anura > Ranidae > Lithobates > Lithobates clamitans. Next base: position 597,689 of record JBBGZY010001544.1, read on the forward strand.
CAGTAAGGTAACCATCTTCTAGAATGAGATCCGGTAGCATTACCACCGAATAGCCTGTCTTGTATTGATTGTCTGCTGGACGTGTGCAGCTACCATCTATAAAGACGTTAGGGTAGTCTGGATCACCCATATCAGTGAGATCTCTGCGAGGTGCTGTGACAGTGAGAAGTTTTTGTGTGCAGTCATGACAGTCTTGGGGAGTGACTGGGAGTTTTAGCAAAGCGTGTAAGAGTTTGATTGCCGGTGTTACTTCAGCACAGCTTTTGACAGTTAAGTTGTGCGTTTTTGTAAGAATGATTTCATACCCTGATGAACGTTGCGTAGTCATGTGTTGGGTGTTCATGTTTTGTAACAAATGGAGGACACTGTGTGATGTGTATAGGGTGGTTGGAGTCCCTAAAGTGATCTTTTGTGCTTCTTTTACAGTCATTGCACAGGCTGGACTGTCACCGGTAGTTTTTTTGAAATGTAGGCTACGGGGCGGTAGTGGGTGCCATGCATTTGGGCTAGAACTGCAGCAAAGGCATGACCCCTGACCACACAGTATAGGGCATAGGGCTTTTCATAATTTGGCAAGCCGAGGGCCGGGCCGAGGCTAGTGATTTCAAAAGAATTTGAAAGGCTTCAGTCATTTCTGGGGTGTATGTGATCAGCTTTGGTGCCTGTGCTGTTGTAGCCTGCCTTAGCAGAGAGTCATAGTAGGAACAATCAGATATCCACTGCCTGCAGTAAACTATTGAACCTAGAAAGGACAATAGTGATGCTTTGTCCTTTGGTGGGCCGAGACAAGTGAGGGCTTCGACCTGTTTTGGAGACACCATCCGTGTTCCCTCTGCAATGACGCACCCCAGGTACTCTATCTGCTCTTGGGCCCATTGAATCTTCTTTCTAGACGCAAGATGACCCTTGAGTGCTAGGTGCGACATCAGACTCTCGGAATCGACCTCACATTGTGCCCTACTTTCACTACATATCAGTAGATCATCAACATACTGCAAGAGTGTGGATTTCATTGGGGGGACCCAGTCATCCAAGGTGGCTTTAAGCACCATTGAGAAGGCTGCCGGACTGTCCACATAACCTTGCGGAAGCCTGGTCCAGGTTAGTTGCTGGCCAATGGCCTGCTCGGTGGACCATGTGAAAGAAAAGATGTCTTGGAAGGCCTCATGCACTTCTATACTGAAAAATGCGTTTGACAGGTCTAGTACCGTGTATATGGAGGACCGTGCAGGAATATTGATGAATATCCCTGAAATGTCGGCCACTAGTGGGGGTAAGGGTTGTATACTTTTGTTGACTGCCCTAAGATCCTGCACCATCCTCCATTCCCCGTTAGCCTTCCTTACTGGATTAACTGGTGTGTACCAGGGACTAATTATAGGCCTTAGAATACCTAATCTTAGGTATTCTTCTATCAGAGGCTGAAGTCCCATGATCTTTTCTTTTGGCAAAGGGTATTGTTTTTGGAATGTGGGTACTGTGTCTGGTTTGAAGGTGGGTACATATGGTGTACAAGGTATGTGTCCTACATCAGTTTTGGACTTTGCCCAGATGGGATGTGTTTCTAAGTATGTAGGAACTGACATGAAGTAACACAGAAAATCTTGTCTTTTTGGCATCTGTAAATCACAGTGAGGGGATTTGGCAATAATCCCTCCTTCTGCTGTAAAAGTTATATTCAGTTTCAATTTAGACATTAGGTCCCTGCCCATTAGGCATAGGGGACACTGTGGTAATATTGCAAACCTAGATTTGGTTAACACTCTGTTCTCCAAGTCACAGACCTCTAGGAGAGGTGTAATTTTGTGTACCACATCAGTTCCATTGATCCCTATAGAGTAACCCTCCGTACAATCTTCACATAAAAATTTCTCATTGTTTAGGCAACTTGTCGTGGCCCCGGAATCGAGCATTAGGTTGACCACTTGACCCTTGATCTTAAGGGTCACTTGTGGTAAGATTTTCCAATGATCTGTAAACATGTGAAGTACCAGGGCTGGAACCTGCTCTGGGCATCCCTATTGTCTAAATGGGTTATTGTTTGAATGTCCAGAATTACCTGGCCAATTCATTTGGACCCTCTGTGGGGTATTGGTGTTTGTTTGGTTGGGTTGGTCATTTCTAGGGTTTGGTCTAGTCTGACTATGTGTCCTGTCTGGATTGTATCCTCTACCTCGTCCACTTTGAGGTGGGCCATTACCGCGTCTGGGTCTGTATCCTCTCCTGTGTGGGCAGTCTGATTTCCAATGTGATAGGTCCCCACAATTGAAACAACTCTGGTCAGTTTGTTGAATATTATCTCTGTTTTGGCATTGTTGTCTGTATGCATAAGTGGGCATTGGAAGAGAAGTACACATCGGTGTGATTTCTTGTTTTATTCCAGAGTCCTCCACTATTGCAAAGAGCCCTCCTTTTGAATTAAAGACACCAGATGTCGCCCTTGTTTGTCCCTTGTTTGTCTTCCATAAATGTTTTTGCTGACTGTGATGCCCATTTAGTATTTACCAGTTTTATAATCTGGGCCGACTTGGGGTCCCCATTGTTCATTACCGTACTGACAAACAAGGGGTCACTTTCTATTCCACAGGATGTATAAATCTTATACAAACGTATGACAAAGGAATGAAAAGATTCCCCCGGCAACTGTTTACAGGAGATTAGATCATTGATTGGCGTTTCAGGTCTATAAGCGGTCCTCCAGGCAGTCAACAGTGCTGCCCAAAAGGTGTCCCAATCCTCTCCTGGTTGGTATAATTTACTATTTTCCACCCAGTCCTCTATTTTTATTTCTGCTGTGCTGTCAGGGTCTACGGCATTAATTATAATTTGTAGATCTTCGGAAGACATTCTACCCCCTAAACAATACCGTTTTAAAAAATTGACTGCTTGTTTGGGGTCCTTACTGGGCTTGGGGCATGTGTCTTTTATTTCCTTAATTATTCCCAAGGGAAGAGGAATCTGCACTTGAGTATTGCCCATTTTGATGAGTGGAAACATACCACTATTTTCGGGGGTTTGGGTTTGCAATGTTTCCTTAGGCTCAACTAGAAGGGCACTGGTCTCTGTTATGACAGTGGAGGACGATGTTGTGTCTGCTTCCTCGAGTGCTTTTTGTGTTTCTGTGACTTTTAATGGTTTTAATGTATGACTGTCCTCGTCCTCTGAAGATTCTAATTCTTTTGTCAATTCACTGTCACTCTGCCCCATGTTTGCTCATTATCTCCTGATATTTTTGTCTTGCCGCTCGAGTAATCATTTGACCTTCTGCGTCTATTTCCTGTAATATCTTCTCTGAGTTTCTTATTAACTCACTTATTCTGTCCTTTCGTTTCTTTCTTTGTTTCTTATCTTCTACCTTAGTTCTAGCTATTTCTAGGTGTTTGTCTACTGTTTTGGACAGCTTATCCATGGTTTTAACATATTCTTTAATTGCTAGTCTCTTATTTTCTTGTTCTTCTAAACAGTGAGTACCCTTGTCCTCAGCTATCGCCAATAATCCCCCCAATGTTAATTCTAGGGAGGAATATAATTTCTTTTTCTGTTTATTTGTTTCTAAGGGGGTCTCATAATTCACTAGTTTAATTGTTTCTGGGGGGGTTTCAGCATTGTCTGGGTCAATTGTTTCTCCGGGGGTTTCAGGTTTATCAGGTTCCTCCTTGGGTTGGTCAATTTTTGGAAAAACATAAGGAGGTGGGGCGGAGTAGGAATCATAAAAAGGATTACAGGGTTTTGGCTTTGGAGTGTCTACAAGTGGATCAGGTGCAGTGGGAAAACGTAATGGGTTTTTGTATATAGTCTGTGGGAATTTCTTTTTATAGTCCTTCAGTGCTTTAGACCATATTTTATAACACTCTTTCATATAATCATTGTTAGAAGGAAACGGTGGATAATTATACTGTTTGTGTTGCCCACACATTTTAGTAACTTCTTCCCAATCATTCTGACTACAAGGGCCATAGGGAGTTAATCCCGAAATTTTCAGACTATGTGCCCGTTTTAGTACATGTGCCCAAAATGGATCAGTATAATATTTTCCACAGTTTCCAGACACAAAATCAATTGGGGTGGGTTGCTCTGACTTACCACCAGAACTTGCCTTTTCCAATTGGTTTCCCATTATTTATACAAATCTCTATGATCGCAGACCAACAATGAATTAGGACAAACAGTATAAGATTGTTTAAAGAAATGTTCAATACGGCTTCTGACACCACCTACTGTTAGATTTGGTCTTAAAGGGACCTGATTATGAATGTTAAACCTCAGAGTCCAAACCTTTGGATCTCCTTTTTCAAAATAAGGTCCCTTTCCAATTCTATGAACGTAACCTCCTGGGCAAGTTGCTTTCAAAATTGCCTTAGATCCTTCATACACAAACAACAACCCAAGACTACAATTATCGCAGCGTCCTGCGTGAAACCTTTCACTTTTGGTGGCCACCTTAAGTTTATCAGACATAACTCAATACATCATAATACAACATAGACGTTCTTGATGTCCAGTCCTATTTCTTAGTAAAATATTTACGATATTCTACCAGTCCTGGCCAACCTAGCGGGGACATTTATACAATAACTTTCTTATTATATTTTGACGAGCTACTTGACCTTACCAGATCCGACCTTACATATTCTGAAGTCCGGTCAAGCACAAGAAAACCACCTTGCAAAAGAAATTTAAAGAGACCTTACCTTTTTGGCTTTGGCCAAAATTCTTTTGGCTTTGGCTTGACCACCGGACTTCAGAATATGTATCCCACTTCTGACACCATTTGTTAGGGTTTTGGCCAACTGGTCAACTGGTCAACTGGTCAAGTGCGCCCCCAAACCTTTTCCTTGCTCGAGCTGAACTTAGACATCAAGAAGGCCTCTTCAATCGATTGGAAAAATGAGTAATATGAACAACACCACACAATTCAGTTGGATATCGAAAATATGTCTTTATGTTTTTCTAACCCTGGTATATATGATAACAATTCAATATACATCATAAGGGGCAAACCAAGGGGCGGTCCCTTAGCTTATCCAATCACAAGAGTACAAGTATCACAAGTTACATGGTATATAGCATATAGAAAAAGACAATGACATTTCTGCTAATGACGTGCTTAAAAAGTACCCCAAAGTTTCCTTATCAAAAAATATATATATTTCTTAGCTTAATTCCAAGAAAAGGGAGTAATATAGAAATAACCTTTAAAGGTACTTTCGATAAGGTGCCTTCTGGCATTAGGCCCAGACTTGCGGTGGGATGTTCTGACTTATTCTCGTACATATTCTAAAGAACCTGTCACCGCAAGTTTCTATTTTGCAGACAGCTCGCACAATAAAATTTCCATTTAAACATTGTCAAAGCCTTGTATAACACAAAAAGTGTTTCACCTATCTTGTATAATATAAGAAATAAGTTCAGGCCTCTTAAGAACAAATATATATATATTGAACCAAAGTGCAGCCATTTTCCTTACACCCTCAACATGGGGAGGGTAGTTTGGAGTCAGAGTGACACCACGTGATGTCAGAGGAAGAAGGGGTCACCGTGTGGCTCCGCCCTCAGCTATATTACAGCTGTCACCAAGAAGAAGCGTCACTCAGCGGGAGCCTCCCATGGAGGCGGAGCTGTTGCGGCTTTTTTTTTCTTTTTCGGCTCGTCGGCAGCATGAGATGGATCTACATCGTGGGATATTTTTATTTTTGTATTGTCCCAAAGTCCTGTCTTTTTTACTATTTTTTACACTTTTTTGTGAAATGGTAGGGCTACAATGTACCCGTTACCAATTCACATGGGGGGGCCAGGATCTGGGGGTCCCTTTGTTAAAGGGGGTTTCAAGATTCCGATAAGTCCCCCGCCCGCAGACCCCCACAACCACCGGGGAAAGGTTGTGGAGATGAGGCCCTTGTCCCTATCAACATGGGCTCAAGGTGCTTTGGGGGGCTACTCCAAAGCACCCTCTCCACGTTGAGGGCATGTGGCCTGGTATGGTTCAGGAAGGGGGGCGCTCTATCATCCCCTCCTCTTTTCCTGCGGCCTGCCAGGTTGCATGCTCAGATAAAGGTCTTGTATGGATTTTGGGGGGATTCCTACGCTATTTTTTAAAAATTTGTGTCCGATTTGTCCACCGTGATGTCGCAGTCCCACTAAAAAATGCATTACTAGTAAAAAAAAAAAAGAATAAATAAAGATGCTATAAAATTATCCCATAGTTTGTAGACGTGATAACTTTAGCACAAACCAATCAATATAGGCTAATTGGGATTTTTTTTACCAAAAATATGTAGCGGAATACATATTGGTCTAAATCGCTCTTTTTTTGTTTATAGTACAAAAAATAAAAACCACAAAGGGGATCAAATACCACCAAAAGAAATCTCTATTTGTGGGAATAGGTACAGCTTCCCACAACTGCGCAGTTATTAGTTAAAGTAACGCAGTGCCGTAACGCAAAAAAGGGCCTGGTCATTAAGGGGGTAAAACCGTCCGGGGCTGAAGTGGTTAAAATAATGTATAAAAACATAATAAACAGTGCAGTTGGGCTTTACTTCAGCTGACTAATAAAAAAGAAAGCAATGTAATTAGTAGTGGTTAATCATATTCAACTGGACTTGTTCTTTTATGTTGAAGATGCTTTGTAGCTAGGGATGAGCTCGATGTTCGGGTCGAATATACAGTATCTCACAAAAGTGAATACACCCCTCACATTTTTGTAAACATTTTATTATATCTTTTCATGTGACAACACTGAAGAAATTACACTTTGCTACAATGTAAAGTAGTGAGTGTACAGCTTGCACAACAGTGTAAATTTTCTGTCCCCTCAAAATAACTCAACACACCACCATTATTGTATAAACCGCTGGCAACAAAAGTGAGTACACCCCTAAGTGAAAATGTCCAAATTGGGCCCAAAGTTTCAATATTTTGTGTGGCCACCATTATTTTCCAGCACTGCCTTAACCCTCTTGGGCATGGAGTTCACCAGAGCTTCACAGGTTGCTCTTCCTCTTCCACTCCTCCACGATGACATCACGGAGCTGGTGGATGTTAGAGACCTTGTGTTCTTCCACCTTCTGTTTGAGGATGCCCCACAGATGCTCAATAGGGCTTAGGTCTGGAGGCATGCTTGGCCAGTCCATCATCTTTAACCTCAGCTTCTTTAGCAAGGCAGTGGTCATCTTGGAGGTGTGTTTGGGGTCGTTATGTTGGAATACTGAAAAATATAAGGAAGTCTTGCGAGCCACAAATGGGTTAATGCCTTAAAGGTGAATATCCTCATAAAGGCAGGCAGCAAACACTAACCACGTTTCATATCCGTGTAAGTGATAAAAATAAATAAAAAACTGTGTCTGCGCTAAACCAAGGATCAAAAAATGTGCAAAAAGCAGATATAAGCATTAGAAGATAAATTTAAAAATATATATGAAAAATATAAAAATATAACAATCATATATACTATTAATCAGTGATAAATAATTAAAGTGCCAAACATGCATAAATCTCAAATCCAAGTGCTCATAAAATATCAAAAATTGTGCCCAATTTGCACATTTACACCTAGGGGTGTACTCACTTTTGTTGCCAGCGGTTTAGACATTAATGGCTGTGTGTTGAGTTATTTTAAGGGGACAGCAAGTTTACAGTTATACAAGCTGTACACTCACTACTTTACATTGTAGCAAAGTGTAATTTCTTCGGTGTTGTCACATGAAAAGATATAATAAAATATTTACAAAAATGTGAGGGGTGTACTCACTTTTGTGAGATACTGTAAGTGAGTCTTGCCTACAGTCAAGCATGGTGGTGGGAGTGTCATGGTCTGGGGCTGCATGAGTGCTGCCGACACTGGGGAGCCACAGTTCATTGAGGGAACCATGAATGTCAACCATGTACTGTGACATACTGAAGCAGAGCATGATCCCATTCCTTCGGAGACCCAGAGACTGGGCCGCAGGGCAGTACTCCAACATAAATCAAAAAACTGTGTCTGCGCTAAACCAAGGATCAAAAAAAAGCAGATATAAGCATTAAAAGATAAATATAAAAATATATATGAAAAATATAAAAATATAACAATCATATATACTATTAATCAGTGATAAATAATTAAAGTGCCAAACATGCATAAATCTCAAATCCAAGTGCTCATAAAATATCAAAAATTGTGTTCACTCCTCCAATAAAGTGATATATAAATTCCATAAGGATCATAAACGCAAAGTTCATAAATGACAGAACTCAAAGTGCATAAATATAAAGTTCATCATTAGTGTTATCCATCGTGCTCATCCAAAATCGTATGTACAGGGATATAAAGCATGCTTCAGTGCTCTCCAGTGACCCCCAACAGCATATGCGCTCACCTCTAGGCGTGTGACACAGTAACTAAACTATGTCTGAAAACGCATGGGAGCCACTCCTCGGCTCTGATTGGTATGCAGACGCTGACCTCCAATATGCTCATATATCACCACGATTCATGAAATAGGGAAACAGAGAAACTTCATAGTGTAATATGTCCAACAATTTATTATAAAATAAGCACTTCCCTTCATAGGGATACTCACATTGTGTAGGTGCGTGAGTGCACCATCCTAATCAAGGTTATACAATGTATGGAACAATGGTACGGCGTGCGGTGTGGTATATCCTTCTAATCTGCTCCTCACTGCTGACAGCTCCGTCCTGGCCCCTCCCCTACGCGTGTTCGGCACAGGGATCACGTGCCTTCATCAGGGGGATCTGATGCATACCAATTAGAGCCGAGGAGTGGCTCCCATGCGTTTTCAGACATAGCACTGAAGCATGCTTTATATCCCTGTACACACGATTTTGGATGAGCACGATGGATAACACTAATGATGAACTTTATATTTATGCACTTTGAGTTCTGTCATTTATGAACTTTGCGTTTATGATCCTTATGGAATTTATATATCACTTTATTGGAGGAGTGAACACAATTTTTGATATTTTATGAGCACTTGGATTTGAGATTTATGCATGTTTGGCACTTTAATTATTTATCACTGATTAATAGTATATATGATTGTTATATTTTTATATTTTTCATATATATTTTTATATTTATCTTTTAATGCTTATATCTGCTTTTTTTTGATCCTTGGTTTAGCGCAGACACAGTTTTTTGATTTATGTTGGAATACTGCCCTGCGGCCCAGTCTCTGGGTCTCCGAAGGAATGGGATCATGCTCTGCTTCAGTATGTCACAGTACATGGTTGACATTCATGGTTCCCTCAATGAACTGTGGCTCCCCAGTGTCGGCAGCACTCATGCAGCCCCAGACCATGACACTCCCACCACCATGCTTGACTGTAGGCAAGACTCACTTACAGTATCTCACAAAAGTGAGTACACCCCTCACATTTTTGTAAATATTTTATTATATCTTTTCATGTGACAACACCGAAGAAATTACACTTTGCTACAATGTAAAGTAGTGAGTGTACAGCTTGTATAACTGTAAACTTGCTGTCCCCTTAAAATAACTCAACACACAGCCATTAATGTCTAAACCGCTGGCAACAAAAGTGAGTACACCCCTAGGTGTAAATGTGCAAATTGGGCCCAATTAGACATTTTCTCTCCCCGGTGTCATGTGACTTGTTAGTGTTACAAGGTCTCAGGTGTGAATGGGGAGCAGGTGTGTTAAATTTGTAGTTATTGCTCTCACCCTCTCATACTGGTCACTGGAAGTTCAACATGGCACCTCATGGCAAGGAACTCTCTGAGGATCTGAAAAAAAGAATAGTTGCTCTACATAATAATGGTCAAGGCTATAGGAAGATTGCCAAGACCCTGAAACTGAGCTGCTGCATGGTGACCAAGACCATAGAGTGATTTATCAGAACAGGTTCCACTCAGAACAGGCTTCACCATGGTCGACCAAAGAAGTTGAGTGCACGTGCTCAGCGTCATATCCAGAGGATGTCTTTGGGAAATAGACATATGATTGCTGCCAGCATTGCTGCAGAGATTGAAGGGGTGGGGGGTCAGCCTGTCAGTGATCAGACCATATACCGTACACTGGATCAAATTGGTCTGCATGGCTGTCATCCCAGAAGGAAGCCTCATCTAAAGATGATGCACAAGGAAGCCCACAAACAGTTTGCTGAAGACAAGCAGACTAAGGACATGGATTGCTGGAATCATGTCCTGTGGTCTGATGAGACCAAGATACACTTATTTGGTTCAGATGGTGTCAAGCGTGTGTCAGGGCAACCAGGTGAGGAGTACAAAGGCAAGTGTGTCTTGCCTACAGTCAGCATGGTGGTGGGAGTGTCATGGTCTGGTGCTGCATGAGTGCTGCCGGCACTGGGGAGATACATTTCGTTGAGGGAACCATGAATGCCAACATGTACTATGATATACTGAAGCAGAGCACGATCCCCTTTCTTTGGAGACTGGGCCACAGGGCAGTATTCCAACAGATAACAACCCCAAACACACCTCCAAGTCGACTACTGCCTTGCTAAAATAGCTGAAGGTAAAGGTGGTGGACTGGCCAAGCATGTCTCCAGACCTAAACCCTATTGAGCATTTTTGGGACATCCTCAAACGGAAGGTGGAGGAGCATTAGGTCTAGGGATGAGCTTCGTGTTCGAGTCGAACCCATGTTCGACTCGAACATCGGCTGTTCGGTCGTTCGCCGAATTGCGAACGATATGGGCCGTTCGCGCCAAATTCGTTTGGCGCGTCATGGCCCATAATTCACTGCGGCATCGCAGTGCATTGCTTGCTGATGATTGGCCAAGCATGCACTATGACCCGCATGCTTGGCCAATCACAGCGCCGCCTGAACAGAGAGCCGTAATTGGCCAAAGCCAAGGAGGCTTTGGCCAATTATGGCTCAGGGGATTTAGTACACGCCCCACACTATATAAGGCCGCCTGCATGGCGGCCCTGTGTAGTGTGTGTTCCGGCGTTGAAAGAGATAGACAGAGAGACAGTGTTTGATTTGAGTTAGATAGATTAGGCAGAACAGTCAGTCAGTTAGCTGCACTTACAGTGTATTGTGTATATATATGCATCCCAGGTGTTGCATATATATATATATACACTGTACTCAGTTTAGCTAGATCCGTTCCTGTTATCTTCTAGACTATTTACATTTAGTGCAGTGCGTCCTGCTCACAGTGTTCAGCTAGATCCGTTCCTGTTATCTTCTAGACTATTTACATTTAGTGCAGTGCGTCCTGCTCACAGTGTTCAGCTAGATCCGTTCCTGTTAAATTCTAGACTATTTACATTTAGTGCAGTGCGTCCTGCTCACAGTGTTCAGCTAGATCCGTTCCTGTTATCTTCTAGACTATTTACATTTAGTGCAGTGCGTCCTGCTCACAGTGTTCAGCTAGATCCGTTCCTGTTATCTTCTAGACTATTTACATTTAGTGCAGTGCGTCCTGCTCACAGTGTTCAGCTAGATCCGTTCCTGTTATCTTCCTACTGACAGGCAGGCTTGTCTTGTTACAGTATTAACAGCTACCTAAAGAAAATTACTGGTGTTCTTTTGATCCTATTAGTACCACGGTCAGGCAGCTAGACTATTTACATTCAGTAAAGTGCGTCCTGCTCACAGTGTTCAGCTAGATCCGTTCCTGTTATCTTCTAGACTATTTACATTTAGTGCAGTGCGTCCTGCTCACAGTGTTCAGCTAGATCCGTTCCTGTTATCTTCCTACTGACAGGCAGGCTTGTCTTGTTACAGTATTAACAGCTACCTGAAGAAAATTACTGGTGTTATTTTGATCCTATTAGTACCACAGTCAAGCAGGTAGATTTTTAAAATTAAGTACAGTGCGTCCTGCTCACAGTGTTCAGCTAGATCCGTTCCTGTTATCTTCCTACTGACAGGCAGGCTTGTCTTGTTACAGTATATAAAGCTACCTGAAGAAAATTACTGGTGTTCTTTTGATCCTATTAGTACCACGGTCAGGCAGCTAGACTATTTACATTTAGTACAGTGCGTCCTGCTCACAGTGTTCAGCTAGATCCGTTCCTGTTATCTTCCTACTGACAGGCAGGCTTGTCTTGTTACAGTATATAAAGCTACCTGAAGAAAATTACTGGTGTTCTTTTGATCCTATTAGTACCACGGTCAGGCAGCTAGACTATTTACATTTAGTACAGTGCGTCCTGCTCACAGTGTTCAGCTAGATCCGTTCCTGTTATCTTCCTACTGACAGGCAGGCTTGTCTTGTTACAGTATTTACAGCTACCTGAAGAAAATTACTGGTGTTCTTTTGATCCTATTAGTACCACGGTCAGGCAGCTAGACTATTTACATTTAGTACAGTGCATCCTGCTCACAGTGTTCAGCTAGATCCGTTCCTGTTATCTTCCTACTGACAGGCAGGCTTGTCTTGTTACAGTATTTACAGCTACCTGAAGAAAATTACTGGTGTTCTTTTGATCCTATTAGTACCACGGTCAGGCAGCTAGACTATTTACATTTAGTGCAGTGCGTCCTGCTCACAGTGTTCAGCTAGATCCGTTCCTGTTATCTTCCTACTGACAGGCAGGCTTGTCTTGTTACAGTATATAAAGCTACCTGAAGAAAATTACTGGTTTTATTTTGATCCTATTAGTACCACGGTCAGCAACACCTAAGGCCCAAATTTCTGCTGAGTATATAGGGCAGGCCCCTACTTTCAAACATCTAACTTACAAACGACTCCTACTTGCAAACGGAAGGAGACAACAGGAAGTGAGATGAAATCTACCCCTAGGAAGGGAAATTCTCTCCTGTAAGAGTTAATATGGGAAAAAAAATTCTCCTTTCCACTGATGCTTTCCAATCCTTGTTCCACAAAAAAACCCAAATTTTCAAAAAACATTTTTCATTGGGACAAGAAGTGAGGTGAAATCTTCTGAAGAGGAGGAAAGACAGCAAAACAAATGTCACAGGGGTGATAACCCTTCCCTTTGTTTTCCAAAAAGCTTAAAAAAGATTTTTTGGCTGGAGCTAAACACATTAAAAATGTACCCGTTCAAAATTACAAAGAGATTCTACTTAACAACAAACCTACAGTCCCTGTCTTGTCTGCACCGCCTGTATACTGCTGTTCAGAGTATATAGGGCCTGGTGGCCCCACACCTTTCCTTATTTTAATTTGGGTGCGGGGTTCCCCTTAATATCCATACAAGACCCAAAGGGCCTGGTAATGGACTGGGGGGTACCCATGCCGTTTGTCTCACTGATTTTCATCCATATTGCCATGACCCGACATTACATTAAACCCGCAAGCAGTTTTAAATGAGATTTTTTCCTTTAAAAATGACATTTTGTGCAGGGACTGTTCTAAACACGGGAAACACGCGTCACTTTACAGGCATACTATAGACACCCCCCAGGTACGATATTTAAAGGAATATTTCACTTTTTTTTTTTTTACTTTAAGCATCATTAAAATCACTGCTCCTGAAAAAACGGCCATTTTTAAAAGTTTTTTTTGCATTGATACATGTCCCCTGGGGTAGGACCCGGGTCCCCAAACCCTTTTTAGGACAATACCGTGCAAATTAGCCTTTAAAATGAGCACTTTTGATTTCGAACGTTCGAGTCCCATAGACGTCAATGGGGTTCTAACGTTCGTGCGAACTTTCGGTCCGTTCGCAGGTTCTGGTGCGAACCGAACCGGGGGGTGTTTGGCTCATCCCTAGTTAGGTCTCTAACATCCACCAGCTCCGTGATGTCGTCATGGAGGAGTGGAAGAGGAGTCCAGTGGCAACCTGTGAAGCTCTGGTGAACTCCATGCCCAAGAGGGTTAAGGCAGTGCTGGAAAATAATGGTGGCCACCGAAAATTCTGACACTTTGGGCCCAATTTGGACATTTTCACTTAGGGTTGTACTCACTTTTATTGCCTGCGGTTTAAATATTAATGGCCATGTGTTGAGTTATTTTGAGGGGACAGCAAATTTACACTGTTATACAAGCTGTACACTCACTACTCTTCATTGTAGCAAAGTATCATTTCTTCAGTGTTGTCACATGAAAAGATATAATAAAATATTTACAAAAATATGAGTGGTGTACTCATTTTTGTGAGATGTTATTGAGCCAGAACATGCAGAAGAGTTGGTGGAATGAATGAATGAATGAATGAAAAATTTATAGAGCGCTGCAAATGCGAACTGAATCGCCTCAAGGCGCTAATGCGTTGGTGTTGACAGCTTCTAGAAGAGGAAGGTCTTGAGTTTTTTCCTGAAAGCCAGATGGTTTTCTTGCATGCGTATGTGGGGCGGAAGTGCGTTCCATAGTCGAGGTCCTTGGACTGCAAACCTTCGTTCTCCCTTTGCTTTGTAGCGGTATTTGGGGATGAGAAGGAGGTTTTGGTTAGACGATCGAAGATTGCGATTTGGTGTGTAGTGTTTTATTTTCTCTCGAAGGTATTGAGGGGCGTTTCCTTGCATGCATTTGTGGGTGAGGCATAGGGTCTTGAATGTGATCCGATTCTTTACGGTTAGCCAGTGTAGGCTCCTGAGGGATGGGGAGATTGACTCCCAGGGTTTTTTTCCTGTTAACAGTCTTGCCGCCGTGTTTTGGATGAGTTGTAAGCGCGCAAGCTGATATTGGGGTAATCCTATGTAGAGCGAGTTAGCGTAATCGAGTCGGGAATTGATGATTGTTCCAACTACTGCTGCTTTGTCCTCCTCTGGGATGAAGGGGATGAGTCTACGTAACAAGCGGAGGAGATGGTGGGATCCACTGACAACCGATCCTATTTGTGCATCCATTGTCATTTCTGAGTCAAAGATAACTCCGAGACTCTTGACTTTGGTGCTCGGAGAGATGGTCTGTCCTAAGATGGTGGGAGGTATCCACAGAGCCCTGTTTTTGGCATTTTGGTTAGCGTGTAGGAGAAGAAGTTCTGTTTTTGACCCATTGAGTTTGAGGGAGCTAACGGTCATCCAGTCATCTATCATAGTGAGGCATTTTTCTAGTTGTTGATGGTGGTCTTTCTGTCCGGTGATGCGAAAGTACAGTTGGGTGTCATCAGCATATGAGTGGAAGGAGAGGTCCGATTTTCTGATGATTTTGAGGAGTGGGCGGATGTAGACGTTGAAAAGGACTGGTGATAAGGGTGAACCCTGCGGGACTCCACAGGAGATTGCCCGGGTTTCAGAAGTGAATCCTCCAAGTTTCACTATCTGGGAACGATTCTCTAAGAAGGATGCAAACCATTTTAGCCTAGAGTCTGTGACTCCTGCTACTTCTGTGAGGCGGGGGAGTAGAGTGTTGTGGTCCACTGTGTCAAATGTTGCACTGAGGTCTAATAGTACCAAGAGACATGATTCTCCGTCATCAGCTGCTTCGAGGGCATCATCCCATATTTTGAGAAGTGCTGTTTCTGTGCCATGGCCTGGGCGAAAACCTGATTGCAGAGGATCCAGGAGTTGGTGTGTGTCCAGGTGACGCTGTAGCTGTTGTACTACCGCTTTCTCCATAATCTTGGAGATGGTATTGAGGCTAGTTATTGGTCTGCGGCAGTTGGGGTCCTTAGGGTTGAGATTGGGTTTCTTTAGTAGGGGTTTGATGATACCTTCCTTGAGAGTGGTTGGCACAATCCCCTCTTTGAATGATTGATTTATGAGCTGTGTTATAGTAGGGGCCAGAATGTCGGAGCATTCTTCCAGGAGTTTTGTGGGGATTATGTCATTTGGAGATGTGCTGTCTCTAAGACTTCTCATGATGTTTCTAGTCGTGTCAGTGGAGATTGGTGATAGAGATAGATCTGGTGGTTTTGTGATGTTTGTGTCGAGATCCTCTTCTTGCTTTGGGTGAGTTGTTTTTTTTGGTGAATTGATTTGCGAATATTGTCGATTTTGTCGATGAAGAACTTTGATAGCTCATTACAGAATTCTTGCGTATCGTTTGCTGGGGGCTCTAAGCAGGTAGGGTTCATTGATTGGGAGACTATTTTGAAGAGTTCCCGCGGTCGGTTTAAAGCAGTTGAGATGGTGTTTGAAAAATGTTCTTTTTTGGCTGTGAAGATTGCTTTGTGGTATTTCACAGTGAGTACTTTGTATTTTGTATGGTTTTCCTTGGTAGGATTTCTTCTCCATGCTCTTTCAGCTCTTCTACGTTCTTGTTTCAGTAGTGTGAGGGTGTCATTAAACCATCTGGCGTTTTTTTTGCGGATGAGTGTTCTGCGTTTTGGCGCCACTAAGTCTGCTGTTTGTAGTAGTGCCTTGTTTAGGAAGTTGAGTGTTTGTTCTGTTGAGAAGTTTGAGTTTAACAGTGGTATTTTGTTTGATAAAGTGTTTTTGAAGAGTTCGGAGTGTAGTTTCTTTTGAGATCTGTTCCAATGTGTTGTTGCTATCTGTTTCTGTTTTTGAAGGGTGGTGTCGGCGGTGATTTTAAATTTGATGGCGTGGTGGTCCGTCCATGGAAGTGGTATGTTGTCGAATATGTTGATGTCTATATTCTGTTCGAAGATGAGGTCTAGAGTGTGTCCTGAAGCATGCGTGGGAGCATTTATCAGTTGTCGAAGACCTAGTTCTTCCAGTTGGTTAATGCAGGCGGTCGCGATAGGGTCTTGGGTAGAGTTTGCCCAGAGGTTGAAGTCCCCGAGTACCAGAAACTTTTTGTTTTCCAGAGTGTGCATTGAGATGAGTTCGGTAAGTGGTGTAAGGAGATTGGTCTTTGGTCCTGGTGGTCTGTAGCATAGTAGTATGTGAATGGTGTCTTGGGGTGTTGTTTGAAGCCGCAGGGAGAGTGTTTCCATAAAAGGCACTGAGTTCTGTGAAGTCGGTTTGGTGAACACCAGATGCGATTTGAAGATCACTGCTAGGCCTCCTCCTTTTTTTCCAATTCTATGCTCAGTTAGGATGCTGTAGTTCTCAGGCACCACCTCCGTTAGGATGGTGTTGCAGTCGGGTGTTAGCCAGCTTTCTGTAATGAAGAGGCAATCTATGTTGTTTTCGGTGATGAAGTCGTGGATTTCCAGTCTGTGTTTGACTGCCGATCTGGTGTTGATCAGGGCGCATGCTAGTTGCTGTGGTTGGATTGGTGTCTCCTTGTGTTTGATGGTTGACTGTGGTTTGGTCCGTAGTATTTTTTCTTTTTTTAGTCTTTTTTTGGTGTCGGTTGGTATGGTTAAGGTGGTGTTTCTTAGTCTGTGGAGGGCATCCGCAGTGTACTTGAAATTGCACATGGTGGTAAGGATTGTTGCTGAAGGCGGATGCGGGGCCGCTGGGGGATGGCGGGGCTGGAGGCTGTTCCTGCTGCTGGAGATATAGTTGCCGGCTGAAAGATGGTGTGTAGTACTGGTGGTGATGGGGGCTGCCTGCCTCCCTCCTGTTGATCCAGAGGAAGGCAAAAAATCCCTAGCTGAGCCGGCCAATCGCTGCAGCAGAGGAAAAAATTCCTTCCTGACCCCCCGGAGGGCGATCGGCTCAAGAGCCTGGATCAAACTAGTGGGGTACCCGGAGGGCTTACCTGAGCAGGAGATCCGGAGGAGAGGGGGGGGGCTAAATTGTGTGGGGGGGGGTGTTGGCTTACTGGTCAGCCTGGTGGTGCCTGCGTCTTGGCGGATCTCTGGGGGACGCTGGTAGGGTCAGAGCCGTGGAATCCTGGTCCCTGGTGTTGAACTGTGTCCCTGGAGGGGTGTTCCGGTGAATGGGCACGAGCCCCCTGGACAGGTGTGGGGGGTAATGAGGTGCTAGCTTGCCGAAGGTTATGCCGCAGCCGTGGTCTGCCCCCCGAGTCTAGTGACGTAGAGCAGTGGGGGTGAATGGACGGCGGCTGCAGCTGCGATGGTGCCCTGGGGGGGGGGATCGGCAGAGGGGGGGTCAGGGATGATGGGTCTTACCTGGAGGTAGGTCAGTGCAGACCTGGGAGGGTCGTGAGGGAGCGGGTCCTAATGCTGACCTGCTGGGTGGCGATCTGGCTGATCTCTGGACAGGGTCGAGATTGCGGCCTCCTGGGTGGACCAAGATGGCTGCCGAGGTAGGCCCGAGCCGCGGGCTTTCCTGATGGTCGGCTCCCGGATGGTTGTGGTCCCGTCTGCTGATTGTGCCCTGGTGGGTGGAGTGCTCGGCTTCCGATGGGTGCTGGGGGTGAGCGGGGGTGAGCGGCGGCCGCGTTAGCGGGGCTGGCTGGCCGCGGTGTGACCTATGGGCTGCTCCGGAAGGCTGACAGCTGACAGCTGTGATCCGTGCGCAATGTTCTATCGTGCCGGAGCGGCGGGGCGGCTGGGATCCCGTTCCGCTCCGGTCATGTAGTGGGTGCGGGGGGTCCCGGTGACTATGTGGCTGGGGTCCGGGGTAGTCCTGGGTGAGGGGGACTAGAAATGAGGCCGGATGGCCGGAGCTACTGGAAGCCGGAGCTTCACAACGCACGTCTGCTCTCTGCTGTCCACTCAAAGCACGTCTGCTCTCTGCTGTCCACTCAAAGCGGTGGAGTGGATAACAAAGCCATCCTCATCCTCCTCATCCTCCTCATCCTCTATCACCCAGGCTCAGAATAGTTTGCCTTCCAATGCAGCTGCCAAAGCGGACTATTCCACTGGCTCCTTGTCCACAGTCACTCCTTCCGTAGCCCCACCATCATGCACGGAGAAGTCCCCTGAACTATTCGACCACAGTGTCCGGTACATGCTGCTGGAGGATGCACAGTGATTTGAAGGCTCCGATGTTGATTCCCGGGTTGAGGAAGGAAGTAACGTGAGCCTAGAGAGAGGGGGTGCCCAAGAAGGACAAGAAACTTGCAGGCATGTTCCCCCAGCTGCAGCATACTGCCAAGTTTGCTCCAGTGACAAGGAGGGAGGGGATGATGAGGTCACTGACTCTACTTGGGTGCCTGATAGAAGAGAGGAGGAGGAGGCGGCACAACTCCAACGAGGCAGGGTCTCCTCTAGGGGGCAGATTAAGGGCAGTCACCCTACATGATAGCGCAGAGCTCCGCAGGTGCAGGGCGCTGCTGACTCCCCGCTGATTTTGAAAAGTTCCTTGGTGTGGGTCTTTATTAACACGTGTGCAGCAGATCGCACCATTGCTGTTTGCAACCTATGTCTGAAGCAGATCAAGTGTGGCCAGAATAGCAGCCGCTTGGGCACCATATGCTTGACCAGACATATGACGACCTCCCATGCAGTCCGTTGGCAACAGCACTTGAAAGACCCCCATCAAAGCAAAAGGCGGACTTCTTCTTGCTTCTCATCTGGGATCTCCAACCCCACTATACCTCCAGTCCTCTCAAAAACCTGCACTGAGAGGAATGAAGGTATAGAAAAAGGTGCCCCAAGTACTTGCAGCCAATCTGCTATCAGTACACCACCATCTGATTTTAGCAGGCAAATTTCCCTACCCCAGTTGCTAAACCGTAAAAAGCTAGCTTAGCCAAATTTCTAGCACTGCAACTGCTGCTTTTTTCAGCTGGTAGACTCTTCCCCCTTTCATGAATTTGTGGAATGTGCTGTACCTCAGTGGTAGGTTCCAAAATGCCATTCCTTTTCACGGAAGGCCATTCCGCCTCTGTACCGGCATGTGGAAGGCAATATTTTGGCCTCGTTGGACAGGGTGGTCAGCAGTATGGTGCATATTACCGCTGACTCATGGTCTAGCAGGCATGGGCAGAGACATTACCTTTCCTTCACAGCGCACTGAGTAACTCGTGGTGATTCTGCCACAGCTCTTTCCTCCACCCCCTCCTCTTCTTCCTCTATGGCCTCTTCTGCAAATTTGTCCTCTGAACCAGTGGTTCTCCGCAAGCGTTCAACGGTTTACGCACGCACTCAGGCAAAAAGATGCCATGCAGTGCTTGGGTTGGTCTGCTTAGGGGACAGGAGCCACACTGGGGCAGATATTCTGTCAGCTCTGCAGGGGCAGGCTCAGAGGTGGTTGACGCCACATCAGCTTCAGCCAGGAATGGTTGTATGCGACAATGGCACCAACCTACTCTCCGCCCTCCAACAGGGACACTTAACCCATGTTCCATGTTTGGCACACGTCCTAAATTTGGTGGTGCAGCAGTTCTTGAGCAGGTACCCAGGCTTACAGGATCTCCTGAGGTGATCATTTCCGCCGGTCATACAATGCCAGTGCTCAGCTGGCTGACATTCAAAGGGAATGCAACTTGCTCACCAACTGCCTCATTTGTGACATGCCCACCAGGTGGAACTCAACATTGGCAATGCTGCAGCAGCTGCACACGCAGCAGAGGGCCATCAATGAGTATCTGTGTGAGTATTGCACCAGGACAGGGTCAGGGGACCTTGGCTTCTTTTTGACCTGCCATTGGCTACTGATCAAGGATGCATGCACTGTCCTGTCACCATTTGAGGAGGCCACGAGGATGGTGAGCAGTGACAATGCATGCAGTGATACTGTCCCTTTTGTCTTTCTGTTGGAGCACACGCTTCGTGGAAAAATGGATAGGGCACTTGAGGCAGAACAGTGGCAGGAAGAGGAGGACTTCCTTACCTCTCAAGGCCCCCTTTATCCAGATAGTATTCCTGCAGGCCCGCCAAACACATGGGAAGAAGAGGAGGAAGAAGAGGAGGAGGAGGATTGTGTCAGCATGGACGTGGAGAATAACACTTAGCAGCAGTATTCAAGGGATGGTTTTCAGTCCCCAGAAACCCCAGTCCCCAGAAATCCAAGGAGTTGTACTTGGCTGGGAGGAGGTTGTTACGGATCATGTGATCCTTACTGACCCAGAGGACTTAGAATCGAAAGCCTCTGTAAACTTATGCTGCATGGCCTCCTTGATTCTGCAAAGCCTGCGAAAGGACCCTAGAATTCATGGTATCAAGGAGGGGGATCATTACTGGCTGGCAACCCTTCTTGATCCATGTTGCAATAGTAAGGTCGCAGAACTCATTTTGCCTTTGCGGAAGGAGCAGAGGATGAAACATCTTCAGGAAGCCTTTGTCAGGCTATGAGCAGATACCAGGTAACAGTTCAGGTGTGCTGATTATGCAAAGAGTTCAAGGAACAAGAGCACATACCATGAGTAGGTCTAAGCAGAGCAGGTCAGCTGGGACTTGCAGTTCACCGCTGCAGATGAAGGTAGGTGTTGGCTGGACCTTGTAGTTCACTGCTGCAGATGAAGGTACAACAGTAGAATCAGGAAAAGCGTAGTCTAGGCAAGCTGGGTCATACGCAAGTGGGTCAGAGTCCAAATGGAACAGAATCAGAAGCAAGCAAGCAGGGTCAAAACTAGCTGGGTCATACACAAAATATATACAGAGCAGATATCAGCTGGTTCAAGCAACTGTTTCACAAGCATTGATTGTGTGCTGATACAGGTGATTTAAAGGTTAGCTGGCCAATAACTGTTGTTTCCCAGGCAAAGGCTGGGTCAGGTGAGTTCTGCTGGGTCTTAAAGGGATCCTAGCTCTGACAGCCTTGAAGAAAGGTTTGTGCAATGCATTTCCAGACCCTGGGAGGTTACAACCTGGTGCTGGACAACGGGTTGCTGAGGCTTCATTCAGTCAGAGAAAGAGCGTTGGAGAAGGTGGCCGGCTGACCGATGCCTTTAGACAATTTTTCAGTCCTCAGCATCAAGGTCTGATGGGTTCAAGCAACCATCGCCAGCATCTGCATTACATGGTGCAAGAATATCTAGGGGCAAGAGCAGACTTGGAGACCTTTCCAACAGAGCATCCACTGGGTTACTGGATCTTGAGGATGGACCACTGGCCAGAACTTGCTCAATATGCAATTGAGCTACTGGCCTGTCCTACACGCAGCATGCTTTCTGAACTCACATTCAGTGCTGCTAGAGGGTTTGTAATGGATCATAGATGGATCATAGAGTGTGCCTTTCCACAGACTCCCTTGATAGGCTCACATTCATAAAAATGGATCAGTCTCGGATCAGCAGCCATCAAGCACCTGATGCTGATGTAACTGATTGATGTTTCTATGGATGTGGGATCCCTTGAAGACTGCCTATGCTGAGTGACTATATTATTCCTCCTCAATCTTGATGATGCTAGCTTCCCACAATATTTTTAGTTTAGGGCACCACCACCAGTTCCTAAGGCCCAATTTTTCTGCCCCTGTTTTACAGGGGCATGTAATTACAATTCTTGATCTAATATTTCACATCAGGGCCCACTCCTGCGCCCACCAAGAGTAACTGTAAGGGCTTACAGTGTTGTGGCACCACCACCACCAAGGGCCCAATTTTTCTGCCCCTGTTTACCAGGGGCATGTAATTACAATTCTTGATCTAATATTTCACAGCAGGGCCTGTTCCTGCGCCCACCAAGAGTAATTGTGAGGGCTTACAGTGCTGTGGCACCACCGCCACCAAAGGCCCAATGTTTCTGCCCTGTTTAACAGGGGCATGTAATTACAATTTTTGATATAGTATTTCACAGCAGGGCCCGTTCCTGCGCTCACCAAGAGTAACTGTGTCAAGACTTATACTCACCGAGGCCAAGATGCCGAGAGCGGCTCGTCCTTACGACCACGCGCACCCGACCCCTGGAAGTGATACAGGAGTTGGGGGCACGTGGAGGCACGGACTTCCGGTAGTGATGGGATTCCTGAAGGGCCGGAAGGAGGTCCGGGTATACGTTGGCCACCAAGGAGCTGTAAAGGCAAGCGGTTAGATCCGAACCGGAGTATCAGGCAGCACAAGTCCGTAATTCAGGCAGAGGTCAGAACCGGGGTATCAAGCAGAGCAAGTCCGTTTATTCAAGCAGGGGTCAGAGATATCAGGCAAGCAGAGTATCCGTTAATCAGGCAGAGGTCAGGGGTATCAGGCAGGCAGAGAGAGTAATCCGTTAATCAGGCAGAGGTCAGGGGTATCAGGCAGGCAGAGAGAGTAATCCGTTAATCAGGCAGAGGTCAGGGGTATCAGGCAGGCAGAGAGAGTAGTCCGTTAATCAGGCAGAGGTTTGGCACACAGGTACTTGGTATTCAGGATAAGCAGCAGGTACAGGGAACAGGGTACAGCTGACGACAAACCAGCAACCTGACTGGGTGCTGGAGCCGTCAGATGTAGCCCTCCGGCGAGCGCGTCAGTGTGACGCGCCGCCGGGCACCCGCACGGCCACGGCGCGCACACGGGGACCACCGTGCACCCGCGCGCGCCGCACCATCGGGCCGCGAACGGGTGTACGGCGTAGCGTGCGTCCTCCGCGCATGCGCCCTGGAGCCCGGCGGACGGAGGCGGCCTGTGCCTCCTGACAGTGCCCCCCTCCTAAGGGCGGACACTGGACGCCCAGGCTGGACATCAATTCCGGATGGTCTTGATGGAAAGCTTGAATTAAGCGTGGTGCATGCAGATTCCTTGCGGGTTCCCAAGAGTTGTCTTCAGGTGGGTATCCCTTCCACTGGATCAAATACTGCAGTTGTCTGCCCTTCTTCCTACAGTTAAGGATGGATTCCACCTCAAACTCATTCTCCCCATCCACCCTAACTAGTGGAGGAGGAAGTTCACCTCTTTCCGAAAAAGTGCTATCCACTACAGGCTTCAGCAAGGACACATGGAAAACAGGATGGATCCTGTATGTTCTTGGTAATACTAGCTCCATAGCCACAGGGTTGATAATCCTTTTGATGGGAAAAGGACCAATGAACTTAGGCTCCAGTTTCCGAGAAGGCACGGGCAATTTAAGGTTGGTGGTGGACAACCAGACCTCCTCTCCTATGTTAAAGGTTGGATTCTCCCTCCTGCCCCGATCATACTGTTCCTTGTAATCCGCTTGAGCTCTTTGTAACATGTCTTGAATCCTCTGGAAATTAACTTGCAAAGAGGTTATTCTGTCATGCACTGCAGGGACTGCTATCTCAGGAACATCGTTGGACAGAAATGTGGGGTGAAATCCGCAATTTGCCCAGAAAGGCGTTTGGTTGGTGGCAGAGTGGACGGAATTGTTATACGCGAACTCCGCGTATGGGAGAAGACTTGCCCAATCATCCTGGGATCCTGAGCAGAAACACCGCAGGTATTGCTCTAGGGTCTGGTTCGTCCTCTCCGTTTGGCCGTTACTCTGAGGATGGTAAGCTGATGAGAGGCAGACCTTGATATCTAGAGCTTTGCAGAGCTCCCTCCAGAATTTGGACGTAAATTGTACACCCCTGTCTGACACAATACTCTTTGGTACACCATGGAGCCTGATGATTTCTTTTAGAAAAATATTGGCCGTCTCCAAGGCCGAAGGAGTGCCCTTCATGGGCAAAAAATGAGCCATCTTGGAGAGACGGTCGACCACAACAAAAATAGTGGTAAAACCCCCCGAGGCTGGCAAGTCCACTATGAAATCCATGGAGACGTCAGACCATGGCCGTTCTGGGATGGGCAGGGGTTTTAGTAAACCCCAAGACTTGGCGTTTTGACCTTTGTTCCGCTGGCATAGAGGACAAGAAGCCACATATTCCTTGCAATCCCGTCTCCACCCAGGCCACCAGAAAGAGCGAGAGACCAGCTCGGATGTCTTCCTTATTCCAAAGTGCCCTGCGAGTTTGTGATCATGGCACATTTTAAGGGTTAGTGATCGTGTCTCCTGAGGTACAAAAATTTTCCCACGAATCCAAAAAAAATTCCCATTTCTCTTCAAGGACTGTACCTCTGGTTCTGTACAAGAGTTAGACGATGATTTAATGGATGACATCAAGTCCACTTGTGCCATCCCAAGGAAGTTTTAAGGAGAGAGGATTGTACTCGGTTCTGGAGTTTGGGAATCTGCTGAGAACATCCGTGAGAGTGCGTCTGCCTTTCCATTTTTGGTGCCGGGTCTGTAAGATATGTGGAAATTGAAACGAGAGAAAAAGAGAGCCCAACGAGCTTGTCTAGGTTTCAGCCGCTTTGCTGTCCGTAAGTACTCGAGGTTTTTATGATCTGTAAAGATCATCACTGGGTGTAAAGCGCCTTCGAGCAGATACCTCCATTCTTCTAGAGCGAATTTAATGGCCAGCAGCTCCCTGTCACCTACATCATAGTTTAATTCCGGTGGGCTGAGTCTTCGGGATGCGAATGCAACGGGATGAAGGATGGCTTTGGGCCCTTGTCTTTGGGAAAGGATTGCTCCTGTTGCAATTTCCGAGGCGTCCACCTCCAGTACAAATGGCTGAGAAGGATCGGGGTGGCAAAGAATTGGAGCAGAACTAAACAGGTCTTTTAATTTCAGAAAGGCCTCTTGAGCGGCTTCAGACCACCGGAAGGAACCGTGCTGGCGGGTTAGCTGGGTGATGGGTGCCACAATGGCCGAGAATCCGATAATGAATTTCCGATAAAAGTTGGCAAATCCTATGAACCATTGGACCCCTTTTTTATCGGACGGAGCTGGCCACTCCTGAATGGCTTGTATCTTCTGGGGATCCATTGCGATCCCATCTGCTGATATGATGAACCCCAGGAATTGCACCACTGATCTCTCGAATTCGCATTTCTCCACTTTTAAATAAAGCTTGTGCTGCCTCAATATGGTGAGGACCCTTTTGACGTGCCCCTTGTGTAGCTCCATCGTGGAGGAGAAAATGAGTATATCATCTAGATAGACAACAAGGAAGTCGTCCAGGTATTCTCGGAATATATCATTGACTAGGTGCTGAAAAGTGGCAGGAGCATTACACAGCCCGAATGGCATCACCAAGTACTCGAAGTGTCCGAACCTGGACCTGAATGCTGTCTTCCATTCATCCCCGGCTCTGATTCTAACGAGATTGTAGGCACCCCGAAGGTCTAATTTGGAAAAGACCTTGGCGGATCGAAATCGTTGAAACAGCTAAGGAATAAGCGGCAGTGGGTACCGGTTCTTGATGGTGATGTTGTTAAGCTGCCGGTAGTCCACACAAGGTCTAAGGGATCCATCCTTCTTCCCAACAAAGAATATCCCTGCTCCGGCAGGTGAGGAGGAGGGACGAATAAAACCCTTTTCTAGGTTCTCGTTAATGTATTGCTTGAGAGCCCCCAGTTCAGTCTCTGAGAGGGGAAAGATGCGCCCGAACGGAATCACTGACCCCGGCAGCAGATCAATTGGACAGTCATAAGGCCGGTGAGGTGGTAGGCGGTCGGCCATTTGTTTACTAAAGACCTCTTGGAACTCAAGATATTCGGCAGGGATCTGCTGGAGTTTATCTGGTGGAACTGAAACCGTAGCACAAACCTTTGGAATCGAAGGGAGGCAGTGTTCAGAGCAATATGGAGAAGAGAAAGATACCGACTTAGTGCTCCACTGGATCTGTGGGTCATGAGCCTGTAACCAGGGCAGGCTTAGGATGACTGGGAAAATGGGAGAATGGATGAGGTCAAGCCGTAGGAGCTCTTGATGTCCGGAGTCGGTGGTCACTAGAATAGGCCGAGTCTCCTGGGTGATTGGACCCGAACTAGGAAGAGAGCCATCAGCCAGATGCACCTGTAGACCTTGAGCTTTCATTTGCAAGGGAATATGGAGGCTGCGGGCCAGGGCTGCATCCATGAAGCAGCTACGAGCCCCCGAATCAATGATGGCGGGTAGGCGAGACTCCCCTTCCGGTAGCTGCAGGGAAACAAATAACATCACATAAGACTTTGGAGCATTATTGTCTTGGTAATTCATCAATTTTGGCTGAAAAGACTTACTGGGCCTTATTGGACAGCTGCGCAGGAAGTGTCCAGCTCCCCCGCAATAGAGACACAAATTGGACTGCCGTCTGCGTTGCCTCTCTTCTGAAGTTAGTGGGGCCCGGACCAATCCTAACTGTTCAGCTTCGGGAGGTGTTGTAGGAGACGGTGGCGGCATGGGTGAGGCTCTGAATGGCATCCACGTAGGGCGTGGACCCTGGAACCGCTCTGAGCGACGCTCTCGCAGGCGCCTGTCTAATTTCGTGGCTGCCTGAATTAGTTCTTCCAAGGACTCGAGAGTCTCCATTCTGGCTAGCTCATCTTTGAGGAGTTCAGACAAGCCTAGACGGTACTGGTAGCGCAGAGCCGACTCATTCCAATCTGTGTCGGCTGCCCATTTACGAAATTCTACCGTATAGTCTTCAATTGGTCTCCTCCCTTGGGATAGGTGATGTAAGATGGCTTCAGCTGTAGCCTTCCGCTGAGGGTCGTCATAGAGTTTAGACATACTCTCGAAGAAGGTATCTATGGAGTTCAAGACAGGGCTTCCTTGTTCCATTAAACCGTGGGCCCAAGCCTGAGGTTCTTCTGACAGCAGTGAGATTGCGAATCCTACTTTGACGATTTCTGATGCGAACGTCCGGGGCTGAAGGGCAAAGTAGAGAGAACATGCGTTTTTAAACGCCCTGAATCTTTTACGGTCCCCTGAGAACCGTTCAGGTGTAGGGACCCTAGGTTCAGGAAGCGCCATGACAACGGTAGGGTTGGTGGTGGCCTGGGGAAGCGGACCTTCATTGCTGGGTACGGGAGCTGCAGCGGCAGAAGGGAGGACCCCAGTAATTTGTTGGAGGCGGTTGTCAATCTGAGTATACCCCTCTTGTAGTTTCTGAACTGAGTCGGCCAGCGAAGACACCTGCTGGCACAGGATCTCCAAAGGAGAGCGCGCTCTGTCGGCCTCGGACATCTGGCTGGTTTGTACTGTCAAGACTTATACTCACCGAGGCCAAGATGCAGAGAGCGGCTCGTCCTTACGACCACGCGCACCCGACCCCTGGAAGTGATACAGGAGTTGGGGGCATGCGGAGGCACGGACTTCCGGTAGTGATGGGATTCCTGAAGGGCCGGAAGGAGGTCAGGGTATACGTTGGCCACCAAGGAGCTGTAAAGGCAAGCGGTTAGATCCGAACCGGAGTATCAGGCAGCACAAGTCCGTAATTCAGGCAGAGGTCAGAACCGGGGTATCAAGCAGAGCAAGTCCGTTTATTCAAGCAGGGGTCAGAGATATCAGGCAAGCAGAGTATCCGTTAATCAGGCAGAGGTCAGGGGTATCAGGCAGGCAGAGAGAGTAATCCGTTAATCAGGCAGAGGTCAGGGGTATCAGGCAGGCAGAGAGAGTAATCCGTTAATCAGGCAGAGGTCAGGGGTATCAGGCAGGCAGAGAGAGTAGTCCGTTAATCAGGCAGAGGTTTGGCACACAGGTACTTGGTATTCAGGATAAGCAGCAGGTACAGGGAACAGGGTACAGCTGACGACAAACCAGCAACCCGACTGGGTGCTGGAGCCGTCAGATGTAGCCCTCCGGCGAGCGCGTCAGCGTGACGTGCCGCCGGGCACCCGCACGGCCACGGCGCGCACACGGGGACCACCGTGCACCCGCGCGCGCCGCACCATCGGGCCGCGAACGGGTGTACGGTGTAGCGTGCGTCCTCCGCGCATGTGCCCTGGAGCCCGGCGGATGGAGGCGGCCTGTGCCTCCTGACAAACTGTGAGGGCTTACAGTGTTCTGGTACCATCAACACCTAAGGCCCAATTTTCTGCAGAGTATATAGGGCAGGCAGTATACCATATATACTTCTGTATATAGTGCCTGGGGCCCCCCACGCCATTTTTCTTTTACATTTGGGAGTGGGGTTCGCCTTAATATCCATACCAGACTCAAAGGGCCTAGTAGTGGGCTGGTGGGGGGGGGACAACCCATGCTGTTTTTCTCAATGAATTTCATCTATATTGCCGGGACTCGACATTACATTACAGCC
This sequence comes from Lithobates clamitans, assembly GCA_037952925.1. Classification (NCBI taxonomy): domain Eukaryota; kingdom Metazoa; phylum Chordata; class Amphibia; order Anura; family Ranidae; genus Lithobates; species Lithobates clamitans. The sequence continues at coordinate 626,245 of JBBGZY010001544.1, forward strand.
GCAAGCAGTTTTAAATGACTTTTATTCCTTTAGAAATGTCATTTTGCTGTGGTATTACAGGCATACTATAAACACCCCCCAGGCACAATATTTAAAGGAATATTTAATTTTTATTATTTCACTTTAGGCAATATTAAAATCACTGCTCCCGAAAAAGAGGCCATTTTTAAAACTTTTTTTTTGCATCAATACATGTTCCCTGGGGCAGGACCCGGGTCCCCAAACACTTTTTATGGCAATAACTTGCACATAAGCCTTTAAAATTAGCACTTTTGACTTTTCATGTTCGTGTCCCATAGACTTTAATGGTGTTGGCCTGTTTGAACAAACTTTTTGCATGTTCGCATGTTTTGCTGTGAACTGAATCGGGGGGTGTTCAGCTCATTCCTATTTGTAGCCTAGCCAGGCCACTTCTTCAGTTTCAATTAGTGGCAGGAAAATATTGCAGCATTTATAGCCACACAAGTAACACAGACACATTTATCCAATCGCCATGGAATGTGTCCAGGCAGATGTTGATTGAGAGTAGCACAGATATTTCAGGAATGTTTTCAATGTTTTTGGTTACCCAAACTAGGTCACGAAAACATCCACAAGGTCAAGTGGAAATGCAGAACCATTGAACAGTTGGAGATGCAGAACACTTGGAGTAATATAATAATCCCATATGCAGCTGGAGTGTAAAAAAAAAACTCAGAAGGATATTTAACAAACATTGCATTACTGGGTCTATTAAGCCCAGAAATAAACTGAGATAGAGGCTTGTACATTCAAAAAACCCACACGGGTAAAGTAATTTGATATTAGCAGTGCAGTGTAGTGAGAAATGCAAAGCCCTTTAAATTGGGGGACACAAAACAAACTCTCAGTAAAGGAATAACCAAACATAGGAGGGCCAATTCTACAGCTCAGGACATTTTTTGCACACCTACGTGGTTGCAAAGTTAGAAGGTTTTTTATCTTAATGCATTGTATGCATTAAGATAAAAAGCCTTCCATGTGCAGCAGCCACCCCAGCACCCCCAAATACTTACCTGAGCCCCATCTCTCTCCAGCAATGTCCAAGAGTGCCTCGCCGTCCGGGACTCTCCTCCTGATTGGCTGAGACACAGCAGCGGTGCCATTGGCTCCTGCTGCTGTCAATCAAAGTCAGTTAGTAAGTCAAGAGAGAGAGGGGGTGAGGCCAAACTTGGGCTCGTTGTCTGAATGGACACAGGGAGCTGTGACTCAGCTCATGTGCCCCCATAGCAAGCTGCTTGCTGTGGGGGGCACTCGACAGGAGGGAGGGGCCAGAAGAGCCAAAGATTACCCAAGAAGAGGAGGATCTGAGCTGCCCTGTGCAAATCCACTGCAACAGAGCAGGTAAGTATAACATGTTTGTTATTTTTAGAGAAAAAAAACGAGACTTTACAATCACTTTAAGAAAAATGGAAATTCTTTTGAGGAAAGTGAGAAGTACATTTTGGACAGAGTGGACAACTGATTTGCAAGAAGTGTGCAGGAGTACATTTAGGTAAAACTGGAACAACCATCCCTGAACATGAGTGTGGACCTTTCAACACTATCTGTCTTCCACATCTAATGCCATTTTAATGTCTCTGTTGTGGCAGTTTGACAATGATTAACACATACAGCCCTGTACATTTAATTATTAACTCATATGCAGACTTTCTGACACCAAGGATGGGATGATGAAACCAGAACAGGATAGATCGCCAACTTTCATACCTCCCATCCTGTTCTCAGACAATCAACAGCTATTTGCCTTGATACGTTCCATGGTGATTAGATAGAGGTGTCTGTGCTACCTGTGTGACTATTAATACCAAGATATTTTCGTGACACTCGTCAGGACTGAAGTGGCTTGGATAAGCTACAAAGTGTCTTCAACAATATAGAACAAGTCCAGATGAATGTGACTAACTACTGCTAGCTGTACCATAACTTGGATAAACAAGAACTGAGAGAGCAGGGAGATAGTCAGTGGGCACTATGTCTTGTATTTCCAATGAGTAATATTTCATTAAATGTTGCTTCCTCCCAGTGCAGATGACCACAGTTCTCTGTTTACAAATTGGTGATTTGCAGCTACATCATAATGAATGAATTCATAGTTTATCTTTAGCAGACCTGCTACTTTTGCTCAGTGATTTATCAATTTGCCTTTTAATTACTAAACAAGCTTGTGAAAGGTGTTATTGTGACAAATGTTTTCAGTTAACCCCTTATAAATAAGGGATAAAAGGAGTAATTAAATAGTATTAGCTCAGATTACCCCCTATTAAATATCATGTAACTAGGGCTATCTATCTACAGTGGGGTTTATTTACTAAAGGAAAATCCACTTTGCACTGCAAGTGCACTTGAAAGTGCACTTGGAAGCAAAGTCGCTGTAGATCCGAGGGGGACATGCAAGGAAAATAAAAAACAGCATTTTAGCTTGCACATGATTGGATAATAAAATCAGCAGAGCTTCCACTCATTTCAGATCTACCCCTTAGATTTAGAGCGACTGCACTTCCAAGTGCACTTTTAATGCACTTTCAAGTGCACTTGCAGTGTAAGTGGATTTGCCTTTCGTAAATAACGCCCAGTAACTCACAAAAGTGAGTACACCCCTCACATTTTTGTAAATATTTTATTACATCTTTTCATGTGACAACACTGAAGAAATTACACTTTGCTACAATGTAAAGTACTAAGTGTACAGCTTGTATAACAGTGTAAATTTGCTGTCACCTCAAAATAACTTAACACACAGCCATTGATGTCTAAACCGCTGGCAACAAAAGAGAGCACACTCCTAAGTAAAAATGTCCAAATTAGGCCCAAAGTGTCAATTTTTTGTGTGGCCACCATTATTTTCCAGGACTGCCTTAACCCTCTTGGGCATGGAGTTCACCAGAGCTTCAAAGGTTGCCACTGGAATCCTCTTCCAGTCCACCATGAGGACATTACGGAACTGGTGGTTGTTAGAGACCTTGCGCTCCTCCACCTTCCATTTGCAAACTGTTTGCAGGCTTTCTTGTGCATCATCTTTAGAAGAGGCTTCCTTCTGGGACGACAGCCATGCAGACCAATTTGATGCAGTGTGGGGCGTATGGCTTGAGCACTGACAGGCTGACCCCCACCCCTTCAACCTCTGCAGCAATGCCAGCATACATCTCATACATCTATTTCCCAAAGACAACCTCTGGATATGACGCTGAGCATGTGCACTCAACTTCTTTGGTCAACCATGGCAAGGCCTGTTCTGCGTAGAACCTGTCCTGTTGTATGGTCTTGGCCACCATGATGAAGCTCAGTTTCAGGGTCTTGGCAATCTTCTTATAGCATACGCCATTTTTATGTAGAGCAACAATTCTTTTTTCAGATCCTCTGAGTTCTTTGCCATGAGATGCCATGTTAAACTTCCAGTGACCAGTATGAAAGAGTGAGAGGGATAACACCAAATTTAATACACCTGCTCCACATTTACACCTGAGACCTTGTATCACTAACGAGTCACATGACACCTGGGAGGGAAAATGGCTAATTGGGCCCAATTTTGACATTTTCACTTAGAGGTGTACTCACTTTTGTTGCCAGCAGTTTAGACATTAATGGCTATGTGTTGAGTTATTTTAAGGGGACAGAAAATTTACACTGTTTTACAAGCTGTACACTCACTACTTTACATTGTAGCAAAGTGTCATTTCTTCAGTGTTATTACATGAAAGGATATAATAACATATTTACAAAAATGTGAGGGGTGTACTCACTTTTGTGAGATACTGTATATATTTAGATAGAAAGAGAGAGGGAGCGAGAGAGAGAGAGTCCATGACGTCCATGAAAGTAGTTCTGCAGCACTTCAATGGATTTATTTAATTACTTGCAAAATCTACAAGCTTCACATGTGATACTGTAAACACATACTATAACACACAAAGAAATGGTGCAAAAAATTAGCAAAATACCAATAAGGTTGACTGTATCTGGTGATATAAGTCTTTAAGAGTCCAGTGGCATATAGCAAACCTTTTTTTCACAGCTGCAGCAGCTCAGTGAAGCAATATCTTGGGTAAATCTCACTAGTGCACATATGGGTAACAAACAGAGATAGAGAGGGCGCCACTGACTAAGTGTAGCTTTATTGAAATCAATGCTAAAAATACACATAAATGTTCTCACTGTGGAAACATAAGGAACTGCATATCAAACATCACAGGCTCTGTGTATTACAGGCATACCCCACTTTTAAATACACAATGGGGTTTATTTACTAAAACTAGAAAGTGCAAAATCAGGCTCACTTCTGCATAGAAACTAATGAGCTTCTAACCCCAGCTTGTTCAATTAAGCTTTGATAATAAAACCTGGAAGCTCATTGGTTTCTATGCAGAAGTGAGCCTCGTTTTGCACTTTCTAGCTTTAGTAAATAAACCCCATTGTGTACTTAAAAGTGGGGTATGCCTGTATTCTCATATTAAAAGTCTTTGGCTTGTGGAGTAATGGAAGCTAGTAACAAGCAGCAGAGTGTGGCATGGAAACGGCCAAGCCATGCAAAGTATAACAGGGAGAGCCCCCCCTCCTGAACCATACCAGGCCACATGCCCTGAACATGGGGAGGATGCTTTGTGGTTCCCCCCAAAACACTTTGTCCCCATGTTGATGGGTACAAGGGCCTCGTCCCCACAACCCTTGCCCGGTGGTTGTTGGGGTCTGTGGGTGGGGGGCTGATCGGAATCTGAAAGCCCCCTTTAACAAGGGGAGCCCCAGATCCCAGCCCCCCCATGTGAATGTGTATCGGGTACATACAAATTCAACAAAAAATTGTCAAAAATAGTAAAAATGACAGTAGACAGTTTGGGAAAAATCCTTTATTAAAAAATAAAAACATAAAAATGTCCCACGATATAAATCCACCATCCATCACACCGCCTGACGAACCAAAAAAAATAAAAATAAAAAGCAACAACTCTGCCTCCATCGGAGGCTCCCACCGACTGAAGCCTCTTTGCGATGACAGTTGTTATACAGCTGAGGGCAGGGGCCCCCCGGTGACGTAAATGAGTGACCCCGCCCCCTCTGACATCACTTGTTGTCAAAAGGCGCGGGGGTCACCCGTTTACATCACCAGGTGGCCCTGCCCTCAGCTATATAAAATCTGTCATCGCGAAGAGGCTTCAGTCAGTGGGAGCAGAGGCAGAGTTTTTTCCGTTTATTTTTTATTTTTTTCTCGGGTTGTCGGACACTGTGATCGAAGATGAATGGACATCGCAGGGCAATTTTTTCTCCTTTTTTTTTAAAAGGACTTGTCCCAAATTGTCTACTGTCATTTTTACAATTTTGACACTTTTTTGGTGAATGTGTAGGGGTACAATGTGCCCGATACCCATTCACATAGGGGGGTGGGATCTGGGGGTCCCCTTGCCAAAGAGGGCTTCCAGATTCCAATAAGCCCCCCACCCACAGACCCCCACAACCACCAGGCAAGGGTTGTGGGAACGAGGCCCTTGTCCCCATAAACATGGGGACAAGGTGTTTTGGGGGAACCCCAAAGCATCCTCCCCATGTTGAGGGCATGTGGCCTGGTATGGTTCAGGAGGGGGGTGCTTCCTCCCCCCATTTTCCTGCTGCCTACCAGGTTGCGTGCTCAGATAAGGGTCTGGTATGGATTTTGGGGGGACCCCTACGCCTTTTTTTTGTTAATTTTGGTGCAGTGTTCTCCTTAAAATCCATACCAGGCCTGAAGGGCCTGGTATGGATTTTGGGGGGACCCCCACGCATTTTCTTTTTACATTTTGGTGCGGAATTCCCCTTAATATTCATACCAGACCCAAAGGGCCCATGCCGTCTTTTCAAAGATTTTCATCTATATTGCTGGGATCCGACAATTTATTGCAGTCGCAAGCAGTTTTATCCACTTTAGCCCCAGAGGATTTGGCTGCTCAATGACCAGAGCACTTTTTACAATTTGGCACTGCACTGCTTTAATTGGTAATTGCGAGGTCATGCAATGCTGTACCCAAACAAAATTTACATCCTTTTTTTCCGTAAATAGAGCTTTCTTTTGATGGTATTTGATTGCCTCTGCGTATACCAGTAAATGGAAAAAGACCAAAAATTTTGAAAACAAATTACGTTTTCTACTTTTTGTTATAAAAAAATTAATAAACTCAATTTTAGTCATACATTTAGGTCAAAATGTATTCAGCCACATGTCTTTGGTAAAAAAAATGTCAATAAGCGTATATTTATTGGTTTGCGCAAAAGTTATAGCGTCTACAAACTAGGGTACATTTTCTGGAATTCACACAGCTTTTAGTTTATGACTACCTATCTCATTTCTTGAGGTGCTAAAATGGCAAGGCAGTGCAACCCCCCCCCCCCCCCAAATGACCCCATTTTGGAAAGTAGACACCCCAAGGAAATTGGTGAGAGGCATGTTGAGCCCATTGAATATTTAATTTTTTTGTCACAAGTAATTGAAAAATGACAAAAAAAATTACACAAAGTTGTCACTAAATAATATATTGCTCTCACATGCCATGGTTATATGTGGAATTACATCCCAAAATACATTCTTCTCCTGAGTATGGGGATACCTCATTTGTGGGACTTTTTGGGAGCCTAGCCGCTACAGGACCCCGAAACCAATCACCGCCTTCTGGGTTTCTAAGGGTGGAAAATGTTGATATCACTCCTCACTACCTATCACAGTTTTGAAGGCCATACAATTCCAAAATAGCACAATGCCCCCCCCCCCCCAAATTACCCTATTTTGGAAAGTAGACACCCCAAGCTATTTGCTTATAGGCATGTTGAGTCCATGGAATATTTTATATTTTGCCACAAGTTTCAGGAAAATTACTCTTTTTCTTTTTTGCTCAAAATTGTCACTAAATGATATATTTTTCAAACATGGCATGGTTATATGTGGAATTATACTCCAAAATACATTCTGCTACTTCTCCTGAGTATGGAGATTACTCATGTGTGAGACTTTTTGGGAGCCTAGCCGCATACAGGACCCCAAAACCAATCACCGTCTTTAGGCTTTCTAAGGGCATAAAATAGTGATTTCACTTTTCTCGCTACCTATCACAGTTTTGGAGGCTTTGAAATGTCAAGATAGCACAAAACCCCCAGAAATGACCCCATTTTGGAAAGAAGACACTTCAAGCTTTTTGCTGAGAGACATGTTGTGTCCATGGAATATTTTATATTTTGCCACAAGTTGCAGTTAAATTACTATTTTATTTTTTCACAAAGTTGTCACTAAATTATATATTGTTCAAACATGGCATTGTTATATGTGGAATTACACCCCAAAATATATTCTGCTGCTTCTCCTGAGCACGGGATACCACATATGTGGGACTTTTTGGCAGTCTAACCGCGCACAGGACCCCGAAAACCAATCACCGCCTTTAGGCTTTCTAAGGGCATACATTTTTTATTTCACTCCTCACTGCCTATCACAGTTTCGGAGGCCATGACATGCCCAGATACCACTCCCCCCCCAAATGACCCCATTTTGCAAAGTAGACACCCCAAGCTATTTGCTGAGAGGCATGTTGAGTTATTTCCAATCTCCCTTTTGAAAAAAAATTGATGAAAGAAAAAAAAAATTTCCTTTTCTTTCTTCATTTTCAAAAATAAATGAGATCTGCAAAATACTCACCATGCCTCTTAGCAAATACCTTGGGGTGTCTACTTTCCAAAATGGGGTTATTTGGGGGGGGTGTGCTATCTTGACATTTCAGGGCTTCCATAAATGTGATAGGTAGTGAGGATTAAAATAAAAATGTACGCCCTTTGAAAGCCTGAAGGCGGTGATTGTTTTTCGGGGTCCTGTACGCAGTTAGACTCCCAAAAAGTCTCACACATGTGGTATCACTGTACACAGGAAAAGCAGCAAAATGTATTTTGGGGTGTAATTCCACATATAACAATGCCATGTTTGAACAATATATCATTTAGTGACAACTTTTTGTAAAAAAAAAAAAGTGTAATATTCCCACAACTTGTGGCAAAATATAAAATATTCCATGGACACAACATGTCTCTCAGCAAAAAGCTTAAAGTGTCTTCTTTCTAAAATGGGGTCATTTGTGGGGGTTTTGTGCTATCTTGACATGTCAGGGCCTCCGAAACTGTGATAGGTAGTGAGGAAGTGAAATCACCATTTTACGCCCTTAGAAAGCCTGAAGGCGGTGATTGGTTTTCGGGTTCCTGTATGTGGCTAGGCTCCCAAAAAGTCTCACACATGAGGTATCCCCGTACTCAGGAGAAGCAGCAGAATGTATTTCGGGGTGTAATTCCACATATAACCATGAAAATATAATAAAATATGAGGGGTGTACTCATTTTTGTGAGATACTATATACTCTTTTTTTTTTTAACTGTGATGGTGAAATCACCTTCTACAGCGATGGAATTGCTGTTTTACGTATCATAGGAGAAAACGCTGTTACTGTCAAGATACATAAATCAGTGCTGCAGCTGAATGGCGTACCTGAAAACAAAAAAATGGTTAACAATAGAACACAGTAAACAGTAAAGTATAAAATAATTACATACCTGAAAAGCAAACATGATAAAACATAGTAACAATAAAACATTGCATTGTAGAATGCAGTAAAAAAGAGCAGAACAATAGAGAGAGAATAGAGAGAGAGAGAACAATAAAACGACTATTTTTGTTTTTTTATTTTATATTATTTTATAACTGTAACGGCCTGTACACACGATCGGACATTGATCGGACATTCCGACAACTAAATCTATGGATTTTTTCAGACGGATGTTGTCTCAAACTTGTCTTGCATACACACGGTCGCACAAAGTTGTCGGAATTTCCGATCGCCAAGAATGCGGTGACGTACACCACGTACGACGAGACTAGAAAAGGGCAGTTCTGAACCAAGCGCGGCACCCTTTGGGCTAATTTTGCTAATCTCATGTTAGTAAAAGTTTGGTGAGAGACGATTCGCGCTTTTTCAGACTCGTGGTTTTCAGATCTTTTCTGCTGTGTGTCTTCAGTGTGTGCAGCCAGTTCGTATTGGATTATTCAGTGCGTTCTTGTCCGCTCGTTGCTGTTTTTCAGGTCGCTCTTCACAGGCCTTGCTGTTCTTCAGTGCGTTCTGTTACTTCGTTCTGAGCAGCCGACCGTTTTCTAGCCATGTTGCGTATATGTACTCCTTGTAGAGTTTGTGCTGTACGGGGGCTTGGTGTTGGGGTCCTTACCTTGACACAATCCCAGTCCATGAACAGGGTGGGGAGGAGTTCATGGACCAAGAATTGGTTGCTCCAGCGTGACCAGTTCTGTCATATGCCTTTGCTCCATGAGATCCATGAGAATAATCCTGATGATTTCAGGAACTTTCTCCGGATGATGGACCCCGTATTTTACCATTTGTTGGCTTTGCTGACCCCTTATATTAGCAGGCAGGATGCCTGCATGAGGCAAGCCATCACTCCGGAGCAGAGGCTTGTCGACACCCTGCGGTACTTGGCGATGGGGAGAAGCCTGCAGGACCTCAAGTTCTCGACAGGCATCTCCCCCCAGGCTCTGGGGATCATTATCCCAGAGACCTATTCTGACATCATTCAGGTCCCCTTTGTCCTCATGCATGCTGGATTTTTATGTACTTAATTTTTTGTCCTTCATGCATATTTGCCTTCACTTACCTCCCCAGCATGGTCTCCTGGCCTTATATTCACCTCATGTAGTCACTTAACAATGTATTTTGTCAGATCCATAGTAGTGCTTTACCCTAAATACCCCCTAAAATGTGTAAAAATGTGATTTGTGCTTTAAATTCAGGCAGAGTGCCAGAGGCTTTTTTTTGGGTCCCCAAATCATTTGGAACCCTCCCTCCCCCAACTGCTAAGTCAGCTGATACCAATTCTCTATCTATCCTCAATCATCTATCTGCTGACTTTGCCAAACCCATACACATTATACCCATCTCTTTTGTGGTCAGATGTATGGATGAATTCCCCAAAGCATGTAGTGCAAGGGCCTGCCTGTATACTTTCAAATGGTACTGTTTAAAGTTTGTGTATACTATTATTATCTTGATAGGTAATAGCAGAATGTCCAAATGTGCTAAAATGTGTACAGTGTGTATTTATATCTTTGTATTATGACACTTCTTACCTGTCCAGTGGGCTGTCAATAGTGTAAGTAAGGAGGGGCTGGCCAAAGTAATACACATTATTTAGGCATTCATCTCTCAATGAAGTGGAGAGGGTTACCTGTCCAAAACATCTCCCCCCTAAAATGTTAGAAATGGCCCATGAGAGGGGGGGAGGGGGAATATGATAGGTGGACCTTATACCTTGGTCTTTCAAAACTCCCTAAAATAAATGTTATACTGATGATGGCCAAGAATATTTGAGTCTAATCTGCTTTCCCTGTTTAGGTGCAAAATGATTAATTTTTTTTCTTGTTTGACTCCACAGTTTCCTTCCAACCCACAGGAATGGCAGACTGTGGCCTCCCACTTTGCCCAGCGGTGGGACTTTCCTAACTGCGGAGGGGCAATTGATGGGAAACACGTCCACATCATCCCACCACCCAACTCGGGGTCATACTATTACAACTATAAGGGGTTCAATAGTATTGTGATATTGGCGGTGGTGTCGGCTACTTATGAGTTCCTGTATGTGGACGTGGGGAAGAATGGCCGGATGTCCGATGATGGAGTCATCGCCCAGACGGAGTTCTACAGGTGTCTACAGAATGGCAGCTTGGACTTGCCACCTCCAGAAGACAATGTGGAAGGACTCCCATTCGTCTTCGTTGCTGATGAAGTGTTTGCGCTGGGGGACCATCTTATGCGGCTATTCCCTATGAGGATCCTCACCCCGGACCAGAGGGTTTTTAATTACCGGCTGGCCAGAGCCAGAAGAGTGGTGGAGAACACATTTGGAATCATGGCCAGTCGGTTCCGCCTATTTCTTACACCCATACACATGGCAGAGTACAAACTGAATCATATCATCCTGGCGTGCTGTGTTATACACAACTTTTTAAGGCAAAATTCTGCCAACTATGCTGCCTCAGTTGGGTCCTGAGGCCGGAATTCCTAATGAACCAACCCTGACGGCGCTTGAAAGTGGCCGTCCTGGCTTGCCCCCCCTGAGTGCCCGTGAGGTCCGTCTTAGATACCTTGATGATTACTTTGCGGGTAGGGGGGCCATCAATATGCCAGACAATGTCTGAAACATTTTGAAAATAAAAAAATCATTTTAACTACTAAAATCTTTGGTGACATTTACTGCTTGTGTTTATTTTAACTGAACCTGACAGAAATGTGGTGAGTCCTGAAAATGGCATGATTGTGTAATGCCCTGTACACACGGTCGGATTTTCCGACGGAAAATGTGTGATAGGACCTTGTTGTCGGAAATTCCGACCGTGTGTGGGCTCCCTGACACATTTTCCATCGAAATTTCCGACACACAAAGTTTGAGAGCAGGATATAAAATTTTCCGACAACAAAATCCGTTGTCGGAAATTCCGATCGTGTGTACACAAATCCGACCGACAAAGTGCCACGCATGCTCAGAATAAATAAAGAGATGAAAGCTATTGGCCACTGCCCCGTTTATAGTCCCGACGTACGTGTTTTACGTCACCGCGTTTAGAATGATCGGATTTTCCGACAACTTTGTGTGACCGTGTGTATGCAAGACAAGTTTGAGCCAACATCCGTCGGAAAAAATCCTAGGATTTTGTTGTCGGAATGTCCGAACAAAGTCCGACCGTGTGTACGCCCTAGAACATTACAAAGCACTATTGGGTGTTATTTACTAAAGGCAAATACACTTTGTACTACAAGTGCACTTGAAACTGCACTGAAACTGCACTTGTAGTGCAAAGTGAATTTTCCCTTAGAAAATAACCCCCATTGTCACAGAAAACACCAATTTGAGCACCACAAAAGTTTTGGAGCGTTGAAACAATAATCCACACATTCTTGATTATCAATCTTTTTAATACCAGCACAATCACATGTGCATTTATAAAAGGTTTTTAAAACAAACCAACATGTTTGTTGTATAACAATTTTTTGGGTCACATTAATAAAAGTAGGAATGTCCATTTAAGGTAAAACAGGCATGTTTAAAACCAACAAGAAAGACACAAATCTTGAACTTACAAAGTTCAACTTTTAAAGAAATTGAAGGCAATATCAGACATGAGTATTTATAAACTCTGTTTAATATTGCGTTCAGATGGGTTGAAGTCACCCCTGGAAAAGCCAAATTTTGAAGATGCACACAAATTGCTGAATGTCAACATGTGCTACCTGCCATCACGGGGGATCAAGGGACATGTTTTGGGGGTGCAACCCCTTACTCCCATCTACTTTATTATTGAGGAAGGGGTTGCACCCCCAAAACGCATACATTGATCTCCCGTGATGGCAGATAGCACATGTTGCCACACTGTGCATCTTCAAAATTTGGCTTTTCTTGAATATGTAAAAAAATGTTAGAAATTTTTAGATCACAAAAAGCACAAAAAAGGGAAGGGATTTGGGGGGGTTTTAAACTCTCCCTAAAACATCAATGATGTTCTTCATTTTTTTGGAATATCATTGATGTTTTTCTGGATGTTTTCCAAGTCCCTATTACACCCCATGATCTCCCCGATCAGGATCTGTGCATTTTCATAGGTGAAATGACCTGGATCCACAACATCACGATCACCTAAAAAGATAGAAACAAAAACACACCATGTATTATAAATATGCAGGCATCCATCTCTTACCTGAGCCTGTGGTCGCAGACACTCACCTGTTGTGGTGACAATTTCCACCACATCTCCTTCCTCCTCCTTCTCATGTTGTCTTTGGTGGGTCTCCACTTCTTCCTGAGGTGGGGGGTCTGTTGTCTCCTCGGATGAGGCGTGTCCTCCCAGTCTTTTATCCCCTATGTAAAAAAAATAGGTATAATTAGCACACAGATATTTGATGGCAGAAATCGGAATATGAAACATTGCTTGGAAGTGAGATACAATTGTCTGTTTGGTCAGAGTTCCAAGATGAAGAAATATTTTTTTCCTTTGTCAAGCTTGAATACTTACCTGTTTTGTGCAAGCTTCACAGATGGAGTCACCCCTATAGTATCCACTGGAGCACCTGTGTGGGGCCCCCTAATAAAAAGGGTGTTCTTGTGTCCCACACTAGTTGTCATGAGAGGGTTTACCCGTTGGTGGCACTATCGGTCTCTTGGATCGCAGTACCAGTGTCCACCAGTGGGTGTCTTCCAACACCTGGGTCCTGCAGTAAGAGGTCTCTCCTGCTGGTGGCACTGTTGCATCCCTGGGCCGTAGTACCGGTGTCCACCAGCGGGTGCACTCTGGCAGTGTGAAGCAAACAGCACACACTGCGCTCAGCTGTGACATGAGTTCAATTACCACAGCCTTATAAATACCCAGCAAGCCCTCATAGGCTTGCCTTGGTATCTCTCTCTCTGCATTCTGACCTTGCTGCCTGTTATTTTGACCTTGAGCCTGCATCTGCCTTGTCCTGACCTGACCTGACCTGACCTGATCTGATCCAATCCCTATCCTGAGCCCTTCCTGGTCCTGTCCCTTCTGTTCCTGGTTACCGTGGATCCCTGCCCTGTATCCCATCCATCCATCCTCTCCCTGTCCTGTTTGGTTTCCCGTCCTTGCCCATCTGCTGACCTCCCTGTGTATGACCTTGGCCTGGCTTTGTTTACGATTCTGGTATCTCCATTTACTTGTATATATTGTTGTTTGTGGTGGGTTTGTTGTGTTGGTTTTGCACTGTTTATATTCCTTTTACTTGTCACTTATTTAATAAACACCATTATTTCACTTACATGTGTTTCTGGTCTCCTCTGTGCAGTCCACACGGTCTGGTCAATTAGATCCTCTGACAGTATACCAAGGCCATCTCTACCAGACGTGACTTCACTGAGGAGCCTTTTTGAAAATGCAGGCAGAAATAGTGATTTATCTTACCTCATTGGTAACTGAGGATAATTGTTATTGCCGTCTGGTATTGAAGGAGTGGACCAGGGATCAACTATTAGAGTGTATCCGTCTGGCCCATTCTCTGGTGGATGAGGGCGGTATGCTATTTGAAAATGTTCAGCCTCTGATCCAGCTGTGTGCAGAGCTAGCCTTGTCCAGTACTCCAGAGGGCAGGGATGATTTTTCTCCCCCCTTCAGTTTTGATCAGGTTGAGTCTCTGGTGTGGTTATTAGAGGATGATCCAGCCTTTTTCATGGAACGTTATGCCTCTTGTTCACAGCAGGTGTTGTCTGATTGCATCCATTCAGTGCAATCGCTGGTTAGTCAAGCTGTGTGTGAATCAATGTTTGTTCATCCTGTGCTACAGGCATGGTCAGATCTCCTTAATTAAGCCAAGCCACAACAACCCAGCCCTGCCATTAATCACCTGCCTTCCCAAGAATCTATTCCCCCATCGCTCATGGCAACCTCAGCTACAGCCCAGTATACAAAGCTTTCCAACAAGTATTATTACCCAGTCTCCACTCACTGCACCTATCCTGCCTTCAATCCACATGTCTCTTCTCCTCCACCTGTAACAGTCCCACAAAACCCTTCTCTAGCTACAGTTCCTTGGTCTTCCTTCGATCCAGCTACTTTCTTTTCTTACAGCCCTGCACCTACATACAAAACTGCACGGGCTAAACCAAAAAAGAAACAAAAATTCTTCCCGACCCACACCATCTTGCCAGTAACCCAACCTGCTCCTGCTACCCAGCCTGATGTCCCGGCGCCTGCCTCCCAGCTTGATGTCTTTGCCTCACAGTCTGATGTGCCCGCTGTCCAGTCTGTCCTGATGTCTGCCTTCCAGCCCAAAGTCTCAGTGCCTGCTTTCCAGTCTGATGCACCTGCTATCCAGTCTGATATGCCTGCCTTCCAGCCGGATGTCCCGATGTCTGCCTTCCAACTGGATGTCCCGATGCCTGCCTTCCAGCCGGATGTCCCGATGCCTGCCTTCCAGCCGGATGTCCCGATGCCTGCCTTCCAGCCGGATGTCCCAGTGCCTGCCACCCAGCCTGACGTTCCAGTGCCTGCCACCCAGCCTGACGTTCCAGTGCCTGCCACCCAGCCTGACGTTCCAGTGCCTGCCACCCAGCCTGACGTTCCAGTGCCTGCCACGCAGCCTGATGATCCAGTGCCTGCCACCCAGCCTGACAATCCAGTGCCTGCCACCCAGCCTGACGATCCAGTGCCTGCCACCCAGTCTGACGATCAAGTGCCTGCTACCCCGTCTGACGCTTCAGTGACTACTGTCCAGTCCGATGTACCTATTGTCCAGCCTGGTATGCCAGCACCTGCCGTTCTGCCCGATGTGCCAGCGCCTGTCTTTGCTGTCCAGCCTGAAGCTCCAGCACCTGCTGCCCGGTCTGATGTTTCAGTACCCACTTTCTGGTCTGATGTGCCCATCCTCCAGCTTGATATCCTGGTACCTGTCTTCCAGCCTGATGTCGTGATGTTGGTATCTCAGCCTGAGGTTTCGGTGCCCGTGTTTCAGCCTGAAGTTTCGGTGCCCGTGTTTCAGCCTGGAGTTTCGGTGCCCGTGTCTCAGCTTGCTGAATCGGTGCCCATTACCCAGCCTGTTGAATCGGTGCCCGTTACCCAGTCTGCTGATCCGGTGCCCATTACCCAGTCTGCTAAACCGAAGTCCGTCACTTTGCCTGCCAAGCCAGTACCTGTTATTCGGTTTGCCGAACCAGTGCGCGGTGTCCAGCTCGCTGAGTCGGGCCCTATTACCCAGCCCACTGGGCCGGGGTCCGTTACCCAGCTTGCTGAGCCGGTGCCTGTAATCCGGCCTGCCCTTACGGTACTCGCTGTTCGGCCTAATGCTCCAGAGACTGCTTCTCAGCTCGATGACCCGGAGCCTGCTTCCCAGCTTGATGACCCGGAGCCTGCTTCCCAGCTTGATGACCCGGAGCCCGCTGCCCAGCTTGGTGTTTTCCTGCCCGCTGTCATCTCGGATGTGCCCGCTTTCATCTCGGATGTGCCCGCTGCCATCTCGGATGGGCCCACTGTCATCTCGGATGTGCCTGCTGTCTTCTCGGATGTGCCCGCTGTCTTCTCAGACATACCCACTGTCCAGTTTGATGTACCCGATGCCTGGCCTGATGTGCCGTCATCTGTTCGGTTGGAGGCCATGAACTTTGGACAATCGCACCTTGTTGGAGCGTCTGGAGGCCACTCCTTTAGGGGGGGGTACTGTCATGAGAGGGTTTACCCGTTGGTGGCGCTATCGATCTCTTGGATCGCAGTACCAGTGACCACCAGCGGGTGTCTTCCAACACCTGGGTCCTGCAGTAAGAGGTCTCTCCTGCTGGTGGCACTGTTGCATCCCTGGGCCGTAGTACCGGTGTCCACCAGCGGGTGCACTCTGGCAGTGTGGAGCAAACAGCACACACTGCGCTCAGCTGTGACATGAGTTCAATTACCACAGCCTTATAAATACCCAGCAAGCCCTCATAAGCTTGCCTTGGTATCTCTCTCCCTGCATTCTGACCTTGCTGCCTGTTATTTTGACCTTGACCCTGCATCTGCCTTGTCCTGACCTGATCTGATCCAATCCCTATCCTGAGCCCTTCCTGGTCCTGTCCCTTCTGTTCCTGGTTACCTTGGATCCCTGCCCTGTATCCCATCCATCCATCCTCTCCCTGTCCTGTTTGGTTTCCCGTCCTTGCCCATCTGCTGACCTCCCTGTGTATGACCTTGGTCTGGCTTTGTTTACGATTCCGGTATCTCCATTTACTTGTATATATTGTTATTTGTAGTGGGTTTGTTGTGTTGGTTTTGCACTGTTTATATTCCTTTTACTTGTTACTTATTTAATAAACACCATTATTTCACTTACATGTGTTTCTGGTCTCCTCTGTGCAGTCCACACGGACCACGGTCTGGTCAATTAGATCCTCTGACACTAGTGCTCCAGGTCCAGATGTGTAAACAGCTGCTGAGTGTCCTCTCCTTATACAGAATCTAGTTTTCATGTCATTCTAGTTACAAACCCATATACACAACCAAATTATTTTAAGAGAAGTAGGCCATAAAAAATGTATTCAAATGCATATGGCCCAAACAATGGTGTTTTCTAGGCCGAACGAACAATGTTTCATACGAACGAATAATGTGCCCATGAACATGAAAGTTGCCATTTTAAACTGTACAACAGAGAAGAAAAGCTCATGAAGCAGCACAAACGTAATAAAAATAAAGAATAGGAACACAGCACAACTACTTACTTTTTTGCAGCACTCTCCTGATCCTTCTATACTGATCGTGCTCCCTCTATTTGAGGTCCGACCACCGCTTCCTGAGCTGATCTTTTGATAGTCGTACCCCGAAATTATTCTGCAGACTTTTGACCACTTTTGCCATTATCTTGGCCTTTCTGAAATGGGGGTTGGGGTAAGGTCCATACTTCCCGTCATAGTCGGTCCTTTTCAGTATGTCGACAATCTCCAACATCTCCCCAAAGAACATATTTGAAGCCTTAAATCGTCTCCTTCTGGATCTGGACATTTCAGGCTCCGTGCTTTCATCCTCATACTCCTCTTTGTTGCTGTAATTAGCACGCACCTGTTGTGTCTCCACCATGTGCTCTTCCCCCACTGCGCCGAATGAGAAGGGTCGGGGAATAGACCAGAAAGAATGTCAGGGGCGGGCGGAGTTTCCCCCAATGTGCATTGTATATAAAGCGTAACACACAGTACGTACGATCTGTGAGCGGAGGAAGGAGTATCGGAGGCGCCGATCGTGATAACGAAGGTAAGATCTAAACTTGGGCCTATACTGCTTCTAGATTGAGGCCTATATTGTAACAAGATTAGGAGAGTTTCACATGACATTAGGGTTTGTCTTGTGTTGTGTCTTGCAGATAAAATGGATGGCTTCAATGACCACAACTTCCTCCCCCCTGTTCATAGACAAATACAGGGAGCTGCCCTGTCTGTGGCAGATCAAACACCCCCAATACAACAATAAACAAACGAGGCAGGTAGCGCTGGAGAAACTACTGGAGTTGGTGAAGCCGGTGGTCCCCACAGCAACCATTCCCTATTTAAAAGCCAAAATTGGTGGCCTGAGGAGCACTTATCTTAGGGAGCGCAAGAAGGTCATGGATTCCCAGAGATCAGGAGCTGCAGCAGATGACATTTATGTCCCCAGGCTGTGGTACTATGAGAGGCTGCGATTTCTGTCAGACCAGACTGAAGTCAGGGAATCCCTCTCCACTCTTCCTTCCACTCTTCCTTCCACCCTATCTTTCACCCCAGCTGAGGCTTCCGATGTCCAACCTGGGACTTCCAGCCAGGAAGAAGTGGAGGAGCCCAGCTGGAGGCAGGTATAGTATTGTTCTACAGATTTCTGGTCAATAAATAAATGATGTTTACTAGATGTTGTTATTGATCACTAATTGCTGATTTAATAAAGTGTTTTACATATCAATAGACAGTAGTGGGCAAAAATACTTGGGACAAGAATGAAAAATGCTGGGCTCAGAATAATATTCTGTTATATTTGTTAACATTCAATTTGCAACAATCATGAGGTGAAAATTGTGTGTGATTGATGAAGAAAAAACTAAAACGATGTCCCTTTTTCATACACAGGAAGACCTCGGCCAGAACGAGGAGGCGGGGGTTAGTGGCAGCCAGGAGGAGGAGGGGCTAAGTGGCAGCCAGGAGAAGGCCGGGCCCAGTAGGAGCCTGACAGAATCGCAGGTCCCTCCCCTCCGCCTTCCAAACAAAAGACCCAGGAAGGGGAGTCACGTGCAGGATTCAGCACTTAGGCTGATTCAGGAGGCTTCTGTGTCCCTCAGAACCACCCCCACTCCTGAAGAGGCCTTTGCCTCCATGTCTGCCACAAAACTGCAGGGCATGCAGGAGGATCAATGCCAGCTGTGTGAGGACCTTCTTTACAAAACACTAACTAAGGGGGTGAGGGGCGAAATCACACACAAAACCTCCTCCTCCTCCTCCTGCCACAACTCCAACACCACAGACACAGTGTGGAAGGAAGCATGGAAGGAAGACCAGAGAGTGATGACCTGGGTTCTGTCTGGTCTGGCAAAAGATGCAGTCTCTTGTATGACCACAGCCTGGGGACACAGATGTAATCTGCTGCTTTCAGGATCTCTGGGACTTCTGGACCAGACTGCATTCCCTTAGATATGGACTCCTCAGGCCACCAATTTTGCAGTAAAATAATTGATGTGTGCCCTGGGGGCCAAAGGCTTCACCAATTTCTGCAGTTTCTCCAGCGTTGCCTCCCTCTTTGTTTGGTTATGAGCCCTTAATAAAGGATTTTTTGTTTTAATTAGACTCGCCTATGTGTGTTTCCCTTCAAAAAGGACAGTTTGTTTGTGAGGAGGCAATCCTTGACATTAAATAATACAAGATATTAATGGTGTTGTGGTAACTTGACACACAAAACACACACAAAAATATTCAGAATGTAAAATAAAAAAATAAAAATAATTAACAACAAGATCAGGCTTGAAAACAATACAAACCAAACAAAAACAATTAAAAATAAAATCAGGCTACAAAATAATACAAACCAAATAATAATAATATATATATTTTTTGTCAGATGTGACAAATCAAAATATATTGATGAAATCACGATAAATAATAAAGAAAGAAGTTTGTGAGAAGTCTGTGTGAATATGAGCAGCAAAACTACTTCATTCTTCTAGCATTATAAAGAAGAAGATAGTGCGCTGTATTAAACTATTTTAAACATTGCAGCCTGACGAAAGTGCTCTATCCATTCCGAACGCTAATTTTACCAGACCGAGCTGTTCCGTCTCAGAATTTCTTCTGAGCATGCGTGGCACTTTTTGCGTCGGAATTGTCCACACACGGTCGGATTTTGTTGTCGGAAAATTTTATAGCCTGCTCTCAAACTTTGTGTGTCGGAAAATCTGATGGAAAATGTCCGATGGAGCCCACACACGGTCGTAATTTCCGACAACAAGCTCCGATCGCACATTTTCCGTCGGAAAGTCCAACTGTGTGTACAGGGCATTATGGTTCTAACGGTTTGGTTCCAGGTTCGGGTCTCCCAGAATGCGATGGCAGCTTTGGAGACCCTGTGAAAGTGTGTCCTAGTCTGTTCAGTGCTGTACCATACGCTAATACTCAACTAGTGTATGGTGGCATTCAAAACATTCACCAATGTAAAGACCAGGATGGTCAGGATAGGAGGGACAATAATAGTGGGTTAGACAAGACATTTTTTTGGGGGGGCTCATTAGATAGGGGTACCAGGGAGGACATATGAAAAATGCCTCCCATACTGCCGGCTTACTGCATTTGGATTGGGAAGCACCACAGCACCGTCTGGAAACAGGTACAGCGCCAACATCTGGTCGTTGAGGTCCACCCCACCCATATTAAGGTTATATTTATGGACAAGGAGAGTTTCTCCACAACACCAGTTGCCGTAGGAATTTGGACTGTCGTGCCTGCGTGAAGGGAGGACAGAACGAAAATTTTTTATTATCCCTCCACTTCATAGCGAGCAAATTATTACATTTCAAGCAGGCTCTCTCCCCCAGCCTAATGGCCCGTACACACGGTCGGACATTGATCGGACATTCCGACAACAAAATCCATGGATTTTTTCCGACGGATGTTGGCTCAAACTTGTCTTGCATACACAAAAAGTTGTCGGAAAATCCGATCGTTCTGAATGCTGTGGCGTAAAACACGTACGTCAGGACTATAAACAGGGCAGTAGCCAATAGCTTTCGTTTCTTAATTTATTCTGAGCATGCGTGGCACTTTGTGCGTCGGGTTTGTGTACACATGATCGGAATTTCCGAAACAGATTTTGTTGTTGGAAAATTTTATAGCAAGCTCTCAAACTTTGTGTGTGGGAAATTCCGATGGAAAAAGTGTGATGGAGCCCACACACGGTCGGAATTTCCAACAACAAGGTCCTATCACACATTTTCTGTCGGGAAAATCTAACCGTGTGTACAGGGCATAAGACGGGAATCTACAAGCCGCTGGGGTAAGCCCCGGCGATTAGATCGCATGGTGCCACATGCGCCAATTTCGTGATCAAACAAATGACTAAAAAGTGGCACCCTTGTGTAATAATTGTCCACATACAAGTGGTACCCCTTTCCGAATAAGGATGACACCAAGTCCCACACAATCTTACCAGTGCTCCCTATGTAATCTCGGCAGTTCTCCGGCTCTACATGACTCTCTCTTCCCTCATAAACCATAAAACTATATGTATAGCCTGTAGCCCTGTCACAGAGCTTATACATCTTGACCCCATATCTGGCACACTTGCTGGGAATATACTGTTTGAAAGACAAGTGGCCAGAAAACTTAATCAGGGACTCATAAATGCAGACAACTTGATGGGGAGTAAACAAGGCTGCAAACTGTTGGTTGAAGTGGTTTACGAGGGGCCGAATTTTGTAGAGCCAATCGTATCCAGGGTCACCCCAAGGATGACAGAGTTCATTGTCATTGAAGTGCATGAACTGCAACATCTGCTGGTCATGGAGGCAGATAACACGGGCATACTCACGCAACTCACTCTTTTTAGTTATGTCCATGAGGAGGGATAGGCCCAGAAAGGTCTCACATTCGAAAACCGTAGTAGGTTTCCAATCTCTGGCAAGTGTCAAATGGGGAATAGCAGCTATGAATTGACCAGCATACAAATTGCTTTGGTCCACAATAGATCTGTAGAGATCTTCCATGAAAAACAGCGAAAAAAAACCTGGATTCCGGGTTGGCCAGTGAATGGGGAAGTACAGGTGCTGCAGAAGTGATAGGCTCCCAATTCAGATTGGCAAATGCAGCAGGAAGGGCACTATGGACTTGACGGGCCTTTCTTTGTCTTCTTGGTGGCTGTGGGACACTAGCTATGCTAGCCACCGCACCAGCTTGAACTGCACTTATGGGACTCGCCACGTCACCACGTGTTACTGCAGTTCTGGTTTGACTACGACCAGGGTGTACTAGGCTGCTGGTGCTTGCCAGTTCACCAAATGATGAGTGGCACTAGTACTGGCTCTCTGCTCCATACGAGAGCCCTGTGGTTGTTGCACCTCAACGACAGCAGAAGAACAGAGTTGGGTATGCCTGACCTTGGCAGGGACCACAACTCTGTTGTCAGAGCTATCTGTCAAGGTGCCACTGCTGTCTACAGGATCGTATTCTGAGCCTGTATCTGACAGATGAGTGACTTCCTCTTTGCTATCTGTCATGCTCAGAAATGTTTAGGCCTCTTTAATAGTGTACCTTCGATTTGACATTTTGGTCTCTAAATTTACTGGAACAGTAGTGAGACTCACAGGAAAAAGAACTCCTGACTGTCAGCGACTGATTCAAATGCTACCAAAAAACTGTTAGCGTTCGCAGGGATCAGGCCTGACTCTGCGAATGCTGCAGTTATGTGTGTTGTGTTTTTGTAAGTGACAGTGATCGACTGATACTGCACTTGGGTGGGCTGGGCTGGGCGGGGGGGCTAAACGCAGGTGCTAGCAGGTATCTGGGCTGATCCCGCTAACATTGCGTTTTTGTGAACCCTAAACTTCTGGGGACGCTAGTATAAATCTGATCAGATCAGATATCGATCCGTTCAGACACTATACTACCAAGGGAGGTATATAGTGTGTGTGTGTGTGGTGTTAACGCTACTGGCACTAATCTGACGCTGCCTGGGGCAACGTAGACCCTGACTGATGCTAAAACCTAACTGATATCACCCACCGGGTGATCAGGGGGTTAAACCTTTATTGGGTAATATACGGCGGGTGCCCTGATGCTTTTAAAAACAAACTTACTAACACCCGTAACACTGATACGGTGATCACTGGTGACAGGGGGTAGAAGGGTTAACTAGGGGGCAAGCAGAAGGTTAAAACCTTTATTAGGTAGTATATGGGGGTACCTGATGCTATAAAAACCTGACAGTGAAACAAATCACCTAACTGGCTAACTAGCATCACCCGTGACACAAATACGGCAATCGATTAGTGACACTGGTGACAGGGGGTGAAAGGGTTAACTAGGGGGTAATTAGGGGGTTAAAACCTTTATTAGGTAGTATATATGGGGGTACCTGATGCTATAAAAACCTGACGGTGAAACTAATCACCTACCTGTCTAACTAGCGTCACCAGTGACACAAATACAGCTGACAGACGCGAGTAGAGGAGAGCCGATCGGCAGCTCTCCTGACAGGGTGGGTCTGCGCTGATTGTTTATCAGCGCAGCCTCCCCTCAGATGACCACACTAGACCACCAGGGATGCCACTAGGACCACCAGGGAAGGGGGCAACATGTGGATGGCCAGGTATGTACCCCATGGTCATCCACATGTTCAAATGAATGCTCAATCTGTGCCAATCAGTGCCCACAAATGGGCACTGATTGGCACCAGTATGTACTAACAGGCACCAGTAGACATGTGCATTCATTTTTCGTCCGAATGCATTTTCATCCGAATTTTAGGTATTTTCGGTATCGTTCTAACAAACGATAATGAAAGTGCAGAATATGAAAAAAGATCCGACATAAACAAATGCTTTGTTTTCGTTTTTGTTGGGGCAGCAGTTCAATATAGATAGGAGATTTGACATGACGCTGACAATAAAAATCTGTGTCTATCGAATCTGTGGTCGAATGTGCCTAACCTTAACTCTATTAGTCCAAGATTATTCCACATAGAGAGAAAAGATTCGACATAGAGAGAAAAGATTCGACATAGAGAGAAAAGATTCAACATAGAGAGAAAAGATCGCTGCTGGAATTGGGTGGGGGAAGTAAAATAAAAATAATGATGATGATGAATGTTATTGGTTTATTGTAACCAAAGAGGTGGGTCAGTAAAATAGCTAGAACTAAGTACACACGTACAGCCAACTTACTTTTACTTACGATTTGCTAGCAGAGAGAGACACACACACTGAATCATTTCAGAAGACAGTCAATCTTAGCTGGTCCGTTTGTCAGAGAACCTGAATTATTTAGCAATTAAGCATAAGCACAGCAGCAGAACAATAGTGAAGCAAGCTACAGTTCAACTTAACTTTTTCATAATAATCTGCTGCTATTGTGTTAGTGTTGTGAACTTGATAGTGATACTAGTGTTGTGATAGCCTCAGAGGCTGCCAATGTTGTGGGGTGAGATTTATTATTATAGATTCTATATTATAATTCCATATCAATATCTGACACAACGTCGGATGCCACGCCCGCCATTGCACTTGGAGATTGAGAAACGAATGTTAAATTTTGGCTGACTATTATGGTAGAGTAGATCATTCAACATGAACGACAAAGATTCGACAAAGCATCGAAAAACATACAAACGTCGAATCTTTGGCTTATGGTGTCTGTCGAAAGTTCTAAGAAGATTCGACGGAGTAGCTTAACTGTACGACGTGGCAATCGTACATTTCCGGTCAAATGCATCCACCCATAGGCTATAGAAAAATTCTAATGTTGGTTGACTAGTAAAATAATTCATAAATATAATTATTACTAGTCATACAACATTAGAATTCTACTACAGCTAGCTTGTAGGCTGAAAATTCGACAGACACCATAAGCCTTCAATAACAGATTCGACCTTAATTAATTTGGATTTTCGGAAGAATGCAATTGTTAATGAAAAACTAAATAAATAAAAACGAATTTCGGGAGTAACTAAATACATTTACTTGTAAACAGGAATGAATTCTGGACAGCCGCACTCGTAGATATAGAGCTGATGTTTCGCACTAACGTTAGTTAGTGTGTCTACTTTCCAAAATAGGGTCATTTGGGGGGGGTTTGTGCCACCTGGGCATTCCATGGCCTCCGAAACTGTGATAGGCAGTGAAGAGTGAAATAAAAAATTTACGCCCTTAGAAGTATTGAAGGCGGTGCTTGGTTTTCGGGGTCCCGTACGCGGCTAGGCTCCCAAAAACTCTCACAATGTGGTATCCCCGTACTCAGGAGAAGCAACAGAATGTATTTTGGGGTGTAATTTCACATATTCCCACGGCATGTGTGAGCAATATATCATTTAGTGACAACTTTGTGCAAAAAAAAAAAAAAATTGTCTTTTTTCCGCAACTTGTGTCACAATATAAAATATTCCATGGATTCGACATGCCTCTCAGCAAATAGCTTGGGGTGTCTAGTTTCCAAAATGGGGTCATTTTGGGGATGTTTGAACTGTCCTGGCATTTTATGCACAACATTTAGAAGCTTATGTCACACATTACCCACTCTTCTAACCACTTGAAGACAAAGCCCTTTCTGACACTTTTTGTTTACATGAAAAATTTTTTTTTTTTGCAAGAAAATTACTTTGAACCCCCAAACATTATATATTTTTTTAAATCAAATGCCTTACAGAATAAAATGGTGGGTGTTTCATTTTATTTTCACACATTATTTGCGCAGCGATTTTTCAAACGCATTTTTTATTGGGAAAAAACACACTTTTTTAAATTTAATGCACTAAAACACACTATATTGCCCAAATGTTTGATGCAATAAAAAAGATGATCTTAGGCTGAGTACATGGACACCAAACATGACATGCTTAAAAATTGCGCACAAACGTGCAGTGGCGACAAACTAAATACATTTTTAAAAGCAGAGGAGGTCTACTGCTAAAATTACTGCCCTCGATCTGACCTTCGCTTTGATACCTCACATGCATAGTGCAATTGCTGTTTACATTTGCCAGCTGTTCACAGCTGGGATTGCAATCACATGACCGGTCAGCTCTTTCCTCCTCTCCTCCTCCTCCGCTCCAGACTGATGTCAGCAGGGGGATCTCGGCCCCTACCCCTGCATCTGTCAGAGGAGGAAAGGAGAGAGCCGGCCAATCATGTGATTGCAATCTCAGCTGTGAAATTAGGTATTTGCAGCATTTATTTTTTTAAATCACACACAGAAGGGGACACTGCAATAGGAGGCAGTGCTGATGGTGTATACAGGTTAGAGTGGCTTAACAACCACTTTAATATCCAGTTATATTTTGTGCATTTAGGAATGCATCCAGCACATTTTTAAAACAATCTACTGTGCTGGCCAGAACCAGTTCTTAAATGATTCTATTCTACAAGTTTACATCTCCTACTGTGAAGAAGACTTTCCATTAATGAAGGTTACATTTATTTTCCTCCAGACATAAAGAGTGCCCCCTTCAGGGTCATAACCTGAGAGTCACTACAAGGACCGTTTATGTTTTTAACCATGTTGATCATATCCCCCTTAACCACTTCCTCAATGTAGATAAACTGGTTGGTTGATTTGCGTGAGACACAAGATAAAATGTCTAGTCCAGACAGTTAGAAACTCTCACACATGTGATATCGCCATACTCGGGAGGAGTAGCACAATGTTTTTTGGGGTGTAATTGTAAATATGCCCGTACTGTGGGTGAAAAATATCTTATTAAATCGATAACTTTGTGTAAAAAAAATAATTTTAATTTTCTTTCCGCATCTTTCAAAAATGTTTGGCAATAAAAAAATGAAGTCTTCAAAAGGCCACAATGCCTTTTTAAAATACCATGGGGTGATTACACATCAAAATGTGGTAATTTATGGGTGTTTCTACTGTTCTACTGCTCCAGAGCCTCCAAAAAAATGTAATAGTAGTGTTGGGGCGAACGGTTCGGTCCGAGCAAAAAATCAGTCTGAACATCGACTGTTTGCACGTTTGGCGAACAACCAAATTTGCGTGTACTTCACAGTGCATTCTAGGGCCCTAATTGGATGAAAATATAAAAATAAGAGAATACCGCGCTTAGAATAAAGTAAAACAGCAACAAAAACTATCTAATATCTAATAGTGCTAGTGTGCAGTTATAAATAAAGTTGCGCTAAATTAAAAAATCTCTCTAAAGAGACCAAGTGGAGGTGAAACAAACAAAATAAATTAATCGAATAATACAAACATATGCAATGAATAAATTGAATATTGAAAATAAGTGTCCATATGCATCAATAGTGCATTGTGAAATATAAAAATAAAAATATGAAAATAAAAATAAAATGAATGTCCATATACACCAATAGTGCAAGAAATAGTGTCCTTAAAAAATGTGTACACAATTGATAAGTGTGTGGAGGAATGGGTAAATTTGGGCAATGAGGACCATAACAGGTAGGAATTCCGGGTGACCACCTTCGCCCTTTAATGTCACAACTGAGAAAAAGGGGTCTCAACCTGGAAGTGAAGCTCTATATATGAGAACCTTTACCAGAGCTGGTGTACCCCCTAAAGAGCAGGGTCATAAAATCAGACAGATTAAGCTCTCTGCAGGGACATGTGGATCAGGCTGATACACAGACCAGCCCGAGTGTGTTTTTTCCAGTTTGTGAACATCCATCTGATGAGTGCATCATCGCATTTTGGCGAATTCTCCACCAACAATCTGAGGCAATTGAAGGATTGGAGATATTGGAGGATCCACGTGTCCCTGCAGAAGGCTTAATCTGTCTGATTTTATGACCCTGCTCTTTAGGGTGTCCACCAGCTCTGGTAAGGGTTCTCATATATAGAGCTTCACTTCCAGGTTGAGACCCCTTTTTGTCAGTTGTGGCATTAAAGGGCGAAGGCGGTCACCTGGAATCCCTACCTGTTGTGGTCCTCATTGCCCAAATTTACCAATTCCTCCACGCACGTATCAATTGTGTACACATTTTTAAAGGAGAATATTTCTTGCACTATTGGTGTATATGGACATTCATTTTATTTTTATTTTTTTTTTATTTCCATATTTTACAATGCACTATTGATGCATATGGACACTAATTTTCAATATTCAATGTATTCATTGCATATGTTTGTATTATTCAATTGATTTATTTTGTTTGTTTCACCTCCACTTGGTCTCTTTAAAGAGATTTTTTAATTTAGAGCAGCTTTATTCCTAATTGGATGAAGCCTTATACCTGACCACTGGTCAGGTTGCAAGGCTTTGCCAATTAGGGCACAGAGCACTGTCAGAGCCCTGATTGGACAAAGTGATGATAACTTTCACCAATCACAGATAGTCCTACCCTACACTATAAAAGGTTCCTTCCCATAGGAAGCATTTGCAGTGTGTTGGAGTGGTGAAAGATAGCACAGGGCTCAGTTTGCTACTAGGGATGAGCTTCGAGTTCGAGTCGAACTCATGTTCTACTCGAACATTGGCTGTTCGCAAGTTCGCCGAACAGCGAACAATTTGGGGTGTTCGCGGCAAATTCGAATGCCGCGGAACACCCTTTAAAAGTCTATGGGAGAAATCAAAAGTGCAAATTTTAAAGGCTTATATGCAAGTTATTGTCATAAAAAGTGTTTGGGGACCCGGGTCCTGCCCCAGGGGACATGGATCAATGCAAAAAAAAGTTTTAAAAACGGACGTTTTTTCAGGAGCAGTGATTTTAATAATGCTTAAAGTCAAACAATAAAAGTGTAATATCCCTTTAAATTTCGTACCTGGGGGGTGTCTATAGTATGCCTGTAAAGGGGCGCATGTTTCCTGTGTTTAGAAGAGTCTGACAGCAAAATGACATTTTGAAGAAAAAAACACATTTAAAACTACCCGCGGCTATTGCATTGCCGACAATACACATAGAAGTTCATTGATAAAAACGGCATGGGAATTCCCCGCAGGGCAACCCCGAACCAAAAAAAAAAAAAAAAAATGATGTGGGAGTCCCCCTTAATTCCATACAAGGCCCTTCAGGTCTGGTATGGATATTAAGGGGAATCCCAGCCAAAATTTAAAAAAAAATTACGTGGGGTTCCCCCTAAATTCCATACCAGACCCTTCAGGTCTGGTATGGATTTTAAGGGGAACCCCGCGCCAAAAAAAAAACAAAAAAAAACGGCGTGGGGTCCCCCCAAAAATCCATACCAGACCCTTATCCGAGCACGCAACCTGGCAGGCCGCAGGAAAAGAGGGGGGGACGAGTGTGCGGCCCCCCCCTGAACTGTACCAGGCCACATGCCCTCAACATTGGGAGGGTGCTTTGGGGTAGCCCCCCAAAACACCTTGTCCCCATGTTGATGAAGACAAGGGCCTCATCCCCACAACCCTGGCCGGTGGTTGTGGGGGTCTGCGGGCGGGGGGCTTATCGGAATCTGGAAGCCCCCTTTAACAAGGGGACCCCCAGATCCCGCCCCCCCTGTGTGAAATGGTAAGGGGGTACTTACCCCTACCATTTCACTAAAAAACTGTCAAAAATGTTAAAAATGACAAGAGACAGTTTTTGACAATTCCTTTATTTAAATGCTTCTTCTTTCTTCCTTCATCTTCTTTTGGTTCTTCTGGCTCTTCTGGTTCTTCCTCCGGCGTTCTCGTCCAGCATCTCCTCCGCGGCGTCTTCTATCTTCTTCTCCTCGGGCCGCTCCGCACCCATGGCATTGGGGGGGAGGCTCCCGCTCTTCTCTTCATCTTCTTCATCTTCTTCTTCTTCTTCATCTCTTCTTCCTTCTTCATTTCTTCTCCGGGCCGCTCCGCAGCCATGCTGGCATGGAGGGAGGCTCCCGCTGTGTGACGGCGTCTCTTCGTCTGACGGTTCTTAAATAACGGGGGGCGGGGCCACCCGGTGACCCCGCCCCCCTCTGACGCACGGTGACTTGACGGGACTTCCCTGTGACGTCACGGGGAATGCCACAGGGAAGTCCCGTCATGTCCCGTGCGTCAGAGGGGGCGGGGTCACCGGGTGGCCCCGCCCCCCGTTATTTAAGAACCGTCAGATGAAGAGACGCCGTCACTCAGCGGGAGCCTCCCTCCATGCCAGCATGGCTGCGGAGCGGCCCGGAGAAGAAATGAAGAAGGAAGAAGAGATGAAGAAGAAGAAGAAGATGAAGAAGATGAAGAGAAGAGCGGGAGCCTCCCCCCCAATGCCATGGGTGCGGAGCGGCCCGAGGAGAAGAAGATAGAAGACGCCGCGGAGGAGATGCTGGACGAGAACGCCGGAGGAAGAACCAAAAGAGCCAGAAGAACCAGAAGAAGATGAAGATAGAAAGAAGAAGCATTTAAATAAAGGAGTTGTCAAAAACTGTCTCTTGTTATTTTTAGCATTTTTGACAGTTTTTTAGTGAAATGGTAGGGGTAAGTACCCCCTTACCATTTCACACAGGGGGGGCCGGGATCTGGGGGTCCCCTTGTTAAAGGGGGCTTCCAGATTCCGATAAGCCCCCCGCCCGCAGACCCCCACAACCACCGGCCAGGGTTGTGGGGATGAGGCCCTTGTCTTCATCAACATGGGGACAAGGTGTTTTGGGGGGCTACCCCAAAGCACCCTCCCAATGTTGAGGGCATGTGGCCTGGCACGGTTCAGGAGGGGGGGGCGCACTCTCGTCCCCCCCTCTTTTCCTGCAGCCTGCCAGGTTGCGTGCTCGGATAAGGGTCTGGTATGGATTTTTGGGGGGACCCCACGCCGTTTTTTTGTTTTCTTTTGGCGCGGTGTTCCCCTTAAAATCCATACCAGACCTGAAGGGTCTGGTATGGAATTTAGGGGGAACCCCACGTCATTTTTTAAAAAAATTTTGGCTGGGGTTCCCCTTAATATCCATACCAGACCTGAAGGGCCTTGTATGGAATTTAGGGGGACTCCCACATCATTTTTTTTTTTAAATTTTGGTTCGGGGTTGCCCTGTGGGGAATTCCCATGCCGTTTTTATCAATGAACTTCTATGTGTATTGTCGGCAATGCAATAGCCGCGGGTAGTTTTAAATGTGTTTTTTCCTTCAAAATGTCATTTTGCTGTCAGACTGTTCTAAACACGGGAAACATGCGCCCCTTTACAGGCATACTATAGACACCCCCCAGGTACGAAATTTAAAGGGATATTACACTTTTATTGTTTGACTTTAAGCATTATTAAAATCACTGCTCCTGAAAAAACGGCCGTTTTTAAAACTTTTTTTTGCATTGATTCATGTCCCCTGGGGCAGGACCCGGGTCCCCAAACACTTTTAATGACAATAACTTGCATATAAGCCTTTAAAATTAGCACTTTTGATTATTCATGTTCGTGTCCCATAGACTTTAACGGTGTTCGCGTGTTCGAACAAACTTTTTTCCTGTTCGCATGTTCTGGTGCGAACCGAACAGGGGGGTGTTCGGCTCATCCCTATTTGCTACTAGTGAATTAGTGTGTTCAGTTATTGTGACTCCTAGTGTAGAGTGTTAGTGTAGTGTTAGTATAGTGTGTCGTTATAGTGTAGTGTCAGTGTAGTGTGTTAGTGTAGTGCAGTGTTTAACATAACATTACATAACATTTAGTGCTGTATACAGTGCTTGTATACTCTTTTTATTTTTTTAGTTGCTGCATGTTTTTTTGTTTAGTTTTTTTTTTTGTCTCCTGCCTTCCCCCTTTTTTTTAAATTGTCAGCCACAGTTTTTCTGATTGCTATACTGGTGTTCCCTCTTTTTTTTTTTTTTTTTTTTTATAGTTTTTACATTTCTGTCAGCGTCAGTCCTCAATTTAAAGTGCACCAAGTATCACTTTTCATTCAATAAGTCCCAATAAATCCCAGTTTCTATTAAATTTTGGTAATAAACCCTCCCCCATCATGTCTGGGAAGCCAACAAGGAGAGGCAGACAATCCCACGCGACTATGAGGGGGACAGCACTGTCTGTGTCCACAGTGATGTTGCCCATGCTATCCAGCCATAGGATGCAGAGGAGGTGGTGGACTAGCTTACTAAATCATTCTCATCCTCCTCATCCTCTATAACTCAAGCTGACAATAGTGCACAGTCCACTGCAGCTGCCAGAGTGGCTTATTCTGCCATCTTGTCCACAGCTACTCCTGCCATAGCCCCAGCATCATGCACGAAGGATTCAGCTGAATTATTTGAACACAGCATCAGCCACTTGCTTCTTGAGGATGCGCAGACATTACTTGATTCTGATGTTGGTTCTGAGGTAGAGGAAGGGAGTAACATGAGCCTACAGAGAGGGGAGAACACTGATAAACAACAAATTCGGATTCATGTCCCCCCAGCCACAGCGTATTGCCAAGTTGATTCCAGTGATGATGGGGATGGAGGGGATGATGATGATGAGGTCAATGATGTGACTGATAGGGGTGTCGGATAGAGCAGAGGAGGAAAATGAGGGGGAGAAACAACCCAAACAAGGCAGGATGTCCTCCAGATGGAAGAGCAGGGCTGTCTTTAAGGCAGGGCAAATAGGGCAGCTGCCCAGGGCCCCATCATTGTTGTAGGGCCAAATTTAGCTGCCTCATACTTGACAACTAACCCAGTTTAAATTCCCTTATCCCTTGAAGTTTTAGTCCTGTGCTGTGTCCCAATATCTCAGTGTGAAGTTCTGTTACTTTTGCTGCCCAGCTCTGCCCTATTGCCGTGTACAGCTGACTCATTTGCAGACCCTGTGTTTACATGTAAATAACCTGCATTGATATGTAAATAGCGGCAGCATTAATATGTAAATAGCTGCGGTGTGGCGGCATTGATATGTAAATAGACAGCATTTTCATGTATATCATTTCCCCCCCTGAGGTCATATCCACCATCACTTCTGCTGAATGCTGCCCACTGGGGAGGTAAAGGGACATGCTGGAAAGTTTTGCCTACAACTGTGGTCATGAAGCCTAACATCAGCCTGTTCTGCAAAGGTAAGAAAATTGGAGTTGGAACCCTTTTTCAAAATAACATGGTGCCACAGCACCCTGAATTTTGGTGCATGTGAATACGCACATCTCAGCAGATGCATGAGGGTGTAATTACCAATTAATGGCACTGCTGTGTATCTGCTAAAGGGCAGCACATTTCTGTGGTGTCAGGACAGCGATTTTGCATGCCTTCCCCAACACACACAAATGTGAACGCAGGCTAAATGTCTCAGTTACATTGTTGGTCAGTGTAGAATCCCCTACTATATACTTGCCAAAGATTTCCAGCTTTGCTCTACATGATTCAGAATTTGCCACAGTGTACTGCCTCCTAACTAATCCCATACCCCCACCACTGGCACTGATCCCATCAACCCCACAGAATTGCCACTGATCACACCCCCCCTCCCCCAGCATTGCCACTGACTGATCCCAGGAGTCCTAGGATCTCTAGGAGTTTACTGTCTATTGATGGGTCCCCTCACCTCCTCAGTCTATGGTGTGCAGGCAGTGAGGAGATGATGTCCGGTAACCTCTAGCAACCAATCAGTGAGCAGTATTGATGTACAGTAATCTCTAGCAACCAATTAACAAGCAGAAGTCATGTGCTGTAACCTCTAGCAAAAAATCAGTGAGCCATACTGTGTGCTGTAACCTCTAGCAGCCAGTCCGTGAGCGGTAATGATACACTGTAATCTCTAGCAACCAATCACAATCACTGCCTGATCTAATTCAGGAAATTGATTTTAAGTCTAGCTGCTATTTATTGTATGTCTCAGAGCAGGTGGAGAGTGAGATTGCATGGAAGGGGGAGGCCCAAGAAAATATTTGCCCAGGGTCCAATCAACATTAAAGACAACCCTGTGGAAGAGTAAAGAGCAGTCACCCTATCCCATCAGACAGTGGAGCTGTTATCTCCCGGCCCACGGCCCACAGCTCAGCTGTATGGGCCTTTGTTAGCACCGATTGTACTGTTGCAATTTGCAATCTCTGCTGCAAGCAGATCAAGCGTGGCAAAAACACCAGCCATTTGGGTACCACATGCTTGGCAAGGCATTTAACCTACCACTACTAAGCCCGTTGGCAAGAGCACCTGAAAACCACAAACAAGGGACACAATTCTTTTCCTCCTCACTCCTCACCTTTCATGTCTACCCCACTATATCTCATAACCTCTCAGCAGCCTCCACTGACATGGATGATGGTATAGCAAAGGGTGTCACAGATCCTTGCAACACATCTGCCAGCAGCGCACCACCAGCTGTAGAGTATAGCAGGAACATTTCCCTGCCCCAGCTGCTGCATCGAAAAGAAAAATACATTCTCTGCCACCCACATGCCCAGCGTCTAAATTCCAGTTTGTCCAAATATAGAAAGCTTGCAGGGAAAATCAATATCATTGTCATTTTTTTCTTTATGTCAGTTTTGATGCAGCAAGTTCTTTACAATGTACAGATGCACCACTTTACAGGCAGACTAAGGGAACCCCCAGGCACTATATTTAAAGGAATTTTTCATTTTTATTGTTTCACTTTAGGCATAATTAAAATCACTGCTTCTTTAAAAACAATCTTTTTAAAAGTTTTTTTGCATTGGTACATGTCCCCCAGGGCAGTCCCCGGGCCCCATACCCTTTTTATGGCCAATAACTTGCATATAAGCCTTCAAAATGAGGACTTTTGATTCTTCTTGGAGTCCCATAGACTTTAATAGGGTTAAAGTTTACAGTTTGTGGATTTTATGATGGGTTAGACCAGCCTTTTTCAACCAGGGTGCCTTGAGGTTTCTTCAGGGGTGCCTTTGCAAAATGTGTAAAAATTGCCCACAAATTGTACACAAGTCGGCATGTGGATGAAGCCTGCCTTTTAGTTACATTAAGCTACAGGTTTTCATTGTGCACCATGCCAGCATCCTAACGACAACGGCATCATCAGTTAATGAGGAGGATGTCAGTCGCCAGCATAGCATCCTTGTTGACCCTCCCCTGCCCCTCTCCATCAGCAGTGGGGTCATATTAGCTGAGTGATGGATAAACATTGGAATACTAGTCAGTACCAGTTTGCAAAAGTGTATTTGATTTGGAAGAATAAATCACCTCTAACATTGGGTGTCCTACTTGGACTTGTGGATGTTGCTGCATTATATAAAACTATTAGAATAGTTTTTACATTTTAAAAAAAGCATTGAGACTGTCCATAATTTTTAAAGGGTGCCTTGAGATTTCCATAATTTTTAAAGGGTGCCTTGACTAAAAATAGGTTGAGAAACACTGGGTTAGACAAACTGCCCTTTAAATTGAACCCCCGCACATTCACACCTCACCAAAATAGAGCCTACAGGCCATAGGTAAGCTTGTCAATGTTAATTATTCAAAGTCCACATGCAGCGCTAACATAAAGCAACAGTCTTTATAGTTTTGAAGGAGAGATGTAATCCCTTCACCAGTTTTCAGTGCATGAGATAAAGCACCCCACACCACATGGGAATCCAATCTGCTTACCAGAACTCAGCATATATTGGGCAATACATGAACTCCTCAAGGAATCACGGCTCAGCTCCTCAATCACTGGTAAGTGGATGGATAATACACTGCAACCTTTCATCTGTTCACTTGTTCCCAAACAGCACACGTAGTCAATAATAGTCTCATTCAATCAAGGGAACAGCATCACCAGACAGAAATAAAGCAGCATATATAAAGCCCGTATAGCTAGTAAACGGATTTGTTAAAAACTCACAAATACAGTCAGTAGTAGCAACCTTCATCAATCCCGGAAGAATCAACCTCCAGAAATGACGCGAAAACCAGAAATGGGTGTCTGGAACACATCACGTCCTGCGCTTGCGTTCCATTCACAGGAAATACGTCACAGCTACTGCAAACCATGGAGGAATAACCCCGGCGGACGCACCAGCTGGATTATGGCTTGTTAGCTGCTATATAATAGTAAGCTTTGTCATTTACATATGTAATTTGAGCGCTGACGCGATTGCATCTAGCAGCTAACAAGCCATAGTCTGGCTGGTAAATTCACCCGGGGTTCTTCCTTCATGGTTTGCAGTATCTGTGATGTATTTCCTGTGAATGGAACGCAAGCGCAGGAGGTGATGCGTTCCAGACACCCATTTCCATTTTTTGCATCATTTACGGACGTTGATTCTTCCGGGATTCGCATCACCCATGATACATGTAAAAAGAGTATGTTTGTGTCCCATAGCCATCGCTCTGATGATATCCAATAGGATGAAACATGTCAGGCAGGCCAGGACACAAGCACGCTGAATGCTGCGGCTGTTTTGTACTTTGAAAATGGCCACTACTGACTGTATTTGTGAGTTTTTAATAAATCCGTTTACTAGCCATACGGGCTTTACTATATGCTGCTTTATTTCTGTCTGGTGATGCTGTTCCCTTGATTGGGTGAGACTACCATTGACTGCTGGAAGCTCGCTGTTGTGTGCTGTTCGGAAACAAGTGAACAAATGCAAGGTTGCAGTGTGGTTAAGCCATCCACACCAGTGATTGAGGAGCTGAGCCGCGATTCCTTGAGGAGTTCATGCATTGCCCAATATATACTGAGTTCTGGTAAGCAGATTTGATTCTCACGTGATGTGGTGTGCTTTATCTCATGCACTGAAAACTGGTGAAGGGATTACATCTCTCCTTCTTCAACACTATAAAGACTGTTGCTTTTTATTAGCGCCACATGTGGACTTTTCATATTTTTAATATTTGGTTATCAACAAATAGTGCTGGCTGCTTTATTTAGATTTCTACCGATATTACTCAACAGTATTGCAGATACCAACCCATTTACATTGCTTTACCATTTTATTGATCTAGTATCTGCTGCTCTCTGGCTGATTGTAATATATCATTATGGATGTTTTTGATTTCAGGAATGCACGTTCTTTGGACCTTAAAGATGTTTTTAGCAATGTAGAAGCCCAACAAAATCTTGATATTGGAGACCTATTCATGCAATTAAAAAATCTCATGGTGACTGAAATTCATGGAAATTGGGATCTTGCTTTTCTTGAAAAAAATCTAGATAACAAAATGGTCCCTAGAAGCCTGAGGTTAGAGATTACTCCTCAGGTGCATGAATTAGACCTCCAAGGCTGGTTCAAATATTTTAATGATGTTGGGCTTGATCTCCTGTGATTTTAAATCGCTAGGAAAAAGCACAAATTGATTAAACTAGATGAGGACATTTCAGAGGTTAAAGATAAACTGTCACCCTATAAAGACTCAGATGAATATAGAAATAAATCTGATAACCTAAAAAAGGATTTAGATCAAAAAGCTAAAAAAAAAAAAATATATATATATATATATATATATATATATATATATATATATATATATATATATATATATATATATATCAGGAATTTGAAAGATTATAAGAATAATCAAGTGTTTAAATGGCAGGTTAGGAGGTCTGCATTAGCCAATGGAGGGGCTGACCATGGCCCCGGACCAGCCAATAATACAGGATCCAATATCCTTGCATCTCAACCAAATGCTGGGAGTTATAATAACAACGTTTCTCCAGCTGGTGGATGAAAGAAAGTTGAGTCTAAAAAAACGATTCATGTAAATCACCCCCAAGTCAGAATGGGTCCCCATAACAATAATAATACAAGGAATGTTCGTGCTCAACATAACTATCCACAAAGTTACTTTCCAGAGGAAGTACCTGTGTATAACCATTATGAGCCTCTAGTTAGAGACTATGATGATTATACAGAGGAGGATGATATAGAACAGATATATAGTACAGCATCCCTCTTATCATACTCCTAGATCTGTACAACCACGATATAGATCGTGTAGATCGACAGGATGAGATAGCCTTGGCTATTACCTCCCGAGGCGACCACAACTTCATAATGATGGTCCTCCACCACCTTCTTTTTCTCCTAAAAGGCCCCAAAAAAACAAGAGGGGTGGAGATCCAAAAGAGGGACCAGAGGGGGAGGAGGTACCGATCAAAAAAGGAGAAGAGTATAAAGGATGCAGGGATATTTAATCTTAGCAGTAATACACTGACTAACAATGAAAAATTTGTGTTGAATCATGGCTTGAAATTTGCCCCTGATAAGCCTTTAAGTAAATTTTACGTGGTTGTGGAGGAGCAGACTGGGGGGAGGGGGGCCTTGAGATGGTCTGGGCAATCCAATGTCTTGCTGTTTAATCCGCCGGGTCATGTTCCACCATCAGTCTCAGTGTTTAAACATCTTGTGTTGAAGGATATTGACAAATTTAGGATTAAAAAAGATAGGAATAATTTTATGCTTTGGAACGGCTTGAAATCCTTGCAAAATAGGAATGATATCGTCATCCGCCCTATGGATAAAGGTGGTGGAATTGTGATAATGGATAAAATAGTGTATGTGGATGAAATTAATAAAATCCTTTCTGATAGAGATACCTATATGCCACTCCACAATGACCCCACCTTCAAATACAAAAAGGAATTATTGAAACTTATAGACACAGGGTTTATAGACAATTTACTTACTAAGAAAGAGAAAGCATATTTGATTCCCTTGGCACTAAGGATACCAGTGATTTATTTTTTACCCAAAGTACATAAAGACCCAGTTAGACCACCAGGAAGACCTATCATTATTGGGCTGGACTCTGTCACTTTGAGGATAAGAAAGTTCATAGATGGCTTTATACAGCCACTAGTCTAACAGACTCCATCCTTTATAAAAGATTCCACACAGGTCATTCAGACATTAGGGGCTATTGAGTGGAGAGTAGACATGTGCGATTAATTCGTATGAATTTCTGTAAATTCATACATTTGGGAGGATCCAAAATACAAATTGCTATGCTGCCGAACTTTGTACGAAATATGAAATTTCGTTTACGAATTTCGGAAACGAGAATGTTCATTAATTACGATTACTCATTATGATGAAGTTAAAAAACCCAGGAAGTCAGCACAGCACAGGAATGGTGGGAGCCCCTCATAATAAATTCATCATAATGAACATTCATAATTGTTACAAAAAGTTAATGAACCTAAAAGTTAAAACCCCAGGAAGTCAGCACAGTACAGGGATGGTGGGAGCCCCTCATAATGATAAATTCATCATAACGAACATTTGTAATTGTTCGAAAAGTTAACAGACCTAACGAAAGTTTGTATTTCATACGAATCCGAATTGAAGTGATGGGTTTGAGGCAGTTGACATGTATCAGAAAAGAGATGTTGACTTGCTTTCCCCCCAGAGAAAGTTTGTGTTAAGCCTACTCAGGTTTGCCATGGCTCACAATTACTTCTGGTTTGGAGGAACTTTTTATCTCCAGAACAGAGGGGTTGAAATGGGTGCAAAGTTTGCACTGAGCATGTCAAACCTGTTTATGGCCAAATGGGAGGAGGATGTCGTCTATACTCACAGGAGACCTGAATTAGTCTTCTAGGGTAGATATATAGACAACGTCCTAATGCTATGGGATGGCGACATGACGTCATTGGCTGCCTTTATGGAACAGCTTAATGATAATTCATTGGGCATTTCTCCGCAATACAAAGCAAGCCAAACCAAAATCCACTTTTTGGATCTAAATATTGAGATTAGAGAGTGTTGTTTTAACATTTTTACCTATTTCAAAAGTACTGGTCATCACCCCACATGGCTAAAATGAGTACCCAAAAGTAAGTTCAT
Organism: Lithobates clamitans; assembly: GCA_037952925.1. Lineage (NCBI taxonomy): Eukaryota > Metazoa > Chordata > Amphibia > Anura > Ranidae > Lithobates > Lithobates clamitans. Next base: position 665,585 of record JBBGZY010001544.1, read on the forward strand.
TCGTTTGAGACAAAATTGAACCATGAAAAGTGATTTTGTCAAACAAGCTTGTTCTCTAAAATGTAAATTCATAGATAAAGGCTATTTACCTGCTGAGTTGGATAAAGTCATTGGTGAGATGGCCAATATGGAGAGAGCTGTGATTTTGAAAGGTAAAGATACCGTATTTATCAGCGTATAACATGCACTTTTTTCCCCTTAAAATCAGGCGAAAATCGTGGGTGCGTGTTATACGCCGATCCCCGCCGATCTCCGCTGATTGTGAGCGGAGCGAGCCCCAGCGATATACACATAGCCGAGTGTACTTGGCTATTCTCGGCTCTGCTCACAGTCAGTGGCGGGACTTTGAGAGGAGCCGAAACTAGTCGAGTGCACTCGGCTATGTGTTTGTTGGCGCCGCTCGCTCCTCTCCTCTAGCAATCAGTGGAGATGGGCGGGACTACGAGAGGAGCCGAAACTAGCCGAGTACACTCGGCTATGTGTTTGTCAGTGCCGCTCGTTCCTCTCCTCTCGCAATTAGTGGAGATGGGCGGGACTGCGAGAGGAGCCGAAACTAGCCGAGTACACTCGGCTTTGTGTATCTCGCCGGCGCTCGCTCCTCTCCGCTCACAGTCAGCGGAGATCAGCGCCAATTTTAAATAATCAGCGGCTGGGCAATGCTGCAAAGAGGCTGGCAAGGCTGCAAAGGCACTGGGCAATGATGCAAAGGCACTGGGCAAGGCTGCAGAGGCACTGGGCAAAGCTGCAAAGGCACTGGGCAAGGCTGCAAAGGCACTGGGCAAGACTGCAGATGGACACTGGGCAAGGTTGCAATGATGGACAAGGCTGCAGATGGACACTGATAAGGCTGCATTGATGGACATTTAAATGTAAGTTTTTTTCCTTAACCACTTGCCTACCAGGCATGAACACCCCCTTCCTGCCCAAGCCATTTTTCAGCTTTCAGCGCTGTTGCACTTTGAATGACAATTGCGCGGTCATACTACACTGTACCCAAACAAATTTTTTATCATTTTCTTCACACAAATAGAGCTTTCTTTTGCTGCTATGTAATCACTGCTGGGTTTTTTATTTTTTACAAAAAAAGACCAAAAATTTTGAAAAAAAATTGTTTTTTTACTTTTTTTCTGTCAGTAAATTTTGTAATTAAGTAATTTTTCGCCTTCACTGATGTGCACTGCTGAGGCGGCACTGATGGGCACTGATAGGCTGAACTGGTGGGCACTGATGAGGCAACACTTATGGGCACTGATGAGGTGGCACTGATGAGGAGGCACTAATATGCCACACTTATGGGCACTGATAAGTGGCACTGATAAGTGGCACTGATATGTGGCATTGATGAGCACTGTTAGGTGGCACAGATGGGCACTGCTGGTGGCACTGATGGGCACTAATAGGTGGCACTGGTGGGCACTTATAGGTGGCAGTGGCGGGCACTGAGAGGCGGCACTGGTGGGCACGGATAGGCGGCATGGATAGGCGGTATAGATGGGCACTGTTGGGCATTGATGGGTGGCACTGATGGGTGACACTTATGGGCATTATTGGACTGCAGTGATGGGCAATGATGGGCAGCACTGATAGGTGGCACTAATTGCCAGCACTGACTGGCATGGCTAATGGGCACTGATTTGTGGCACTTGTGGGCAGTGTGGGCACTGATTGCTGCCACTGGTGGGCTCTGATCACTGGCATTGGTGGGCACTGTATGCTGGCATTGGTGGGCATGGCATATTATTTATTAGTGGCACTTTATTTATATCTTGTAATCAGGGCACTGATGATCAGTGCCCTGATTACTTCCCTAGCTGTCCCCCTGTGAGGAGATGCCACTGATCAGCTCTCCTCTCCTCGCAATCTGTCAGTGTGAGGTGAGGAGAGCCGATTTCCGGCATCTCTGTGTTTATATGTGACCGGCTGTGATTGGACACAGCCGATCACATGGTTAAAGAGCCGCTGACGCGGCTCTTTACACAGATCGGTGTCGCACCTTGTCCTAGCAACATGGTATCATGATATTAAAAAAATATTTTTCAAACATTGGGCAATAGGGTGTTGGGTCCTGTTCTTCCAGACCGTCTGCAAGTAATTTTTAGAGGGGTTCCTCCCTTTAAACTTCCTGTTGCACCTAACATTTCGGATGCCCCCAATAGAGTTTCTTTTTTTCAGAAATCCAAAGGATTTTTTCCGTGTCGGAAATGTGCTGTTTGCTGTCTTAATAAGAATAAAGATAGGAAAATATGCAGTTTCAAACCCAATGTAACAATGAAAGAATATGACATTAACACTTTCATTACTTGCACATCTCAGAATGTGGTTTATATGCTCACTTGTCCCTGCGGCCTACAATATGTGGCCCGCACAATCCGAGCTATATACATCCGAATCAAAGAACACGTGGCAAACATTAGGAAGGGGTTTCCCAAACTTACAGTTTTCCGTCATTTCTTGGAATGCCACAAAATCCAGCGTGTACCACATTCACAGCCATCGATAGATTGACACCTCACTGGCGAGGGAGTGTCGCTAGGAGGGAGATCTCAAGGATGGAAACCCACTGGATATATGACTAAAATGCTATACGCCTTTCGGGTTAAATGTTGATTGGGACGAGAATAGCTAAGTTCACAACAGTTGAGTTATGTACCTCTTGGAGAGATCTCTTGTATTTTGTAGTTAGAGAATGCTAGCATATAATACTTTTCATGTCTATGGGTGACAATTTATTAAATGCCCACTAGAGGGGTTATGTTCCTTTTTTATATTTTAATATGATGTTTTTTTAAAATGTATTTTTAAACGTAAGAGAATTTAAACATGTTTGATATACAAAATCAGTTTTGTACCCCTAAACTATATGTATATATGTAATTACTATGTGGCATTGTTATAATAATAATAAGCTTTGTCATTTACATATGTAATTTGAGCGCTGATGCTATTGCGTCCAGCAGCTAACAAGCCATAGTCCGGCTGGTTTATGCAGAGGTGGGCTCTTGAAAAGCAGAGCTTGTAAACAAGAAGCATGGTCTAAATCTGATCTATGAGCCAGCAATGCAAAAATAGAGAAACAAAGGCACATACGAAAAAATGGAACAGTGGTTCAAATAATCAAGATATTAATGTCTGTTATCTGCTAACAGAATAGCAATAATATTTATTATGCCTACTTTATTTGCACTTTGTATAACTTGAAAACTCAACAAATAACATCTTAAAAAAAAGAGGACATATATACAGTATATATATATATATATATATATATATATATATATATATGAAAACACCCCTCACATTTTTGGTAGTATTTTATTTTAACTTTTCATGTGACAACAATGAAGAAATTACAATTACACTTTGCTACAATGTAAAGTAGTAAGTGTACAGCTTGTATAACAGTGTAAGTTTGCCAATCTCTCAAAATAACTCAACACACAGCCATTAATGTCTAAACCACTGGCAACAAAAGTGAGTACACCCCTAAGTGAAAATGTCCAGTCATTTTCCCTCCCCGGTGTCGTTAGTGTTACAAGGTCTCAGGTGTGAATGGGGAGCAGGTGTATTAAATTTGGTGTTATTGCTCTCACTATCTCATACTGGTCACTGGAAGTTTAACATGGCACCTCATGGCAAAGAACTCTCTGAGGATCTGAAAAAAAGAATTGTTGCTCTACATACAGATGGCCTAGGCTATAAGAACATTGCAAAGACCCTGAAACTGAGCTGCAGCACAGTGGCCAAGACCATACAGTGGTTTAACAGGTTCCAGGTTCCACTAAGAACAGGCCTCCCCATGGTCGACCAAAGTAGTTGAGAGCATGTGCTCAGTGTCATATCTAGAGGTTGTCTTTGGGAAATAGGCATATGAGTGCTGCCAGCATTGCTGCAGAAGTTGAAGGGATGGGGGGTTCAGCCTGTCAGTGCACAGACCATACGCCGCATGCTGCATCAAATTGGTCTGCATAAATAAAAATAAGTGTGGCGCTAGAAAAAGTGTCCTTTATTGGGCAGAGCCAAACAGAATGATGTCTGGAGGATGTTTGGCTCTGCCCAATAAAGGACACTTTTTCTAGCGCCACACTTATTTTTATTTATATCTTTCTACAATTTGTCTGATTGTGGTGTTGGCTGCTTTGCTTTGTGGTTGGCGCATTATTATTTTTTGATTTCTGAAATTGGTCTGCATGGCTGTTGTCCCAGAAGGAAGCCTCTTCTAAAAATAATGCACAAGAAAGCCCCCAAACAGTTTTTTGAAGACAAGCAGACTAAGGACATGGATTACTGGAACCATGTTCTGTGGTCTAAAGAGACCAAAATAAACTTATTGGGTTCAGATGGTAGAAAGTGTGTGTGGCAGCAACCAGGTGAGGAGTACAAAGACAAGTGTGTCTTGCCTACAGTCAAGCATGGTGGTGGGAGTATCATGGTCTGGGGCTGCATGAGTTCTGCCGGCACTGGGGAGCTACAGGTCATTGAAGGAATGAATGCCCACATGTACTTTGACATACTGAAGCAGAGCATGATCCCCTCCCTTCGAAGACTGGGCCAGAGGGCAGTATTCCAACATGATAACGACACCCAAACACACCTCCAAGACGACCACTGCATGGCTAAAGAAGCTGAGGGTACTGGTCAAGCATGTCTCTAGACCTAAACCGTATTGAGCATCTGTGGGGCATCCTCAAATGGAAGGTGGAGGAACGCAAAGTCTCTAACATCCACAAGCTCCGTGATGTTGGGGGTTAAGGCAGTGCTGGAAAATAATGGTGGCCACTCAAAATATTGACACTTTGGGCCCAATTTGGAAATTTTCACTTAGGGGTGTACTCACGTTTGTTGGCAACGGTTTAGACATTAATGGCTGCGTGTTAAGTTATTTTGAGAGAACAGCAAACTTACACTGTTATACAAGCTGTACACTCACTACTTTACATTGTAGCAAAGTGTCATTTGTGTCACATGAAAAGATATAATAAAATATTTACAAAAATGTGAGGGGTGTACTCACTTTTGTCAGATACTATATACAGTGGGGACGGAAAGTAGTAGACTTATAGCTGCAAAGGGTGGGCCAACTCAATATTGAACCCTACGGACTAAGACTGGGATCCAATTAAAGTTCATGTGCATGTAAAGGCAGGAATCCCAATACTTTTGGTAATATAATGTGTATGTATGTATATATATATATATATATATATATATATATATATATATATATATATATATATATATATATATACAGTGGGGATGGAAAGTATTCAGACCCCCTTACATTTTTCACTTTTTGCTATATTGCAGCCATTTCCTAAAATCATTTAAGTTAATTTTTTTCCTCATTAATGTACACACAGCACCCCATATTGACAGAAAAACACAGAATTGTTAACATTTTTTGTAGATTTATTAAAAAAGAAAAACTGAAATATCACATGGTCTTAAGTATTCAGACCCTTTGCTCAGTATTTAGTAGAAGCACCCTTTTGATCTAATACAGCCATGAGTCTTTTTGGGAAAGATGCAACAAGTTTTTCACACCTGGATTTGGGGATCCTCTGCCATTCCTCCTTGCAGATCCTCTCCAGTTCTGTCAGGTTGGATGGTAAACGTTGGTGGACAGCCATTTTTAGGTCTCTCCAGAGATGCTCAATTGGGTTTAAGTCAGGGCTCTGGCTGGACCATTCAAGAACAGTCACGGAGTTGTTGTGAAGCCACTCCTTTGTTATTTTAGCTGTGTGCTTAGGGTCATTGTCTTGTTGGAAGGTAAACCTTCGGCCCAGTCTGAGGTCCTGAGCACTCTGGAGAAGGTTTTCATCCAGGATATCCCTGTACTTGGCCGCATTCATCTTTCCCTCAATTGCAACCAGTCGTTCCTGTCCCTGCAGCTGAAAAACACCCCCACAGCATTATGCTGCCATGCTTCACTGTTGGGACTGTATTGGACAGGTGATGAGCAGTGCCTGGTTTTCTTCACACATACCGCTTAGAATTAAGGCCAAAAAGTTCTATCTTGGTCTTATCAGACCAGAGAATGTTATTCCTCACCATCTTGGAGTCCTACAGGTGTTTTTTAGTAAACTCCATGCAGGCTTTCATGTGCATTGCACTGAGGAGAGGCTTCCGTCGGGCCACTTTGCCATAAAGCCCCGACTGGTGGAGGGCTGCAATGATGGTTGACTTTCTACAACTTTCTCTCATCTCCTAACAGCATCTCTGGAGCTCAGCCACAGTGATCTTTGGGTTCTTCTTTACCTCTCTCACCAAGGCTCTTCTCCCCTGATAGCTCTGTTTGGCCGGACGGCCAGCTCGAGGAAGGGTTCTGGTCTTCCCAAATGTTTTCCATTTAAGGATTATGGAGGCCACTGTGCATTTAGGAACCTTAAGTGCAGCAGAATTTTTTTTGTAACCTTGGCCAGATCTGTGCCTTGCCACAATTCTGTCTCTGAGCTCTTCAGGCAGTTCTTTTGACCTCATGATTCTCATTTGCTCTGACATACACTGTGAGCTGTAAGGTCTTATATAGACAGGTGTGTGGCTTTCCTAATCAAGTCCAATCAGTATAATCGAACACAGCTGGACTCAAAAGAAGGTGTAGAACCATCACAAGGATGATCAGAAGAAATGGACAGCACCTGAGTTAAATATATGAGTGTCACAGCAAAGGGTCTGAATACTTAGGACCATGTGATATTTCAGTTTTTCTTTTTTAATAAATCTGCAAAAATGTCAACAATTCTGTGATTTTCTGTCAATATAGGGTGCTGTGTGTACATTAATGAGGAAAAAAGATTAACTTAAATTTGAAGAATTTAAGACGGGGAGGGCTATCGTTGCAGGGGATTTTAATCTCTGTTTAGACCCCGAGAGGGATTGTTCGTCGCATGTCCGGGGGAGAGGGGAGTGTGGGCCGGGAAACTCAAAAAGAAGCTGCACCAAGTACAGCTGGTGGATGTTTGGAGTATCCAGCAAGGGGACACGAGGGACTACACTTACTATTCCCCTGTGCATGCGACATACTCGAGACTCGACTTTTTCCTAATAGAACATAGGTTGTTGGAAGAGGTCACAGAAGCAGCCATCGGCAACATGACATTCTCGGACCACGCACCCGTGAGTTTATATATAAAATTAGGCAAAACAGATATACAGGGTACGGGATGGAGCCTGAATGAAGACCTGTTAAATGACAAAGACATCTTAAGGAGAATCAAGGAAGAGCTGGGGTGGTTTTTTAAAATTAATACCCCCTGGGAAGTAAGCGAGGCCACAATTTGGGAAGCCCATAAAGCCTACATTAGGGGTATATTTATGATGGTAGGGGGGAAAAAAATAAGAGATTGAAAAATGAAATGTCAGCCCTGACTAAGGAGATCCAGGAACTAGAGCAACAACACAAAGTATCAGGTGGAAGGGAGATATGGATAAACCTACTGAAAAAAAAGAGAAGAGCTGAGGGCCTCTTTAGAACAGGAAACACGTAAAACCTATAACATGGTAAAAAAAGAGAGATACATCTATAGTAATAAACATGGTAGGCTTTTGGCTAGGGTCCTGAAAAAAAAGAAAACAAGCAATTACATTGAAAAAATTAGGACCAAATTTGGGGGAAATTAAATACAAAACGTGTGACATAGCGAAAGAAGAGTTCTATGGGGCATTGTATGCAATTAATGCAGATAACTCCCAGGAACTGGACAACGGTAAGCGTGAGGCTAGTAAAACATTCTTAAAAGAAGCAAACCTAACAAAAATTACAGAAGAAGATAGTGACATGTTAGATGCCCCAGTGACCCTACAGGAACTAAGGAGGGCCATCCAGGACATCCCAAATGGGAAAAGCCCAGGGCCTGATGGGCTGACTGCCCTTTATTATAAAAAACTACAAGAACCACTGCTCTCCATATTGTGCTCTTACATCAATGGGATCGGGGTAGGTTGGGAGATGAGAAAGGAAGCACTCGAAGCGAGGATTGCCATCATAGGGAAGGAGGGAAAGGATAGCACTTTGTGCTCAAGTTACAGACCCATTTCCCTATTGAATGTCGATACGAAGATCTTCGCAAAGATTCTCGCCGACAGACTGAAAAAGATCGTGAAAGAGGTGGTCCACTCCAATCAAGTGGGCTTCATACATGGGAGGGAAGGGAGGGATAACAGCATTAAAACACTAATGGTGACCCAGATAATGAAGGACAGGGGAGCCCCAGGACTACTCCTGTGATGGATGCTGAAAAAGCATTCGACAGGGTAGACTGGGGCTTCATGTGGAATACCCTGGAAGAATTCGGCATGGGCAATAAAACGATTGGAAGGATAAAGGCCCTGTACACCTCCCCCACCGCCAGAGTTAAAATAAATGGTACCCTGTCTGATCCCATTGCGTTGCATAATGGTACCAGGCAGGGGTGTCCGCTTTCCCCGCTGCTCTTTGTGTTAACATTGGAGCCGTTGCTGGCTAGGATAAGACTCTGTCCAGACATCAGTGGGGTCAAAATTGGGGAAGAAGAATTTAAACTAGCCGTCTTCGCTGACAACGTCTTATTGTACGTCACTCGTCCGAGGATCACTCTTCCCAACCTACTCAAGATTGTTGGGAATTATGACAAATTATCCAACTTTCGAGTAAATGCAACCAAGTCGGAAATTCTGGAAGTCGTAGAGGATAAAGACAGGGTTAAGGCCTACCAAAAGCTCCTACCATTTGAATGGGGGACGAAAGAACTTAGCTACCTAGGAGTCAAAATATCAGCAGTAAAAGAGACACTGTTCCAAGCCAACTTCATGACTCTCCTTAATGAGATGGGGGCCGAGTTAAATAGATTTCCGCGGAACCGACTCTCATGGGGAGGCAGAACAAATCTACTCAAAATGTCAGTGCTCCCCAAAATCACATACAAAATCCAAATGCTCCCAATTGCAATACCACAGAGTTTTTTGAATAAATTACACACACTGTTTTTAAGGTTTATATGGAGGGGGAACAAACCACGAATCAAGTACGCACAATTAGTAAATGTTAAGAAGAGGGGGGGTTGGGGGGCACCAGATATTAAAAAATACTACATTGCAGTAGTTCTATCACGTATTCCAGACTGGGTAAATAATAATAAAGACAAGCAATGGGTGAAAATAGAGAACATACCGAGTGGAGTTGATTTGGGTAAAAATGTATGGATACCACCAACTGTGTACAAAAACATTGGATATTACTAAACACGCTTTAAACACATGGGATAAAATTCACACAAGGGAGAAGTGGGGATACAACTCACCGCTAGTCCCGCTTAAGGACACAGACTACTTCCCGCCAGGGAGGGAAGAATTGTCTGGGAGATGGATTTTGTATGAAGAGGCCCAACTTAAAGATATTACTAGCCAAGGAACACTGTGTACCTATCAGGAACTAAAAGCTAAAGACAATTGGTTTGTCATGCATAATTGGAAATACAGGCAGTTGAAACGTTTTGTTGAATCCCTCCCGCAGCCAATAAGGTCGATTGAAGACCTTCGCCCTCTTGAAAAAGTATGTATTAAGAAAAACAGGAGGGGAGGAATGTCTAGGATTTATAGAATATTGATCAGAATGGGAGAGGTGGAGCGTCCAGGATTTCTCAGGAAATGGGAGGAGGAATTAGGTAAAATTATCAGTGAAAATGAGGTCGGGAGGGTCCTGAGCAGAGTGAACGCAAACTATAGGATTGCTGAAATGAATTTTAGAATCCTGGCTAGAACGTATGTCACTCCGGATATAGCGCACAAAATACAAGAAGAAACTTCACAGTATTGCTGGAGGGGGTGCAAGGAGATAGGGACAATGGAGCATATTTGGTGGACGTGCCCGGTAATGAAAAAATTCTGGGAGGAAATAAGGGGGATTACATACGTGATCACTGATAAGAGGGTTCCGGACAACCCCTGGGTATGTTTGCATCACGGAAGTGACATGCCGTCCAAGAGGTATTTGAAAACACTGTTACCGCACCTTCTTAATGCAGCTAAAATGCAGCACAAAATAGGGGAAATTCACTGCTTGGAAGAACGATATCATTAGCAGTAATCAGCATGGATTCATGAAGAATCGTTCTTGCCAAACCAATCTATTAACCTTCTATGAGGAGGTGAGTTGCCATCTAGATAAAGGAAGGCCCGTAGACGTGGTGTATCTGGATTTTGCAAAAGCATTTGACGCAGTTCCCCATAAACGTTTACTGTACAAAATAAGGTCCGTTGGCATGGATCATAGGGTGAGTACCTGGATTGAAAACTGGCTACAAGGGCGTGTTCAGAGGGTGGTGATAAATGGGGAGTACTCAGAATGGTCAGGGGTGGGTAGTAGGGTTCTGTGCTGGGACCAATCCTATTTAATTTGTTTATAAACGATCTGGAGGATGGGATAAACAGTTCGATCTCTGTATTTGCAGACGATACTAAGCTAAACAGGGCAATAACTTCCCCACAGGATGTGGAAACCTTGCAAAAAGACCTGAACAAATTAATGGGGTGGGCGACTACATGGCAAATGAGGTTCAATGTAGAAAAATGTAAAATAATGCATTTGGGTGGCAAAAATATGAATTCAATCTATACACTGGGGGGAGAACCTCTGGGGGAATCTAGGATGGAAAAGGACCTGGGGGTCCTAGTAGATGATAGGCTCAGCAATGGCATGCAATGCCAAGCTGCTGCTAATAAGGCAAACAGAATATTGGCATGTATTAAAAGGGGGACCAACTCCAGAGATAAAACGATAATTCTCCCGCTCTACAAGACTCTGGTCCGGCCGCACCTGGAGTATGCTGTCCAGTTCTGGGCACCTCAGGAAGGATGTACTGGAAATGGAGCGAGTACAAAGAAGGGCAACAAAGCTAATAAAGGGTCTGGAGGATCTTAGTTATGAGGAAAGGTTGCGAGCGTTGAACTTATTCTCTCTGGAGAAGAGACGCTTGAGAGGGGATATGATTTCAATTTACAAATACTGTACTGGTGACCCCACAATAGGGATAAAACCTTTTAGCAGAAGAGAGTTTAATAAGACTCGGGGCCACTCATTACAATTAGAAGAAAAGAGGTTTAACCTTAAACTACGTAGAGGGTTCTTTACTGTAAGAGCAGTAAGGATGTGGAATTCCCTTCCACAGGCGGTGGTCTCAGTGGGGAGCATTGATAGCTTCAAGAAACTATTAGATAATCACCTAAATGACCGCAACATACAGGGATATGTAAGGTAATACTGACACATAATCACACACATAGGTTGGACTTGATGGACGTGTGTCTTTTTTCAACCTCACCTACTATGTAACTATGTAACTATGTAATTTAAGATATAGTGAAGGGCTTGAAATGGAGGAGTACGAAGAAACGTGGAGAGATTGGGCAAGGTATAAGTTCGCTAATCAGGCGGCAGAGGTGTGGGATGGGGAGTCAGATAACTCACCTTAACAAAAATACAAACTCAAAATCGAGCTATATATCCAAACAGGCACTAAGAGCAGGAGGAGGATAGGGAGAGGTAGGGTTAGGACTCTCTGGGGAGGAGGAGGGGGGGAGGGGGGGACTGAATGGGTCAGTGGATCGAGGGAGGGGTAGTAAAAAATAAAAATAAAAAAAAAGAAGAAATGGACAGCACCTGAGTTAAATATATGAGTGTCACAGCAAAGGGTCTGAATACTTAGGACCATGTGATATTTCAGTTTTTCTTTTTTAATAAATCTGCAAAAATGTCAACAATTCTGTGTTTTTCTGTCAATATGGGGTGCTGTGTGTACATTAATGAGGAAAAAAAAATAAATGATTTTAGCAAATGGCTGCAATATAACAAAGAATGAAAAATTTAAGGGGGTCTGAATACTTTCCGTCCCCACTCTATATATATATATGTGCACACACACACATACACACTATATTACCAAAAGTATTGGGATGCTCGCCTTTACATGCACATGAACTTTAATGGGATCCCAGTCTTAGTCCGTAGGGTTCAATATTGAGTTGGCCCACCCTTTATAGCTATAACAGCTTCAACTCCTCTGGGAAGGCTTTCCACAAGGTTTAGGAGTGTGTCTATGGGAATGCTTGACCATTCTTCCAGAAGAGCATTCGTGAGGTCTGGCACTGATTGAGACGAGAAGGCCTGGCTCGCAGTCTCTGCTTTAATTCATCCCAAAGGTGTTCTATCAGGTTGAGATCAGGACTAGTCAGGACTAGTCAAGTTCCTAGACCCCAAACTTGCTCATCCATGTCTTTATGGACCTTGCTTTGTGCACTGGTCCAAATAATTTGGTGGGGGGATTATAGTGTGGGGATGTTTTTCAAGGATTGGGCTTGGCCCCTTAGTTCCAGTGAAGGGAACTCTTGAGGCATCAGCATACCAAGACTTTGCAGACAATTTCATGATCCCAACTTTGTGGGAACAGTTTGGGGATGGCCCCTTCCAGTGCACAAAGCAAGGTGCATATATTGGGACTTTCACCAGGCACATCCCTCCTAAAATGCGGTGCTTGGCTCCTGTACAGACTGTCACACAAGAGGGATTTGTAGTATCTTGATGTGATTGTTGCATCCTTTTTAAGGTAGCAATATATTATTTTGTTAAAGAAAACAGATGCCATAAGCTCAGAGGCTTGCTTATGTGTCTATTACATTTTATCAGAGAGGATAAATACACTGACTCCAATTTTTTTTTGTCTATGACTTATCAACTTTCACAAATTGAGCCAAGGAAACCTGCACCATTCTGTCTAAAGTGCTTGTGATTTGCCTATAAAGCCTCTACATAAATATGTTTCCTATCAGTATTCAAACATTTTAGCACCTGTGTGATAGAGAGCATCCTCTTGTTCTAAGCTTTCAGAGCTAAAATATCCTGTCCTAAAGAGTAATTCCACTTTTGTTGGGGGAAAAAAAAAAAACTTTGGGTGGTCTATGTACATTGCAAGGATTTTAACAAACTTTGCTGCAGATTTCTACCTTTTGTTATTCTGAAGAAATAGCTGTTTGCTTGTTCATCTGTTTTCATGCACAAAGTGAATGCAAATAAGAGTGTCTTTTTCATTATGGATCAGCTGCTGCACTTGCAAGGTTCTTATGAGGAAAATTGCAGATTCTGAATCCCTTTAGATGTGATTAACCCTTTGGGCATAACTCACCAAAACTAAAATGTTTATGTGAAGATGCTCAAAATTTGATTTGTATATTTGTGCAGCCTTCTGGGAAAACCAATGAGCCAATCACACAAGCAGGAAATTACATTTCTGGGGGATGTTCCATACACCATCCATGTACAGAATGCCTAAAGGTTGCCATATTCCATTGCATTTACAGAAAAATTACAGTGCTGCAGATTGAAAAGAAATGTGATTTTTAATAACATTACATTAAAATAAGATGTGTGTTGCAATTGTATATGCTATATTTTATTTTTAATTTGCAATATTTATTTTCCAAGAAAAGTTGAGTTACTTTTTAAATTGAGCAATTGTTTTTTTTTTCTTTCCTAATGCTATTGATATGTCATCAAAAATGTATTTGGTTGTCTTCCATTTAGGAACAGGAGTTTAATCCCCATTATTCTCTATTTTTGCTGTGCAGGTAAATAGGGCCTACAATGTTAAACTAGAAATGTGGAAAACAAAATCCACTGTGACTCAACACAAATCTGAAATGAAATCAAAAGTTGTAATTTTTAAAGAAGTGTGTGTGTCAGAAGGTGACAAGGTTGATGTTGATGTGATCATGCTCTGGAGAGGTACATCTGAGGACCTTACTATCTTCATGGATGAATTAAACAATAATGATAGAAATATCAGACTTACATACACATGTGACCCGAAGATTTTGCCCTTTCTGGACCTCACCATCAAGGTGGATGTTGGTGGGCTCCAGACTAAGACATTTAGAAAAGACACAGCGGCCAACACACTATTATTGGCCTCTAGTCATCATCCAAAGCCTCTCATACGAGGTATTCCAGTGGGTCAGTTCCTCAGAGCCAGGAGGAACTGCTCACGGGAGGATGATTTCCATACTGAGCTACATGATCTCTATGGGAGGTTTCGGGATCGAGGATACTTCCACAAAACTATCAGAAAAGCCAAGAGGAGAGCTCTCCTCACTGATAGACAGTCCCTTATTAACAACCAAACTGGGAGTAGACTAGGAAAAGAGAGTCAGGCTCCAATTAGGATTATTACTAGATATGGAGCACAGTGGGAAGAAATAAGGAAGGTCCTGGGCCGTCACTGGCATATTTTGTCTGAAGCCCCTATTTTGGGAAAAATTGTCGGTTATAGGCCACTACTCACAGCCAGAAGGGCAAGGAACCTTAAAGACTGCCTAGTACACTCTGAGTATAATAGACCCAAAAAACTGAACTGGCTCACTAGCCTTCCACGCCTGAGGGGCATGTACCCATGTGGAAGGTGTCACATCTGTAAGCACGTTGACAGGACTGACATGTTCGCCAACTCTAATGGCAACAAACAATTCAAAATCAATAGCTTTAATAATTGCACCACTACGCGTGTAATATATATAATGACCTGTCCCTGTGGACTAATTTATGTTGGCAAGACCAAGAGACAGTTGAAGGTTAGAGTTGGAGAGCATATCCAGAGTATTTCCAACAAAAACGATGACAGCCCTATAGCTCTGCACTTCCTGCAGGAACATGGTGGAGACCCGAGGGGTTTGAAGTGTAAAGGCATTTATAAACTGAACCTACCATCCAGGAGGGGGGATTTTGATAGGGTCCTGTACCAAAAGGAAAAAATGTGGATCTTCTATTTGGACAGTATGCAGCCCCTTGGTTTAAATAATGAATGTAATCTTTCCGTATTTTTGGAACGTTAATTGATTGTATGAATAAAATAACCATCATAATGAGTGGACGATGATCTTGCGTTTTGACAAGATGACCCCCAATATATTCTACGGTCAATTAACAATAAAATCTTTATTTCAATTTTGCTAACTGTCACTTTCTTTTGGTCTTCTGTCTTTCTAATAAAGTATTAGTTAAGTACTAACATAATTCTTCATACTGGTGGATACTGGGATTTAAACCTCCTAAGACCTGGAGGTGCCCTTTATTTATTGTTGATGGCATCCCCCTCCCCTTCCTCCCTAGGAATGCACCTGTCTTAGAAATTAGAGTTGCACTTATAGTGAATGACGGTCTGATTGGTGATCAGGTGTGTTAGATTTTAATTGAAGATTGTTCTTATTAGCTTAGCTATTTAAAGCACGGACCCTGACCTATTACGCATGCTCTGAGGAAGCCTGTGACCAGGTGAAATGCGTAAGCATCGTGCCACCGCGTCTGTGGTGACAGGGACCTCTGGTTGTACACATACACCTAAAACCCTCTCCACTTTAATCTAGCGCTGCGTTTCTGCCGGCAGCCGTATAGCCTGAAGCAGTTCTGAAAGGATTTTCCCCATTCACTGATCACCCTTGAACCTGGATATTGCTCTCCACAGTATGCTCCATCTCAGCCCCTGAACACTGCTTGGTCTTAGGATGTGAACTGCTGCTCACCGTAGGCTGTGAGGCTGAACCAAACAACTCAGACGCGAGTGCAGTGTCTTTCAGTGAGCGAGGAGACCGTGTACGGACGGGAGTCTGAAGCAGGAGAGAGAACCAACTATCCTGGGATCCTATGTGGGTGAGCTTTAAATATATCCCATTATTTGGGGAATGAATACATTGTAATCAGTGACTTTTAAACCACGCTGGGGACATACGGAAGTTCAGACCAATAATTGCTGATTCGGCACCGCACTGCAAACAATCTCAGCCGGGAACTGTATTTGTAAAGTGGACTATTAATCCATTCCCCTAAACATAACCCATGCAGGCAAATGCTTCCATTATATACCCAATTGATGCCGCAACAATGTTCGTTTTAGTTAGAGCCCCTTTGGACTACTGAAAACACATTGGACCCGGGTCTTAGAGATTTTTGTCTGTATGTGTATGGCTGATGTTAGTGTGAGAGGTGTTCAATAGGTATGGTGGCCACCCAAGTCCCCTAAGACGTCAGTCTTATTTTAACTATATGTTATTAGTAGCTGCAATATGATGTGGAAGAGTTATCTGTAACACATTTTTTTTTGATAACTAAATAAAGATTTATAATTAATTATGTTAGTGGGTCCTCGTTGAAGAACTGCTTTACAGAGTACTCTCTGGTTTCTTTGATGTATACATTTTACATATGCAATACATTTATTCCCTGAAAAAAAACAGTGTTTTTTAAAGTTCATTCTGCTTTCTTTGTGTCTAGATTCATATGCATCCAACAACAAGACATCCAGTTCTGCTTCTTTGATTAATATTATAGCATGAATTAATATTGTGTTTAATTATTTAACATTCTACTTCTGTGTTAGATATTGAGATCCTTTCATCTACTTGATGGCGCTTCTCCCTTTTGCTCAGCATGACTCTAATTACTCATTAACCACTGTCGCTGTTATGGATAAATGCTTTCTTCAAAAGTCAGTTCCCAGTCTTCTCTCTACCACTTTTTAGAAATGCACCATGTGAAATAAGCATCTTTTGGGGAAGGAGAATGTATTTGTTATAAATCATAAGTTAAAACTCTGATCTCTTTAATGTGGAACTTCAGTGTATGAACCTTTCTACTCTGCCACAGGAAAATCCTTGAAGTGGCAGGTTTGGAGCATGCCTGTCATCTTGCAAAATGAGAAGGCTGTCATGATGATTTTACTGTGATGAGTCTGATAAAAATAAATTATTGGGTGCAAGCCATTTTACAAATTTTCAAATGCCTTGATCAGCTTGGCACAGGTTAGGTAGGAAAATATGGTAATGCACATTGCCTCAAGTTAAAAATATGTTAGGATAGTGTCTGTGAAACAAAGTTAGGAGATACTAAACTTTATGACATTTGAAAAAAAAAAGGTTTATGAGCAAGGGTTAAACTGATTTTTGAATTTGCAAGAATTATCTTTCAGCAGAATTACTTTGTATTTTTAAAGTTTAATTTTTAAAGTATACAGTAGGAGAATCCTGCAGGGTAGTGCAGCATTATTAAACTATACATTTTGTAAAAAAAAAAAAATCCTTTTTCGCCTTGCTTTTATTAGCAGTCATGTAACCTAATGATTCCATCCCCACAGACTAGGTCTGTGGGAGGGGAGAAGCTGCTTGAGATAACCAAGAATATCACTGAAATAGGAAGTCCCAGTCATGGTTGCTAAATGGTTAGAACAGCTGTCAATAAACCAGCAGAGAGCTGCCTGTAGTTCACCAAGGAGTGTGACAATGCTCCCATAGCATTGGGAGTCCATGGGATAGCCTATTAACCTATGTTTACCCTATCAAAGAAGGAGTGGGCAGAAACTGGTGATATTTAAATAACATTGACCAACAATTAAAAAAAACTTGTACAATTACATTTATAAGGCAAAGGGTAAGCTGTCCAGCAATAAAAATGGTAACTGTTAAAGATTAACAGTTACACCAACCTGAATTGGTGATCAGTGGAAAAAAGAATTCCTCCTTATATTGGTGGTCAAGAAAAGGGAGAGTGCCCCCTCTTATATTGGAGGTCAGAGGGAATATGACTTGGGAATAAAGGGAAAATGTTTCCCTTTACGTTGGTAGTTATTTGAAGAAAGACTGAAAATAAAAACATTGGTCTCAGTGTGGCTATCTAAGATTCTTTGCTGGTCTGTCTCTACCAGTCAGGACAAGCATTTCAGTAGACAATATGGGCCATCTTCATGGACTTCTGCGCCTCTACACAGGCTTATTCATGCTTCCTCCTGTAGACGTAGGAATTTGGCTAATACTTATGCGCTACCACGCGTGCATATACGTGCAAAAAAGGTGCGCGCACCCGTGCTATAGGTGTGCTCACGTGCACTTGTGACAGATGTTGGTGTTATTTAAACTGTGTCAGTGCTTAGGATCAGTGCTGTTTTGTCTTCAGCCTCCTCGTTATCCTGTGACCCTGTGTTTCTGCATCCAGATTCCTGTTGCTGACCCGGCTTGTCTGACTACTCTCTGAACTCTGCCTGCACCGACCCCAGCCTGTCCTTGACCTCCACTTCTGCCTGCTCCATTTGCTTCTGATCCACTAATTGGCTCCTGACCTGACCACGCCCTTGCTTGCTCCTCTGTATCTGATCCATCCTGCCAGTGTATAACCCTGCCTTCCTGACTCTGCTAATCTTCCTATGGTTTTCTGGTTTTCAGTACTTGCCTTATATCCTGCTGTCACATAAACTAAAAAAGTTCAGGCTGAATGGGGGGCTACCAAGAAGTGGATAGAGTCTTGGGTACTTTATAAAATGCGTGCAATGACAGCTTTTAGTGCCGAAAGTTCCATTGATGGTAACTGTGCCACAGTTTGTATATAAGCAAAAGAGAATGTATTAAAAGTTAAACAAACAGCTATAGTTCATGTTGCAAGGATAATACAAAGGAAAAAGCAGGTATAAAAATGATTAGATGCGTTCATATGTCACAGACATCCTCGCAGTAAACTCTTACTGTGCCCTGAGATTAGGGTCCGTTGCTGCGATGGATAGAAGAGAGTCTCGGCCAGAGTGGCCCAAGGCTATAAGTACCGATGGTATGGGGATAATGGTGCAGGAGGACAGAGGTGTCCCTCGATGCTGAGGCAATGGTCAACAAGCAGCCAGTGTCAGTGAGCTGAGCGCCTCATATGACATCAAGTACTTAGGAAGGTTGTTTTTCCCAACAGCAGTTGGGAATAGCTGGAACCAGAACGTAAGCTGAATGGTTGAGTAAGTTGTCACCAAACTGTCATCATGACAATGCGTTTTGGGCGTGGCCCTTTCTCAAGTAACATGATTTAGACAGCAAGGAAGTTTAAAGTATTATTAAACCCAGGACTCTGCATTCCCTATATCTGGCCTCCCACAGTACACAGAACTTGGAAATGCAATCATTTTAGTAAATAGAAACTGCTAAATACCTTTTCTCATCAGCAGTATATAGCATTCTTGTGGTTTCTATCAGTGCCTGGTTAAAGCTTGTAGGCGTTTTCATACTGCACTGGCTGTCCTATCAGGAGGCAGGACTGTTTGGTTACAGTGCTGATTGGCCCTGTGCTGATCACATACACTCTCCCAAGAAAAAAAACTTTCTGGCAATACACATTAATTTCAGCATGTGCAGGTTGACTTCAGTAATTCTGTCTTATGCTGACATGAGACAATGCAAGAAGGGGTGGATCTATGCATACAGGATCAAACAGCCTTTTTTATACAATACAGAGGATAGCAATTATTCTTTACTGCATATACAGACTGAATTTATTGTTGTTGGTTTAGTAACACTTTAAGTCACGTGACTTGCAGCATCCTGACCTCAGTATACAGTAAGCATTTACTGCGGAGATGTCTGTGACATATGAGTGCATGTAATTATTTTTATATGGGCTGTCTCTTTTTAATTATCCTTGCAACACGAACTGTAGCTGTTTATTTTACTATTAATAAATTCTCTTTTGCTTATACACAAACTGTGGCACAGTTACCATCAATGAAACTTTCAGGACGGAATGTTGCGATTTCACATCTTATATAAATACTCCCTAGTACCTTTTGGTACCGTTTTGTCACCATTCCTGGTATTTTGTTCCTTCTAGCTGCTGGGGTGTTTCAAGCACAAAAGACTCCATCCACTTGGTAACCCCCCATTCAGCGCCTAAACTTTTTCAGTCCCTAGTGCTGAACTTTAGGTACCTTTTGGTTAAAAACTGTGCCTGCTGTTCTACAGTCTGCTAACGGTGTATGCGTCACCTGCCTGCTGTCACCAGTACCAGCTTGCTCCAGTCTGCCACCCACCAGCTGTCTACCAGCCCTCCTGCTTCACTGAAGGCTACTGATAACTTCTCCTCCCTGGCATAGATACCAGGTCTGCTACTAGCAAGACTTACAGGCACTCATGACTCGTGACACTCTGCACTCCTGTGCCTTCTGCTCACACTACCAGGGGCCCTGAGTCAGAGGTGTAAGAGAGCCCTTCCTCGTCATTTCAAGCTCTACGACCAAGTACGTGATACTACCTAATGACGTCAGCTCTGCAACACAAGGGGTTCATTATGGATGGCAGCCAAGCACACCTTTGGACCACTAGCAACCACATGGGCTGCAGGGCAATAGTCCCACAAGTAGAGTTAGGCACTGCATGGCCACCAATCAGATTAAAGTTTACTCTAATCACTAATCACTTTACTCTAATCGCTCGAGGCTGCCTAGTGGCAAGTTACTATGTTGATGGTATAGAAGGAATTGCGTCCAATGGGTTGTATCCCAATTGTAGGTGGTAGGTGATAGACTCCATTGGGGTCGAGGGGTGCTCCCCATCTGATAACAACAATGGAGGCATTACTGCAGGGAACACATGGGTGATTGGAGAGGAGCACCCGATGTCCAAAAAAAGTCTTACTTGATGAAATTTATAGTTGTTTATTGAAGGTAGAAGTAAACAACTAGAGCCAACACATTTCAGGGGAATTTTCTCCTTCTTCAGGGTATATAGAGAAAAAGTTACATGGTAAAAAACAGTTTAGCATATATCTTTTTCTCTGTATACTAGCCTGAAGAAGGGGAAGGCCATTTCCCTTAAACGCATTGTATTGTTTGTACTAGAATTATTAGTTGCTGACATTTGCATTGCATAATAGACACTGCTTTTACTGCCTATTAGGCCTTTGATAACCCTGTTAAAAACACAATAACATGTAGTGTATTTCTATAACAAGGCACTAAGTATACAACAACTTTAAATACTATGCATTTTATAACAAGGCACTAAGTATACAACAACTTTAAATACTATGCATTTTATAACAAGGCACTAAGTATACAACAACTTTAAATATTATGCATGTAGTCAAGCTTATTCTTTCAGTGACCACTGCACAGTTATATGTCATAGCAACAGCTACCAAAGCAATGTAGAATACTCTATAGCTCAGACCTAATATTATCACTATGTTGTAAATAAACAGTCTAGGTTCACATGACTAGTGTTTGCCCTCACTATGTCTTTTTTTTTTTTTATCTAGAAACCAGAAAGAGACAAGTTGAGGAAAATACTATGCAGCATAGTGCTAGAACAATAACTGAGTCAGAATCTATTTAAAAATCACACTGGAGTCTTAGTAACATACACATGAAGAGGATGGAAAAAAAATTCTGTGTCAGTTATCTGCTCAGCAGTGACTTGAGCTTCATTAAGAGAAAGTGTGAACTCTCACAGGACAGACATGTTCTATTCTATTTTGCAAGTATAAATTATGCTATAGAAAAAAATCTTGGCCTTGGCTCTTAAGACTATGTCAATTTGAACAAAATTTCATGGATTTTTTGTATACATTTCTATATTTCAATCATATCCCCCCAGTCCCTTTCTTTTTTGAAGAGTGAACACATTCAGTTAAATTAGTCCTCCCTTATTATCAAGGTCCTGCATGCACCTTTTTAACTTAGGTGATCGCCCTAGCAATCTCTTGAGTTTAAAATCATGCAGTCCCCCTTTCATTTCCAAACAGGCTCTTATCCAGGCATGTAATTAGTCATTATATCCTGTTCCCAAAGTGGATGTGAAGGTCTGTGCGAGCCCCCAGGAATCCACTCTCTCCCAAAGGCAAAGCACATACATCCCATTTAGCATTGTTACACTCTTTCCACTGTTTGAAACTGGACTGTATGAGGGTATTTACTGGGGCACACAGAATCTGGTGCAGCTGTGCATAGTAACCAATCAGCTTTTCAGGTTTTATTGTCAAAGCTTCATTGAACAAGCTGAAGTTAGAAGCTGGTTGGTTACTATGCTCAGATGCACCAGATTCAGTGTGCAATAATCATTAATACATTATTAAATGTATTTTTAAGGGCAGGCTGTGTAAGTACCTGACTTAGTAGCATCCTTTTGCAGTCATTGTATAACATAACTCAGAGATTTACTTCATGCCCAAGGGCACAGAGATCTGTTGCTTGGAGATGTAACCTAACTTACATGTGTGGTGTTGGCACATCAATGATTTGCAAAGGTATGTGGTGCCTGAAAAGAAGACTTTGCTACAGTACATTTTCACTGGTAAGAAGCATAGGCCAACACCATTCACCATTCTCACAAATATTAATATAGACTTGGACAAATATAACATAAAGACAATTAAAGTTATGAAGGGCAAGGCCACAGCTTTATAGAAATATTTTGATAAATTGTCAAAATATTCGCAAGTTTCAACAGCAATGTGGCATTGTCTAAATGCCAATGCCAAGTGCTAGACAAATATCTGACTACCCTATAATCCACAAAAGGGCATAAATCAATGTACAAACACTAACCACTTTAAAAGCCAAACTACCAATAAAGTTGTCATTACCAGCATCATATGAGCAGAAGGTCCAATAAAGAAGGGGGAATGTAGGGGGTCTTTTAGGCCATGAGTTCTCATTTTCTATACCGTATTAAATCCTGATTTGTTGCTCCATCTTGGTTCACTGTATGATCTCTTGTGAAAACTGTCGTTATGATTTTTTTAAAAATTGCCTATTCTTTCATAGCCAATGTCTTGACCCAATGCCGCGTACACACGACTGGACATCCGTCAGAGTAGACTCTGATGGTCTTTCCGACAGAGTTCCAATGGAGTTCCGCTGAAACGGACTTGCCTACACACGATCACACCAAAGTCAGTTCGTTTAGAACGCGATGACGTACGACGGAACTAGAAAGAGGAAGTTCAGTAGCCAATAGCTGCCCTTGCATCATTTTTGGTCCGTCGGACTAGCATACAGACGAACGGTTTTCCCTATAGGAATTGAGTCCGTCGGAAAGATTTGAAACATGTTCTATTTCTAGGTCCGTCAGAATTTTAGAAAGAAAAAGTCCAACAAAGCCTACACACGATCGGAATGTCTGACGGAATGATTCTGTCTGACCTTTTCTGCCGGAAAGTCCGGTCATGTGTACGCGGCATAATAGTCCATTTGGTTTAACCACTTCAGCCCCAGAAGGATTTACCCCCTTAATGCCGGGGCCATTTTTTGCTATACGGCACCTTGTCGCTTTAACTGACAATTGTGTGGTTGTGCGACATTGTACCCAAACAAAATTGGTGTCCTTTTTTCCCACAAATAGAGTTTTCTTTTGGTGGTATTTGATCACCTCTGCGGTTTTATTTTTTGCACTATAAACAAAAAAAGAATTTTGAAAAAAAAACCCAATATTTTTTACTTTTTTTTGCTATAATAAATATTCCCCAAAAATGTAAAAAAAAACAATTTCTTCATCAGTTTAGGCCAATATGTATTCTTCTACATATTTTTGGTAAAAAATCGCAATAAGCGTATATTGATTGGTTTGCGCAAAAGTTATAGCATCTACAAAATAGGGGATAGATTTATGGCATTTTTATTATTATTTTTCTTTTACTAGAAATGGCGGTGATCAACGATTTTTAGCGGGATTGCAGCAGACAGATCTGACACTTTTGACACTGTTTTGGGACCAGTGACATTCATACAGCGATCAGTTATATAAAGATGCACTGATTACTGTATAAATGGCACTAGCAGAGAAGGGGTTAACACTAGGGGGCAATCAAGGGGTTAAATGTGTCCTAGGGAGGTGTTTCTAACTGTGGGGGGAGTGGACTGCCTGGGAGTACAGAGAGATCGCTGTTCCCAATCACTAGGAACAGATGATCACACTGTACTCCCTTGACAGAATGGGTATCTGCTTTGTTTACACTGGTAGATCCCTGTTTTGCCTCTCTGTGGAGCGATCGCTGGTGGCCGGTGGACATCGCGGCCGCTGTATCTATTACACAAACTGCCATACCGGTATGGCGATTTGCAAAATAGAGCCAACCCCACAGTATATCTGTGGCAGCTGGTCAGGAAGTGGTCAACTTTTCTATTCAGAGCTGATGGCCTCAGAGGCCTATGCTGGTCTAAATTGCCCTACATTGTCTAACTTCTGCCCATTATATAGTTCATACAGTAAACTGACTGCCAAAAAGCATTTGTAGTCAGAGTCTTCGAGTGAGAAAGTGATACTCCTAAGCACCAAGGCCTGAGGTGTGCCTTGGCCTGATTGGTCAGTATGCCTGAAAAGAGGGCATACCCTGAATGTAAGAAAAGTATTATGAGCATGCATGAAAATTTGGGGGAAACGGGTGGGTGGGAACCCAGAAACGCCGACGAGCCCTGGCCTGTGAGAGGAGGAGGCTTAAATAGCCCTCTCAGACTCCTCCCACAAATACAGGCTAGCCTCTGGATAGCCTTAACACTTGTAGTCAGAGTCTTCGAGTGAGAAAGTGATACTCCTAAGCACCAAGGCCTGAGGTGTGCCTTGGCCTGATTGGTCAGTATGCCTGAAAAGAGGGCAAAAAGACACAAATTTAGGTGAATAAGGGAAGGTGAGAATCCATCAAGTGGAGAAGCGCGCGCCCGGATGGCAACAGTATATATCCGATAAGTATCCACTATGACAGGAGAAACTTCCCGACTCCTGACTTGGTTATGAGACCGAACCCCCTATAGAACGTGTGAAGCTGCCCAGAACCCAACTAAACGTCCCGTGAACAATTGGATCAAGCCTGAGATGACTCAGACTTGAGAATGAACTGCTTGTGAATGAGAGGATACGTGGAAGAAGGGGAGCAATGGCTGTCCTGAGGAGCCCCTGCAAAATGATAGCCGAGAAGATCGAAACTTCGACCGGACACCAGAGAAGTGCTCAGTGAACCCCCCCCCAAGCCCTGACCTACCCATACTGGTATGGGAAAGTGCAAGGGTGAGTGCCAAAAGACAACTGGCAGGAGTTCAAAAATGCTAAATACCTGAAGGATGTGATGGAGTAGTTGGATGAGGCCCATGCACTATGGCAATGAGCGTGTCAACATGGCGAAACCAAGCCAGACACAGAATACTGGTCCCACCGGATTTGATCCGGTCGTGCTTCAGCCTTTGACCTGGCAACAGAGTCTGAATCCTGAACCGAGGAAGAAGGGCCAGACTCCACCCCGGGGAAATGAGTCCCATGGCATGAAACAGTCATACCCAAAGTGACTGAAACCCCCCTACCTGGAACTGGCTGGAGACCAGGAAAAAATGACTGGACTGACCGCCCCTGCAGTCTTCCAGGCCACATCCTAGCCCAGAGATCAAAGCAGAGAATGGAATCCAGAATCAGGACGACGTTGCCCAACCTACCACTTAAGGACCAACAAGGGGATGATGGATGCCAACGCAGCCCAACCTGAGAACACAAACAAGAGAAATGACAGACAAGACATGAGAACAACAACGCCCCTCTGTGCCTACCTAAGTATGAGAACAGGAACAAAAATGTCAAGACCACTGCGCGTGAATGAACCTGCTGACGGATCCCCCCCCTCGTGTAAGTGGTAAGTGAGCCTGAGTAACCTGCAGCGCAGAGACAGGTAATTAAACTGAAAACTCAGGGCTGGTGTACCCACAGACCGTGGTGGGTGAATGTACAGGTGTGGTGAATGAACGTGCATCGTATGACGTATGGTATACGGGCGAGAAGATTGTGGTCAACAATCATTAACAAACGAAACCTCAGCCCGTATGGATCTGTAGACGTGACAGATCCTGACATGTGAGATCTAGCTAACTGACCGAGGTACAAACCTGAACAAAGATACAATGAGACATGACAAACAACGAAGCAATGCTGAAACTGACGCTGAGGCAGAATTTGAAATGAGATCCTGGGGCAGAAACGCTATAACGGAAACGCTGAGACTTAAACGCTAAGCCAGAAAGCCATTACAAAAATTCCTGGGGCAGAAACGCAATGACAGAACGCTGAGGCAGAAATGCAATGACAGAAATCCTGGGGGAGAAACGCAAGGACAAAAACGCTGAGACTTAAACGCTGAAGCCGACATGCCATGACAGAAATCCGGGGCAGAAACGCTGAGGCAGAAATGTCATGACAGAAATCCTGGTGCAGAAATGCAAGGACAGCAACGCTAAGACTGAAATCCTGGTGCAGAAACGCTGAGGCAGAAATGCCATGACTGAAATCCTGGTGCAGAAACGCAAGGACAGCAATGGTAAGACAGAAATCCTGGTGCAGAAACGCTGAGGCAGAAATGCCATGACAGAAATCCGGGGCAGAAACGCTGAGGCAGAAATGCCATGACAGAAATCCTGGTGCAGAAACGCCCTGACAGCAACGCTAAGACAGAAATCCTGGTGCAGAAATGCTGAGGCAGAAAAGCCATGACAGAAATCCGGGGCAGAAACGCTGAGGCAGAAATGCCATGACAGAAATCCTGGTGCAGAAACGCAAGACAGCAACGCTCAGACGGAAATCCTGGTGCAGAAACGCTGAGACAGAAATGCTAGTGCAGAAAAGCAAGGACAGCAAACCTAAGACAGAAATCCTGGTGCAGAAACGCAAGGACAGCAACGCTAAGACAGAAAATGCTGAAACTGAACACTGAGGCAGAAACGAAATGACAGAAATCCTTGGGGCAGAAACGTTATGACAGAAATGCTGAGACTTGAACGCTGAGGCAGAAAGCCATTACAGAAATCCTGGGGCAGAAACGCAACGACAGATTGCTGAGACAGAAATGCAATAACAGAACTCCTGGAGCAGAAGTGCCATGAAAGAAATGCTGAGACTGAACGCCGAGACGGAAATACTGGGGCAGAAGACCATGACAGAAAATGCCATGACAGAAAAACGCCATGACAGAATTCCTGGGACAGAAACACTATGACAGAAATGCTATGAAAACCCTGGGGCAGAAACGCTATGACAAAATGCAGAGACAGAAATGCTGGGGCAGTACGCTGTGACAGAAAGCTATGATGGAAAGCTGGCGCCGAACGCTACGATGGAAATGCAGGGGCTGAGCGCTACAACAGAAACCCTGGGGCAGAAAAACGCTATGACAGAACTGGGGCAGAAACGCTATGACAGAAACCCTGGGGCAGAACCGCTGAGACAGAAATGCTGGGGCAGAAAAACTGACAGAAACCCTGGGGCAGAAATTGCTATGACAGAAATCCTGGGGCAGAACGCTATGACAAAAAAGCTGAGGCAGAAACGCACTGATAATAAATGCCGGGGCTGAACGCAGTGAACATCAATGCAGAGACTGAACGCAGTAGACATAAATGCTGAGACAGAAAGCTGGGTCAGAATAACTGCTATGACAGAACACCTTGGGGCAGAAATGCTATGACAGAACTGGGGCAGAGCCGCTATGACAGAAATGCTGAGGCAGAAAATGCTATGACAGAAATGCCGGGGCAGAACGCTATGGCAGAAACCGCTATGACAGAAATGCTGAGGCAGAAAATCCTATGACAGAAATGCCGGGGCAGAACGCTATGGCAGAAACCGCTATGACAGAAATGCTGAGGCAGAAAATGCTATGACAGAAATGCCGGGGCAGAACGCTATGGCAGAAACCGCTATGACAGAAATCCTGGGGCAGAAAATGCTATGACAAAAACGCTGGGGCAGAAAACGCTAGGACAGAAATACCGGGGCAGAAAACGCTAGGACAGAAACGCTGGGGCAGAAAAACGCAAGGACAGAACTCCTGGGGCAGAAACGCATGATATGAACATGTGACTGAAGTAGTGGATGCCCGGGAGGCGTGCGGGGATCCCCCCCCCCATGATGCCCCACATGAGTATCGGGGGATGAGCACCCCCTCCCCCATGAGAGCTGTGAGGCATGCGGGCGTCCCGTTCATGCTTGGCATAGTTCCGGGGAGGTGAAGTGGCGGGTGAGTGGCAAGTGACGGATGAATGGACATTATTCCTCCCCCTCAAAGAGCGCCGGGAGAAGCATGCAGTCGGCTCCCACGATGCTGGCAGGAAACGCTGATGAACGGGAGAAGCGGGCAGCCCCACCATTGAGCCAGGCTGAGATGATGGAAAGATAGAAGGACGGACGGACAGCCCCCCCCCCCGCATGAACGCCAGGAGAAGCGGGCGGGGCATCCTGGCCAGATGGAGCCGTGGGTGGGTGGCTGGAGGAGGGATGGATGAACGCCCCCCCCCCCACTCCCCAACCCCCGGCTCGAACGCCGGGAGAAGCGGGTGGGCGGCTCCCACGGCACTGGCAGGAACACAGTGATAAGGGAGAGAAGCAGGCGGCAGGATGATCTCAGCTGAAGGGATGGATGGATGCTCCTCCCACCCCCTATGAGTGCCGGGAGAAGCCGTGGAGCCTGGCCAGATGGAGCGGTGGAGAAAGTGGGTGGAGGAAGGAAGGGGGACGGTCTCACCCCCAAAATGAGCGCCGGGAGAAGCGGGCGGCCCCCCTCTGATGCTGGGTGGAACATGGGCTGAAGGAGAGGACAGGCGGGGTGGCCCCCCTGATGCTGGTGGAACACAGGGAAGGCAGGGGGGACGGGCGGGCGGTCCCCTGGCGGTGTTGTAAGAGAGGCAGAGACATCATGGCTGCGGCCGACTGCCGCTCTGTAAGGAGGCCGGAAGTGACGTGCAACCAACCCAGAAACGCCGACGAGCCCTGGCCTGTGAGAGGAGGAGGCTTAAATAGCCCTCTCAGACTCCTCCCACAAATACAGGCTAGCCTCTGGCTAGCCTTAACACTTATTCAGTGGTGACTTTCCTATTGGAAATTTCAGCCTGTTGTTATAGCTTCATTTTAAACATATCAAAACTACATTCTTCCATCATTGCAAGGTTTGATTCAAAAACGAACCAATGGAAACATCCCATTAAAACACCCATATAAAAACTGGACCAACAAATGCAAAATGGCACTGATGTTCCATCTACCTTTGCACCATGGCACAATGGAAATCTCCCTTTCCCACTTTGTCCTGCATAAAGCCTCCAGGAAAACACCCCATGCAAGTGTTTGATTTTAAAGAAGGCATAACAGATTATTTAACATAATTCCTCACCATGCAGATTTAAACACGGGATTATTATTCTTCCTATATATGAAATGTTATACATTTACTGTATTTGCATGTATTCTCACTGTGTGTGTGTGTGTGTGTGTGTGTGTAAACATTTCTTAATGTAAGGGACTCACTCCTCTAAAAAGTTATATAGCGAGTTGAACAGTTAGCTTTCTCAAGGGCAATAAACATGTGCACTGTAACTGAGGCAATGTGTTAACTAGCTGTAATTAGCTATAGCTGTTATGCATAAAAACTAATTGCTACACATAGAACTGATTTGCAGCTACTGTAGTAAATGATTAAAAGCTTGTCAAATGAGAAGACCTTTCTGCTTTGAACATTTTCTGACTGTAAAACTTTGTAACGGCTCTGCAGAATGTCAAACTCATCTGTGCCTTTGTAATTTATAAAGCACATCTTAATGAATTTGTCATACATGTTTATATTAGATAAGTGAGAATTAGCTGCATTGCATAGAGCTTTCAGTAAAACAGAAAAAGAAAACTTTTTATTTGACTGATCATACACAGACTGCATGTAATTAAAATGCTATATTATAACTTGTTTTCTATTTAGAGATGTCATGCAAAATGAGCAAACACATTAAAAAACCAAACCATCACAGAAAATAGCATTTAAGCATGTTTAGCGGGTAGTTATTAAGTGATCATTCCTCCTTTCGTCCTGTCACTTCACAAAGCGCAGATGGTCTTCCTGTTAATGAGTTTTAATACATATATAATGAAATCATTACAAAACATGCACTCTAGGGCCTGCATTGAAGAATGTATGCCATTTGAAGGTGAAATGTACATTATAAACACATTAACCTTATTTTACAAGCTATGCTATTTACACAAACATGTGGCCCTATTCAATAAATACTTTTTAAACCTAAAAGTATGCACTTTTATTAATTATTTTACATTTTTATGCTCTAAAAACTGCTAATATTAGGGGTTACTCCTACTAGTCAGTTTCCAGTACAATTAATGGCCCCCACTTAACCTCCTTCTGTAAAATTTGGTTCAATGCAATGTGTTGCTGATTCAGCCCAGAGCAGGTCTTCTGAGCCTAAAGAGCACACTACTAGCCAAGAACAGTCTGTTTACAACAAAGGTGGACACACACAGAGCAAGACCATGTTGTTGGAAGTAAAATTATCATATTAGAATTTTAAATCGGCTGGGAGGACATTATGCATTGAGCAGAACAAATTCTCATTGGTTTACAGCACGTATAAATAAGAATGCTTTACTAAAAAAGGTCAATTTCCTGCAATGCTCTTGCACTGTAAGGGAAGAAGAGTAACAAGTAAGAAGCATATGGTTTTTCCCACCACAGCTTCACCCCTAGAATGTGGAGATCAACATTTAGTACATGCCCACCTGCACAGCCTAGACCTACAATGTGTGTTTGTTCTAATCTCTTTCTTAAAGCAGAGTTCCACACAAAAATGGAACTTACGCTTTTCAGAACCCTCCCCCCCTCCGGTGTTACATTTGGCACCTTTCAGGGGGAGGGGGGTGCAGATACCTGTCTAAGACAGGTATTTGCACCCACTTCCGGCATAGACTCCCATGGGAGTCTACGCCTCTTCCCGTCCCCACTGCGCTGTCTCCTGGGAAACAGACAGCTCCCAGGAGAGAGCGGGGACCACTTGGGATGCGCAGCGCGTCTCACGCATGCGCAGTAGGGAACCGGGAAGTGAAGCCGCGACGCTTCACTTTCTGATTCCCTCACCTAGGATGGCGGCGGCAGCTGCCGAGAACCGAGCGGGTTCTTGGCGTCGCCTGCCGACATCGCTGGACCCTGGGACAGGTAAGTGGCCATGTATTAAAAGTCAGCAGCTGCAGTATTTGTAGCTGCTGGCGTTTAATATTTTTTTTTTTTGGCGGTGTGGGTGGACCCCCGCTTTAAATACTCTCTGTTTGTTATTTCAGCTCACCTCTAAGGCTAGGTTCACATCTGTGCGGGTGGTTCCTGCTGCAGGTCCGCACTTGTTCCCACAGTCACAACCACCCACACAGAAAAACGCACTGGATGCAACAGGGTGCCATTAATCCTTATGGGCACACTCCATGTACTAGAAATCGCACCCACACTTGGAACCATACTTGCGGTTTCCATGCTGCTAAAATGCTACAGGAACCTTTTCCCTGGGTTTCAGGAGGCACGGCAGCTTAATTAAATGGATGGGCTGTCATTCCCACACAAATCTCATCTTGTAGAACCACATATGTGTGAACCTTGCCTAATGTCCATTGTAATCATTTTCTGATGCACTCTGTTGCCATGGCTAGTTCACCGCTATTGTCTGCCTGTCCAATATTTTCTTCTGTTTCTATGCCATTGTCTTCATTACCACTCATTTCTATAGCTCCATTCACTTTTACCTTTTTCTGTGTCCCTGTATAACTACGATGTGAATTGCCAAAACACA
Organism: Lithobates clamitans; assembly: GCA_037952925.1. Classification (NCBI taxonomy): domain Eukaryota; kingdom Metazoa; phylum Chordata; class Amphibia; order Anura; family Ranidae; genus Lithobates; species Lithobates clamitans. Next base: position 696,982 of record JBBGZY010001544.1, read on the forward strand.
CAAATGTCTACATGCTCCATTAATTTCTGTTTTTTTTGTGCCCCTGTATGCCTTCTATGTGAATTTACAGAACACACTCTTATCTTTTACCCATAACAAGTTAGCTGGGTAGAGGACAACCACCAATTTCCCAGACTTAATACCATGAACAATCAAAGTCTCCCACACATTCTTGTTTATTACCTCTCTACAAGGTTGGAATAGCTAAGGGGACAAGACCATGGCTACCAGACCTGCAACCTAACTGAAGCCTTGCTCAAAATTCCCCAACATTCCTCCCTATGGTTGCTACTAGGAGTCAGCCTTATACTATACAAGCAGAATCAATAAATAAAACGATTATTGAAACTATACAAGCAACTATTGCCTTAAAAAACAAATCTAACGTTTTACTCAACATCCAGGAAAACAGATTCCACTCACTCTCACCCAGGTGTCTAAATAACTATTGCAACCCCTTATCTAGATGTCTCTTTCCTCTGGCTCTGAAATACATATGCAAAACTCACTACCTCAGTTTGTCAGTTTCACCCTGAGCTGCCAAAAGAAAGACATGCAATACCACCTTACACACTTGAGCCATTTCTGCTGTTAGCTCTGCTACAGTATCAATGCTCTCATTTGTTATCTGAATAATTTCTTTAGCATATAAATTCAATATTTTCACCATGTACTTTCCCCATTATGTTCACTGAATTAAACATAATTGCTCCAGAAAAAATGTCCCACTTAACTTTCCTTACAACTATGGCGAGTATGATATACAGTTATCCATGAAATTAGAAGGGAGATATTTTAGGGTGCTTCAGCTAGACAGGAAATGTATGTTCTCTAGGCTCTGGTCAGTGGGCGTGCAAGATGATGTCATGTTGTAGCCACGCCCTACATGTTTCGTCAACTGTGACATCGTTGGGTGACTGGCTGGATGCTGTACATCACACAGGAAGCTTATGTGCACTGCCCACTACAAGGCAACCAGGATAACAAAGACAATTAGTATTAGTATACAATTGGTATTATAAAAGCCTCAATGCGATTGAATAAAACTGGCCACCTAATGGTGAACCCAAGTAATACAGGGGCTGATATAATGCAGCAAAAAAGGGGAAAAAAATCTCCCTCATCTGGCAAAGGTAACTACTACAATTGTCTATAAACCTAAAAAGCGAAAAAACAAAAAACAAAAGAAAAATACACTGTAATGGCTCAAAAAAATTCATACTTAAGATCAATATAATAAAACTAAGCCCTCAACCTGCTACATTGGATTACAAACATACTGCTTAATAAAATGCATAATACAGAGGATATGGAAGAAATTAGAATAAGCAAATGATTTTCCTTGTATAAAAACAATTAAAATAATTAGCATACAAACACTTTCTAAATTGAGATACATATCAGAACACCACCTAATCAGCTGTTATTATTAAAACTATAACTGTTCCTATCAGCATTCAAGCTATATGGGAAATATGTTTTTAAATCGTATATCCATTTGGGTACACTGTGGTTAAGGACTCGGGATCTAATATTGGAAATACATTCCTTCAACCTCGTTTGCAACTTTCCTCCCCACATATTGATAACCACATGGACAAATAAGCATGTAACCCACATTTTAGTGTTACATGTTATAAAGGATGTTATATCATATGATGTGGTCGTCTGATTAGAGGAAAATGTGTGTAGTTTCCTACCCTTAAATGCATTTATCCTGCAAACTTCACACTTTTGACAGGGATGAAAAACTTTCAAATCTTGAAAAAACTGTGGTCTCCTAAAGAAATTTACAACATTGGGTGCTATAACATTCCTTAATGATGGAGCACCCCTATGTATAACTGTACCCAGGGCCAGTATCAGGTACCAAAGTGCTGGAGGCCAATGGAGAGAGGGCTTTTCTTGCAGCTTAGTTCCAGACTCCCCTGGAGGTTAGACAGGAGGAGTCAGGCCCAAAGTCACACAGGTCGCCTGCAGAGTTGCTTGCAGAAAAGGCTTAGGAACACCGCTGATGACCTGCAGGGCTGCTTCAGGCAGGAGGCGCCTGTGAGATGTAGCAGGTAACCAGGATCACTGAAACAGATGGTAGTCGGTACAAGCCAAGATTTGGTGCCAGGTGGATAGCAGAGGAGATGAGGTTAGGTGTGAGCCGAGGTCAACTAGCAGGCTGAGGAGATTCATTTAACAAGTGGAAGTCAAGGTCAGGAGGCAGGCAGGTGACAGGTCGGTAATCAAGGATCACAGGAAACACAGGAACGTCAGTAACACCTGAAATCAAACAGAACTTCAGCCAAGGGCTGACTTCCTTATAAAGGCCCATGTGATATGCGGAGATGCTGGGTCCTAGAGCCCTTCTGGTTCTCTGACAGATGCTGAGTCCTAGAGCCCTCCTGGTTCTCTTGACAGGTGCTGGGTCCTAGAACCCTCCTGGTTCTCTGACAGGTGCTGGGTCCTAGAGCCCTCTTTATTCTCTGACAGGTGCTGGGTCCTAGAGACCTCCTGCTATTGGTACCCTGACAGCCGGTACAAGGGAGGGTGGGAGGGGCGGGTGCCCTGAGCAGAGTGTGAAAGAGGGGCCGGTTGTTAGAAGGCATAAGAGTATCCTTATGCTCCATGTTGCCACTCCAGCCTGCATCAAAAGAGAGCGGAGGATGCGCCCTTCCTAATTGCTGAACTCCTCTCCGAGGCAGCAGTCAGACCCCTTTTTAGAAAGGGAAGACTCCCTCTTCCTTGGATCCTGTTAGTGTGGCTGGCTGAGTTGGGGCTTTCACAGTAAGAGCTCCACTACAGGTGGGCAGAGCAGGAAGAGATCAGTACACTGCAGTCCCGATTACTGCTTCCTGCCCACCATACACAGCAGCTCTCCCTGGGGCAGAAAGAAGATCTCAGAGAAGAGGCATCAGACTGCATCTTCTACACATGTCCTGGCTTCTCTACTTTTCACCCTGTACTGTACTGTGCTGTCTGCAAACCTGCCCTGCACCTTAAATTGCAGGTTTACTAAAAGAGAAAGTAACGTTCTTGATTAGGTTAGGAATATACTGGGACTTCTGAAATGCTACATAGATGTATTCCACATACACATCGTTTTTTTAGTAAGATATAATGTGTACATCTATGTATCACCTCAGAAGTCTCGGTATATTCCTAACCTATTAAAAAATAATAATAATAATGGAGCTCCAGGAAAGTAAAGTAAACAAAAGTGCATCCTTTCAGTGTATGTGTTTGGGCGGAGAAATAGCCTCTTTCACTTACCTAAGCCTGGGTTCACACTGTAGCAATGCAGGAACAATCACAATTCCAGCGCCAATAGCCGCATCACATCTCTCCCGCAGGCAGTTCACACTGCCTCTGTGAACCGCTGCAGGTGTCATTACAATGTTAATGACACCTGCAGATCGGTTCAGAGATCGCAGTGTGAACTGTAAACATGCACAGGAATCAGATCGCTTTGGTGAGAACACCCATGCGATCAGATTCCAGTGCGGGGGGAAAAAAAGTCCCTGCAAATCCAATGCGACTTCAGCCATAAAACTGTAGCATGGGTGTGAATCACATGCAATGTCTGTGTTCACACAAATGTGAACCCAGGCTTATTCCATGTTCCAGCCAGTGCCAGTGCTCTCTTCCTCCACACAAAGCCTTGACATCATCACATACCATAGAGGGACATTAACCCTGTATAGTATGATGAGGAGGCTGGAGTGTGACCACAGCCAGTAACTTACACAGAAGCTGAGGGGAACAAGTCACAACAGTGGAGGGAGCCTGCAGGAATAAGGTAAAGCTGGGTACACACAGGTAGAGTTTTGTCCAGCTCAGCTGGGACTGGCTGAATTTCAGTCTGTGTGTAGCCCTCCCTGTTAGATAGAAGCTGATCATTAGACTGGACAGGACTGCTGGATAGCCTTGTTCAATCAGTAGCTTGCAGACAATACAGAATACATTAATCCATTTATTCTAACTGTGGGGAGTCCCCACTGTTGGAATACAATGTTCCATCAGGGGGATTCCTGTATCCAAATGGCTTGTGCAGATGCCAGAACCTGTCAGCTAGCAATCTGAACAAAACTAACGTGTGCACGTGTACCAACTTAAAGGATGAATTCAATTTTTAGAACATGTTACATGTTACACCAGACACCAGTAATAACAAGGTAGAGGAGCAGAAGAATAAGGAAGAAGCGTAGTCCAGGGGCAAGCCAGGGGTTGGTGCAGGCAGAGCTCAGGCAAAGTCAGGAGCAGATCGGGTCAGCGATGGTTGAGCAATACAGAAACAGATGCACAGATGCTTAAAAAACATAGTAGACCAAACGCTACTGACACAAGGCACTAGTGCAGTTTAAATACCCTGCCTGGCACCAATGCTCACTCACGCATGTGCACCCTCAAAAACCTGTGTGCACGATCATGCACGTGCACCCGCTAAATGGCCATGAACAGGGCTTACAGGAGCTGTGCACCTGCACACATGCATGTGTCTTACCTGACAATACAATCATTTTTAAGGGGCCCAAAACTCAGTCAACTTTCAGGACACCTCAATGTTTTTTAATGATATTCTTAATAGATCTATGCGGAACCTAATATGACATGTGGAAAGCATAATTAAATTTGTCCTAATCAAATACATCTTTAACACGCTTTACAAGTAAATCAGCCCTATTTCTTAATGCTGCCTCATCTATAACTTCATCCAGGTCCTCACTTTTTTTTTTTTTCACATCTTTTATTTTGTCAAAGGACATGATCCAGGGATCCCTTACACGTTATAAACATAGCATCATCATTCACAAAACAATCAAGTGCTGTTACACAAATATGATAAAATTTCGTCAGCCTGCAAAGAGGTTACAGTATAGTAGAGTCAAGGGGCCGTCCCTTATCATTTTAACTTTAAAACATGTAGGAGTATCCAGAACTGTGTAACACACAGAACCAAAATAAAGAAAATTGTTATATAGAAACTGAGAAAAAAAAGTAGAGTAGAGAAGAGATATGAGGCTGAAGACAGGGTAAGGGGGGGGGGGAGGGAAGACTGCAAAATTGTGTATCACCCAGATCAGATTCCACCAGTAGGTGTGTGATTTTGGGGGGAATCTCAGGCAACTCCGAAGATTAGAGTCGTTTGAAGGATATTTTAATCTATTGACGTACTCTCAAAGAGAGTTCGACCTTCATCCGAATAGACAAGGGTGTTCCAAAGTGACCACTTCTTGGAGTAGCGTTCCTGTTAGTGTCTTGCTGACAAGATTAGCTCTTAAAATTTATTGATTTTCTCTACCTTCCTGAGCCACATCTCAATGGTCGGGGGGTGTGGGGGTTTCCACTTAAGATTTGGCGGCGACAAGGAGATGACGGACAATCCTTTTTTTGTATGCCTTCACCGGGGCAGTCGAAACATGGAGAAGGAAAAAGGCAGGGCTATCTGGTATTTGCTGCTCTGTGAATTTTTGGGTGACCGTTCTGACTTCTGACCAAAATTGTGCTATTTTGGGGCAATTCCAAAAAATGTGGAGCAATGTACCTCATTCCTTCTGGCATCTCCAGCATCTGTCTGAGGTTGTGGGGAATATTTTTTGCAATTTCGCAGAGGTTCTGTACCTTCTGGCCAAGATTGGTTTCCTGCGTTCTCGTACAGATGGATGATCTGTACGTAAATCGAAGGATGCGCTGTTTCTGTTGTTGGCTAAATGTACAGTTCAAGTCTTGTTCCCAATCAGTAATGAATAATGGGAAGTAGGAATCTGGGGGAGTGATCAATAGATTGTACATAATTGAAAGGGTGTGCGGCAGTGTCCCTTCCATTGAACAGTGTTCCTCTAAGGGTGTAAGAGGTTGATTAAAATTGTTCGGGGGGAGGGACCTATAGAAGTGTGTAAGTTGGAGAGCTCTCCAAAACTGCAGGCGGAATGAGCCTGATGGGTTCCTGAGATCTTGCAAAGAGGGTTACTTTTTCTGTACTAGAAAATGTGAGCCCTGTATACAGCCCGATGACGTCAGGGTTCATCCTTGAAGGCCGGGGCGAAAGCAGGTTGCCTAGTATCAGAAAGAGTAGTGATGTCATGGAGGTGAGGGACCCTCTTTTAAACAGAAGAGAACAAACACTCGTGGTCTGGCCAAGGAGCGGGTGGGATTTAATTTGTTTGGGTAAGGAGTCATAGCACCATGGTGCTCTATTCAAAGGCACAGAGCTCTGATCCTGTCTAGTTGAGTCCACAGCTTGAGAGTGCTGTGTCTATTCCAGTCGACCAATCTCCCAAGGTAAACTGCTTGGTAGTACTTGTGTATGTCTGGTACTGCCAAAACCCCATGTTGCTTTGCTAAAGTAAGTTGTGATCTCTTCAGCCGTGGGTGTTTGTGGGCCCATATGAATTCGAAAAATACCTTCTGAATTTGCTGGAAGTATTTGGAGGGGATGTAAACAGGAAGAGCCTGTAGGAGATAGAGGAATTTTGGGAGTATACTCATTTTGAAAATATTACAATGGCCGAACCACGAGTGTAAGCCCGAGTTCCACTTATTTAGCAGTGTCCGGACCCTTGTAAGAAGCGGAGGGAAATTAAGGTCAAACACATTTGAAATGTGTGATGGGATAATTGTGCCTAGATAAATCAGGGCCGTGTTATTCCATTTCAGCTTAAAATTCGACTGTAGTTGTACCATAAGTGACTGTGGGAGATTAACTCCCATCGCTTCTGATTTTAGAAAATTTATTTCAATATTGGAGAGGCCCCCATATCTATCTAATTCCCTAAAGAGGTTTGGGAGGGATATCACGGGATTCATAACGGAGAAGAGCATATGATCAGTGTATGTCGATATTTTATGTTAATATCCGGGTTTCTACGCACGGTACAGAGAAAGGGTTCCAGTGACAGGGCAAAAAGGAGGGGCAACAATGGGCACCCTGACATGTCCCGTTGGAAATTTGGAAGGGTTCTGACAATACTCCATGTGCAAACACAAGCTGTGGGTCTTGAGTATATTGATGAGATCTACTGGGACATAATAGCGCCGAACCCTACATATTGAAGGACTGCGAGCATAAAGGTCCAGTTCACCCTGTCAAAAGCCTTCTCCACATCCATACCCAGAAACACACATGGGCTTCGGGACTTATTTGCCATGTGTAGTAGGTTAAGAACCTTGGTGGTGTTGTCCCTTGCCTTCCTAGCTGGTACAAACCCTACTTGATCTAAATGAATCAGGTGTGGTAGGTGTTGTTGGACTCTATTTGCTAGTTTCTTGGTAAAGAGTTTGAGGTCAGTGTTGAGTAGGGAAATCGGCCTATATTTTCCGCATGAGGTAGGATCTTTGCCTTCCTTTGTAATCACCACAATATGCGCCTGTAAGGACACTACTGCAAAAGATGAGGTGGAGCCCACCGTGTTAAATAGTTTAACCATGTATGGGCCTAGGGACGACAGGAGGGTCTTATAATAGAGGATGGTAAGTCTGTCTGGGCCAGGGCCTTTCCCAGGTTTAGTTGCCGCTATTGCTCCCTGTATCTCTTCAGTCATGATAGGGTCTTCTAGGGCCTCTTTAGCTGAATCAGGTAGTTGAAGCATCTGAGAGGAAGTCAAGTATGATTGTATGTTTTCCTGCATCGGGGGTTCCCTATCTATGTTGTATAGGGATACATAGAATTTCCGAATTTCTTGGGCGATGTCAAGAGGTTTGGAAATCTTCAACCCCTTTGGCGGTATTATGTGGGGTATGTATGTCACCAATCTCTGTTCCCTAAGAGATCTTGCTAGCATTTTGCCGCATTTGTTGCCAGATTCATACAAAATTTTTCCTACAGATCTGCAGTGACACTTTGGCCTTAAAATGCAATTTAAAAATCGTTTATTTGTGAACGTCGGGTAAAGAGGTCCGTTTCTAAGGAGGGGGGATGATGTCTGTTTGTGCCATGCTTCCAACTGTCATAAGTCGTCTAAAAGTGAGTTCAGCTGCTGGGTACGTTGCTTTTTAAGTCTTGCGCCATGCTTAATAAGCACTCCGCGGATGACCGCTTTGTGCGCTTCCCAAACAATACCAGGATCGCAATCCGCCGTGTCATTGGTGTTGAAATAGATCTGCAGTTCTCTCGTTACATCTGCGAGTACTGCATTGTCTTGCAGGAGGCTTTCATTCAGCCTCCAGAATTTGGTTCTCGAAGTGAGGGAGTCAGTGAGGGCATTTGAGAGGGATATTGGAGCGTGGTCCGACCATGTAATGGATCCTATTGCGGAGGTTCCCACTGCATGCAATTGTGTATGCCGCACCAGGAAGTAATCGATGCGAGAGTATACCTTGTGAGGTTTTGAGTAGAAGGAATAATCCCTTTCTGTAGGATGAAGAATACGCCATACATCCACTAATTGGGCTTTATGTAGGGCTTGGGCGATGCGATTGCGAGAGCCAGGAAGAACGGTGGAAATGTCTCGAGGAGGTATCTTCAGAAGGAATCAGGGGGATATTGAAGTCTCCTCCCACAATCAGCTGCCCTTCTGAAAACCTCAGTAAAATTTAAAGTGTCTTGCCTAGAAGAGTATCCTGATGAATGTTAGGGGCATATAGATTCGCCAAGGTCACCTTGACACCACCAACCGTGCCTTTCAGAAATAGAAAACGACCCACTGGATCCAGCGCAGCGTCCAGGCAGGTCCACGGCACGGAAATCAATTTAGATACCCCTTTTGATTTCGCAGCCGCGTTAGTCGAGTGGTAAGCCAGGGGGAAATCCCGATTCTTGAGAATGGGCAATTTGTCATCCCTAAAGTGGGTCTCCTGTAGGAAGGCCACATCTGCCTTAAGACATTGTAGGTCTTGTAGCAGCATACGTCTGTTTTTTGGGACATTGGGTCCTTTGGTGTTAAGCGAGATCACATTAATCACCTCCATAATCACAATAAGGGGGGGAGGGGGGGTTCAAGGATGGACGGGGTAAGAGAGTAAGAAGAAGAAAGAGGAAGAGTTAGAGACAGAAGAGGAAGAACTCTAAGTATAAAAGGGGGAGCTGGGGAAAAAAAAAGGAGGGTGAATTTGAGGGGGGGAGGGAAGGGACGGGGGAGAGGAGGGTAAGGAGAGGGGAGAGGGGAAGGAGGGGGAGAGGGGAGAGGAGCGGGGAGGAGAGGATGGGTGCGTTTGTTGCTCAGGGGAAGGTAAATTGCCAAAGAACCGTCTCCTGTCCCAGTAGAAGGGAGAGGAGGGGAGAGGAGAGGATGGGAGCATTTGTTGCTCAGGGAAAGGTAAATTGCCAAAGACCCGTCTCCTGTCCCAGTAGGGGGTCAACTGCCCACCAACGGGGGCCCAGAGTGAGATCTAACCCAAACTGTGTCTGCCGGCCCATGAGCACGGGTTAGTCCCTATGCACCTCTCCAGGAGCCATTGGCTAGAGGCCTTATGCCCCAAGGACCGACACCCAACAGGAAGCCGGGGGTTCCTGCAGAAACAGGGCATCAAACTAGTGAGATGTCACTGCGGTCGCCCCCATCCCCCCCCCCAAGCCTATTACCCTCCCCTCTCTCTCATCAGGCAGAGCGCGGGGGAACCTTGAAGACTATATATCCTGCAAGGAAGATTAGTGAGGCATCTCAGGTGAACAAAAAGAGGAAAAAACATTTGAACATTAATGCAAATAACACTCTAAATATTGAGGCACAAAGACCTACGCTGGGAGTCATAAAGCATCAATCATGATCAGCTGCTCCATGGACTCCACGGAGCATGGAAAACATTGGGACACAAAGACCCTGCAGAGTGCCGTGACAGTCTTGTAGAAACATCCAGGGGTTTAGCTGTCTATGCAATCAGTGCACCCAGGGGTTCCGGCAACAACTTTGAGTCCTCTCATGCCGAAAGGTGCATGAAGTGTTTTAAACTGTTCAACAGTTCACAACCAGTGGGGATTGCTCAGAACGTCCACTATCTATGAAACCCTGCAGGGCAGCAGGGGGGGATGCAGAGGGGAACATAACTCTGATGCCTCATGGACATGGACAAAGAAAACATTCCCATAACATCTCATAGCTAATAGGAGGGGGGCACCTACGCTATAAGACAGTTAGCAGGGACTACTCAGAACGTCCACTTGCAACTCAATCAACCAAAAAGAAACAAAACTCGGCATGTGCTCTGGTAAGCGAATGTATTCTTCACTTACGATTCCCAGGATCTCTCTCTGGATGGTGTCCGTGATCTTCTCCTCAGCCTCTGAGAGTGTGTCTGGAAGAGGCCTCTGGGTCCCGTGGGGCCGGAGCAGCCTGTGGAGCTTGTCAGTAGATGGAGCCAGTTCGCCACCTGAATGGGTGCCACCTCGAGGAATGTAAACAGTTCCGGGAGGTCGGCAGGCGTACGTAGGGTGAAGGAGGCAGGCGCTTTCCTGAAGGTGACCGTTAACGGGTATCCCCACCTGTACGTACATCTTCGGTCCCTGGCCAGGTCCAGAAGTGGGCGCAAGCGGGGCAGACATTGCAAGGTAGCGCGGGAGAGGTCCGGGAGAATCTTGATGGGTGCTCCGTCGAAGTCCACCTCCCCGCATTCCCTGCATTCCCATACTTTGCGGGCAATCTGTTCTTTCAGGGGGTATCGTGGAGGCGGCATACCATGTCTCGGGGCCTATTGGGATCCGGTGATCTTGACCCCAGGGCCCTATGGACCCTATCCAGCTCGATGGTGGCCTGCGGGGATGCCAGGACTTGCTGGAAGATGGCAACCACAGTTTCTAAGAGATTTTCCGTTCCTGTGGACTCAGGGAGGCCTCGGAGCCACAGATTATTCCTGTGGCTCCTGTCTTCCAAACCTTCCATGTGGAATTGGAGCGCGACTGTCGCCTCCGCCTGAGCCACATGCGATTGTTCCAGGGCACCCAGTCTATTCTCTAATGAGGAAAGGGAAGTCTCCCCGGTGTCTAACATGTCAGTCAGGGAGCGGATCTGCATCCTCACTTCCTGTATATCCCTGTGGTGTGCCTCTTCCACCCGCTGTATGAGGGTCTCAATATCCTGCTTAGTGGGCAAAGCCTGGAGAAGTGCCCTAAGTTCCCCATCAAAATGTTCCAGTTCTCGCCGGTGTGGGGAGACCGCAACCCTCGTCATTTCTTGGCGGAAAAGTGTGGGGGTTCCGGCGAGGGAGTCAGATACAGGGGACGAGTCAGGGGAGGATGGTGGCTCAGACGGGGAGCTCCGTCTTAGGCCCAGACCACGAGGCGCCGCTACTATGGCACCAGGGGAGGTGCGGGTCACATTGTGAAAATAGCGGTGGATCTCACCCTGTGCGGAGCGGGGTCAGTGCACCCGTGTTGTCGATCATGTCCGATAACGTTTCGCGGCTAGCATGCCGCTCGATGAGGCTGTATTTTGTCGGATTTGTCGAGGTAGGCAGGGGAATGCCAGGAGCTCACAAAAGCGTGTCTTCACCCAGCCATGTCCAGGCCATGCCCCTAGGTCCTCACTTTTATAACCTTTTTCAACTAATCTCACCCTAATACACTGGAATTGGGTATAGAAATCTTCAACTCTAGAGCAGTTACGCCTCAAATGTAAAAATTTACTCTTAGGAACTAAGCCACAATAAATGGTGGCAACTGGTCTGGTCTAAAAAACGAGTTCCTATCGGTATCCTTAGAATAAGTGATTGTACCTAATGAATTGCCAAAATTAATTGTGAGTCATAACAAATTCTGTTGTGGTGGTAAGCCACTATCCCTATCCAGGGAGAGAGATGATGATGTATAATGATGAGACATCCGCAGTGGCTAACACATATCCCTCCCTCCACTACATCTGATTCAAGATATTAATAACATCCTTCAATCCTTCAAATAAGACGGAGTAGTACATACTAACTATATAAAGAAAAGCGCAGCGCTGGAAATGTATCTTGAATAAGAATGTGTGAATCCTATTATTCCCAGCTGTACAACCTACATACCCCCAACACACAGAGGGTAAACAACCACAGAACAAAAGCCATCCAGGATTTTCTCACGAAATATTGCCCTAAGCACATATCTACTGATGAAGCAACCGATCTGGAACGACCCATATCCCCAGCTGAAATGGACGTGGTTCTAAAACAATTGAAGACTGGTAAGAGTCCCGGCCCAGACGGTCTAACGACCGGATATTACAAAACTTTCACTGAAACCCTCAAACCACATTTCCTGTAGGCGTTCAATTCCCTGTCTTCAGACAATCCCCCACCTAGAGACCTACTAACGGCACATGTAACTGTAATACCTAAGCCCAATAAAGATGCATCTAAAGTATCGAACTACCGCCCTATCTCCTTATTGAATGTTGATCTTAAAATATACGCCAAGATATTAGCTAATCGTCTCTTGCCTCTCATGCCTAACCTCATCTCACTAGACCAGGTGGGTTTTATACCTGGCAGGGAGGCTAGAGATAACACTACCAAGGCGATCAACATACACCAATGGTTAACTTCACAACAACAGCAAGGGTTCTTCTTGTCGCTGGACGCGGAGAAGGCATTCGATAGGGTGGCGTGGGACTATATGGAGGAAGTACTTAAAAAGATTGGTATACGAGACCGTATGTTACAATTTATAATGGCCCTCTATGCTTCCCCCACCGCACAGGTCCGTGTTAATGGACACCTATCGACTGCCTTCTCCATGTCAAACGGGACACGTCAGGGATGCCCGCTTTCCCCGTTAATATTCATCCTTACCTTAGAACCACTCCTTCAACGTCTTCGATCTAATCCAGACATCAAAGGTGTCTCCATATCAGAGACTACATACAAGCTATCTGCTTTTGCAGATGACATTCTCTTATTTCTGACTGAACCCCACATTACGCTACCCAACTTACTTAAGGACCTTAATATGTTCAACCTCCTGACCAACCTAAAAATCAATTTCACAAAATCCGAAGCCCTAAACGTTTCTTTACAGAAAGAGACCCTAGAAACATGTCAATCTGACTTCCCCTTCAAGTGGACTCGTGATGCGATTACCTACCTAGGGATCCGCATACCGACCCACCTTTCTGATCTTTATCTCAAAAACTACATACCGATCCTCCAACAAATTCAAAAAGACCTTAAGTCCTGGTCAACGGGACTCTTTTCCTGGTTTGGGAAAACATCAATAATCAAAATGAACATTCTCCCAAGAATACTATATGTTTTGCAAACAGTCCCCATAAGGTTACCGCAAGCCTTCTTTGCATCATACCTCAGGGCATGCAGCGAATTTATATGGGGGAAAAACCATCCTAGGCTTAGTTTCGAAAGACTTTCTCTGCCCAAATTAAAAGGAGGAATAGCTCTCCCAGACATTGCGAAATATCACCAGGCTTGCCAATTGTCCAGAATAGTTGACTGGACCGTCCACTCCCACACCAAAGCCTGGACGCAAATTGAAAATGAATTCTCACCGATCCCTGTTAAATTACTACCCTGGACGCCCACAAGACAGATTCCGCCGGCATGCTCACAACATCCATTGATCTCCTCCACACTTCACTCATTCAAGTCAATGTGCCAAAAGCACCACATTTCCTCCATCCCAAGCCCCTTAACACCAATCCGAAACAATGCAGACTTCCCACCGGGTTTTTCCACTACATTCCTTAAGGGATACTGGCCCCAAGACGATATACGCGCAAAACACTTCTTTTCCGGAAAAACCTTCCAAGCCATTACAAACTTGCCCGCACACATGTCGGGAAAACCTTTTCCGCCTTGGATATGTAATCAAATACGACACTTTCTTGATCATCCCCCCTACAATACAGACTACTCCAGGCAACTTACCCCTTTTGAAGTTCTGTGCTCCAAAACAGAACCACAGAGACATGTGATCTCAGAAATATATGCTCTCCTTTTCTCTGAACACAACCCCAAATCCAACATAGCCACTCGCGCTTGGGAAAGAGACTTAGATTTAGATCTATCAGACCAAGATTGGGAAAACATATATACCTATATACACAAAGGTACGATTAACGTGTCAGCACAGGAAAACGGATTTAAAATCTTTTCTAAATGGTACAAAACCCCCCTTAAACTCCACAAAATGTCCCCCTCTATCCCTCCCACCTGCTGGAGATGTTCAGAGGCAGAGGGTTCCATGATCCATTTATGGTGGTCATGCCCACTTATTCAACCCTTCTGGAAAGAAGTCCAACGTATTACCACTAATATTACCACCTATCAGATTGAATTCACCCCGGCTCAAATGTTGTTACACCACTCCTCTATACCAAAAAAAGACTACCACCGATCTCTCGCACTACATATGATAAATGCGGCTAAAATGTGTATCCCAACTCTATGGAAATCTTCCAAACCCCCGACTATAGCGGACTGGTTCAAACGTATATCTAAAGTAGCCGAAATGGAGGAACTGATCCACCAAGCCAAAGATACTTCCCCCAAATTCAGAAATATTTGGTCTTGCTGGCAACATCTCCAAACGACAGTTGAATATACGGATCTCTTGTCCTAAGATCTTGTACTAATATCTGGGACTCAGTCGGAGGAGGACTCACTATACTCACTATACCCTTGTACTCATACTCAATATACGCAAGATACTCTTTTTCTTTTCTTACCCTTCTTACACCTATATTCTCCCACCCTCTTATGCTCCACCCTACTGCTCGAATCCCCTTTACATACTTAAGACTCGTCTTACAGACAACTAAGCCATAATAAGTAACACAAATTAGCGCGAATCCTTCCTTGCCTACTTAAGACTTCTAACCTCCTAATCACCCCATCACCTCACAATAGGAATTTCCATCCTACCTACCCACCTAAGATTAGGATTGCTTGTGGTCCGGTGACCGCAATTCTATCTTACATTAACACGCCCAGAGGCAAATTACACTAAAAAGTAACACTTCACACGAAGTTATCCCCAGGACCCCACTCTAATAATTGACAACTGAACACATGACGGAGCGGACCCATAAATATCTTCGCTCACACCTGACGGCCATGCACCATTATCCACGTCCTTCATAGGGTTCCAACCTGAGATAATCGATAATTTACAATCACCCCAATGGATTCAATTACACAATGCTCAGGGCCAACACACGAATCATATAATGACCTTCCAAGGTACCCAAAAGGACACATATGCTCGGAATAGCCTCTAGGCACAGACCCTTCTGATTCAACGTTTACTACTGGAGTATAGTTATTCAAGGTTAGATCTTACTTTAAACTTTTTTTTAATTTGTTTTTTGTTTTGTTTTCTTCTGATAACACAGTTGAACTTGCTGTATAGTACTGAATGAGATGGTCATTGTATCACAATTTATACAACAATACAATCTTATGTACCTTTATTATGTTATGCTTCTGTATAACTTGACTTTTTCTGACAATAAACTTGATTCTGGTAAAAAAAAAAAAAAAAGAATGTGTGAATCCAATATATCAACACAAAATATGATGTCAACAAATGGTGAGTTACAATATCAACAAGTGATAAATACCAGTGTACAGTTGATTAACCCTTTCATGACTAAGCCTATTTTTGAAATGTGGTGTTTACAAGTTAAAATCCATATTTTTTGCTAGAAAATTACTTAGAGTTCCCAAACATTATATATATATATTTTTAGCAGAGAATCTAGAAAATAAAATGGAGATTGTTGCAATATTTTATATCACACGGTATTTGTGTAGCGGTGTTTTAAACGCAAATTTTTGGAAAAGGGACAGTTTCATGAATTTTAAAAAATCCAAACAGTAAAGTTACCCCAATTTTTTTGTATAATGTGAAAGATGATGTTACGCCGAGTAAATAGATAACAAACATGTCACCCTTTATAATTGCACGCACTCGTGGAATGGCGACAAACTACGGTACCTATGAATTTCCATAGGCGACGCTTTAAATTTTTTTACGGTTACCAGGTTTCAGTTACAGAGGATGTCCCCTCCTGCTCCTCCGGTATAACAGCCGACCAGCTTTTAGCCGCATCGGTTGCTATACTCGGATAGCCGATCGCTGGCTCTAAACAACGGTACTGGGATGATGCCTGCAGCTGCGGGCATCAACCCGGTATAACCCCAGAAAGCCGAGTACGCAGATGTGCGTACGGTCGGCGGGAAGGGGTTTTTAAACCTATTAAATGGTGTAACAGTGAAAAATAAGTGAAAAATATTTAAAGAAGTCCCAAAAAATATTTAAGTCCCAGAGGATAGTGAAATTCAAACATAAAATCCTGGTTCTGTATTCCACCGCAGGTGCTGTCCACCACCTAAAGAGTAATGTTAAAGGCTTACCAGACAGCCTGCAACCGCCCTTATTCAGGTCAAAACAGGCTCAGTAGAGATATGGATCTCAGAAGGTGTCCCGCAGGAAGCTCCGTGGATGTCCCTCCGATTTGCAAGAAGGTCAGCCAGCAATGCCCCGGCGCTGTCCGGGAGCGTTCCTCTTATGGCAATCCAAATTCGCTCTCCAGCAAAACACAGTAAGTGTTTTCATGGGTGCCAAAAAAGAAAAGAGACTCCAATAGTGCAGAGAGACCTTGTTGGTTTATTTAAAATTCCGTACAAAACAAAATAAAAAGATATCTATAAAAACTTCTTGGCAGGGAAAACAAAAAATAAACTCCACCGCCGTTTAAAATAGAATCGCGCATGCGTGATACGTGCTCACGTTGTGACCCTACGGCCGTTTCGTCACAACTGACGTCATCAGGATTCCCATCACGGTTTTTTATTCATAGTATTGATTATTTTCACGTGTAGCACATGCACCTAGCGCAAATCTTTTTTACTGTTCTTAGTACATACTAACGGCTGCAAAAATATGTCTATATATTCCCAATACAGGATGTAAAGCAATTAATTCCGCTTATTATAGGGCATCCTGGCAGATCAGTAAGGCTAGGTTTCCACTATTGCGACCCCAAAATTGCGTGATTTACAGTGTGGCTTTGCAATGCGATTTTTGTTGCGATTTGACACAATGTTATAAACGACTTTGTGCAACTTTGATGTTATGCAATTTAGTCATAGTGATGTAATTCCTTATCCTGCTCAGTCATTTCCCCTTCCTCTTTCATTGCCACGTGTTGTATAGTGCTTAGCAAACATGTTGGCTATGCAATATGTTGGGTCATTCAAGCGTGCCGGTTGCCAGGATGACCAACGGTGATCATCGGAATCATCATATTGATTCAGCGCTCCTTGAAATTTTAATACATTCCATTCATAAACACACTTAAAAAACCTTTACAAGTACATCATTAATTAATACATATAAACAAACTAAATATCAATAAAAACATGTAAGAATCTAATTACTAAATATCTAATGGTTTCCTAAAACAACCCCCTCCAGTGGTCAAATCCATGTATTACTTATCCTGAACCATTAATGCCATTATAACTCTTGGTACTGGATGTTTATGAATGGAATGTATTAAAGTTTCAAGGAGCGCTGAATCAATTTGATGATTCCGATGATCACCGTTGGTCACCCTGGCAACCGGCACGCTTGAATTAGCATAAAAATGGAGACACGGCGATCACATGGCTACCCTTGATAAAGTCACATGACATGTGACGCAACGCATCGGGAGAAGCCAGTGACGTCACCTGACACACTGTGTTAGCAGTGAGAGGAACATAATACTGCTGTCTGATTGCTTCTGAAGTGCTGTATTTTTCTCCTATATTATGTGAGTGAAATTGATGCGGATGCTGATTACTTTTTAAGTTAGCTGTCATTGCGCAATAAAATATATTTCTTTCTTCCCTTCTCTGCAATACCAATACGAACTGGGAGGACTATTATTTAAATATCGAGCCAGCCTCCGAGCTGCAGGGCTGATTTGTGCAGCTCCGTTTTGATTAATTGAAGAAAATCGGTTCTACTATATCTGATGATGAGAGAACATGTGTTTCATTTAAAAGACAGAGTTTTAATTGATGGGTTATTTCTTTATGCTTTGAGCTTGTTTTTACTTTTATTTTTTGGATGTTTATGAAGATATCCAATCTATTGGCTTTCACATTTTGGACACCATTATTAAGTTTGTATTTATTTCCCTGTACTGATTAGGGATCATTATATTGGTTTTTATTTTCATGGATACACAATCTTTTCTGTTGGAAGTTGATTATTAGCGCACTTATATTATGTTTTTATAATTATTGTTTTTAGTGTGTATCAGAGCACTTTCCCATAAGAGCAACAGTCCATTTTTACATGGTCAATGTAGCTAATAGCCATATATTTTCTCTTTACAGTTTTGATGCATTGTTGGCTTTGCTCTCTAGCCATCTAGGGCGACAAAACACCAGTTTCCAAAGGAGTATTCCGGCTGTTGAAAGACTCATTATAACATTGAGGTAACTTTTCATACTTACTTTTTCTTCTTCTTACCTCATATGTGGCATTTGGAGATCCACATGATTCTTTGATCCATTTTACATGAATTGAAATAATAAATACTAGCATGTAATTGTGGGTGTGTCAGAAACCATGAAATCAAACAGAGACTGAATTATGGGGCGTACACACGGTCGGACTTTGTTCGGACATTCCGACAACAAAATCCTAGGATTTTTTCCGACGGATGTTGGCTCAAACTTGTCTTGCATACACACGATCACACAAAGTTGTCGGAATATCCGATCGTTCTAAACACGGTGATGTAAAACACGTACGTTGGGACTATAAACGGGGCAGTAGCCAATAGCTTTCATCTCTTTATTTATTCTGAGCATGCGTGGCACTTTGTCCGTCGGATTTGTGTACACACGATCGGAATTTCCGACAACGGATTTTGTTGTCAGAAAATTTTATCTCCTGCTCTCCAACTTTGTGTGTCGGAAAATCCGATGGAAAATGTCCGATGGAGCCCACACACGGTCAGAATTTCCGACAACACGCTCAGATCGGACATTTTCCATCGGAAAATCCGACCGTGTGTACGGGGCAGTACAGTTAAATCACACTTGTTTAATAATAAAAGTAAATAGAACAAACGTGCGGTAGTCAAAACATAGCCAAAGTTCAGTAACAGGAACGGATAGTAAGCCAAGCCAGAAAGTCAGGGATCAATGTAGTGGAACAGCAAGCAGGATCTGGAGCCATAAGGGATGTCAGTTCCTTTAAACAGGAACACAGGAGATAGTCTTTGTGATGTTGACCAAGGCAAAGGCAGAGATCCTCTGGGCTGGACGGCTTAAGTAGGCAGAACTGAGGAGCAGGATATTATCAACAGCTGAGTAACTGTGGAGAGATAGGAGCCAGCAATTAGCCGACAGCTGAGCGGCCAGCTCTGAGAAGGAAGGGCTGGGCCCAGCCCTGACAGGCTGTGATTGTGTTTACCATATTAATTGCCCCTGTACATCACCAGTGTCTTTCTCCTGCTCCTCTTCTTCCTTCACTTTCTCAGGCACCTCTTTCTAAGCTAGGTTTTAGTTATAATATAGAAGTAGCTTATTGTTAATATGCATCATTCTAATAAACTGTATTTACTGCCATTTTAGGTACAAAAAAACAAAGAAGCAGCGCTCTATGGGTAAAAGCATAGATACTTATAGACCTAGTAAAAAGTTAGTTTATTGCACTTGAGAAAAAGTGAACAACAACTGTGAATTATAAAAACTTGCGGAGATTGCAAAAAACTGTCATAGGAGCATATAGCCAGTACAGATACTAGCATAAAAATGTTAAATAAACGGTACCACAATGACATCCGGGTAGGGAAGGGTCAACATCATCCAGTCGGTTTGTTGGTTAAGCATGGAAAGAGATGTAATAAACCATGTGAGATAACGATGGAAGCACGGTGGAAGGGGGCATTGTGTGACAGCCCTCTGCCTCAAGCTGGTGGTCAGGCTCTGTTGGTGTCCAGGATGGAGACGGCAATGGTGAAGGACACTTGCCGGAAGCTGTAAATGCTGAAGCTGGTCGCGGGAGTGAGCCACGCTGAGCCACAGACAGTGTGATATAACATCCACCGCTGAGAGATGGAACCGGGAGAGACGAACAAACTGTCTGGAGCCGGGCGCACAGGATGACGTCAGGGCTGCACCAGAAACAAGGGGAAACAGGAAGCCCGTCTGTAGTGGTGAACCACAAGTTCTGGGTTGCCGTGGCTTACATGTTTCGCGCGCATGCACTTTTTCTCAAGGTCTATTCCACTTCTCTCCGTACATGATACCTGCAGAAACACCTGGAATGTTCTTAGGGATTTGGTCCTGAAGAAGCCCACTCCCAAAGATTGGTGCAAGATAGCAAAAGTTTTCTGGGACCGATGCAATTTTCCGAATTGTGTCGGGGCAATTGATGGCAAACATATAAGAGTAGTGATGCCCATTGGCAGTGGAACTAAATTCTTCAACTATGTAAAATATTTTTTGTTTGTTTTACTAGCAGTGGCTGATGCCAATTATTGTTTTAGATATATAGACATAGTATCGTACGGCAGCAGCTCAGACTCCGTATTTTTGCACAATCATCTTTTGGAAGAATGTTGAGGGAAAATGGCCTGGACCTGCCACAGGACTGTCCGCTGCCAGGGACAAATGGGCCGCCACTGCCATTTATCTATGTTGGGGATGAGGCCTTTGCTCTCAGTGACCATCTACTAAGGTCTTATTCCAATTGGTCTCTGAGTGAAGAGAAGAGAATCTTCAACTATCGCTTAACGAAGGCAAGATGAGTTGTTGAATGTGCTTTTGTGCTTTTGTGGCGGTTTCTACATACACCTATAAATTTTAAAATTGAGAATGCAATATCTGCACTAAAAGCAGCATGTGTGCTTTATAACTATGTGCAAATTTGTGATGGGTACCTTTTTGAAGATTCGCTCATGCATGATATGGAGGGTGCCCAGTGGAGTGCCAGTAGAGGCACCATGAATGGTGCCACTATGCGTGAGGGTTTCACTTCGTTTTTCATGTCTGCTGCTGGTTATGTCCCTTGGCAGCAGGATGCTATTGCATAATGTAAGTCACACATTTTATTTTTTATTATTATTTATATGTCTGTTATGTGTAATTGCATTCAAATGCGGAATAACAGGTCTTTAACCCCCCCAAAAAAGGGCTAATTAAAAAACATAATGTAACCAGAATTTTTTTTTGCAAAGCTTTCGTGCAAGAATGCACCAAAAATAAAGTTTGTTTTCGGTGAACTACAGCATTTTTTTGGCTGTTTATTTTTGCCAACCACAACATAGAAAATCAAACTAACATATATCAATTTGAACAACACCAAAAAAAGGCAGACGAAAAATAACAAAATAGAATCTGAATATTTTTTAGCAGCAAAATTTTTTGTGCAAGAATGCAACAGAACTAAAAGTTTTTTTTTGGTTAACTAAACAGCGGGGGCAGGAGTTGGATGTAACATGCGTGGCCTTGAGGGATTCAGCATATTACCATACTCGCCACAGTATAGGCGGTTTATTGGTGAGGCTTACTGTGTACTTGGAAAATGAGGGTACTGGTAATAAGGGGGATATGGGGGGGTTGCATATATACTGAGGATGTTGTTGGCTCCTCACCCACAAAGGATTGAACAGTTGACATCAAAGCCATCCTGAGTAGGGATGAGCTTCGTGTTCGAGTCGAACCCATGTTTGACTCGAACATTGGCTGTTCGGTCGTTCGCCGAATTGCGAACGATATGGGCCGTTCGCGCCAAATTCGTGTGGCGCGTCACGGCCCATAATTCACTGCGGCATCGCAGTGCATTGCTTGCTGATGATTGGCCAAGCATGCACTATGACCCGCATGCTTGGCCAATCACAGCGCCGCCTGAACAGAGAGCCGTAATTGGCCAAAGCCAAGGAGGCTTTGGCCAATTATGGCTCAGGGGATTTAGTACACGCCCCACCCTATATAAGGCCGCCTGCACGGCGGCCCTGTGCAGTCTGTTCCGGTGTGCTTAGAGAGAGAGAGAGAGACAGTGTCATTTTATTTGAGTTAGCTAGATTAGACAGGACAGTCAGTCAGTTAGCTGCACTTAAAGTGTATTGTATATATATGCATACCAGGTGTTGCATATATATATATACACTGTATTCAGTTTAGCTAGATCCGTTCCTGTTATCTTCTAGACTATTTACATTTAGTGCAGTGCGTCCTGCTCACAGTATTCAGCTAGATCCGTTCCTGTTATCTTCCTACTGACAGGCAGGCTTGTCTTGTTACAGTATATAAAGCTACCTGAAGAAAATTACTGGTGTTCTTTTGATCCTATTAGTACCACGGTCAGGCAGCTAGACTATTTACATTTAGTACAGTGCGTCCTGCTCACAGTGTTCAGCTAGATCCGTTCCTGTTATCTTCCTACTGACAGGCAGGCTTGTCTTGTTACAGTATATAAAGCTACCTGAAGAAAATTACTGGTGTTCTTTTGATCCTATTAGTACCACGGTCAGGCAGCTAGACTATTTACATTTAGTGCAGTGCGTCCTGCTCACAGTATTCAGCTAGATCCGTTCCTGTTATCTTCCTACTGACAGGCAGGCTTGTCTTGTTACAGTATATAAAGCTACCTGAAGAAAATTACTGGTGTTCTTTTGATCCTATTAGTACCACGGTCAGGCAGCTAGACTATTTACATTTAGTACAGTGCGTCCTGCTCACAGTGTTCAGCTAGATCCGTTCCTGTTATCTTCCTACTGACAGGCAGGCTTGTCTTGTTACAGTATATAAAGCTACCTGAAGAAAATTACTGGTGTTCTTTTGATCCTATTAGTACCACGGTCAGGCAGCTAGACTATTTACATTTAGTGCAGTGCGTCCTGCTCACAGTGTTCAGCTAGATCCGTTCCTGTTATCTTCCTACTGACAGGCAGGCTTGTCTTGTTACAGTATATAAAGCTACCTGAAGAAAATTACTGGTGTTCTTTTGATCCTATTAGTACCACGGTCAGGCAGCTAGACTATTTACATTTAGTGCAGTGCATCCTGCTCACAGTGTTCAGCTAGATCCGTTCCTGTTATCTTCCTACTGACAGGCTGACTTGTCTTGTTACAGTATATAAAGCTACCTGAAGAAAATTACTGGTGTTCTTTTGATCCTATTAGTACCACGGTCAGGCAGCTAGACTATTTACATTTAGTGCAGTGCGTCCTGCTCACAGTGTTCAGCTAGATCCGTTCCTGTTATCTTCCTACTGACAAGCAGGCTTGTCTTGTTACAGTATATAAAGCTACCTGAAGAAAATTACTGGTGTTCTTTTGATCCTATTAGTACCACGGTCAGGCAGCTAGACTATTTACATTTAGTGCAGTGCGTCCTGCTCACAGTGTTCAGCTAGATCCGTTCCTGTTATCTTCCTACTGACAGGCAGGCTTGTCTTGTTACAGTATATAAAGCTACCTGAAGAAAATTACTGGTGTTCTTTTGATCCTATTAGTACCACGGTCAGGCAGCTAGACTATTTACATTTAGTGCAGTGCGTCCTGCTCACAGTGTTCAGCTAGATCCGTTCCTGTTATCTTCCTACTGACAGGCAGGCTTGTCTTGTTACAGTATATAAAGCTACCTGAAGAAAATTACTGGTGTTCTTTTGATCCTATTAGTACCACGGTCAGGCAGGTAGACTATTTACATTTAGTACAGTGCGTCCTGCTCACAGTGTTCAGCTAGATCCGTTCCTGTTATCTTCCTACTGACAGGCAGGCTTGTCTTGTTACAGTATATAAAGCTACCTGAAGAAAATTACTGGTGTTCTTTTGATCCTATTAGTACCACGGTCAGGCAGCTAGACTATTTACATTTAGTGCAGTGCGTCCTGCTCACAGTGTTCAGCTAGATCCGTTCCTGTTATCTTCCTACTGACAGGCAGGCTTGACTTGTTACAGTAAATAAAGCTACCTGAAGAAAATTACTGGTGTTCTTTTGATCCTATTAGTACCACGGTCAGGCAGCTAGACTATTTACATTTAGTGCAGTGCGTCCTGCTCACAGTGTTCAGCTAGATCCGTTCCTGTTATCTTCCTACTGACAGGCAGGCTTGTCTTGTTTAAGTATTTACAGCTACCTAAAGAAAATTACTGGTGTTCTTTTGATCCTATTAGTACCACGGTCAGGCAGCTAGACTATTTACAGTTAGTGCAGTGCGTCCTGCTCACAGTGTTCAGCTAAACCTACAAGTTAGTGGGGTGCGTCCACCTCACAGTGTTCAGCTAAAGCTACCTGTAGAAGGTTGGTGGTGTTCTCCTGCTACAGGCAGGCAGTTGATTTTGCTAGCTGCAGTATATATATATATATATATATATATATATATATATATATATATATATATCCCAGCTTAGTGCAGCTACAGGCCATTAGTATGTCTGGAAGGCCAAGAAGGAGAGGCAGACAGTCACAAGCCAATAAGAGAGGGCAAGCAGGCTCTGTGTCTAGTGCTGGTCGTGGAGACGGTGCATCCTCATCAGCACGTGGCCATGGGACACGCTTGGCCTATTTTTCGGCAGCTGGCCGTGTTGAGCCGCAACATGCGGAAGACTTGGTCGAGTGGATGACCAAGCCGTCCTCATCCTCCTCATCCTCTCTCACCCATGCCCAGGGTGCTTTGTCTGGCAAAGCAGCGGCCTCTTCCCTCGGCTCAATGTCATCAGTGACTCCTTCCCTAGCTCCACCATGTCCTCCTGAGGAGTCCCTCGAACTGTTTGACCACAGTGTTGGGTACATGCTCCAGGAGGATGCCCAGCGTTTGGAAGGCTCTGATGATGATACTGAGCTCGATGAAGGCAGTAACATGAGCACGGACAGAGGGGGTGCCCAAGAAGGACAGCAATCTGGCAATCATGCTCCCCCTGCTGCAGCATACTGCCAGGTTTGCTCCAGTGATGAGGAGGGAGGGGATGATGAGGTCACTGACTCAACGTGGGTGCCTGATAGGAGAGAGGAGGAGGAGGAGGAGGAGGCGGCACATCACCAACGAGGCAGGATGCCCTCCAGGGGCCAGCCTAAGGGCAGCACATTGACTGCATCACAAGTGCAGGGCGCTGCAGTCTCTGCACGTTATTCAAAAAGTTCTTTGGTGTGGGCCTTTTTTGAGACGAGTGCATCAGATCGCACCGCTGCTATTTGAAACATATGTCTCAAGCGTATCTCACGTGGCCAAAACATCTCCCACTTGGGTACCACATGCTTGACCAGACATATGTTGACCTGCCATGCAGTTCGTTCGCAAGCGCATCTAAAAGACCCACACCAAAGAACAAAGAGGACCTCTCCTTGCTCCTCATCAGCTGAGATTTCCAACCCCACTATACCTTCAGTTCTCTCTGAGACCTGCACTGAGAGGAATGAAGGTGTAGAATTAGGTGTGTCACAGCCAAGTACTTGTGGGCAATCTGTTTTTGGTACACCGACGTCAGATTGTACCAGGCAAATTTCCCTGCCCCAGCTGCTGCACCGTCGAAAGAAGTTTGCTCCCAGCCATCCACATGCCCAGCGGTTGAATGCTAGCTTGGCAAAATTGCTAGCACTTCAACTGCTGCCTTTTTAGTTGGTAGACTCTGCCCCCTTCCGTGAGTTTGTGGAATGTGTGGTTCCTCAGTGGCAGGTACCCAAACGCCACTTTTTCTCACGGAAGGCGATTCCGGCTCTCTACCGGCATGTGGAAGGCAATGCCCATGCCTCGCTGGACAGGGCGGTCAGCGGTAAGGTGCATATTACCGCTGACTCATGGTCCAGCAGGCATGGACAGAGACGTTACCTAAGTTTCATGGCACATTGGGTGACTCTGCTGGCAGCTGGGAAAGATGCAGGACAAGGTGCAGTAGTGTTGGAGGTTGTTCCGCCACCACGCCTCCAAAATGCTAATGATTGTGACATGCCTCTCTCCTCCACCCCCTCCTCTTCTTCTTCCTCCATGGCCTCTTCCTCAGAACCAGGGGTGCTCCGTAGTCGTTCAAGGGGCTACGCAAGTACGCAGGCCAAAAGATGCCATGCAGTGCTTGAGCTGGTGTGCTTGGGGGACATGAGCCACACTGGGGCAGAGGTTCTGTCAGCTCTGCAGGGGCAGGTTCAGAGGTGGTTGACGCCACGCCAACTTAAGGCAGGAATGGTGGTTTGCGACAATGGCACCAACCTCCTCTCTGCCCTCCGACAGGGACAAATGATCCATGTGCCCTGTTTGGCTCACGTCCTTAACTTGGTGGTGCAGCGGTTCTTGGGCAGGTACCCAGGCTTACAGGATGTCCTGAGGCAGGCCAGGAAAGTCTGTGTGCATTTCCGCCGGTCATATAATGCCAGTGCTCGGCTGACGGACCTCCAAAAGGAGTTTAACCTGCCCAAGAACCGCCTAATCTGTGACATGCCCACCAGGTGGAACTCAACGTTGGCCATGCTGCAGCGGCTGCACACGCAGCAGAGGGCCATCAATGAGTACCTGTGCGACTATGGCACCAGGACAGGGTCAGGGGAGCTTGTTTTTTTTTCCCCACGCCAGTGGGCCATGATCAGGGATGCATGCACTGTCCTGTCACCATTTGAGGAGGCCACAAGGATGGTGAGCAGTGACAGTGCATGCATCAGTGACACTGTCCCCCTTGTCCACCTGTTGGAGCACACGCTGCGTGGAATAATGGACAGGGCACTTGAGGCAGAACAGAGGCAGGAAGAGGAGGACTTCCTTAGCTCTCAAGGCCCCCTTTATCCAGACAGTGTTCCTGCGTGCCCGCCGATCACACAGGAAGAGGAGGAGGAGGAGGAGGAGGAGGAGGAAGATTGTGTCAGTATGGAGGTGGAGCCTGGCACTCAGCATCAGCAGCAGTCTTTAAGGGATCAGTCCCAAGAAACACATGGACTTGTACGTGGCTGGGAGGAGGTGGCTGTGGACCATGTCGTCCTTAGTGACCCAGAGGACTCCGGACCGAATGCCTCAGCAAACCTATGCTGCATGGCCTCCCCGATCCTGCAAAGCCTGCGTAAGGATCCTCGTATTCGTGGTATCAAGGAGAAGGACCAATACTGGCTGGCAACCCTCCTTGATCCACGTTACAAGGGTAAGGTTGCGGACCTTATCTTGCCATCGCAGAGGGAGCAGAGGATGAAACATCTTCAGGAGGCCTTGAAGAAAGGTCTGTGCAACGCGTTCCCAGAGACTGGGAGGTTACAAACTCCTGTTTCTGGACAACGTGTTGCTGAGGCTTCGGTCAGTCAAAGAAGGAGCGGTGGAGAAGGTGGCCGTCTGACCGATGCGTTCAGACAATTTTTTGGTCCGCAGCCCCAAGGTATGATCGGTTCCAGCAACCATCGCCAGCGTCTGTTTTACATGGTGCAGGAATACCTAGGGGCAAGATCAGACTTGGACACCTTTCCCACCGAAAATCCTCTGGGTTACTGGGTCTTGAGGATGGATCACTGGCCAGAGCTTGCACAGTATGCAATTGAGCTACTGGCCTGTCCTGCATCCAGCGTTCTTTCGGAACGCACATTCAGTGCTGCTGGAGGCGTGGTAACCGATCACAGGGTGCGTCTGTCCACCGACTCGGTCGATCGACTGACCTTCATAAAAATGAATCAGTCTTGGATCACCACCAGCTACCAAGCACCTGATGCTGATGTAACCGAATAATTTTTTTGGAAATCTCAGATCCCTTCAAAGACTGCCTATGCTGATGCTGAGTGACTATCCCTGAGTAATTATCCTCTTCCTCCTCAATCATCACGCTGATAGCTTGTAAGAACATTTTTGGTTCTGGGCGCCACCACCAGTGCCTAAGGCACAATTTTTCAGCCCCTGTTTAACAGGGGCGTGTAATTACAATTTTTGATGTAATACTTTGCAGCAGGGCTCGTTCCTGCATTCCAACTAGAGTGTCTGTGAGGGGTTGCAGTGTTGTGGCACCAGCACCAGTGCCCAAGGCCCAATTTTTCTGCTCCTGTCTAACAGGGGCGTGTAATTACAATTTTTGATGCAATACTTTGCAGCAGGGCTCATTCCTGCATTCCAACTAGAGTGTCTGTGAGGGGTTGCAGTGTTGTGGCACCAGCACCAGTGCCTAAGGCACAATTTTTCTGCCCCTGTCTAACAGGGGCGTGTAATTACAATTTTTGATGCAATACTTTGCAGCAGGGCTCGTTCCTGCGTTCCAACTAGAGTGTCTGTAAGGGGTTGCAGTGTTGTGGCACCAGCACCAGTGCCTAAGGCCTAATTTTTCAGCTCCTGTTCAACAGGGGCATGTAATTACAATTCTTGATCTAATATTTCACAGCAGGGCCCTGTGAGGGCTTACAGTGTTGTGGCCACAGCAACACCTAAGGCCCAAATTTCTGCTGAGTATATAGGGCAGGACCCTACTTTCAAACATCTAACTTACAAACGACTCCTACTTGCAAACGGAAGGAGACAACAGGAAGTGAGATTAAATCTACCCCTAGGAAGGGAAATTCT
Organism: Lithobates clamitans; assembly: GCA_037952925.1. Lineage (NCBI taxonomy): Eukaryota > Metazoa > Chordata > Amphibia > Anura > Ranidae > Lithobates > Lithobates clamitans. The sequence continues at coordinate 725,358 of JBBGZY010001544.1, forward strand.
CTCCTGTAAGAGTTAATATGGGAAAAAATATTCTCCTTTCCACTGATGCTTTCCAATCCTTGTTCCACAAAAAACCCAAATTTTCAAAAAACCTTTTTTCATTGGGACAAAAAGTGAGGTGAAATCTTTTGAAGAGGAGGAAAGACAGCAAAACAAATGTCACAGGGGTGATAACCCTTCCCTATCTTTTCCAAAAAGCTTAAAAAAGATTTTTTGACTGGAGCTAAACACGTTAAAAATGTACCCGTTCAAAATTACAAACAGATTCTACTTAACAACAAACCTAAAGTCCCTGTCTTGTTTGCACCGCCTGTATACTGCTGTTCAGAGTATATAGGGCCTGGTGGCCCCACACCTTTCCTTATTTTAATTTGGGTGCGGGGTTCCCCTTAATATCCATACAAGACCCAAAGGGCCTGGTAATGGACTGGGGGGGTACCCATGCCGTTTGTCTCACTGATTTTCATCCATATTGCCATGACCCGACATTACATTAATCCCGCAAGCAGTTTTAAATGAGATTTTTTCCTTTAAAAATGACATTTTGTGCAGGGACTGTTCTAAACACGGGAAACACGCGTCACTTTACAGGCATACTATAGACACCCCCCAGGTACGATATTTAAAGGAATATTTCACTTTTTTTTTTTACTTTAAGCATCATTAAAATCACTGCTCCCGAAAAAATGCCCGTTTTTAAAAGTTTTTTTTGCATTGATACATGTCCCCTGGGATAGGACCCGGGTCCCCAAACCCTTTTTAGGACAATACCATGCAAATTAGCCTTTAAAATTAGCACTTTTGATTTCGAACGTTCGAGTCCCATAGACGTCAATGGGGTTCTAACGTTCGTGCGAACTTTCGGTCCGTTCGCAGGTTCTGGTGCGAACCGAACCGGGGGGTGTTCATCCCTAATCCTGAGTGCATATTTTGCTCTCTGGGGGGGCCTGTTCACATATGCCTAAAATTACAGTGAGAAATGCTGTGCCTTCACACTGTTTTTCAGCCATTTTGGTGGACATCTCACTGACCACATGTAAGATTTTATCCATGGGTTTCCCAGCCCTGGCACTTCCCCTTGTAGATCTTCGCAAAGGCCTAGAGACATTGCTAGGCCCTGGTTCAGCCTCCTCCTCATTCATGGAGTTTGTTGATGACCTTCTTTCATCTACGAACAGTTCCTTGTCAACAATGTCTTGGAATTGTTCTTCCTCCTCCCCTGCAGCAGCCTCCTCTGACTCATCGTCCGGTGGCAAACCCTGTGTGCTGTCTTCCCAGGTTGCTTGGGTTCTGAAAAACGAATAACACATTTTTAAAGGAAGCATTACTTGATTACTTACTCTCGCATCTCCAACGCCAGTTTTAAAAATTCAAGATCCCGTCATGGGCATATGGGGCTAATCTTTTTGAGCCGGAACCACTCCTTCCTTCTTTTTATTTTCGTAGGTACCGGTTGTAACAGTCTTTGAGACTTCTCCATCGAGTTTGTAACAAGTGCACTGCAAAATATAAAGACAATAACAACTTCAAAAAATGTTTCTTTATTAACTGGCCATAGGTCACTCATTTGCTAGGCTGCATAATTGATGTTGATGGTGGGAAAACAACCACAAGCTATATTATCCATGACACCTGCAGAATTTGTGATGTGCTGAAGTATGTCGTCAGGGCCATCTTTAATATTGTTTGGACCATGGGCATATATTATTTGGGCCCCCCCCCCCCACACACACAGATTTACTTTCCTGCAGCCACAGACATTGTTGACAGGGGATTCCCTCCTGCCATACCATTGTGATCTCCCGGCAGGAGAAGCAGTCCCCACCAAGAAAACACAGTGCACATTATTACCACATACCCATTGGTTGCTAGGGGTTACTGCACATTATTACCACACACCCATTGGTTGCTAGAGGTTACTGCACATTATTACCACACATCCATTGGTTGCTAGAGGTTACAGTACATTTAAATAGGTGCAAGCTGCAAAGTGCTAAGCAGCATATATCAACCACTTACTTTTTGCAGACCGTTCTGTAGCTGATAAAGAGTCCCAGTTATCATAATATATGCGAGGAACTTCCAACCATGCTCTTTCCTTCTTTACATGATCTTTGTAACATGGATCTCTGAGGTCATATATTGCCGGATGTTGTCTGACAAGTCAAATGATTTCTTTATTGTCATGAACTTGTCGCTTGTTCTTTCTAGCCCTAGGCATGCTTCCTGCTGTCTTCCACACTCACATACATTCATATAGGAAGTAATGTATTTGGGAGGAGCAGAGATCATGTGCTTACACAGACTTCCGTGGAATTCGCAACAAAGTCGCGGTGACATACATGTACATGCGACTGCATTGTGACTTAATTACTTCCTATAGAGAACAAGTCGCACCGAACAAAGTAGTGCAGAAAACTGTTTTGGAGTCGCACCAATTAGAATGGGGACCATTGAAATACATGGATTTTGACTTGTCATGCAACTTCACGTGTCAAGTCACACAACAACTCGCAGTAGTGGAAACAGAGCCTAAGACTCTTGTGAATTTTTGGTAGATAATACATTACAGGCACCCGTGATGTTACAAGGACAAGAAATGCCTTCTTCTTTTTATTTAATATCCCATCGTTAAAACCCTTCTTAACAATACTCTGTAAGGGTTTTTTATATACAGTATTTGGATTAATATTGAGGGGGAATAGGTGTCTCTATCAAACAAAAGCTGATTTAGCTACTCAATATAAGAGCACTTAACCACTTCAATACTGTTCACTCTTACCCCCTTCCTGCCCAGGCCAATTTTCAACTTGCAGTGCTGTCGCACCTTGATTAACAATTGTGCGCTCATGCAATACTGCACCCATACTTTTTTTAAAAAAAATTTAAACAGATAGAGCTTTTTTTGGTGGTATTTAATCACCACTGGCTTTTTATTTTTTGCTAAACAAACTAAAACAGACTGAAAATTTTGAGAAATTTTTTTTTCTTAGTTTCTGTTATAAAACTTTGCGTGTGGCACTGATGGGAAATGATAAGCAGCTCTGATTGGCACTGATAGGAGGCACTGATGGTCATTGCTAGGCGGCACTGATGAGGAAGCACTGATGGGCACTAATTGGCACTGATAGGCACTGTTAGGGCTGAAGTGATAATCAGAACACTAATGATCAGTGCCCTGATTATCAGTGTCAATGTCCCCTGTCACGCCTCAAGCTCCACTGTACACGTTTCGTCATCAATGACGTCCTCAGGGCATCTTGGCACCATGTAATATGCTAAATATAGGTGTAACATGGTATAAAAAGTGGACTTCACCTTTAAAAAATGAGTGACTATGGTAAAAAAATATGTTTTTTTGATTATTTAAAAAGATTGTTGTTATATTTGGGGGAATGGGGGTATTTTACAAATGTGCCACTATTGCTCCTTGGTTGTTTGGCTAAGTATTTAAGGGATGTGGTACTGCTGCATTCTACCAGTCTTTATGTATGGTCATATCTTACGGATATATTAAAGGGTAACTCCATTTTTGTGGGGAAAAAAATAGCAAATAAAGAAAAAACAATATAGCATATACAATATGATACAAGTCATATTGTAATTTAATGTTATTAAAAATTACCTTTCCTTTTCAATCTGTAGCTCTGTAATTTTCTGAAAATGCAATGCAATATGGCTACCTGGAGGTGTTCTGTACACAGAATGTGTACAGAACGCCCCTAGAAACATAATTTCCTGCTTATGTGATTGGCTTACTGATTTTCCCAGAAGTCTGCACTAAGATACAAGTCAGATTTCAGGCATCCCCTGCAACAAAAATGTCATTGTTGGTGAGATACCTCCAATAGGAAGCCACCTCTAAAAGAATGCAGGCCCAGCAATTTTTCTTATTAGTGTCCAGCAGGTGCTGCTGGTTAATAATTATGAAACCACTCCCATTAGATTACTTTACCACATAGACACAGACAAACACACAGGGATTTCTTTAGAATAACAAAGGGTAGGAATCTGCAACACAATTTGTTAAAATCCTTGCAATGTACATACAGTAGATCACCCAGAGGGGAATGGGTTTTTCTCAACAAAAGTGGAGTTACTCTTTAAACAAACAAAGATTAGACTACATTTTGCTTAAAAAATTGATTTTACTGAATCTCATAATCTTTAAAATGAACAAACTGAATATACTTATCCAGTTCAGCTGAACACCTGTATACTCCTTAATGACCAGAGCGACTTCATTTTTAGCAGCTGTGGGCCTTCAAATTTTGATAATAGCTTTGTCACTTCTTAAAATACCCAATTGTGATAAAGGCTTTTCTATCATTTTTTTAATGTTGCTGCAAAAATGAATTAATGAGACAACTGAAAAGAAAGTTTATATATAGGAGGTAAAAAAAATCACTTCACATTTAATTCAGAATAAAGTTTTTAGTCTGCACATAAGGACTATAACAAAATACATTGTAGCAATATTGTTAAAATGTTATTTAAGAATAAAGTCGGCAGCCACTATTTACTGCATTACCACAGGAGCCATTGTTAGCACTCAGAAAACACAGAATAGGATCCAGCCGTCAAACTAAATTGGTAGCAGCACGCTGTTGTGGTGTGAGCAGAGGCTGAGCCAATGTCTTTAAATTAAGTTTATTGGCAGGTCTCATAGTTAGTTGGTTAAACCTACATTTATTAGAAACACCATTATAGCTCACAACATAAAGGCTACATTTGCACTTCTGCACTTTAGGCATCTTCTCTAGGCCTAGATGTTAGCAAGTGGAAATTGAATGTAAAACACCTCTATAACATGTCACATGGCAACTGTACCACATGACAAATGCAGACATGTGAATGCCTAAATTAATCACTTCAACTCACCTGCATACCCCTTATGGACAGAACAATTGTTATATTTCTGCTGTAGGTCCGTCTATTCATAAGCTGATAGCTTTGTCATTATTTAAGATAATGAAGTAATACATGTTGTATTCTGTAAAAACAAGTATCTCATGCCAAAAGAAACACGATTTGACCAGTGTTAAGCCTGGTACACATTACTAGTTTTTTCGTGCAACCCAGCAGGTTAAACGAAAAAAAAAAACTGTCAGCTCCAGTTGGAGCCACTGTACTAACAATGCAAAGTTATTATAGTGATCTCCCCCGCTGATCACCCCCCACTAGAACACTCCGATCAGTGCCCTCTGCCATTGGCTAAGAGCAATAATCGGGAGTAAGTCGGCTGCTGGTTTTCCAGGATGCATGTCCGACAGAAGCTGGACAAATGGCCAAACAGATCGACATACACATGGGCCGAATGTCGGCCATTTCTTTTGAACCGACAAATGTCTCCCGACATTCGACCCATGTGTGCCCAGCTTTAATTTCAAAATAATTAGTATTACTATAGATAAAATTAAAATATTGTATTATATGATTTGTCCTGTTTATAATGATACTACAATTAAAAGCCAAGGAAGCTGCCATCTTTGCCTCTGTTTAACCACTTGCCTACAGGGCACTTACACCCCCTTCCTGCCCAAGCCATTTTTCAGCTTTCAGCGCTGTCACATTTTGAATGACAATTGTGTGGTCATGCTATACTGTACCCAAACAGATTTTTTTATCATTTTCTTCACACAAATAGAGCTTTCCTTTGGTGGTATTTAATCACTGCTGGGTTTTTTTTATTTTTTACAAAAAAAAAAGACCAAAAATTTTGAAAAAAAAAAGTTTTTTACTTTTTTTCTGTCAGTAGGTTTTGTAAGTAAGTAATTTTTCGCCTTCACTGATGTGCACTGATGAGGAGGAACTGATGGGCACTGATAGGCTGAAATGATGTGCGCTGATGAGGCGGCACTGATGGACACTGATAGGCTGAACTGGTGGGCATTGATGAGGTGGCACTTATGGGTACTGATGAAGCGGCACTTATGGGCACTGATTAGGTGGCACTGATGAGGAGGCACTAATATGCCGCACTTATGGGCACTAATAGGTGGCACTGATAAGCACTGATAGGCAGCACTGATGGGCACTGTTAGGTGGCACTAATGGGCACTGATAGGCGGCACTGGTGGGCACTGATAGGCGGCACAGATAGACAGTACTGATGGGCACTGATGGGCATTGATGGGTGACACTAATGGGCGACACTGATGGGCATTACTGGTGGGCATTGATTGACATCAGTCATGGGCACTGATGGGCAGCACTGATAGGCGGCAATGATTGCCAGCACTGACTGGCATCGCTAATGGGCACTGATCGGTGGCACTTGTGGACAGTGGTGGGCACTGATTTGTGACACTATATTGCTATATTGTAATCAGGGCACTGATATTCAGTGCCCTGATTGAATTCTTAGATGTCCCCCTGTGTGGAGATCCCGCTGATCGGCTCTCCTCGCCGCACACTCTGTCAGTGTGAGGCGAGGAGAGACGATTACCGGCATCTCTGTGTTTACATGTGACCGGATGTGATTGGACACAGTCGATCACATGGTTAAAGAGCGTCTCTTTACAGAGATCGGGTCGTGCCATTTCCTAGCAACCTGACGAGGCTGCGATCGTCATATGATGGCGTCCAGGAACGAGAGCCGCCCTGCTGTCATTTTTGGCAAGCAGCTAATCTACAACTGCAATGATGCTGCACATGTGATCAGTTATGACACCAGCCATTGGATGGTTTGACAGTTTGGTTGAGAGCAGAACCAATGGGAGTGTAACATTTCCAGCATGTGTTTTATGGATGGGTTTACTTCCGCTTTAAGGTTCTTTTACAAAGCATATTAAAATAGTTTTTTTTTTAAAAGGCACATTTTTCTAATTTTACTCTTTTTTTAAAATGTGTCACCTAAAAATAGTACCTCTAAATGCTCCTGTGTGACACTCTAAACACATCATAAATGTAGTTACCAAGCATCAGAGTAAGGGCCGGTTACAACTGGTGCAATGCCTGACATCGGATGTGATTCGCACCGCACTGTAGTGCAAACCACATGTGATCTCTGTGCGATGCAATTTAAGCCATACAGACAGTATGGCTGAATTCAGATCGCATTCGGACCAAACTTGCACAGGACCAGTGGCGGCTGGTGAAGTTTTAGGATGGGGGGGCGCCAGACCCCGCCCTTTTTTGACCCCTCCCACTTGGTGGAAATGGGCGTGGTTTCAGCGAAATAGTGGGCGTGGCTCTAAGGTGGTGTGGTTAGCGTCTGAGATGAACAGGGATGGAGGGAGAGGGCGAGAGAGAAATGGACAGCAGGCCTAGATCCTACACAACAAAAGAAATGTGTATTCTACAAAGTTTAACAATCAGCAGATAAAGATACTCCAAACACCTGGTGTTAGCGCTTCAATCATCCCGGCACCATGGTTGTTATGGTGTCAGGATGATTGAAGCTCATTATTACTATTATTACATTGTAATAAAAAATGAAATCATTCAACTCACCATAATGCAGAATCAGTGGGAGCCCCGAGTGTGTCACTAGCCACGTCGCCTGTCACCAGATGCCATCAGGTGTCCCCAGCAGTCCGTCCTTACATGCAGCCTGTGTCACATCAAATGCAGCCTCTGTCCCCTTACATCAGAGTTGCCATCAGTGTCTCCCCACAGCAGGTGTCCCCATCAGAGTCCCCCCACAGCAGGTGTCCCCATCAGAGCCCCCCACAGCAGGTGTCCCCATCAGAGCCCCCCACAGCAGGTGTCCCCCACAGCAGGGTGTCCCCATCAGAGTCCCCCCACAGCAGGTGTCCCCATCAGAGCCCCCCACAGCAGGTGTCCCCCACAGCAGGGTGTCCCCATCAGAGTCCCCCCACAGCAGGGTGTCCCCATCAGAGTCCCCCCACAGCAGGTGTCCCCATCAGAGCCCCCCACAGCAGGTGTCCCCCACAGCAGGGTGTCCCCATCAGAGTCCCCCCACAGCAGGGTGTCCCCATCAGAGTCCACCCACAGCAGGGTGTCCCCATCAGAGTCCCCCCACAGCAGGGTGTCCCCATCAGAGTCCACCCACAGCAGGGTGTCCCCATCAGAGTCCCCCCACAGCAGGTGTCCCCATCAGAGTCCCCCCACAGCAGGTGTCCCCATCAGAGTCCCCCCACAGCAGGTGTCTCCATCAGAGTCCCCCCACAGCAGGTGTCTCCATCAGAGTCCCCCCACAGCAGGTGTCTCCATCAGAGTCCCCCCACAGCAGGTGTCTCCATCAGAGTCCCCCCACAGCAGGTTTTCCCATCAGAGTCCCCCCACAGCAGGTGTCCCCATCAGAGTCCCCCCACAGCAGGTGTCCCCATCAGAGTCCCCCCACAGCAGGTGTCCCCATCAGAGTCCCCCCACAGCAGGTGTCTCCATCAGAGTCCCCCCACAGCAGGTGTCTCCATCAGAGTCCCCCCACAGCAAGTGTCTCCATCAGAGTCCCCCCCACAGCAGGTGTCTCCATCAGAGTCCCCCCATCCCCCCACAGCAGGTGTCTCCATCAGAGTCCCCCCACAGCAGGTGTCTCCATCAGAGTCCCCCCACAGCAGGTGTCTCCATCAGAGTCCCCCCACAGCAGGTGTCCCCCATCAAAGCCCCCCACAGCAGGTGTCCCCCATCAAAGCCCCCCCACAGCAGGTGTCCCCCATCAAAGCCCCCCCACAGCAGGTGTCCCCCATCAAAGCCCCCCACAGCAGGTGTCCCCCATCGAAGCCCCCCACAGCAGGTGTCCCCCATCAGAGTCCCCCCACAGCAGGTGTCTCCATCAGAGTCCCCCCACAGCAGGTGTCTCCATCAGAGTCCCCCCACAGCAGGTGTCCCCATCAGAGTCCCCCCACAGCAGGTGTCCCCCATCAGAGCCCCCCACAGCAGGTGTCCCCCATCAGAGTCCCCCCACAGCAGGTGTCCCCCATCAGAGCACCCCACAGCAGGTGTCCCCCACAGCAGGTGTCTCAATCAGAGTCCCCCCACAGCAGGTGTCTCCATCAGAGTCCCCCCACAGCAGGTGTCCCCATCAGAGCCCCCCACAGCAGGTGTCCCCCACAGCAGGTGTCTCCATCAGAGTCCCCCCACAGCAGGTATCTCCATCAGAGTCCCCCCACAGCAGGTGTCCCCCATCAGAGCCCCCCACAGCAGGTGTCCCCCACAGCAGGTGTCCCCATCAGAGTCCCCCCACAGCAGGTGTCCCCCATCAGAGTCCCCCCCACAGCAGGTGTCCCCCATCAGAGTCCCCCCCACAGCAGGTGTCCCCCATCAGAGTCCCCCCCCACAGCAGGGTGTCCCCCATCAGAGTCCCCCCCCACAGCAGGGTGTCCCCCATCAGAGTCCCCCCCACAGCAGGGTGTCCCCCATCAGAGTCCCCCCCACAGCAGGGTGTCCCCCATCAGAGTCCCCCCCACAGCAGGGTGTCCCCCATCAGAGTCCCCCCCCCCACAGCAGGGTGTCCCCCATCAGAGTCCCCCCCCACAGCAGGGTGTCCCCCATCAGAGTCCCCCCCCACAGCAGGTGTCCCCATCAGAGTCCCCCCCCCACAGCAGGTGTCCCCATCAGAGTCCCCCCACAGCAGGTGTCCCCATCAGAGTCCCCCCACAGCAGGTGTCTCCATCAGAGTCCCCCCACAGCAGGTGTCTCCATCAGAGTCCCCCCACAGCAGGTGTCTCCATCAGAGTCCCCCCACAGCAGGTGTCCCCCATCAGAGTCCCCCCCCACAGCAGGTGTCCCCCATCAGAGTCCCCCCCACAGCAGGTGTCTCCATCAGAGTCCCCCCACAGCAGGTGTCTCCATCAGAGTCCCCCCACAGCAGGTGTCCCCCATCAGAGTCCCCCCCACAGCAGGTGTCCCCCATCAGAGTCCCCCCCACAGCAGGGTGTACCCCATCAGAGTCCCCCCCCACAGCAGGGTGTCCCCCATCAGAGTCCCCCCCCACAGCAGGGTGTCCCCCATCAGAGTCCCCCCCCCCAGCAGGGTGTCCCCCATCAGAGTCCCCCCCCAGCAGGGTGTCCCCATCAGAGTCCCCCCCAGCAGGGTGTCCCCCATCAGAGTCCCCCCCCACAGCAGGTGTCCCCCATCAGAGTCCCCCCCACAGCAGGTGTCCCCCATCAGAGTCCCCCCCACAGCAAGTGTCCCCCATCATAGTCCCCCCCACAGCAGGTGTCCCCCATCAGAGTCCCCCCCACAGCAGGGTGTCCCCCATCAGAGTCCCCCCCACAGCAGGGTGTCCCCCATCAGAGTCCCCCCCCACAGCAGGGTGTCCCCCATCAGAGTCCCCCCCACAGCAGGGTGTCCCCCATCAGAGTCCCCCCCACAGCAGGGTGTCCCCCATCAGAGTCCCCCCCCCAGCAGGGTGTCCCCCATCAGAGTCCCCCCCCAGCAGGGTGTCCCCCATCAGAGTCCCCCCCCCCACAGCAGGGTGTCCCCCATCAGAGTCCCCCCCCACAGCAGGGTGTCCCCCATCAGAGTCCCCCCCCACAGCAGGATGTCCCCCATCAGAGTCCCCCCCCACAGCAGGGTGTCCCCCATCAGAGTCCCCCCCCACAGCAGGGTGTCCCCCATCAGAGTCCCCCCCACAGCGGGTGTCCCCATTAGAGCCCCCCACCAGAGCCCCCCTCAGCAGGTGTCCCCCCGATTCTCCACACAACGGTACTTACCTTCAGTCTCCTGCGGTGTCCTCCTCCTCACACTGGCAGCAGCATTCTTCCTGCTTCCTCTCTCGGGCGCAATGAGAGAGAGAACCAGGAAGTGACATCTGCCTCAGGGCAGATGTCAATCAAATCTGAAGTGCCAAGTAGCTTCCGCCCGGCGCCTGTAGTATGTATTGCTATGGCCGAGCGGAAGCTTCTCGGCGCTTCAGAAAACGCCCCAAGGCGGGCTAAACGCCCGCAAATGCAGCGCCACGTCTGCAATCTCGTGATTGCATAGACGTGGCGCTTCCTATAAGTGCACTGTGTCCGGCGTCGCACTGTATCCGGCGTCCGAACACAGTGCACTTAAGGACCTTTTTTTCCTTTTTTTTTTTTTTTAAAGGGCCGGTATTAAAAAATTTTTTTTTTTTTTTTTTTGACTTTTTTTTTTTTTTGTTTTGTTTTTTTTTGCTGCCTGGAGGTGGGGGGGGGGGGGCGGCGCCCAGGCGCCCCCTATGGACGGGCCGCCACTGCACAGGACTCTTTTTTTGGTCCGCAGCAGAATTGGATCGCATGGGTGTGAACAATTCCCATCTGAATTTGCAGTTCGCACTGCGATATGCAAACTGATTTTGGAGTTGCATTAACTTTCAATCGACACTCCCAGCAGTTTGAATAGGGCAGTGTGAACTGCCACTGGGAGACATGTGATGCGGGAACACGCAGTGGATTTGCAGGGTTCCCGCATCGCTGCTGTGTGAACCGAGCCCAAAGTGACAATGGGGGTTATTTACAAAAGGCAAATCCACTTTTCATTACAAGTGCAAAGTGCACTTGAAATTGCACTGAAAGTGCACTTGGAAGTGCAGTCGCTGTAAATCTGAGGGGTAGATCTGAAATGAGGGGAAGCTCTGCTGATTTTATCATCCATCATGTGCAAGCTAAAATTTTGTTTTTTATTTTCCTTGCATGTCCCCCTCGGATCTACAGCAACTGCACTTCCAAGTGTACTTTCAGTGCAATTTCAAGTGCACTTTGCACTTGTAGTTTGCACTTGTAGTGCAAAGTGGATTTGCCTTTAGTAAAAAACTCCCAATGTCTCCTGCAGCATCTCATGAAACTTTAACGCAAGCTGGGACAGATTATGTGATGGAGGAGGGGAAAAGGGTGTTAATTAAGGCAGATCCGGATTAATAAGGGTTCATTAGGAATACAGTTTATTTTAAAATATTTTTATTGTTTTACTTTCAAGGTTTCTGACAGCATATGCAGATCAAAGTTATGATATGTTATAAATGAATCATAGTAATTGCAATGTAACTTCAATAATGATTGCTACAACGTAATTCTTTTTGACCCTGAAGCCACTGAGTGTCAGTTTGCATAGGAGCAGATACAGCTGCCACTGTGATACATGCAGAATACATTATATTTACTTAGGATGGGCTGGAAGTCTATTATTTTGTTGCAGTAGCAGGTCTGCCACAAAACTAAGGCTGGCCATACACCTATAGATTATCTGCAGATTTTCTATGGTTAGATGGAAAAAGTGGGAGATTCCTCCATCCACACAGTTTAGCGAACATGGAGAGATCTGTTGCACATTTTCTATCTAACCATAGAAAATCTGCAGATAATCTATAGGTGTATGGCCAGCTTAATACATGCCTTACAAAGTGACATATTTGGTCATACCTCCGCTCATCTAACAGTGCTGTCCCCCATTTTCAACATAACTTTTCCAACATGCAAATAGTATTCCCATTTGTAACATCCCTTAATTTTAAATTTTCCATCATGGTCCATTGCAAAAAGTGCAATTAATCTTCTTTGCCCTGAATAAAATATCCAGTGTCTGTTAATGGTGTCAGTGGTGACTTATAAAACCTTAAATACTGCCTGTGTACTGCGTTCCAAACCTTGGTATCAAAGTTAACAGATTTTTGTTTCTTGATATGTCTCTATACCTTTGTGTTCATATAATCTTACCTAAAATAGCCTCACTCCGAATCATCTCTATTTTTACCATACTCCTATTAAAATTCCCCTGTACCCAATCTTCCATCTGTGATACAATTACTGCTTGATAGTATTTGCTCATATCCAAGACTGCTAATACTCCCTCCCCTCTCGCTTTCATCATTTTCCCCAACCAGGATTCTTGGCTGCCTATTCTGCCATACAAATTTTCGAATCACGTCCTCATTGTTCTAAAAAAAACACACTTGGGGCAACGGAATCGGAATCATCTGAAATATATAAAATTTTAGGTACTATTCCAATCTTCACTTAGTTGATTCTCCAAATCCACAAGAGAGGTATGTTTCTCAGTTCATTTAGTTATTTTCTAATTTAATTTAACATTGGGATGTACTTAGCATAATACAGTTTATTTAGAGATGGTGTCAACTTTATTCACAAATACTGGAGCTCCTTTTTTTGCCATAGGAACAGAAAGGTAGGTTGAAATTCCTGCTGCTCTTTCCTCTGCCAGTAGTTCAGGCTCAGTGTGATGGCTTGCCACCTCATCATCCACCCCTTTCTCATCACCAGGGACAACTTCACAGTAAGCTCTAGCTCCTGGGCAGAGGCGGCTCTAGGCTTTGTGAGGCCTTAGGCAAAACTTAGACATGAGGCCCCACTAACGCCCATAATAGGAAAAATAGTTCAAGCGATAAAAATGAACTGTATAAGGAGGGTACAGGGGAGGGTAAGTGGGCACAGTACAGAGTAAAGGAGGGCACAGTACAGGGGACAGGAGGGGACAGTACAGGGGGAGCAGGGTGGCACAGTACAGGGGGAGGGTAAGTGGACAGATTATAGGGGTCAGGAGGGCACAGTACAGGGGGAGGGTAAGTGGACATAGTACAGGGTGCAGGAGATTACAATACAGGGGGGAGCAGGAGGACACAGTACAGGGGAGGGTAAGTGGACAGATTATAGGGGGCAGGATGGCACAGTACAGGGGGAGGGTAAGTGGACACAGTACAGGGGCAGGAGGGTACAGTATAGGGGGGCGTAAGTGGACAGTACCGGGGGCAGGAGGGTACAGTATAGGGTCAGTAATGTATAATACAGAGCTGCTTTCACAGATCCTAACTATTCTGGCAGGCTGTCACTGGGGAAATAAAGAAAGAAAATGAAAAGAACATTCATCATATAAGTGTGTACCACAATAAAATGCTATAGTGTGATAGATATCAAGAATAGTTAATATATGTACATTCCAAAGTGCTGGTACAATAAATAATAAGCATAAAACATACATGTCGCACACAAAAAATCGAACAAAGCTGTGCTGTGATAAACTTGCGCAGATCCACTGCAAACTATTTGCTCGGACTTCAGTGTACCATCACCAAAACAAAGCACACACCATTTGCTTACCAAAAAAAATTGACTCCCTAAACTTATGAGGTCACATGCACTTGTCATCTGCTGGATATTTACAACCACTTCACTCAAACAACACCACTGCAGGTAGAGTAGCTTGGTCCGGTACCAACCACAGTGAACCCTGTAAATGCAAAAAATAAAGCAACACCAGGACAATTAAAACATGTGTTGCTTTATGCTAGTAAAGTTCTGGTAATGCATACAGTATATTTTATTCTTTGCATACACAGGGTTACTGTGGTTGGTACCTGACCAGGCAGAGTGGTGAAAGGCTGCTCCTGGGAGAATGCTACTATCAATGCGTTGTCACTTTTTGAGTGAAGTGGTTGTAAATATCCAGCAGATGACAAGTGCATGTAACTTATAAATTTAAGGAATCAAAGTTTTTGGTAAGCAAATGGTATGTGCTTTGTCTTGGTGATGGTACACCGAAGTCTGTGCAAACAGCTTGCAGTGGATCTGCACAAGATTATCACAGCAAAATTGGTGTGTATGTATATATATATATATATATATATATATATATATATATATATATAAAATATAATAACTCTTGACATCTATCACACACACTTTAGGCACTTTCACATGAAGGGTCCAATGGGGTCCACCTGTCAGTTTTTCAGGCAGACCTGATCGGACCCTCCATTCTCCTCTATGGAGCGGTGGATGTAAATGGACTTTTGTCTGTTTACACCCGCCTAGCTTCAATTTGGCCCAACAAAAACAAACTGAAGGGGGATCCATTACCCTCTGTCTGGGTGGATCAGGACAAATGCCAGTCGGGTATAAACAGACAGGTGGTCCGTTTACACCTGACTGCCCATAGAGCAGTGTGGGCTGTGTCTGCTTGGTATAAGCGGAGCAAACGTGAACCTGTTAACCTCTTGCTGTGCTCAGTGGGTGGTCAGTAGCCCTGCTGAGAAAAGCGGAGTCTGTCCCATGTGAAAGGGGCCTCATTGATGTTTTGTCCCATCACCTTTGCTCTGTCTGCCCCCATTTATTCTCTAACTGCCCCATCTCTCTTATTCCCTTGCTCTGTCCTTATTTCCCCTTTTCTGCCCCATCTATCCCTCCTCTATCTCTAGATGGTCCTTTTTATGTACATGCAGCAGGCTGTGTAATGGTTACAGTCACACATGATACAGCACCTTACCTTTCTCTGAGGATCCATGCCATTTCTGCTACTGTTCCTGCTGGCCCCTCCCCCTGGTCTCACTCGGCCCCTCCCCCCTTCTCTCACTTACCTCCAGTTCACCAACGAGTATGCTGGAATGGAGGAGGTTCTGGTACCGCCCACATGGGAGGAGATTCTATTGGAGAGAAGCAGCAACTGATCGATGTGCTGAAATGAAAGGCCATCGTTTCCTGTCTGCCTTTCATGTGGGAGGAGGGGCACGGAAGCTGGTGGAAGTTAGTATGGAGGCAGAAGCTGAAGCTCACAGTGCCCGGCGCTGCATGTTACCAGTCTGATGTCTGCTGTGCACTTGAGGGACCGTCTGCTTCAGTACCGCCCCCTAAGGTCGCTGCCTTATGCTATCCGGAGCTGTCAGCTCCTGTCCCCCGCCCCCTGAGCTGGTCTTACATGCAGTCCTGTGATCTCTCCGATGAGTGCATTGTAGACCAGCTGGGATTCGGCACTTTTCTGATGGCAGGGAGATCCTTGCTGCCAGCCTCAGAGGCGGCTCTTTAACTAGGTAGATTAGATGGCCCTGAGCGCGAGGCCCTGTCCGTGCGAGGCCCTTAGGCGGCCGCCTAATATGCCTAATTAGAGAGCCGCCTCTGCTCCTGGGACATCACTGCCAGTAAATAATGACCTCATTTGAAATAAGAACGTAGAAAAGGGAACAACTACCTCAAACCAAAACTGCAATGTACTGTATATAATGCTTGGAAAAAATGATAATGTTATCTTTAAACTGTGCAATGTGCAAATCTATAATCCTTCCTTATAATAAATATTTGTTATCATCTATACATCATATAAAATTATGAAACAGGCTGGCGATACAGTAGGGTATGTGTACTCCTTATGATTCAGGCCTCAGCGGGAGTTTAGAAAAAGGCATGAGCTTTGGATTCAGATGGAAGTAGAATTTTGTCTAAAGTTTGTCTACTAAAACATGACAACATCCCGCTTAGGATGGTTGTTAGGTAGCTGGCAGGCAGTGATGCATCCCCTGCCGGCCATGTTGGTCGGAGATACCTGGCTGACATCACTTATTAAATATGGGCAATGGTTAATGACATAAGCCACCATTCCCACCCCTTTGTTTATAAAAAAAGTTGTCAACTAGGAATTTGTCATTTGGTGAGGAGTAGTTAAGGGAACTAACATGGCATTTTAAAGGTTTAGCTCATAATGACTTTAGTGGAGTTCAGAATAACATTCCAAACCTAATCCAGGTTTGATCGGTTCATGCTTATTTAGAAAAAAGATATAGTTAGGGAACACTTCAAGGATAGCACAGCCTTAGGGATACCAAGCAGACCCCATGTCTGGTTTGAGCTGGTGTCCATTATAACTGTATGAACATACTTCATGTTAACTGTAGTTGCTTGAAGTGCAACTAAAAATCTTGCCCTGCCCTGATGTAAAAAGAAAATTGTAAATAGAAAACCACTCCTTGTATTCAAGCTACAATTCTCAATACAATTTTGAGGGCCAATGGGGTTTTATTGTTGTTTGTTTTTTTAAAATACAGCTGCATTTTATCATTTTATCTTTTCTTGCCATGAACATAAAATGGCCAATATTACGATCAGTATATCACATTTACAAAATTTTGTGGCAAGACTAAAGAATATCATATTATTGTCTAACTGAAGGTTTGGTTCTTTTTTGGTCTGGTGATCTCGTTTGTATTTACAATACAAGCCTAATTCCAAACATATCTGTGTTTAAAGCTTTCCTATCACATTCTGTCCCTATGGAGTCCCATACAAATATCAGTGTGTAATCCAATCTGATAGATTTCATATCAGAGCTGAGGAAAAAAAGCACAGCTTCGTTTACTATCTGTCACAGTTCCCCTGCAGACTGATGCGATAGGATGGTAAAGTCACAGAAATGAGGATTATTGAGTCCACAGACTCTGTGGCCCTTTCAAGTACTCATTTCCTCATGCAAGTGTCTTTATTAACTCTGGAAATAAGGAAATAAATTAGGCATGTGGAACCTCCCAATAGAGCAAGCCAGGAGTAATTTTAGGAAAGATTATGAATGTAATTCACAGAAGGTATGTTTCTTATACCTAACATGACAGAAACAATAAAAAGAGTCCATGGGGACATCAGCCTCATTATTTTGACGAAGTCTTTGTGATGACTCGGCGTGAAGCGAATACGCCTGCTGTGACCCATTTCAAATGCTGCCTGATATTCTTAATGCTGCCTAGCTTTTCTTAATCATCCAGAAGCGAAATACTTTTATATAGGGAGTTTTCTTTTTCTTTTTACTAAACCCAATGTTGCAATTAATTTTTTTTTACTTATGGCTGTTAGTGATTTAGATTTCCTTTCTGTACCAGCGTGGCACATTGAGGGCTTAGCATTTCTATTCAAATGCACATTGTAGAAAGAATATCAGAATAATAAATCTATTATTCATAAACAGATTGTGATTTACATTCCTAAGTGGAAAGTTATCTATGATTGAAGTGGACGGATCTATTAAATATCCACCCATCCTCCATTCTTAGATCATGTTCCATTCATAGAAGCTGAATTATGACTTCTATGAAAGGCAGAGCTGGGCATAGGACATAGTCAGGCACTCTTTAGGAGAGCCTGTGACACCCCTTGGCCGTATTAACCCCCGTTGTACTGGAAGATTACAGCAGAGGAGAGAAGAAGGTGGAGGGGGGGTTCATGGATGGAGGAGGACTTCTACTAAAAAATGAGTCTTCAGCAGGAAGGCAGTTTGCTGACTGTGAAATATTTTTCCTGTGGCGATTTAGCTGTTTTTTATTTTCACTGAACTTAGGCTTTAACTACTTGCTGACTGTGCTATAGCTGAATGACGGCTACAGCGCGGTCGTCCAGTTCTGAGAGGCCGTCATATGACGGCCTCCCGTGATCGCACCAGCTGCACAACCTGTGTTGGCAGTGTCCTCCGGACACGGCAGAATACAAATTGAGGCAAAGAGCCAATCAGCGGCTCTTTACTACATAATCAGCTGTGACCAATCACAGCTGATCACAATGTCAACAGAAGCTGGTTACCGGCTCTCTTCATCGTTCCTTCTCATGCTGTCAGCCTGTGGAGGAGAGGAGAAAAGAGACCATAATTGGCTTCTGCCAATCTGTGTCCACCATTGCTGACAATCTGTGCCCACCACTGCTGCCAATTAGTGCCCACCACTGCTGCCAATCAGTGCCCCCCAGTGTCTCCTCATCAATGTCACCTATCAGTGCTTTCTACCAGTGCCCATCAGTGCCACCTACCAGTACCCATCAGTGTTGCCTACCAGTTCCCATCAGTGCCCTCTGTCAGTGTTGATCAGTGCCACCTATCAGTGCCACCTATCAGTGCAGCCTCATCAGTGCCTTTTCATCAGTGCCCACCAGTGCCACCTCATCAGTGCCCATCAGTGCAGCCTCATCAGCACACATCAGTGAAGGAGAAAAATTACCTGTTTGCAAAATTTTATAACAAACTATAAAAAGGTTGTTTTTTTTTTTCAAAATTTTCAGTTTTTATTTGCTTATTTAGCAATAATAATAAATTGTAGAAAGAATATCAGAATAATATAAATATAAATATAACCCCCCCCCCCCCAAAAAAAAAAACAGCGGTTTAAATAGCTTCAAAAGAAAGCTCTAATTGTGTGAATAAAATTATAAAAATTTAGTTTGGGTACAGTGTTGCATGACTGCGCAATTGTCATTCAAAGCTGAAAATTGGCCTGGTCAGGAAGGGGGTGAAAGTGTCCAGTGGGCAAGTGGTTAAAGCATTACCTAAGTGTCCTTTCTTTCAGTGACTAGACTGCAACATTGTAACTTTGTAGCAAGTCAAAATTAGATATTTGTGTTCAATCTCATTTTATTATTTAAAAGTCAGGGAAAGTAAAATAAATACAAAAAGAGGTTTCATAGTAACATATAAGGATTTGGGAATACTCCCATAACATAATATACACAAAATAGCCACCAAATCTTTGAATATACAGTATACCTATAGATAGTAGGGTACCCAAGTACCCCACAATAGCCATTCAGATACCAAAATCTCATTAAAACTGACAAACTTAAATAAGTTTCACGTCAAAAACCTAACCAAAAACATAACAAGAAAGAAGTAGAGAAAAGGAAAGAAGAAAAAAAATGTAAAAAGTGCTCTCCACCGTGCCTTGAAGACCACCTTAGGAGAAAAAGATGGATCTAAACTCTTGTGTGTAGTCCAGGTAGTCCAGATTGCATGTTTATCATGTTCCACCGCTAGTAAATATTTCAAACATATAAGCGAATACATTTCCAGTACCCATTCAGCCAAAGCAGGCACAACTGAGGATTTCCAGCTTCTAGGGATTATCACTCTAGCCGCTGTCAAAAAGTGGCGAAGTATGTCACATTTTGCAGTTGTAATTGAACTTGGCTGTGATTCTGATGTTCTTGGCTGTGTTCACAAATAGCTGATTGCCAAGTACAATCAGCTATTGTGAACACAGCCAAGAACTACAGAACCATAGCTAAGGTAGCAGTATTTACATAGTGGTATCATCTGTGAGCCAGCATCTCAGTCCAGGAAGTAGTTGATAACCCTGAATTATGCCTGAACAAATATGTCCTTCTGATGACAAAAACAAATGTAGGCATTGTCAGGAGGACTATGATTTCTGTAATAAATACCAAAAAGTGTTACAGGGACACATTGCTTGGCATGCATGGATTCAACATGCAAATATATATTCAGTGCACTTTCACTGTACAAACAAGAGAAGAAAGAGATGGGTTCATTTTTACATGTTTAACTATAAAGGGCCTTCTAAAAACAAAATAATCAAAACGTGTACATTTTCTAGGCTGCTCCCAGTGGCCTCTTTAAAGCGGAAGTTCACACAAAAATTGAACCTCCGCTTTTCAGAACCCTCTCCCCCCTCTGGTGTCACATTTGGCACCTTTCAGGAGGGAGGGGGGTGCAGATACCTGTCTAAGACAGGTATTTGCACCCACTTCCAGGATAGACTCCCACGGGAGTCTATGCCTCTTCCTGTCCCCCCGCGCTGTCTGCTGGGACACACACGGGTCCCAGGAGATAGCGGGGACCAGTTAGGACACGCAGCGCGACTCGCGCATGCGCAGTAGGGAATCGGGAAGTGAAGCCGCAATGTTTCACTTCCTGATTCCCTCATAGAGAATGGCGGCGGCAGCTGACGAGAACCGAGGGACGGTTCGGCCTCGGGTGCCGACACCACTGGATTCGGGGACAGGTGAGTGTTCTTATTTTAAAAGTCAACAGCTGCAGTATTTGTAGCTGCTGACTTTAAAAAAAAAAATGTTTGCGGGACTCCCTGTTTAAAGTGGACCTTTAATCTAAAAAAAATTAAAAAAATTAAAAAATGGACAGACAGAATGTTTAAAGTGGTTGTATACCCGCAGGAAAAAAAAATAAAAAAAATAAAAACACAAAACCTGTAAGGCAAAGGCATAATGAGCTAGTATGCAGCGCATACTAGCTCATTATGAAATACTTACCTTAGAACGAGGCGTCGGTATCTAATCCTGGTCCACGCCGAGGGAGCTGACATTATATCCTCGGCGTGTCTTCCGGGTTCGCGGCTCCGCCGCTGTGAGCCACGATGACATCACTCCCGTGCATGCGCGCAGGGGTTTTCTTCCTGGCAAGGTATGGCAGCGCCTGTCGGACCTTCAGCCGGGTATTCACAGCGCATGCGCCGCTGACATCAGCGGCTGCATGCAGAGTGAATATCTCCTACACCGTATAGGTTTAGGAAATATTAATTTTACCTAGAGGTAAGCCTTAATACAGTCTTACCTGTAAGTAAAAAGTAATAATTAGGCTATACAACCACTTTAATGCATAAAAGACATTCTGGGTCTCCTGTGCATAAAATTTGCTTCAATTTCTACAATTTGTACTGAGCTGCACACATGCAGCTCAATGTGGAATTTCACAATATCAAGATGCCTGAACGGATCAATACATACAGTATCTCACAAAAGTGAATACACTGTTCACATTTTTGTAAATATTTTGTTATATCTTTTTATGTGATAACACTCAATTAATGACACTTTGCTAATGTAAAGTAGTGAGTGTACAGCTTGTATAACAATATAAATGTGCTGTCCCCTCAAAATAACTCAACACACAGCCATTAATGTCTAAACTGCTGCCAACAAAAGTCAGTACATCCCTAAGTGTAAATGTCCGAATTGGCCCCAATTAGCCATTTTCCCTTCCCGGTGTTACAAGGTCTCGGGTGTGAATTGGGAGCAGGTGTGTTAAATTTGGTGCTATCGCTCTCACTATCTCATACTGGTCACTGGAAGTTAAATATGGCACCTCATGGCAAAGCACTCTCTGAGGATCTGAATAAAAGGAATCTGAAAAGGATCTGAATTGTTGCTCTACATAAAGATGGCCTAGGCCAGTGATGGCGAACCTTGGTACCCCAGATGTTATGGAACTACATTTTCCATGATGCTCCACTACACTGCAGAGTGCATGAGCATCATGGGAAATGTAGTTCAAAAACATCTGGGGTGCCAAGGTTCACCATCACTGGCCTAGGCTATAAGAAGATTGCCAAGACCCTGAAACTGAGCTGCAGCACGGTGGCCAAGACCATACAATGGTTTAACAGAACAGGTTCCACTCAGAACAGGCCTTGCCATGATTGACCAAAGAAGTTAAGTGCACATGCTCATGGTCATATCCAGAGGTTGTCTTTGGGAAATAGATGCATGAGTGCTGCTAGCATTGCTGCAGAGGTTGAAGGGGTGGGGGGTCAGACTGTCAATGCTCAGACCATATGCCCCACACTGCATTAAATTGGTCTGCATGGCTGTCATCCCAGAAGGAAGCCTCTTCTAAAGATGATGCACAAGAAACCCCGCAGTTTGCTGAAGGCATGCAGACTAAGGACATGGATTACTGGAACCATGTCTGGTGGTCGGATGAGACCAAGATAAACTTATTTGGTTCAGATGGTGTTAAGCATGTGTGGCGGCAACCAGGTGAGGAGTACAAAGACAAGTGTGTCTTGCCTACAGTCAAGCATTGTGGTGGGAGTGTCATGGTCTGGGGCTGCATAAGTACTGCCGGCACTAGGGAGCTTCAGTTCATTGAGGAAACCATGAATTCCAACATGTACTGTGACTTACTGAAGCAGAGCATGATCCCCTCCCTTCCGAGACTGGGCCACAGGGCAATATTCCAACGACTCCAAATGCACCTCCAAGACGACCACTGCCTTGCTAAAGAAGCTGAGGGTAAAGGTGATGGACTGGCCAAGTATGTCTCCAGACCTAAACCCTATTGAGCATCTATGGGGCATCCTCAAATGGAAGGTGGAGGAGTGAAAGGTCTCTAACATCCAGCAGATTCGTGATGTCGTCATGGAGGAGTGGTAGAGGACTCCAGTGGCAACCTGTGAAGCTCTGGTGAACTCCATGCCCAAGAGGGTTAAGGCAGTACTGCAAAAAATGGGGGCCACACAAAATGTTGACACTTTGGGCCCAATTTGGACATTTAGGGGTGTACTCACTTTTGTTGCCAGCAGTTTAGACATTAATGGCTGTGTGTTGAGTTATTTTGAGGGGACAGCAAATTTACACTGTTATACAAGCTGTACACTTACTACTTTACATTGTAGCAAAGTGTCATTTCTTCAGTGTCGTCACATGAAAAGATATAAAATATTTACAAGAATGTGAGGGGTGTACTCACTTTTATGAGATACTGTAGAAGCCACCAGGCTGAATATTTTAGTGGCCAGTGGGGAGCTCTGGGACATTGCAGCACTGGAGAGAAGGTGATTATAGCTCCGCTTTCAGTTTGAGAAAAAATATTCAAGTAGCAGTGAGCCACACAAAGAATAACTTGGTTACAGCAATGGTGCTGGAAGATGATCACACAGATTTGCAGATTATAACCACTGCAAAGTAACTTCTTTCTTACAAAAATGTGACTCCTGCAGATCTATACTATCTAGGGAAAAAGATAGAAATAGAGCTTTATTGTACAGAAGTGCACTGAAACCTACTAAAATGTTCATACCAGAATTATTCAGTTATTAATGATTAGTTAGCTTTAAGCTACAAATTATAGTTTATATGAACTTCAATGAGACAATTAATTTGAAGGTGTGGTTTGGCAAACAGTATATACAATGCCTTGCAAAAGTATTCACCCCCTTGGCTTTTTACCTATTTTGTTACATTACAGCCTTTATTTCAATGTTTTTTTTAATCTGAATTATATGTGATGGATCAGAACACAATAGTCTAAGTTGGTGAAGTAAAATTAGAAAAATATATACATAAAACCATTTTTCAGAAATAAAAAACTGATAATTGGCATGTGCAAATGTATTCGCCCCCTTTGTTACGAAGCCCATAAAAAGCTCTGGTGCAACCAATTACCTTTAGAAGTCACATAATTAGTGAAATGATGTCCACCTGTGTGCAATATAATTGTCACATGATCTGTCATTACATATACACACCTTTTTGAAAGGTCCCAGAGGCTGCAACACCTAAGCAAGAGGCACCACTAACCAAATACTGCCATGAAGACAAAGGAACTCTTCAAACAAGTAAGGGACAATGCTGTTGAGACGTACAAGTCAGGGTTAGGTTATAAACGAATATACAAATCTTTGATGATCCCTAGGAGCACCATCAAATCTATCATAATCAAATGGAAAGAACATGGCACAACAGCAAACCAGCCAAGAGACGACCGCACACCAAAACTCACGGACCGGGCAAGAAGGACATTAATCAGAGAGGCAGCACAGAGACCTAAGGTAACCCTGGAGGAGCTGCAGAGTTCCACAGCAGAGACTGGAGTATCTCTACATAGGATGACAATAAGCCGTACGCTCCATAGAGTTGGGCTTTATGGCTTTATGGCCAGAAGAAAGCCATTACTTTTAGCAAAAAACAAAATGGCACGCTTTGAGTTTGAGAAAAGGCATGTGGGAGACTCCCAAAATGTATGGAGGAAGGTGCTCTGGTCTGATGAAACTAAAATTGAACTTTTTGGCCACCAAAGAAAACGCTATGTCTGGCGCAAACCCAACACATCACATCACCCAAAGAACACTATCCCCACAGTGAAACATGGTGGTGGGAGCATCATGCTGTGGGGATGTTTTTCACCAGTCGGTATTGGGAAACTGGTCATAGTTGAGGAAACGATACAGGGATATTCTTGAGCAAAACCTGTACCACTTTGTGTGTGATTTGAGGCTAGGACGGAGGTTCACCTGCCAGCAGGACAATGACCTCAAACACATTGCTAAAGCAACACTTGAGTGGTTTAAGGGGAAACATGTAAATGTGTTGGAATGACCTAGTCAAAATCCAGACCTCAATCCAATAGAAAATCTATGGTCAGACTTAAAGATTGCTATTCACAAGCGCAAACCATCCAACCTGAAGGAGCTGGAGCAGTTTTGCAAGGAGGAATGGGCAACAATCCCAGTGGTAAGATGTGGCAAGCTCATAGGGACTTATCCAAAGCAACTTGGAGCTGTGATAGCTGCAAAAGGAGGCTCTACAAAGTATTGACTTTAGGGGGGTGAATAGTTATGCACATTGACCTTTTCTGTTATTTTGTCCTATTTGTTGTATGCTTCACAATAATAAAAAAAATCTTCAAAGTTGTGGGCATGTTCTATAAATTAAATGATGCAAATCCTCAAACAATCCATGTTAATTCCAAGTTGTGAGGGAACAAAACACGAAAAATGCCAAGGGGGTGAATACATTTGCAAGGCAGTGTATATGTTCTGTTGTTTAACTTGAAAATTGTGCTGTGGGGGGGGGGGGGGGGGAGATGGGCGGAGTCTAGCGGAGCAGACATGCATTGTTAGAGCTCCGCACCGCTGAGGAGAGAAGAGAAGGACAAAGCGGAGCCTGCAGGCTCAAAAGGTATCCATTTGAACCTTTTTGCCCCAGGGAACAAACTGTGAAAGTTTGGGCAGGAAATATGGTACTGGGAGGAAGCCGTGGCAGAAATAAAAATCACCTCACAAAAAGCTCACAGGCACTCACTGCAACTAAAGCAGCTCCAGTCACCTCACAATATACAGCATCAGGGCGCTCTCACAGACAGAAAATGTCACAGCAAGACTCTCAGTTTGAGTCAGATACAGAACACATCCTCTCACAAACTTCTCCACAAGCCTCCTCAGCATCCCCAGTAATATTATTACAATTTGAAAAGATGCTTCATAAGGCTTTAAAACAAACCTCAGACCAAATAACAAAAAGCCTAACCAAAGAAATAAGAGAGCTGGGAAACGGCACCGCAGCCTTAGAAATAAAAATGGATGAAATTGAAATTACAACCCAAGAAAATATAACAGAATTGAAACAATTAAAAGAAGAGAATTTAATACTTCAAACTAAGCTCGAAGATTACGAAAATAGAGCCAGACGTTCAAACTTGCGCATAAGGGGAATACCTGAAACTGTGACAGACCTGCAATCTACTATTACTGCTCTATTACAAGAACTAAAGCCAGATATCCCTATTGAACGTTTAGAACTGGACAGAGTACACAGAGCCCTCACAGCCAAAAAGAAAGATGGACCCCCATGTGATATAATCACAAAATTTCATTATTACAGAACGAAAGAACAAATACTATTTGCTGCAAGAGAAAAAAAGGAACTTAATTTTCAAGGACACAATTATCAAATTTTTGCTGACCTATCCCAACTTACTATTACTAAAAGACGATCCATGAAACCCCAACTAATGGAACTACAACGCCACAACATTATGTATCAATGGGGCTTCCCCTTTTCAGTCAGATTTAACTACCAAGGTACAATTTACAGAAGCAGAACAGCAGATGGACTACAACAAACCCTTCTAAAATTAAATCTGACAGAACCCACAAGCAGCAACTCTCCCACACGCAGAAGAATGGCATCATCTTCACCTTCAGGCAGCACCCAGAAAATTTCAGAACAAAATGGGAATCATCATTCTCACAAAAGAGGCCATTATGCCACATCATCCATGGACCAAGAAGATTCAATGGACTGACATCCTAATTCCTGATATCTCTTTATTTATTATACTAAGAGATGGTTCTCTATAAAAAACCTGTATTTATAACTGAATGTAACTGCATTCTGATAGTCACACACTGTGTGGGATCATGTTACATTCCAGTTATATTTCTTATTACTTCTGATTCATATAGCCTTAGAATATATAAGTGAAATAAGGAAATTCTTGTTCAGTTATATATTTTCAGGTAATAACAATAGATTTAATACTTTTTAGGACAAATATGTCCAATAATCCAGAAGTAATGGAAGCTTTTTCTTTCTTTTCTTAAAACAAATATATTATTACCTAACTAGTTCCTAGAACTATGTTTTTGTTTATTCTAATCTGAAGCAATACAACCTCAATTTTATGAGTTAACATATCTAAACAGTTACATATGAATAAAATATGTAATTGTTTACTCTAAAAGGGTTAAAATCCCAAAATAATTCAAACTATCTTCATCAATACCAAAGTTATTAACAGTACCTTTCTAACTGAATTATTTAGCCTAGGGCAAGACTAACCATATACAACCACCCTGGAATAAATAATTTCAACAAAAACTATATTCTGCACTCCAATTAATGAATCATCATTTTGATGTCTTTTGACATAGCACTTCTCTCCTGTAAGCGGAAGATCCGTGCACTCCCATTAGCCCTCCTCATTCTCCCAACCATATTATGTGGGAGTGTGACGAAGGCACTTATTCCCGAGAGAGATATTTATTCTCTTTCACGGGTAAATTGTGATTACTTGCAAAAAATAATTTATACAATGTATCATCTAATCTCATATGTTTTTCGTTTACTCTTTACTCCAGAATTCACTGGTTTCTTTTCTGTCTTTTCACCTCTTCAGTCCACACAGGTTGATCTGCGCAGTCAGCTCTGCATAACAAAAAGTAAGTCAAAACTATTTGATCTGTTGCCATGGCACCACTGAATATACTTTCCCTGAATGTTCAGGGAATAAATGTCCCTCAAAAAAGGACCAAAGCCTTCTGTACTTTCCATAACAAGAAGGCTCACATAGTATGCCTCCAAGAAACACACTTCACCAAAGATTCTACTCCAAAATATATTTCTCCTTTTTATCAACAAATTTACACAGCTTCTGCCTGTACCAAACAAAGGGGAACTCTAATTGTATTTCACCGATCCACACCATTCACCTTATCATCAAAAATTAAAGACCCAGAAGGTAGATACCTGATACTCATGGGTTATATAATGGATACAGCAATCACTGTGATTTCCTACTACGCTCCTAACAAACAACCTACACCATTCCTCTCACATATATTACAAGTGAATAATACACACAAAATAGGAACAGTGATAATGTGCGGGCATTCGAACCAGGTCCTCCTCCCATTTCTAGATAAATCACCTTTTACACCATTCAAAATAACCTCTAGATTACCTTTTTCTCAACTTCTTTCCAAATACAATCTGGTAGATTCGTGGAGAGAAAGTAACTAAATGAAAAAGAAATTCACTTATTTCTCGCACCCTCATCAAACCTTCACCAGAATAGATCATATTTTTCTAACAATAGGAATGATACCAGAAATTATTGCATCAGATATAATTCCGATTCCGTGGTCTGACCATAATGCAGTATACACTACTATAGCCTCAGCCATACCAAAAGCGCATGACCCAACGTGGTACTTACCGGACATAATGCTCAAACACCCACTACATCAGATGGCCATTGAACAAACTTTAAAGGAATACATATCAATTAATAATACAACAGACATTTCCCCAATAACACTGTGGGAAGCTCATAAGCCTGTCTTGCGTGGTACAATACAAAGACAAATGGCACTATTTAAACGGAAACGCAAAAATCTAGCAAAAAAACTAGAACTCAATTTTAATGCAGCCTACATATCATTCCAAGATAATCCATCTCAGAGTACAAAATCTCATCTGGAAAAATCTAGATTGGAATACGATCTATTTCTCACTGAGTCAGTTGATAAATCCCTCAAACGCTCCAAACACAATTTCTACATGAATACAAACAAACCAGGTACATATTTGGCTCGGGCATTAAATTCAACTAACAAATCTTTCAAACCAATACGTTTGAAATTATCAAAAAATGTTTATACTTGTAATCCAGTTAAAATAGTCCATAAATTTCACTCACATCTCGCAACTTTATACAAGACAAACAATGAATTTAATCCTACAGAGGCTGAATCCTTCTTCTCAAAAATAACCTTACTTGAGTTGTCTCAGAATCATAAAAGCAGTTTGGATGAGCCTATAACTATAGATGAAGTTGCTAACGCCATAAAAGACCTAAAACTTAACAAAAGACCAGGCCCAGACGGCTACTCGGCTTTATACTATAAAACATTCTCAGAAATACTCTCTCCCATTCTCACTGAAACTTTTAACAAACTTCTAGAAGGACATTCTTTTCGTCAAGAAACACTAATGGCAATTTTTTGTATGATCCCAAAACCCCTTTCTGATGATACTTCCTGTGTGAATTATCGGCCTATCTCTCTGTTAAACCTTGATATTAAATTATTAGCAAAAATAATAGCAAAACGCCTCAATAGCATTATAGGAAAATTAATACATAGAGATCAATTAGGCTTCATGCCAAATAGACAGGCAGGCGATAATATACGCAGGGCAGTGTTATTGGCACATATTGCTAAAAAACGGAAAATCCCTTTATGTTTTCTATCTCTCGATATTAAGAGGGCATTTGACACAGTATCCTGGCAATATATGCAATATTCATTACAAGAATGGGGTTTTGGACCCCACTTTTTAACATGGATCAAAGCATTATATAATAAACCCAAAGCCTATATAAAATATGCTGGATACAAATCTGATGCCTTTAATATCAAAAGAGGTACCCGACAGGGTTGCCCATTATCTCCCTTATTATTTTCCCTTATACTCGAACCCATGGCCCAATACATCAGAACAAACCAAACTATAACTGGCATTGAAGTAGAAGGTATTACACACAAATTATGTATATTTGCAGACGATATATTACTTTTTCTATCATCACCACAGGTCTCTGGTCCTAACTTAATACCAGCTCTTGATGGATTTGCAGCCCTATCCGGCCTTATAATTAATCCTAAGAAATGCCTAGTGCTTAATATTTCGCTCACAAACATGGAATTGATCCCAGCTAGGGCTGCACTCCCATTCACATGGGCAGAAAAATCAATCCCATATCTTGGAATTCATTTAACAGCATCTCATTCTGACTTATTCTCAACCAATTGTCCTCCTGTATTAAGACAGATCACAAATCTAATAAAACAATGGTCGCAACTTCCTTTATCCTGGATAGGGAAGATTAATGCAATCAAAATGACTATTCTACCCAAATTGCTTCATCTATTCAGAGTCCTCCCTATTCCAATTCCTTCCTATTTTTTGAGAATAGTACAAAAAAGAGCAACTTTGTTTATATGGGGCTCTTCTAAACCACGTATACCTATACACACACTACATCTTCCCAAAAATAAAGGAGGCCTGGGATACCCTAATTTTACTAACTACTACAGAGCAGCACATTTGGCCAGTCTGTCCAAATACCATGCAAAACAGAAAATCCCATTATGGGTATTTATAGAGGCTTCAGAAAATGACCCTCTATTAATATCAAACTTGTTATGGCTTGATCCTAAAGACCGCTTTAAAATTCATAATCCCATAACTAAAAACTTCTTATCTCTCTGGGATAAACTAAAAACCAAATATAAGTTACAATCTCCACACAATCCTCTCCTTTCTTTTATCAGAAACCCGGCCTTTTATCCGGCATGGATCTACCCAAATTCTTTTAAAGCTTGGACAACATCAGGCATTCAGACACTAAATGACTTCATAGCATCTAAATCATTCCTTTCATTCCCATCGCTTAGAGAAAAATATGATCTACCAAACTCTGAGATATTTAGATATCTCCAAATCAAAAATTTCTATACACCATTCCTAAAGGGGGATACACCATTATCCCAATTATCCATTTTTGAATCAATCTGTACAAAAGATCCATTTGCTAAAGGTACAATTTCATCACTTTATAATCAATTATATGGAGTAGTAAATCTTAATAGACCCTCTTACATTCAGAAGTGAGAGGAGGACCTGGGACGAACTTTAGAAGACACGGACTGGTCTAACATATGGCTCACATCTAAGTCATCTTCACCCAACATCTTAGCACTGGAGACAAATTATAAAGTCCTAACTCGCTGGTACCTTGTACCCGCTAGAGTGGCAAAATATTCACCTAATACCTCAGCTCTTTGTTTTCGAGGATGCCCAGAAATAGGCACACATTTACACATATGGTGGACGTGCCCAGTAATCCAAACCTTCTGGAAGGAAGTCTTCGTGATTGCATCTAAAATATTTAAAAAAATAATACAATCAGATCCATATATAACTTTACTTAATCTAAAACCGGAATGGTTAACACTCTCTCAATTCAAACTTATGATCCAACTAATAATGGCTGCAAAACAAACAGTGGCCAAGGCATGGAAATCTCCTACATTGGTACTAGCAGAAACAATTCACAGAATGAATAATACAATGTCCCATGCTAAGATGGTAGCCATCGATCAAAATCAAATTCCAAAATTTGAAAAACTTTGGCATCCTTGGATAAAACAACAGTTCCTGTCAAATTTCAATGACTCTGTCCTGTTGCCATGGTAACAGATTAAATGACTTACAGAGACACCCATTCTAAGGCTTCAAAGAGAACTAAAAAGAATAATAAACTGACGAGCGGGACAACTTTTAGGACCATACCTCTGCCTTTCTACCCTTTTTCTTCTTTCTCTTTCCTTTTCTCCACCTTACGATTAAAGCTCATTATCAGAATTTATTTGACTTATATACACTCTACCTGTAAACAATATGTATAGTAGGTATAAATCATTTAAATACCTACAAAAGTAACTAAGGAAATGATATATATCTTTAATTTAGGTTTACGTGAACCCAATGTTTAATATTTGAAATTTCATGATATTTACCTATATAAACCCTACTGTAAAACAATGAGCTTACTTTATAGATCCTTGTAAACTTACTTTATGTATTTTTATAATATTGTATACTCAATAAACTTCTTTTGACAAGGAAAATTGTGCTGTGATCAAGGCTTGTGTGAGGCCCTGTATGTTTTTACTCGCTTTTTTACTCACTTTTTTTATGCACCAATAAAGAAGCAACAAGGACATTTGGAGTTGCAGGCTCTATTATTTGTACTTATGTGAACTTGTGTCTGAATTACAAGATTACAAGCCTACACTTCTTTTAATACAAGGAAATATCTTTTTAGAAGCTGCTGTGCAGGAGCACATTTAGATTAGAGCTGATGGAATCAGATTGTGCGATTTAAAATTTGCAGCAAATATGGTATGATCACTCTGAGCCATGATTCACTGGGAAGTGATGACTTGTCCTAACAACTCGCTGGTAGATTAAATAGCTCCTATTTGAAATGGT
The DNA here is from genome assembly GCA_037952925.1 of Lithobates clamitans. Lineage (NCBI taxonomy): Eukaryota > Metazoa > Chordata > Amphibia > Anura > Ranidae > Lithobates > Lithobates clamitans. The sequence continues at coordinate 757,133 of JBBGZY010001544.1, forward strand.
CCTTATATATATGCATGGTAGGTTGGGCCTTAGATGGCAAGCTTCTTGAGGGCAGGAACTGATGTAAAGCACTGCATTTTTTTTCAGTACTATATAACTACCTGTAATAAATAATAAAGGACTGCTTTACAATTTACTTCTATAACTGGTAGGTCCCATATTGTACCCCCATCAGAAAGCTGGTCAACTGACAGGATCCAATGGATATTATTATTATTATTATTCAGGATTTATATAGCGCCAACCGTTTACGCAGCGCTTTACAATATAAAAGGGAGACAATACAGTTGTAATACAATACAATACAATAGGATTAAGAGGGCCCTGCTCAGAAGAGCTTACAATCTAATAGGGTGGGGCAGGTGGTACAAAAGGTTGCAACTGTGGGGAATGAGCTGGTGGAAGTGGTAGGAGATTAGTTGGAGACGTGATAGGCTTTCCTGAAGAGATGAGTTTTCAGGGATTGCCTGAAGTTAGCAAGAGTAGGGGATAACCGGATAGATGGAGGTAGCGAGTTCCAGAGGATGGGAGAGGCTCTGGAGAAATCCTGGAGACAAGCATGGGAGGAGGAGATGAGAGAGCTTGAAAGCAGGAGGTCTTGAGAAGAGCGGAGAGGTCGATTTGGGTGATATTTGGAGACAAGATTAGTGATGTAGCTTGGGGCAGAGTTGTGAATGGCTTTGTATGTTGTGGTTAGAATTTTGAATTTAATTTTGCTGGGTGATTGGGAGCCAGTGTAGGGATTGAAGTAGAGGGTTGGCAGACACTGAGCGGTTGGTAAGGTGGATAAGTCTGGCAGCAGCATTCATGATAGACTGAAGAGGGGATAGCCTATGGAGCGGTAGGCCAATGAGAAGGGAGTTGCAATAGTCAAGGCGAGAGATAACAAGGGAGTGAATGAGGAGCTTGGTGGTTTCATTTGTTAAAAAAGGGCGAATTTTAGAGATGTTACGGAGGTGAATTCTACAAACTTTTGACAGCAATTGGATTTGAGGCTGAAATGACAAGTCAGAGTCTAGGATTACACCTAGTACCCTGGCGTGAGGGGAGGGACTGATGGTTGCATTGTTGATTTTGATGGAAAAGTCATGGAGGGGGGCACGGGCGGGGGGGATATTAATAGCTCAGATTTAGAGAGATTTAGTTTAAGGAAGTGGTGCGACATCCATGCTGATATGTCAGTTAGTAAGTTAGTAATGCGAGAGGAGACTGAAGGAGTAGACAGATAGATTTGGGTGTCATCAGCGTATAAGTGGTATTGGAAGCCGTGGGCAGTTATTAAGTGACCAAGGGAGGAGGTGTAGTTAGAGAAGAGAAGGGGTCCAAGAACCGAGCCTTGGGGGACCCCCACAGAAAGGGGCAATGGAGAGGAGGAGACAGAGTTGTAGGTGACACTGAAGGAGCGCTGTGATAAATAGCCAAAGAACCAGGATAGAGCAGAATCTCGGAGGCCAAGGGAATGTAGTTTATTGAGAAGGAGCGGGTGGTCAACAGTATCAAAGGCCGCAGAGAGGTCAAGTAGTAGGAGTATGGAGTACTAAAATAATATCTTATTTTCAAGGTCACAGTAGACACAGTGGACAACTAGTTTAATTCCTTATTTGGCACTGTCCTAATAAATAAGTGTATTACTTCCTTAGGGCAGTGATGATTCACCTTATTCTACCTCTACCCCTAGATTGTTAGACGAAAACAGAATTTCAGCCTTAAAGTACACAGCTTTACAGTTCTGAGCCATAATCTTAGTCCAGAAAGTAGTTGCTGACCCTAAATAAGGACAGACATTTCTGGAAAGCACAGCAGACGGAAGCATTTTCAGGGGAGTACTGTGGCCTTCATGAGAGGTAATAAAGCCTTGGAGTTATTCTTACACAGTACACATAGATTGCATGTGCTTACATGAAACATATATCTGACAATAAAATGTGATGGACAGAGTTGATGTATGGTGGCATGGAGAGAAGGCGGAGGGCTACAAAAAGTGAAAGCTTTGGAGCAATCAGTGTATTCCACCTATAGTTACTTGAGCGATTTAGCCATTAGTGCTGGGAAATCACCTATGTTTTTTAATTGTTTATCTTCTTTTTATGGTTTTAATTAATAAAGGGCACTGCATTATGATTTCCTGCAGAGATATATATCTACATATCTATGTGGACCAGTTTATTGATTTAACTGGTTATCCACATTTGGTGAGTTTTATCCCATTGGAGTTGTACTTGATGGTCCTGGAAAAATGTTGCACCATTTGGAAGAAAAAAAAAGTTGTGTTTTGTATTTGTATTATATTTTGTATGTGTGCACAAATATGCTATTTACGTCACAGATTAAAATGACATATGCACATGTATTTGATTGATGTAATATTATCTATTTTTGTTTTTTTTGGTACTAAGAGCTGTTTTATCATATATATATATATATATATATATATATATATATATATATATAAACCCTAAATATTGCCTGAAACTTCAGGAAAGAACAGCAGAACTGTTGAATAGTTGAACTGTTGAACAGAATATTGCTAACTGTGATCCCTAAGAGAGGTGATACATTCCTGTATACTGTACATGCACTTAACATGAACATATACCTGATACTAGATCCTTTTTAATAAACATTTTTCATTTTTGCAGTTGAAAATATAATGAATTTCCATTTTCTAGCTTGAGACACAATCCTTTTGTGTTTCACAAGCTCAAGACAGATTTAGCTGCAAATGTATGTAAAAAAAAAAAAGAGTAATAATTTTTTCAATGATTACGTAACTGGATAAAATTACTTATTTTACTTTCTACCTGGAGTTCAGCTTTCATCCATGCTATTATAGTTGATCTTTTGCTTAAGTTGTGGCTGAATTAATCAGAATTTTCTAAAGTGTAGTATTTTTTAATTCTATGATAGCAATACCACCAGTCTAAACCACATTGAGCCAGGAATTTGAAATCCTGTTTGTTATAGCAAAAGCATATTTTTCTGGAAATAAATAAAATTCTTTATTTAGTTTGGTGGATTTTAATAAGTATTGTGTTTTTATGCATTGAAGCTAAAATCTATGTAATGTGTTGTATAATGTTTCCTACGAGTAGCAAGCCTTAAGGCCAGTCTACACATTTCTCTTCGGTGTATGTGTCTATCAGTGAACTCGTATGAAATGTGATGCTATAAAATATAAATAAGCAACAATAATCTACTCCTGACTGCTTAACGAATACATTTAGAGAATTTAAAACCTGATGACCCAACAGAAACAAAAAGCACTGACTATATTTTATTAAATGTGAAGAAAAAAAACAAAAAACTGCGCTATTTAAATATACCACACAAGCTGCAACTCAAAGTGAAATACACACAAATACAAATACAAAACATAAGGAGCTGCACTCACAAAAATTTCATAAGTGAACAAATGATGTGCAAGTGAGTAAATCAATCTGGTAAATGAGTACAAAAAGATAAACTAAATCAATAATCAAAAAAGAAAAATTGATATATCCATATATAGAAGAAAAATTATATTATGGTGAATAAGCCAATACAAGTGAATCAAAAGTCCTAGAGTCCTCCAATGGTAAATGAATAAGTGATTGTAGCAACACAGTATAGTGAAATCCGTGACTTTTGAGAGACAACGTGAATCCACCACCATATACAGTGCAAGCTTACCAGCTGCACAAGCTGTTTGAGCTTGTGGCTAATACCCATCCAGGGCCTTTAATCCCCCAAGCACCTCTGGAAGCTGATGAACCAGGCATTCATGGAGACTGTAGATGTATTCAACGGTCAGCAGCCAGCCACAGTTATTCTGACTCCAAGATGGGGGTCTAGTTGCACTTTATCCCAGTACCCCATGGGATGGATGGCTATAAGGAGCCAAGATTGCGGGATGGGTTACCATATGACCAGGATATTCAACAGTGGGCTCAGCAAAAGGGTTACCAAAAAAAAAAAGTTTTGTTTGTAAGTAAGCTGGTAGGAATTTATAGGATTTTTGGAATGTCGATCACTTTACGTTTAGTAATGCATCCCATGAGAATTAGAGGTAAATAGGCCCAGATTATTATTCAAGAAATAAATCAAACCACAGGTGTAGCTGAGGTTTTAATTAATCTGGGTCACAACAAAGCACCAGGAGAAAGACTGTGGTGGAAAAATAATTAAATGTGTGTTGCCAAAAGACCAACCAAACTACAGCCATCCACACTGCACAGGCAAAAAATAGCAACAACCATTATCCACAGCCACAACCCACCAGAATTTAGGGGTGAGAGAAATTATAAACCACTTTTCCTAAAAAAAATAGTGTTTTCACTTGTTTTACCCTCTTATATCTGCTCTATTATATGACAAAACTGAGGTGATTAACCAGTTGCCGACCAGCCGCTGCAGTTAAACTGCGACAGGATGGCTCCCCTGGGCGAGCCATCGTAGCTGTATGTTGGCTCTTTAAGACACTGTAAGAGGCATACGCGCGCCTACAGCATGTCCCCGGAGCTGATGCGAGTGCCCGGCGGGCATGATGACCGATTGCTTGTGACAGAGCGAGAACCGGGATCTGTGTGTGTAAACATACAAATCATGATTCTGTTAGGGGAGAGGAGACCGATCCTGTGTTCCTAAGTAGGTCACCTCCCCTAGTCAGTTCCATCCCCCCACAGTTAGAACACCTAGGGAACACAGTTAACCCAAAAATGTGTCAAAAGTGTCCAATTTGTCCGCCGCAATATCGCAGTCCCAATAAAAATTGCTGATCGTCGCCATTACTAGTAAAAACATAATAATAATAAAAAAGCCATAAATCTATCCCCTATTTTGTAGACGCTATAACTTTTGCGCAAACCAATCAATATACGCTTATTGCGAGTTTTTTTTACCAAAAATATGTAGAAGAATACATATCTGCCTAAACTGAGGAAAAAAAATATTTTTAAATTGGGGATATTTATTATAGCAAAAAGTATAGGATATTGTGTTTTTTTTCAAAATTGATGCCCTTCTTTTGTTTATAGCGCAAAAAATAAAAACCGCAGAGGTGATCAAATACCACCAAAAGAAAGCTCTATTTGTGGGAAAAAAACATCAATTTCGTTTGGGTACAGCGTTGCACTTGTCAGTTAACGCGCCACAGTGCTATATCACAAAAAATGGCCTGGTCAGGAAGGGGGTAAATTCTCCCTGGGGCTGAAGTGGTTAACAGTATTAACAGTACATACAGGAAAAAATAACCTATAAAGTGGAACAGTATGGTGTATATAGGAGTGGTTCAGAGTATGTAATGAACAGCACAGTATATATGATGGAACAGTGCAGAGTATGTGATACACAAAAAAGTGTACAAAGTGCAATCATCAGGAATAGGTTATCTACAGCACACCATAAAAAATGCGATAGGCGGGAATATGTAATTCACAGCACTATGTACAGTGTGCAGTGTCAGGGAATATGTGATCCACAGTACAGTGTACAGCTTGGAGTGGCCCATTCATGTTTATGTTCTAAGCATTATATTTCTCTTGGTTTATGCTAACATCTGTATTAGGATGTTCATATTAACCCATATATTTCATATTGTTGATATTAACTAGCATATGTATGAATAACTAACTAGTGATTATTATTATTGTCAAGCAATGGTTATTATTTATAGTAATTTAGGAGTAAAATATGATATAAAATATGTATATTTTAAAGTTGAATTCTAGATGAGCTCTGTACTTAATATTGGTACATATGACTACCCTCCCTTGATTATGAAGGAGCTAGAGGCTTGGGCGCCCTTGCTGTTATCGTTTTTGGGAGATGCCATTTAGTAAAAACGGTTAGTTTTCATTGATTATTATACTCATTACAGGCCATACCTATTCTTTTGAAACATAAAGATGTTCAAATGCTCAAAAGAGCTTTTGTGTCCTTTTTATGGTGTAGGAAAAAAAACTCGATTTGCCTCCTACTGCATTTCCACTAGAATATTTTATCACGCGACACTGTGTTAGCATGGCGGGAGATCCGGAAAAAACTACAGTTTTATGTCTCCAAATTTTTGCCGATTCCTGACTACCCTACATTTTATCAAAGTCATGAGTATGTAGCTTATGTGGCATGGCGCACTGAAGGGTTGCTACCAATAGCCTCATTATTCTCTAATACTCCACCCATGCCAAAGCCTTTCTGTGAAGTAGCTGCTGAATTCCACCTACCAGCTTCTCACCTTTTATATTACCATCAAGTAATAGCGTATGTCAACTCTTCCTGCCCGGACAGGTCTAAGCTCTTAAGCTTACCTGATTGGTCGACCACTAATGGATCAGTCATACTCCATATCGGAAACCTATAAACAACTAACCAAAAATGTTTGTTCTTGCTGGCATAAGTCCGTTCTACATAACTGGACCAAAGTTCTCCCAGAGACTGACCTGGACCTTAAAATTCTGTCAGGATATCAGAAAATTCACAAACCTATGGTCAATGAATCTTGGGAGAGTCTCAGTTCAAACTATAGCATAGGGCTTTTATTCCGTTCCTACCTTCCAAAATGGCAACCCAGGCAGCCATCTGCCCCCACTGTGGCCAACCTCGGCCCTCCCTCTGCATAGATTCTGGGAATGTACAATAATAACTAAATTCTGTGATCAGGTGCTGCACTATATTTATAACATCACAGGGACACGACTACCTAAACTACCTCCTCTACTTCTCTTCAGTTATGTTACAGCCTCTCCTCTAACCTCCGCTGGCCGAGCACTCGTGGTGTCCCCATGGGTCCACTTGTAAAGGTCTGGGCAATCTCATCTGTTCCCACGATCAGCATGATTAAAAGGGACCTCACAGCTTTGCTCTACAAAGAAAAATTAGATGTGAAATTACAAAATTACACCATGGGCAAAAACGTCTTCTGGAGTTTGCGATCTTTCATTGAACGTACCCTCTCACTGCCTGAACTAGCAAATTTAATGTCCTCCTTCCGCTATACCAACTGGTACCTCAAGGCCAGCCTCTCTAACTCCCTAGCTAAATTGAAAATTCATTGACTGTAATTTACTCGTTCCATGTTGTAATTACTCGTTCTATGTTGAAGAGATATTCTTTCCCCCCTCAAGTATAGAAATGTTATGTCATCCGGTAATAAGGATATGTGGATAGTCCCTTTCCTTTCTTCTTATGTTATTTTCTAGTGCTTACTGTCAAATTACTCCATATGTTTTATTGCCGAAGTTAGTGACAGGGACAGACATCCATGCCTATAGCAATGATGGTGCTCTCTTTCCTCTTTTTCTGGTGTAGATCGACTAGTATCATATTCGCTAGGTATTATTCATCTGTATAGAGTTTTGTATCTCATCATACAGGAAGGGCACTGTCTATTTCTTTGCTAGACCTTTGTTTGGATGATTACCTGTGACTGTTACTACCAACATCGACACACTGTTGTTATGCACGACTGCTTTTAATAAAAATATATATTTTAAAAAGGATGAATAATATGCTGCACTCAAAATTCATAATCTGCCATTCCCATCAGATATTACATCTATCTGGTCTCTTGTACACGAGCGCTGTTTCTCAGACCAGCTATTGAAGGAAACCTTTCTTGAGAGAGACAGGGAGTCTGCCATTGCTACTTTTCATTGCATAAAACGTTGTGTCCTTTAACTAAAACAAGCATGTAAATAAGGTTTTCTGACTTAATTCCATTTAAATTCTGTGACTTACTACTATTATTATTGAACTCAGTTTGTCAGTTTACTAGTCATACAACTAGCATCTTCAGAAGGGGATTTACAATGGCAGGTAATAGGTATAATTCAGGAAAGATTTTCTTTAACAAACTGTAGGTAAAACTGAGGGAACGCCAGGAAACCTAAATTTCAGTAATACGCATGTAGAATGAGTAGATGTTTATAAAGATTGTCAGGAATCATGTTTTGCAGAGTTTTAGTGCTGCCACCAATGAAATGCCTGCCTACGTAAGTTTTCCCACCTCCTTCATCTCTACTAATGGATGGCTGTTAATGCAGCCAAAATAAAGGTCATGACTCAAGACCCAGAAATGAGAAGAAGATATGGGGAACATGTCCTTGGAGCCAGGGCTTAGCAAAGCTTATGCATTATATGTAATTTGGGTTCTCAGGGTTCTTAGGCTTCTCAACAACAAATTTCAACAGGACCAGCAGGAATCATAGTTCAAAAACTCCTTCATCTAAGTGGAACACTGTAGATTTTGTAACTTTACTCTAAAAGCATGTAATTACAACAGACCTTTCAGAACTTACCAGTTATATAGGAAAAGTATCAGCATATAAAGATCCTCCATGTAATGCATATAAAGTACCTTCATATAATGCGAAAATTTCTGCACTGTTAACTCTAAGCCTCCATTCACACCTGAGCATTTTTTTCTACTTGTTTTTCTATGCCTGACTACACCTGGCTGTGCTTAACATGCAGAATCCAATTCCTTCTATTTATTTCTGTTGACACTTGTATGCTCAGTGGGCCTACGCTCTACACTCAAAAACGTACCCCCATAGACTTCAATAGGAACACCTGTAAATGCACAAAATGTATGTTTTTGCACCTGAACAACTACTCTCCTCCTATAGAACTGCTCCAACCCAGGAAACAAGTACTTGAAGTGTATTACATGTACAAAAATGCTCGTAAAACACCTGAAAAATGCCTAAAAAACACTTTAAATCACTAGGAGTATGCTCTGCTCAGGTTTGATTGCAAGCTAATTCTAGTATAGATGCTATGTAGATGCTGTAGAGGACCGTGCCAAGACAATTCATTACAGGAAAACATCAAACCCATATGCGATAAACAGTGCACAGCCAGCCACCCCCCCGGTCGGGTCACTCACACCTCGCCCAGGCTGGACAGGCACCTGACCACAACCTTTACCCAGGGCTTCCCTCCGGACAATGGATGGGCGGCTGGCTAGCTTCCCCTGTGTCTTCTCTCCTCGCGTCTCCTCCCTCCTCCTCCCAACGGCCAGCATAGCTTCTCCTTTCGGCCAATCGGGAAACGGGTCTCAGACCTACTTCCTGATTGGCCGGGAGGAGAATTAATGTGACAATAGTGAATATTCATTTCTAGTGTCACACAACTGGGTGGGCTCGGAGCCCAGTGCTCTGCGCCCTGAGCTCACCCTATTTTGAAGCCTATTAGAGCATCTGACTAAATCATGTGCTTCAGGGGGGCGTGACCAAGATGGCGATGGTGCAGGACGCTTAGTCAGGGAGCTCTGCAGCCATCGCGGGGAATTTATCCTGATTCCCATCCTGATAACCTCCTAACTCATCCGAAGCACCTTCTGCTCTCCCCTTGCGGATGCGGACACGGAGCCGGTGACGTTTTGATCACCGCGGCCTGAGAAACACTCAGATTAGTCCCAGAGTTGCGGCTGTACACGTGGGAGCAGTGAACAGTATGGTGACCCAAACGGACGGTCCAGAGCCCGCTCTAACGGAGCAGAGTAACTTTGCTGCCCTGATGCAAGCCATCACTGGCTGTCAGTCCTCCCTGTCTACCCTCACCATGAAGATAGACACCGTGCAATTGAAAATAGGTCTCATCAGGAAGGACTTGAGAAGGTGAGGCAGCGGGTTACTGAGGTGGAGCGCCGGGTGGGGGATACAGAGGACATGGTCAGAGATCACTCGGCTTCCCTGCATACCCTGCAAGTGAGGGTGAAACACTTGGAGGCGAGAGCTGAGGACTCTGAAAACCAAAATTGACGCAATAATTTGAGGATAATCGGACTCCCTGAGGGATCAGAGGGCTCTGACATGTCCGCCTACACGGAGCGACTGCTCCGTTCACTATTCCCACATGCGGCTTTTTCACCATATTTTGCTGTTGAGAGGGCCCATAGAATGGCACCGGCTCGAGGCCCTCCCGGTGCTCCACCCCTCACATTTATATTTCGGTTGCTCAACTTTAGAGACCGTGACCTGATACTTCATGAAGCCCGCAAGATGGCGGACATCCGACATGAGGCGGCTCGTTTGATGTTTTCTCAAGACTTCTCGGTGGATACCCAGAAGCAGCGCAAGTCATTTGACGCAGTGAAACAAGCCTTTAGAGTCAAGGGAATGTGGTACAGTATGTTATTTCCTGCCCGTCTCCGTGTACAAGATGGTGAGAGCCAAATTTGGAACCCCAAATTTGGTGTACAAACCTACTGTAACTGGTACCATAACATATCCAAAGCTGGGGTTCCTAGCATCAAGTGGCCCTGAGATACGGGGCCCCAAATTCGGTTTGGAAAATGAAATTTTTTGCTGCAGAGAAGTGCTTTACTCAAGTATAAGTCGAGGGGGCACTTTCAGCACAAAAAAGTGCTGAAAAATTCGACTTATACTCGAGTATATACGGTATGTGCCCCTGGCCTTGGCCGGGAGAAAAACTCTGTGAATTCCCGCTTGATGGCGGCATCTTCTTCGGACTAAGACTATTGTGCCTTGAGTAGATGGTATCTACTTCTCGTCCTCTGGTTCATGACCCCGCTTGGTCGATGACCATATCTAGTTTTGGGGAACGGGCGCACCCTGGTTTGGGGGGTGTATGGGGTGGGATTGAGTTTGAAAGGGAAATGTTATGCAAGTTTTACACAGGAATGTACACTGTATTGCTATATTGGTTTACAATGTTGGACACTAACCTATGGAATGATTCTTCATATGCAGTGGGGGATGGGTTGGACTCTTTTCCTTAGGGGTCGGAGTGCACTCCTTCTGTAGGCTGATCCAAATTGTTTAGACTTCCCATGGCCCCCATAACGCTAATTTCATGGAACGTTGGGGGGATGAACTCCCGAATAAAATGTTCGTTAGTGTTAAAATTTCTTAAACTGCACCGCCCAGATATTTGTATACTACAGGAGACCCACCTCACTGGAGGCCAGGTCCTTAGTCTTAAAAAAACGTGGGTGGGTCACTACTAGGGATGAGCCGAACACCCCCCGGTTCGGTTCGCACCAGAACCTGCGAACGTACCGAAAGTTCGCACGAACGTTAGAACCCCATTGACGTCTATGGGACTCGAACTTTCGAAATCAAAAGTGCTCATTTTAAAGGCTAATTTGGTATTGTCCTAAAAAGGGTTTGGGGACCCGGGTCCTACCGCAGGGGACATGTATCAATGCAAAAAAAACTTTTAAAAATGGCCGTTTTTTCAGGAGCAGTGATTTTAATGATGCTTAAAGTAAAAAAAAGTGAAATATTCCTTTAAATATCATACCTGGGGGGTGTCTATAGTATGCCTGTAAAGTGGCGCGTGTTTCCCGTGTTTAGAACAGTCCCTGCACCAAATGTCATTTTTAAAGGAAAAAATCTAATTTAAAACTGCTTGCGGGTTTAATGTAACGTCGGGTCCTGGCAATATGGATGAAAATCAGTGAGACAAACGGCATGGGTACCACCCAGTCCATTACCAGCCCCTTTGGGTCTTGTATGGATATTAAGGGGAACCCCACACCCAAATTAAAATAAGGAAAGGTGTGGGGCTAGCAGGCCCTATATACTCTGTACAGCAGTATACAGGCGGTGCAAACAAGACAGGGACTGTAGGTTTGTTGTTAAGTAGAATCTGTTTGTCATTTTGAACTGGTACATTTTTAACGTGTTTAGCTCCAGCCAAAAAATCTTTTTTAAGCTTTTTGGAAAACATAGGGAAGTGTTATCACCCCTGTGACATTTGTTTTGCTGTCTTTCCTCCTCTTTAGAAGATTTCACCTCCCAATGACAAATGTTTTTTGAGAATTTGGGGTTTTTTGTGGAACAAGGATTGGAAAGCATCAGTGGAAAGGAGAAATGTTTTTCCCATATTAACTCTTACAGGAGAGAATTTCCCTTCCTAGGGGTAGATTTCATCTCACTTCCTGTTGTCTCCTTCCGTTTGCAAGTAGGAGTCGTTTGTAAGTTAGATGTTTGAAAGTAGAGGCTTGCCCTATATACTCAGCAGAAATTTGGGCCTTAGGTGTTGTTGTGGCCACAACAACGTAAGCCCTCACAGGGCCCTGCTGTGAAATATTAGATCAAGAATTGTAATTACATGCCCCTGTTGAACAGGGGCAGAAAAACTGGGCCTTTGGTGGTGGTGGTGGTGTTGGTGCTGGTGTAACAACTCTGTAAGTCCTCACTCGCTCTTGGTGGGTGCAGAAATGGGCCCTGCTGTGAAATATTAGATCAAGAATTGTAATTACATGCCCCTGTTGAACAGGGGCTGAAAAATTGGACCTTTGGTGGTGGTGCTGGTGCCACAACACTGCAACCCCTCACAGACACTCTAGTTGGAACGCAGGAACGAGCCCTGCAGCAAAGAATTGCATAAAAAATTGTAATTACATGCCCCTGTTAAACAGGGGCAGAAAAATTGGGCCTTAGGCACTGGTGCTGGTGCCACAACACTGCAACCCCTCACAGACACTCTAGTTGGAACGCAGGAACGAGCCCTGCTGCAAAGTATTGCATCAAAAATTGTAATTACACACCCCTGTTAAACAGGGCCAGAAAAATTGGGCCTTAGGCACTGGTGCTGGTGCCACAACACTGCAACCCCTCACAGACACTCTAGTTGGAAAGCAGGAACGAGCCCTGCTGCAAAGTATTGCATCAAAAATTGTATTTGCACGCCCCTGTTAAACAGGGGCAGAAAAATTGGGCCTTAGGCACTGGTGCTGGTGCCACAACACTGCAACCCCTCACAGACACTCTAGTTGGAATGCAGGAGCGAGCCCTGCTGCAAAGTATTGCATCAAAAATTGTAGTTACACGCCCCTGTTAAACAGGGGCTGAAAAATTGTGCCTTAGGCACTGGTGGTGGCGCCCAGAACCAAAAATGTTCTTACAAGCTATCAGCGTGATCATTGAGGAGGAAGAGGATAATTACTCAGGGATAGTCACTCAGCATCAGCATAGGCAGGCTTTAAAGGGATCTGAGATTTCAAAAAAAAATTATTCAGTTACATCAGCATCAGGTGCTTGGTAGCTGGTGGTGATCCAAGACTGATTCATTTTTATGAAGGTCAGTTGATCGACCGAGTCGGTGGACAGACGCACCCTGTGATCGGTTGAATGAATGAATGAATGAATGATTTGTAAAGCGCTGCAAATGCGAACTGAATCGCCTCAAGGCGCTGGATGTATTCTCTGATGTCAGCTTTCTCAGAAAAGGAAGGTCTTTAGTTTTTTCCTGAATGCCTGGTGGTTTTCTTCCATGCGGATGTTAGTTGGAAGAGCATTCCATAGTCGAGGTCCTTGGACTGCGAATCTTCGTTCTCCCTTTGCTTTGTAAAATTGTAATTACACACCCCTGTTAAACAGGGCCAGAAAAATTGGGCCTTAGGCACTGGTGCAGGTGCCACAACACTGCAACCCCTCAAAGACACTCTAGTTGGAAAGCAGGAACGAGCCCTGCTGCAAAGTATTGCATCAAAAATTGTAATTGCACGCCCCTGTTAAACAGGGGCAGAAAAATTGGGCCTTAGGTACTGGTGCTGGTGCCACAACACTGCAACCCCTCACAGACACTCTAGTTGGAATGCAAGAGCGAGCCCTGCTGCAAAGTATTGCATCAAAAATTGTAGTTACACGCCCCTGTTAAACAGGGGCTGAAAAATTGTGCCTTAGGCACTGGTGGTGGCGCCCAGAACCAAAAATGTTCTTACAAGCTATCAGCGTGATGATTGAGGAGGAAGAGGATAATTACTCAGGGATAGTCACTCAGCATCAGCATAGGCAGGCTTTGAAGGGATCTGAGATTTCAAAAAAAATTATTCAGTTACATCAGCATCAGGTGCTTGGTAGCTGGTGGTGATCCAAGACTGATTCATTTTTATGAAGGTCAGTTGATTGACCGAGTCGGTGGACAGACGCACCCTGTGATCGGTTGAATGAATGAATGAATGAATGATTTGTAAAGCGCTGCAAATGCGAACTGAATCGCCTCAAGGCGCTGGATGTATTCTCTGATGTCAGCTTTCTCAGAAAAGGAAGGTCTTTAGTTTTTTCCTGAATGCCTGGTGGTTTTCTTCCATGCGGATGTTAGTTGGAAGAGCATTCCATAGTCGAGGTCCTTGGACTGCGAATCTTCGTTCTCCCTTTGCTTTGTAGCGGTATTTGGGAACGGTAAGGAGGTTTTGGTTAGCCGATCGAAGACTGCGATTCGGTGTGTAGTGTTTTATTTTCTCGCGGAGATATGGTGGGGCGTTCCCTCGTACGCATTTGTGGGTGAGGCAGAGGGTCTTGAATGTGATCCGATTCTTTACGGTTAGCCAGTGAAGGCTCTTTAGGGAGGGTGAGATGGATTCCCAGGGTTTTTTTCCTGTTAACAGTCTTGCCGCCGTGTTTTGGATGAGTTGTAAGCGCGCAAGCTGATATTGGGGTAGTCCTACGTAGAGCGAATTTGCGTAGTCGAGTCGGGAATTGATGATTGTTCCCACAACTGCCGCTTTGTCCTCTTCTGGGATGAAGGGGATGAGTCTGCGTAGTTGACGGAGGAGATGGTGGGATCCGCTCACCACTGATCCTATTTGTGCGTCCATTGTCATTCCTGAGTCAAAAATGACTCCGAGACTCTTGGCTTTGGTGTTTGGGGAGATGGTCTGTCCAAGGATGGTGGGAGGTGTCCACGGAGTCTTTATTTTGGAATTTTTGTTGGCATGTAGGAGAAGAAGCTCTGTTTTTGATCCGTTAAGTTTGAGGGAGCTGGTGGTCATCCAGTCATCTATTAAGGTGAGACATTTCTGTAATTGCTGATGAAGGTCTTTTTGTCCGTTGATGCGAAGGTAGAGTTGGGTGTCGTCAGCGTATGAATGGAAGCAGAGGTCGGTTTTCCTGATGATATTGAGAAGTGGGCGCATGTATATGTTGAATAGTACTGGTGACAAGGGTGATCCTTGAGGGACTCCGCAGGAGATTGCCCGGGTTTCCGAGGTGAATGTTCCTAGTTTCACTGTCTGGGAGCGATTCTCTAGGAAGGATGTGAACCATTTTAGGGCAGAATCTGTAGCTCCTGCTACTTCAGCGAGGCGGACAAGTAAAGTATTGTGGTCCACTGTATCGAATGCTGCGCTGAGGTCTAACAGTACCAGGAGACTCTGTTCTCCGTTGTCTGCTGCTTCAAGGGCGTCGTCCCTTATTTTGAGAAGTGCCGTTTCTGTGCCATGGCCTGGGCGGAAGCCTGATTGCAGAGGGTCCAGGAGGAGGTGTGTGTCCAGGTGTGTCCACGCCTCCAGCAGCACTGAATGTGCGTTCCGAAAGAACGCTGGATGCAGGACATGCCAGTAGCTCAATTGCATACTGCGCAAGCTCTGGCCAGTGATCCATCCTCAAGACCCAGTAACCCAGAGGATTTTCGGTAGGAAAGGTGTCCAAGTCTGATCTTGCCCCTAGGTATTCCTGCACCATGTAAAACAGACACTGGCGATGGTTGCTGGAACCGATCATACCTTGGGGCTGCGGACCAAAAAATTGTCTGAACGCATCGGTCAGACGGCCACCTTCTCCACCGCTCCTTCTTTGACTGACCGAAGCCTCAGCAACACGTTGTCCAGAAACAGGAGTTTGTAACCTCCCAGTCTCTGGGAACGCGTTGCACAGACCTTTCTGCAAGACCTCCCGAAGATGTTTCATCCTCTGCTCCCTCTGCGATGGCAAGATAAGGTCCGCAACCTTACCCTTGTAACGTGGATCAAGGAGGGTTGCCAGCCAGTATTGGTCCTTCTCCTTGATACCACGAATACGAGGATCCTTATGCAGGCTTTGCAGGATCAGGGAGGCCATGCAGCGTAGGTTTGCTGAGGCATTCGGTCTGGAGTCTTCTGGGTCACTAAGGACGACATGGTCCGCAGCCACCTCCTCCCAGCCACGTTCAAGTCCATGTGTTTCTTGGGACTGATCCCTTAAAGACTGCTGCTGATGCTGAGTGCCAGGCTCCACCTCCATACTGACACAATCTTCCTCCTCCTCCTCCTCCTCCTCCTCCTCGTCCTCTTCCTGTGTGATCGGCGGGCATGCAGGAACACTGTCTGGATAAAGGGGGCCTTGAGAGCTAAGGAAGTCCTCCTCTTCCTGCCTCTGTTCTGCCTCAAGTGCCCTGTCCATTATTCCACGCAGCGTGTGCTCCAACAGGTGAACAAGGGGGACAGTGTCACTGATGCATGCACTGTCACTGCTCACCATCCTCGTGGCCTCCTCAAATTGTGACAGGACAGTGCATGCATCCCTGATCATGGCCCACTGGCGTGGGGAAAAAAAACAAGCTCCCCTGACCCTGTCCTGGTGCCATAGTCGCACAGGTACTCATTGATGGCCCTCTGCTGCGTGTGCAGCTGCTGCAGCATGGCCAACGTTGAGTTCCACCTGGTGGGCATGTCACAGATTAGGCGGTTCTTGGGCAGGTTAAACTCCTTTTGGAGGTCCGTCAGCCGAGCACTGGCATTATATGACCGGCGGAAATGCACACAGACTTTCCTGGCCTGCCTCAGGACATCCTGTAAGCCCGGGTACCTGCCCAAGAACCGCTGCACCACTAAGTTAAGGACGTGAGCCAAACAGGGCACATGGGTCATTTGTCCCTGTCAGAGGGCAGAGAGGAGGTTGGTGCCATTGTCGCAAACCACCATTCCTGCCTTAAGTTGGCGTGGTGTCAACCACCTCTGAACCTGCCCCTGCAGAGCTGACAGAACCTCTGCCCCAGTGTGGCTCCTGTCCCCCAAGCACACCAGCTCAAGCACCGCATGGCATCTTTTGGCCTGCGTACTTGCGTAGCCCCTTGAACGGCTACGGAGCACCGCTGGTTCCGAGGACAAAGCACAGGAAGAGGCCATGGAGGAAGAAGAAGAGGAGGGGGTGGAGGAGAGAGGTGTGTCACAATCATTAGCATTTTGGAGGCGTGGTGGTGGAACAACCTCCAACACTACTGCACCTTGTCCTGCATCCTTCCCAGCTGCCAACAGAGTCACCCAATGCGCCTTGAAACTTAGGTAACGTCCCTGTCCATGCCTGCTGGACCATGAGTCAGCAGTAATATGCACCTTACTGCTGAGGCATGGACATTGCCTTCCACATGCCGGTAGAGAGCTGGAATCGCCTTCCATGAGAAAAAGTGGCGTTTGGGTACCTGCCACTGAGGAACCGCACATTCCACAAACTCACGGAAGGGGGCAGAGTCTACCAACTGAAAAGGCAGCAGTTGAAGTGCTAGCAATTTTGCCAAGCTAGCATTCAACCGCTGGGCATGTGGATGGCTGGGAGCAAACTTCTTTCGGCGGTGCAGCAGCTGGGGCAGGGAAATTTGCCTGGTACAATCTGACGTCGGTGTACCAAAAGCAGATTGCCCACAAGTACTTGGCTGTGACACACCTAATTCTACACCTTCATTCCTCTCAGTGCAGGTCTCAGAGAGGACTGAAGGTATAGTGGGGTTGGAAATCTCAGCTGATGAGGAGCAAGGAGAGGTCCTCTTTGTTCTTTGGTGTGGGTCTTTTAGATACGCTTGCCAACGAACTGCATGGTAGGTCAACATATATCTGGTCAAGCATGTGGTACCCAAGCAGGAGATGTTTTGGCCACGCGAGGTACGCTTGAGACATATGTTGCAAATAGCAGCAGTGCGATCTGATGCACTCGTCTCAAAAAAGGCCCACACCAAAGAACTTTTTGAATAACACGCAGAGACTGCAGCGCCCTGCACATGTGGAGCTTTGGGGTGTGATGCAGTCAATGTGCTGCCCTTAGGCTGGCCCGTGGAGGGCATCCTGCCTCGTTGGTGATGTGCCGCCTCCTCCTCCTCCTCTCTCCTATCAGGCACCCACATTGAGTCAGTGACCTCATCATCCCCTCCCTCCTCATCACTGGAGCAAACCTGGCAGTATGCTGCAGCAGGGGGAGCATGACTGCCAGATTGCTGTCCTTCTTGGGCACCCCCTCTGTCCGTGCTCATGTTACTGCCTTCATCGAGCTCAGTATCATCATCAGAGCCTTCCAAACGCTGGGCATCCTCCTGGAGCATGTACCCAACACTGTGGTCAAACAGTTCGAGGGACTCCTCAGGAGGACATGGTGGGGCTAGGGAAGGAGTCACTGATGACATTGAGCCGAGGGAAGAGGCCACTGCTTTGCCAGACAAAGTACCCTGGGCATGGGTGAGAGAGGATGAGGAGGATGAGGACGGCTTGGTCATCCACTCGACCAAGTCTTCCGCATGTTGCGGCTCAACACGGCCAGCTGCCGAAAAAAAGGCCAAGTGTGTCCCACGGCCACGTGCTGATGAGGATGCACCGTCTCCACGACCAGCACTAGACACAGAGCCTGCTTGCCCTCTCTTATTGGCTTGTGACTGTCTGCCTCTCCTTCTTAGCCTTCCAGACATACTAATGGCCTGTATATGTACTGATACTGCAGCTAGCAAAATCAACTGCCTGCCTGTAGTATGAGAACACCACCAACCTTCTACAGGTAGCTTTAGCTAAACACTGTGCAGAGCTTGCAAAAAACTAACTTGTAGCTTTTTTAGCTGCCTGCGGTAGTGATAGGATCAGGAAAACACCACCAACCTTCTACAGGTAGCTTTAGGTGAACACTGTGCAGAGCTCGCAAAAAAATAACTTGTAGGTTTAGCTGAACACTGTGAGGTGGACGCACCACACTAACTTGTAGTTTTAGCTGAACACTGTGAGCAGGACGCACAGCACTAACTTGTAGTTTTAGCTGAACACTGTGAGCAGGACGCACTGCACTAACTTGTAGCTTTAGATGAACACTGTGCAGAGGTCTCACTACACCAACTTGTAGGTTTAGCTGAACACTGTGAGCAGGACGCACAGCACTAACTTGTATTTTTAGCTGAACACTGTGAGCAGGACGCACAGCACTAACTTGAAGTTTTAGCTGAACACTGTGAGCAGGATGCACTACACTAACTTGTAGCTTTAGATGAATACTGTGCAGAGGTCTCACTACACCAACTTGTAGGTTTAGCTGAACACTGTGAGCAGGACGCACTGCACTAACTTGTAGGTTTAGCTGAACACTGTGAGGTGGACACACCACACTAACTTGTAGTTTTAGCTGAATACTGTGAGCAGGACGCACCCCACTAACTTGTAGGTTTAGCTGAACACTGTGAGCAGGACGCACTGCACTAACTGTAAATAGTCTAGCTGCCTGACTGGGGTACTAATAGGATCAAAATAACACCAGCAATTTTATTCAGGTAGCTGTAAATACTGTAACAAGACAAGCCTGCCTGTCAGTAAGAAGATAACAGGAACGGATCTAGCTGAACACTGTGAGCAAGGACGCACTGCCCTAACTTGTAGCTTTAGATGAACACTGTGCAGAGGTCTCACTACACCAACTTGTAGGTTTAGCTGAACACTGTGAGCAGGACGCACTGCACTAACTGTAAATAGTCTAGTTGCCTGACTGTGGTACTAATAGGATCAAAAGAACACCAGCAATTTTATTCAGGTAGCTGTAAATACTGTAACAAGACAAGCCTGCCTGTCAGTAAGAAGATAACAGGAAGGGATCTAGCTAAACACTGTGAGCAGGACGCACTGCACTAACTTGTAGCTTTAGATGAACACTGTGCAGAGGTCTCACTACACCAAATTGTAGGTTTAGCTGAACACTGTGAGCAGGACGCACCCCACTAACTTGTAGGTTTAGCTGAACACTGTGAGCAGGATGCACCTCACTAACTTGTAGGTTTAGCTGAACACTGTGAGCAGGACGCACCCCACTAACTTGTAGTTTTAGCTGAACACTGTGAGCAGGACACACCGCACTAACTTGTAGGTTTAGCTGAACACTGTGAGGTGGACGCACCACACTAACTTGTAGGTTTAGCTGAACACTGTGAGCAGGACGCACCCCACTAACTTGTAGTTTTAGCTGAACACTGTCAGCAGGATGCACTGCACTAACTGTAAATAGTCTAGCTGCCTGACTGTGGTACTAATAGGATCAAAAGAACACCAGTAATTTTCTTCAGGTAGCTGTATATACTGTAACAAGACAAGCCTGCCTGTCAGTAGGAAGATAACAGGAACGGATCTAGCTGAACACTGTGAGCAGGACGCACTGCACTAACTGTAAATAGTCTAGCTGCCTGACTGTGGTACGAATAGGATCAAAAGAACACCAGCAATTTTCTTCAGGTAGCTGTAAATACTGTAACAAGACAAGCCTGCCTGTCAGTAGGAAGATAACAGGAACGGATCTAGCTAAACTGAATACAGTGTATATATATATATATATATATATATATATATATATATGCAACACCTGGTATGCATATATATACACAATACACTGTAAGTGCAGCTAAACTGACTGACTGTTCTGCCTAATCTATCTAACACAAATCAAATGTCACTGTCTGTCTCTCTCTCTCAATGAACGCCGGAACACACACTACACAGGGCCGCCGTGCAGGCGGCCTTATATAGTGTGGGGCGTGTACTAAATCCCCTAAGCCATAAATGGCCAAAGCCTCCTCGCAATTCGGCGAACGATCGAACAGACGATGTTCGAGTCGAACATGGGTTCGACTCGAACACGAAGCTCATCCCTAGTCACTACTATCATGCCACCTTTTCCTCATATGCCAGGGGGGTAAGTGTACTTGTACACAAGGCCCTATCCTTTACACTGCCGGACCTGCGTTTGGACCCCAAGGGTAGATTTGTAGTACTGCATGCGGTTGTTGCAAATGTGCCCATGCTGATAGTGGGACTTTATATACCCCCACCGGCGTCACTACTGGTACTTCACAAAATTACTAAATTTATAGCGGGCTATTCCACTGATAATTTGATCTTGGCGGGGGACTTCAGTATGCCTCCCTGTCCAAATATGGATAGGCTGACACTGGACACAGCTGTGGAGATCCCCTTATCTAGATTGGCTACCACGTTCAGTCTCACAGACATTTGGCGCTGGAAGAATCCCCAGCTAAGATCCTTTACCTGCCAATCAGCTTCCTATAAAGCCATGTCTCGTATTGATTTGGTGCTCGCCACTAATATCATTCTTACTATGGTTCAGGAGATCTCTCATTTACCTAGGGGTATATCTGATCACTCCCCTGTCTTTGGCATCTGTCCCGGTTCTGGGTATCTGATGATCATATAGCACCAGGCGCGGAAGTGGCTATGCAGGAATTCTGGACTGACAACCCGCCCGCTACGGCACCCGCATCTAGTTGGGAGACATTTAAGTACCACGCTAGAGAGCATTACCAGACTGCCATAAGTCACGCCCAACGTCAGACTGGGGCAGCACTGCTCCAGGCTGAATGGAGGGTTACCGACTTAGAAGCTCAATACTCTGCTAGTAGAGACGAGGTTCACAGAGTAGATCTGCAGTGCGCTGTACGTGAAGTGACGCTCCTTCGGGTAGTGGCCACAAAAAAGCTGCTGTTACATCAATTGCAGCATATATTCCAGCAGGGTGAGCGGACTGGAAGACTCCTAACATGGCTGTCCAGAGAGCAATCAGTGACAACCACAGTGGCCAACATTAAAGACGCCTCGGGACAGTTGCTGTCAGACCCCGGAAACATAAATACCTGCTTTGCCTCATACTATGAGGACTTATACACGTCCAGAGTGCGATACTCTGCAGATGAACTCCAAGCATACATGGAGGCCATTATGTTGCCCTCCTTATCGGAGGCGGCCTGTAAAGGACTTGACGCTCCGCTAACCCTTAAAGAGCTCCAAAACGCCATTGGCTCCCTTTAATCGGGAAAGACCCCGGGGGATGATGGTAGAATTTTACAAGACACATGCTGAAAGCCTGGCCGTGAGGCTCCTTGGGGTCCTATCTGCTTCCTTTGACTCTGCCTCTCTGCCCCCCTCCATGTCCACAGCTGTATTGTGGTGGTTCCTAAACCTGGAAAGGATCCTGAACTTTGCTCCTCGTATAGGCCCATCTCACTCCTTAACGTAGATGTAAAGATCCTTGCAAAGGTTCTCGCAACCAGGCTCAATACAGTTATCCTATCACTAGGGATGAGCTTCGAGTTCGAGTCGAACTCATGTTCAACTCGAACATTGGCTGTTCGCAAGTTCGCCTAACAGCGAACAATTTGGGGTGTTCGCGGCAAATTTGAATGCCGCGGAACACCCTTTAAAAGTCTATGGGAGAAATCAAAAGTGCTAATTTTAAAGGCTTATATGCAAGTTATTGTCATAAAAAGTGTTTGGGGTCCTGGGTCCTGCCCCAGGGGACATGGATCAATGCAAAAAAAAGATTTAAAAACGGCCGTTTTTTTAGGAGCAGTGGTTTTAATAATGCTTAAAGTCAAACAATAAAAGTGTAATATCCCTTAAAATTTGGTAGCTGGGGGGTGTCTATAGTGCCTGTAAAGGGGCGCATGTTTCCTGTGTTTAGAACAGTCTGACAGCAAAATGACATTTCAAAGGAAAAAACCCATTTAAAACTACTCGCGACTATTGCATTGCCGGTCTGACAATACACATAGAAGTTCATTGATAAAAACAGCATGGGAATTCCCCACAGGGGAACCCCGAAACAAAATTTTAAAAAAAAATGACGTGGGGGTCCCCCTAAATTCCATACCAGGCCCTTCAGGTCTGGTATGGATATTAAGGGGAACCCCGGCCAAAATTTTTTAAAAAATGACGTGGGGTCCCCCTAAATTCCATACCAGACCCTTATCCGAGCACGCAACCTGGCAGGCCGCAGAAAAAGAGGGAGGGACGAGAGTGCGGCCCCCCCTCCTGAACCGTACCAGGCCACATGCCCTCAACATTGGGAGGGTGCTTTGGGGTAGCCCCCCAAAACACCTTGTCCCTATGTTGATGAGGACAAGGGCGGTTGTGGGGGTCTGCGGGCGGGGGGCTTATCGGCTTATCGGAATCTGGAAGCCCCCTTTAAAAGGGGACCCCCAGATCCCGCCCCCCCCTGTGTGAAATGGTAAGGGGGTACTTAAACTGTCAAAAATGTTAAAAATGACAAGAGACAGTTTTTGACAATTCCTTTATTTAAATGCTTCTTCTTTCTTCTATCTTCCTTCATCTTCTTCTTCTTCTGGTTCTTCTGGTTCTTCCACCGGCATTCTCGTCCAGCATCTCCTCCGCGGCATCTTCTATCTTCTTCATCTCGGGCTGCTCCGCACCCATGGCATGGGGGGAGGCTCCCGCTCTTCTCTTCATCTTCTTCATCTTATTCTTCATCTTCTTCTCTTCTTCTTTTCTTCTCTTGTTCTCTTCTTCATTTTCTTCTCCGGGCCGCTCCGCATCCATGCTGGCTTGGAGGGAGGCTCCCGCTGTGTGACGGCGTCTCCTCGTCTGACGGTTCTTAAATAACGTGGGCGGGGCCACCCGGTGACCCCGCCCCCCTCTGACGCACGGGACATGACGGGACTTCCCTGTGGCATTCCCCGTGACATCACAGGGAAGTCCCGTCAAGTCACCATGCGTCAGAGGGGGGCGGGGTCACCGGGTGGCCCCCCCCCCGTTATTTAAGAACCGTCAGACGAGGAGACGCCGTCACACAGCGGGAGCCTCCCTCCATGCCAGCATGGATGCGAAGCAGCCCGGAGAAGAAAATGAAGAAGAGAAGAAAAGAAGAAGAGAAGAAGGAGAAGAAGATGAAGAGAAGAGCGGGAGCCTCCCCCCATGCCATGGGTGCAGAGCGGCCCGAGGAGAAGAAGATAGAAGACGCCGCGGAGGAGATGCTGGACGAGAACGCCGGAGGAAGAACCAGAAGAACCAGAAGAACCAGAAGAAGAAGATGAAGGAAGATAGAAGAAAGAAGAAGCATTTAAATAAAGGAATTGTCAAAAACTGTCTCTTGTCATTTTTAACAATTTTGACAGTTTTTTAGTGAAATGGTAGGGGTAAGTACCCCCTTACCATTTCACACAGGGGGAGGGCCGGGATCTGGGGGTCCCCTTGTTAAAGGGGGCTTCCAGATTCCGATAAGACCCCCGCCCGCAGACCCCCACAACCACCGGCTAGGGTTGTGGGGATGAGGTCCTTGTCCTCATCAACATGGGGACAAGGTGTTTTCGGGGGCTACCCCAAAGCACCCTCCCAATGTTGAGGGCATGTGGCCTGGTACAGTTCAGGAGGGGGGCGCTCTCTTGTCCCCCCCTCTTTTCCTGCGGCCTGCCAGGTTGCGTGCTCGGATAAGGGTCTGGTATGGATTTTTGGGGGTACCCCACGCCATTTTTGTTTTTTGGCGCGGGGTTCCCCTTAAAATCCATACCAGACCTAAAGGGTCCGGTATGGAATTTAGGGGGACCCCCACGTCATTTTTTTTAAAGATTTTGGCCGGGGTTCCCCTTAATATCCATACCAGACCTGAAGGGCCTGGTATGGAATTTAGGGGGACCCACGTAATTTTTTTTTTAATTTTGGTTCGCGGTTCCCCTGTGGGGAATTCCCATGCCGTTTTTATCAATGAACTTCTATGTGTATTGTCGGAGCGGCAATGCAATAGCCGCGAGTAGTTTTAAATGGGTTTTTTCCTTCAAAATGTCATTTTGCTGTGAAAAAATACCCAAAAACACTGCGCTTACTCGGTAAATAGCAGCTCACACAACAAACAAGGAAATTTGTAAATAATGCAGGTATATATAGTGTAGCGCTAGTTTAGATTACAAAAACTATTGAATTGCAAAAGACAAATGTATCAAACAATTGTTCATAACACCATGTGTTCCAAATGGTACTGAAAAAGATTCCAATAGGTATCTATTGCATAGAAAATCTGAAGACCAATAAAAAATCCCAAACAGATAGTAGTGTTTATAGACCACGTAGATAGCAGATTGAGAGAAGTAATACAAAATGATTGGATCCCCCGTATGGAAGCAATGCAGGCTTACCGGAACCTGTTGGACTCATAGAAACGTATGTCTCCTGAGTCAGTAATGCTTGTATTGCCACCGGGCAATGAAGTGGGGTCCCCCAATAAAACGATGTGGAATCCAGATGCTGTTCTAGGACTCTCGGCAAAATTCTTCCATGTATAACCCGATCTCGTGGTGGCCCATAAAAGGTAAAAAAAGGGGCCACATAGTATAATAACGTTTTTTAAAATAAAATTTATTTGAGGTAAAACACTTACATTCTCCGTATTAAAAAAGCGCTTAAAGTAGAATGGTGGCAGGCAGTGGAGTCTCCCGACGCATTTCGTCTACTCAGACTTCATCTGGGGTACCCTACCACTGCTGCCATACTCTCTTATATAGGTACTAAGACCCCCCCTGATGAGAATCCGGCATGTGCCAATTGTTTACAAGCACTTCCGGGTATCGCCAAAATGGTGGCCCCCTGTGCGTTCCAGGCCTCTTCCTGATATCCACTATGCGTTCCAGCATTCCCTTATAGATGTTATGTATAAAAAATAAATATACCCATCTACCAAATATTATGAATAATGAGTGTCTAAATAGGTGTGTGTAGTTAAAAAGCGTGAAGAAATAATATGGACTAGAGAGGAATCATCCGGATGTCTCACAGGAAATGTGTAGAACAGGATGGTCGCTCTTCATGACGCAAATAGCGTCATCTTCCGCCCGAGTGGAACGCAAGCTAGGCGGCCGTCCGCCGCATGCGTGCCACGCCTCAATGCGGCAGTAGACATGACGCGATGTCGTCACTAGTGGTCCGGCATGACAACACGCCCACCGTTAAGGAAGTGACGCGCTATTGTCTAGCAAGTACTGTGTACTATGTAAATACAGCTATATATATAAGAAATAGCCTAATGTTTGTTCGGTGTATATTTTGAAAACAAAAACAGTGTAAAATCCCTTATTATAGGGCTAGTTGTGATGTGATTGTAGAAACAAAAAATTATAAAGGTAAAGGTACAGCAAATGTGCTGTGTATAATAACAAATAGTGATCTATCCGCATGTTAATTGCAGATACATATGTTGCACTAAAGCAATAATTCTAAGTGTATATATTTATAGATTTTCCACCCACACACACTTAGTGTAGCTGTCTGTTCTATGTGCACTATTATTGTGGGCTAAAAAAAAAAAAAAAACGTAACTAAAAAGTTAATATGAATATAATTTCTGCCAAAAATCTCCTAAGCTTCAAAGTCCTGGAGGATATACGAAAAATCTTCTGTGATACAAGGTCACAGAAGATATAGGTCCAAGACGGATTCTCAATAGGTGATCGATATTATACTAAAATGCATACACCATATAAAAAATGACAAAATAAAAATGAAAAATAAAAATCAGATAATGACATGTACAAAAATACACATAAAAATAAAAATTCATATGTGTAGTGCCTAATTGTCTAAATGGATAAATCTAATCCCACCAACTTGTATGACCCCAAAATTCATTAATGAAGGTAATAATGCAATAGGCAATGCCTTTTTGCCTATATGAATAGATCTACTCCCACCAATTCTAAGATTCATTAATGAAGGCATTGATATCCAGATCTACATTCATACCCCATGGGTGGAGGGACCGTAATTCGTGAATCCAGAACATTTCTAAATGAGAAACACCTCTGGTCAAGGCCCCACCTCTCCATGGGGGAGTGTACTTATCAATTATCATAAATAGTGAGCCAGCAGGGTCGCTATTATGAAATTCTTTTTTTTTTTTTTTTTTTTATATATATATTTTTATTACATTTTTTGAGACAAACAGCAAACAATACAATAACACATGGCTGCTACAGTACATCAAGTCTGCGCCAGATTGATTAGAACATTTGATAGAACATATGACAACGTGAGTTGCTAGGTTAAATTAACAGTAGTCAAGGTATATATATGGTTCTCCTCAGAGGGAATTAGTCAGCTAGATACCATAACAAATTACGCCTGAGATTTCAGATATCTAAGCCTAGAAACATAGTATTTTGATCAATACATTAACCTGAGGACTGTTGTGAATCTGTGTTCAATGTGAAATATTCAGAACCTCCATCCATTTGCACCAGACCCTGTCAAATTTCAAAGGACAACCTCTGTTAGCGTATGTGTCTTTGTATAGTGGGAGGCTGTCATTGACCAAACGTTTCCACTGTGTAATTGAGGGGGGGTTAGGTTTTTTCCACTGTATTGCGATGCACTTCCTGGCATAGAAAAGTAATAAACTGGTCAACGTGCGTTTGGCTATGGTTGGAACAATATTTTCTAATTAACCTAGTATGCATATCTCCATCAGCGGTGATAAATCAGTTGAAGCCACCTTATTAGTTAAGTCGAGTACCTCTCCCCAATATTGCTGTATTTTTGGGCAGCGCCAGAAGATGTGTGCAAAGTCTCCTGGGGTTAGACCACATCTCCAGCATTCCGAAGAATGCTGAGAGTTCATCAAATGTAGTCTATGTGGGGTAAAGTAAGCCCTATGAACAATTTTAAATTGTACTACTCTGTCTCTTATGGAAATAAGTGACCTGAAGGGGAAATCCCAGACGTCATCCCAGTAATCATTATCCAACGCAGGAATGTCGCGTTGCCAACGGGACCAGAGCCCTTCCAGAGGTGGTAGGGACACAAACACCAGGTGCGCGTACAGAGATGATGTTGGCTTCTCAGCGCAGCCGGATCTGAGCGTCTTCTCCAGCTCGGATTGGGTCAGGATGCAGGATGCGTGGGGAAATTGAGCCGCAAATGCGTGTGCTAGCTGAAAATAACGAAACTGGTAATGTATCGGGAGATTGTACATTGAAGATAACTGGGCAAAAGAAAGCAATGAGGTCTGTGACACCACTTGTGAAATTAATTTAATACCATATTTAGTCCATGCCTGGGGGTCTGTGAGCTTAAAGATATGTGGTAAGTTGGGGTTTGACCATAGTGGGGTATTGGGGGAAAGCTCTGAGCGGTTATATTTACCTATACTAAGACCTATTCGCCATGCTCGCAGAGTAGTATGCATGGAGGGGGTAAGTGGGTGCAGGGCGCGTGGACCTCTGTGAATTAGAAACTGAAGGGTCTCCCAGGAACCCACCACCGTAGCCTCCAGAGCCGAGGCCGCATTAGTTTTGTCAGGGACCAACCACCAGACCACTGTCACTAACTGAGAGGCCAGGAAATATTTGTAGCAGTCTGGAAAAGCCATGCCTCCCTGTGATGTGGGCCTCATCAAGGTAGACATTTTATATCTGGGTGGGGTGGGGCCCCACAAGAAGTCTGAAAATTTTTGGTTAAGTTTGGTAAAGAATGATTTGGGGATCCATTGTGGGGAGTGGCGAAAGAGGTAAGTAAATTTGGGGATGATTTTCATTTTGAGGAGATTAACTCTACCCCAAACCGATAAAGGTAGATTGCTCCATACTTTGAGTTTAAGTTTCATATCTCCCACCACTGGGTCAAGATTTAGTTTAATGAAATCCTGGGCATGGGCAGAGATCTGGACCCCAAGATACTTAAAGGTGTCTACCCATCTCAACGGGCTATCAGGGGGAGAGGTGTTTTTTGCTTCCTGATCTATGGGGAACAGGGTGGATTTTGACCAATTGACCCGAAGACCCGTTACCTCAGAGAATGTGTCTAGGACCGATAATGCGCCCTGGAGCGACGGGCCAGCGTCTGCGAGAAAAAGGACCATATCATCAGCGTACAGGGCTACCCTCTCCTCCAGCAAGCCAATACGCAACCCCTTTATGTGGGGTGATGTACGTAGGGCTTCAGCAACTGGTTCAATGGCTATGACAAACAAGGCCGGAGAGAGGGGGCAGCCCTGCCTAGTTCCCCTAAACAATTTGAAGGGAGATGATAATTTGGAGCCGAGTCGAATCGAGGAGGTGGGGCATTTGTAGATCACCTGTAGCCATGCAATTAATTTTAATGGGAAGCCCATTCTTCGGAGGGTCTCCCACAGAAAGGGCCATTCCACTGTGTCAAAGACTTTTTCTATGTCCAATAGCGCTATGGCCCTGGTCCCTGAATTTTTATGCTGGGTATGGATGTTTGTGAAAAGTCTCCTGATATTTACGTCAGTGGACCTCTTGGGCATAAAACCTGTTTGGTCGGAATCAATTACTGATGGCAACAATGGATAGAGACGGGAGGCTAGCAGTTTGGTTACGCTTTTAAGATCGTTGTTTAACAATGCATTCGGTCTGTAAGATGCGCATAGTTCCGGGTCTTTGGGGGGCTTGTGGTAAGGTATGCCTGGTGCATTGATGGAGGTAGGTCTCCCTTAGATAGGCAAGTAGTATACAGCTGGGCCAGAATGGGTGCCAGTAGATCACAGTGAGTTTGATAGAATTCTATGGGAAGTCCGTCTGGCCCTGGTGCCTTACCGGTGGGGAAAGAGCGGATAACGTTTAGAACTTCTAATGTCGTAAAAGGCTGGATCAGTGACTGTCTCTCTGCATCCGAGAGCCAACCTAGTGCCAGCGGATCTAAGAGATCTCGTAGTGACTCTGGTTGGAAATCGGAGGGAAGAGAGGAGGCATAGAGCCTTCCGTAGAAGGCACTGAACATCTCTAATATGTCAGATTGGGACGTCACCGTCTCTCCATCTGAGGAGCGCAGGCTAGAGACTACTGTGAGTGGATGGTCATGTTGAGCCAGCATAGCCAAAAAACGATCGTTTTTGTCACCCTGCTCAAAGAACCGTTGTCTACCTGTATGTATGTCTAGTCTAGTGACCTCCGACATATGTATGTTCAATGCACTCTGAGCTGCATTTAGCGAGTCAAAATGAGAAGGCGAGGGGTCTGCACTAAACACCGCAGCCTGATCATCAACTGACTGTTGAAGTAACTGAGTTTGTTGGCCTTGTTGTTTTTTGACACTAGCAATGGTGGAAATGTATAGGCCTCTGGCATAGGCTTTGAATGAGTCCCAAACTATTTGCGGAGATGAAGAGTCCTTGTTATGGTCCCAAAAATCAACCAACCCGGGCGGAATAATATCTGCCACCTCGGGGTGGGAGATCCACCGTGCCCCCAGCCTCCACAAAGCCGCATCACGGGATGCAGACGAGCGGAATTCCACAACCAGAGGGCTGTGATCGGATAATCCACTAGGGAAATATGAGGCCTCCACCACGTCCGCCAAAAGCGACGGGTTGGAGAAGGCCAAGTCAATTCTTGAGGCAGTCTTGTGGGAAGCCGAGAAGCACGAATAGGCCCTAAGGGCAGGATGTCTCCATCTCCAAATCTCCTCCAGTCCCATTGCCCGTGCCCAGCAAAGTAAGTCAGGGTTATGCGTCTTAGGGGGGACAGGTCTATCCATGTCTGGGGAGATGATAGCATTAAAATCCCCCATTACCAAGAGTTTCCCGGGACAGAAGGGGGCTGCCCTTTCCAGGGCTGTGTAGAGAAGGTCCGGAGAGAAGGGTGGAGGGACATACAGATTCACAACAATATATCTCTGGGACCAATGTCTAAACACCAAAATTGCATATTTACCCTGGGGTTCTGTGCATACCTCTTCAATTGTACATGGAAATTTTTTAGCAATTAGAATTGAGACCCCCCTGGAATATGAGGAGTATGTTGCATGAACTGACCTCTGTATCCAGGGTTTTTTAAGAGTCAGGACCTTGCTGTCCGTGAAATGAGTTTCTTGTAGAAGTATAATGTGAGGGGAGTGGAGTTTAAGGTATTTGGTTAGTAGCGCACGTTTAAATTTGGAATTCAGGCCTCTGACGTTCCATGAAAGGACAGTGAACGTATCAGTTAGGGAGGTAGCCATCTGAAGTGAGGAAACCAAGGCAAAGCAGGATGACTGGGAGGGCTAATGGGGGAGCAACTCACGGACAGCAAGGACCCCAGGTCAAACCACCATGGGGCAGTAACAATTGACCACTGTAGCAACCTTCTATAACCTAAAATTAAGCAAACCAAACTAAAATATAAAATGCCCAAGCACAGGGTGCTTATCCTACTAATTCCCATCTCCTCTCCCGGAAAGGGAAAATATAACTCAGGGAGGAGAATTGGGAATAGTTTTACCCAAAAAACTAATAAACCATTAACTGTAGATGTACCCCTAAGTAGGGTTATCACGCTGCGATACTCTTACTGCAGACCAGTCCGTGATTCCTTGATCCGTCTATAATTGAAAACAAAGTCCCAAAAGCAACAAAAAGGAAAAGAAAAAGGAAAAAAATGGGAACTTATTTCACCCTCCTTAAAAAAAAGATGGGGTAATAGATCTCCTTCGATTAGGAGCTGATGAAGGAGGTATGTGGGAGGGGCACGTGAACATGGGTGTGGGTGGTGATCTCTGGATCAAAGAGGGGGGGGGGATCCTAAGAAAATCAGGGCGCCTGTGGGTTGATCTCCGTTCAGTGATCCAAAGGACAAGATCAAAAGCAATGAAAAGGAAAATGGAAAACAAAAAAGTCTGTATGGGTGTCGCTGGAGCTCCTCCGACAGGAGGCGCTAGCATTAGGTTCAATATCACGGTGTGTCACATATAAATTTAGGATATGGTCGGGTTGTAGTAATGCAGGAGAGGGTGGGAGCTGAAAATAAATTATGCTGGGAATCAAGAGGGGACGAATATGGGGGTCTTTATATGGAGGTAGGATATGTAGCTGGGTCTCACAAGTCATAAAGCCGTAGATGTTCCAGTTGCTGATATGACCCTAGTGGGTATCCAACCATGCCGCAGCGGCTTCAGGGGTATCAAAGAAGCGGGTGGAGTCACCATCGGTGATCCTCAATCTGCTGGGGTATAGAAGGCCAAAGCGTATCACCTTCTCACGAAGTCGGCGTCTGACATCTGTGAAGGATCTGCGGCGCTGCTGTACCTCTTGTGAGAAATCAGGAAAGAAGGACAGTCTAGTGTTCTCAAACTTGATTTCCGGCATGGCACGGGCCGCCGCCAGGATACGGTCCCGGTCCCGGTAGTTTAACAGGCGCAGGAGGAAGGGGCGCGGGGGAGCCCCGGGTCTCGGAGGGAGCGGCGGGACTCTATGGGCTCTTTCGACCACGAAAGTGGGTGGCATGTTGCCCAGATTAAACAAGGTGGACAATAGCTGTTCAGTAAACTCCGCCGGTTTGGAGCCCTCAGCTCTCTCAGGTAAGCCAATTATACGAATGTTGTTGCGCCTAAGGCGATTTTCGGTATCAATGGCTCATTCTTGTAGCGCCTTTACCTGAAGTTGCAAGGCCCTCACCTCTCTGGAATCTGTCCGGATCGCAGCGGCCGCGGCGTCCGGGATCCCCTAGAAAAGAGCCGTCCCCCGGCCCTCAGCACCAGAAAGTCTCTCCCAGGGATCACCGTCATGGAGACAGGAGGATTGGCCACTTCTCGCTCACCGATCCCAGCGCCTCAGCCCGGATACGTCGGAGGCCTCACAGGCCTCAAGATGGCGGCTGTTGCTGTGTGGAGCCGGCCGCAGCCGAATATAGCTGGTCAGCGCAGCCCAGCTCCACAATTTTCCCCGGGTCTAGTGCGGGTGATGTCCCGTATTAAGTCAGGAGAGTTCTGGGGCCCAGAATGGTTTCTTTAGGTCAGGATGGCAGCGGATTCTGTCAGGATTGTTGGAGCTCCACGGGAACACGTCTGGTGCGCTCTACATCCGGACACGCCCCCTATTATGAAATTCTTTATAGTGTCTGGGGACACTGTGTTTTGAGTCCCTACTTTTGATGAGACTGATATGTTCACTCACTCTTATCGTGAAGGTTCTGGTTGTTCAGCCCACATATTGTTTGCCACACGGGCAAACAATTAAGTACACTATATATCTAGTATTGCATGTACAAAAGGGTTTGATAGTGTATCTCTTCCCTGTGACCGTTTGGGACTTTTTATTGGTCTTCAGATTTTCTATGTAATAGATACCTATTGGAATCTTTTTCAGTACCATTTGGAACACATGGTGTTATGAACAATTGTTTGATACATTTGTCTTTTGCAATTCAATAGTTTTTGTAATCTAAACTAGCGCTACACTATATATACCTGCACTATTTACAAATTTCCTTGTTTGTTGTGTGAGCTGCTATTTACTGAGTATGCGCAGTGTTTTGGGGTATTTTTTCACTGTTGATATATTGGAATATACACTGCTGCTGCTCCTCTCTTTGGGTTATAACATTTCCCTCTATGATGGATGTTTTTGATTATCGGGCCTCTCATAAGGTCAACACTGAATGAGTTTTTATAGCTACTGGTAATGAGACGGAAATAGGGGGTTTATTTCTGAGGTTGAAAAATGTTATGACAACCGAATTTCATCTTCAATGGGATCTGGTCTTTTTACAACAGTATATTTCAGAAGAGATGGTACCTAGAAGCCTACGTTGGGGGGTACAACCCCAACAAGGCGAAACAGACCCAGACTCATGGTTTAAATACTTTAATGATGCAGGTATCAGTTTTTTGAATGTCCTTATTTCTAAGAAAAACAGTAGACTCCTCTCTCTCGATAGAGAGATTAAGGAGCTTAAAGGCAAGTTATCAATGCATAACAATTCCCAAGAATACAGTTAGCTGTCTTCTAACCTTCTAAATCATTTGGAAAAGGAAGACAGGGAACAAAAACAGAAAAAACAGAAAAAATATTCTAGAGTTATAGGTGACTATAAAACGAATAATGTCTTCAGTTGGCAGAAATTATTTAACGTTGCCTCCTCCACGGAATCTTTAGCCAATGATATGGAAGTCAATCCACCATCATATACACAGGCGGCTTTGACTACCCGGGTCCCTCCATTTAATTTAAATGGGGGTCGAACACCCAGAAGCCAAGAAAGACAAAGAGGGGTATCATACTCATCACAATCTAGAATACAACACTTTAGCCCACAAACCCCCAGACGACCTTCAAGAGGTAGGGGCAATTATAGGGGTAAACATGGAAGTAGGGGTAATTTTAGAGGTAACACCCAATATTCTGATACTCGCCTTCATCGTGACTATGAGAATCCGCCTTACCGAGATTATGATAATCAGTCTTATCGTCGCCCCTCGGAGGGACAAGGGACATGGCAAGATCCCTACTATGAAGAAAACTCATACTATCGCCACCCTTCTTCTCCATTCCCCACCCATAATCGTTATTCACCTCTCAGAGATGCACACAACTCTAGTGACAGGAGGGGTGATCATGGAGATCCTCCATACACATATGGTCCCAATACCTATGGTAACCAGGGTTTTCGCGAGGACTGCCACCCCAAAAAACAAGGTCCAGACCTAAGAGAGGATGCCGGGGAGGCAGGAAACTACAGAGGAGAAAAGAGAAAAAGAGTGTAGCAGGGCAGGGTATATTTAATTTAAGTACCCAGCCACTTTCTCAGGGAGAAATATCAGTATTAGACAAAGGCCTAAAATATGCCCCACCAAATAAATTAAATAAATTTCATACCTATATAGATGTCCATAAGTATATACGTAAAATCAATATACAGAGATATCTGGTTACTAATCCCATGAGGACGGATTATCCAGCAGCCACTTCAGGGACTGTGCACTCCGGACTCTCTAATCCTTCTCTTTTCACCCCTCCCGTCCCTATGGCACCTGCCGTTAAGATCTTCAGAGACCTGGTATTGAACGACCTTGCGAAACTACCTGAGAAACGCATCAGACACCCCCCAATATCTAAGGAGGGACTGCAGTCTCTATGTTCACGGAAAAATATAGTTGTCCGCCCGGCAGACAAAGGTGGGGGCATAGTGATTTTAGATAAAGATAAATATGAGGATGAGATGCACCGGATCTTAACTGAACCAGGTACCTACACTGAACTCGCTAATAATCCCACCAACACATATAAAAAGCAACTTCAAAAACTGGTAATTAAAGGTTATGACCGTGGAATTTTAAATAAAAAAGAAAAAGCATTCATGATACCTAAAGCACCCAGAATTCCAACTATCTATTTTTTGCCAAAGATCCACAAAAACCCGACCTGCCCTCCAGGTAGGCCCATCGTGAGTGGCATTAACTCCATTACCTCACGAATTGGCAAATATATTGACTTCTATTTGCAACCTGTAGTTAAAGTGGAGTTCCACCCATTTTTACAACTCTTCAGCATCCCTCACTAAACTGTGCACTGTAAACAAATTGGATATTTTTTTATTTTTTTTCTCAGCACTTACTGTATATCTGCTGTATTCATTTTTCACTTCCTCCTCCCTGGCCGCGGCCCATCGCATCATTTCCTGTTTGCAATGCCTTCTGGGAAGGGGCGGCAACTTCCTCTGAAACTGCCGTTGTTATGGAAACCTGACCTGAAACCTATTACACTGCTTGTGCTGCACTGAGCATGTGGGGCGGCAACTTCCTCTAAAACTGCCGTTGCTATGGAAACCTGACCTGAAACCTATTACACTGCTTGTGCTGCACTGAGCATGTGCGAGATCTGCAAGGATGAGATCCAGGAAGAAATACAGTCTGGCTTCAGATGCCCACACTTAAGATGGCCACGGCCTGCTGTAAGTTTATAAAATAACAAACTACTGCTATAAACGAACAAAACAGACCTTAGTTTACAGACTACCTTTACTAGAATACATTAAGCTTGTGTATTATAGGGGTATTTTTATTTAAAAAAAATAATTTCGGCCGGAACACCACTTTAAGAAAACGCCTTCCTTTCTGAAGGATACGGGTTCCACAATTAAACTCCTGGAGAGTATAAGTGTGCGAGATGGCTACATCTTAGCGACGGCAGATGTAGCATCTCTGTATACATGTATACCACATGAAAGAGGCATAGAAGCAGTTAAACATTTCCTAGATCCGGAGCAGTCCTTGGCATCCTTTCAGAGTGACTATGTGATAGAGCTTCTAGAATTCGCAATGGAACACAACTATTTTTGGTTTAACCAGCGCTATTATCTTCAACAGCGCGGTGTAGCCATGGGAGCAAAGTTCGCTCCAAGTCTTGCGAATCTCTTTATGGCCAAGTGGGAGGAGGATGTCGTCTATGCCCACCACACCACATCATTGGTGTTGTGGGCAAGATACATAAACGACATCCTCCTCCTATGGAGTGGTACCTTTGAGACTTTAGCGAGTTTCTTTGAAGATCTGAACTCCAACACCAGAGGTATTTCTCTTACATATGAAGCCAGCAAAACGGGGGTCCATTTTCTGGATTTGGAAATTAAAATTGTGGATGGTCAATTTAAGTTTAATACCTACTTTAAATCAACAGACCGAAACAGTTTTATCCCCAGAGACAGCTGTCATCACAGCTCTTGGCTCAATGCTGTCCCTCGGAGCCAATTCCTAAGGCTCCGTAGGAATTGTACCGATGTGGATACATTCACTACACAAGCAGAAGTCTTGAGACAGAGATTTCTGGACAAAGGGTATAACCAAGCAGATCTGGATACCGAACTCCAAAGAGTGATTAACACAGATAGAAATACTCTTTTAACAACAAAACCTGAGAGAGAACCAGACACCACATACAAATGGGCATTGTCAACCACATACTCAATACAACACAAACAAATCAAGAGTATCATGAAAAAACACTGGGGGGTGCTAAGACAAGATAATATCTTGAGAAAGATATTACCGGAACAAGCTAAGATTATCTTTAAGGGAGCACCATCCCTACAGGGACAGGTAGCACCTAATATCATTAACCCTCCAGTACGCCCATCTTTTTTTCATGATTGGACGGGGTTTTATCCCTGTAAAAAGTGTGTTGTCTGTCGACATAATATGCTGATAAGAAGGAAACTAATGGAATTCACCTCGACGGTCACAGGGAAGAGATACACTATCCAACCCTTTTGTACATGCAATACTAGATATATAGTGTACTTAATTGTTTGCCCGGGTGGCAAACAATATGTGGGCCGAACAACCAGAACCTTCACGATAAGAGTGAGTGAACATATCAGTCTCATCAAAAGTAGGGACTCAAAACACAGTGTCCCCAGACACTATAAAGAATTTCATAATAGCGACCCTGCTGGCTCACTATTTATGATAATTGATAAGTACACTCCCCCATGGAGAGGTGGGGCCTTGACCAGAGGCGTTTCTCATTTAGAAATGTTCTGGATTCACGAATTACGGTCCCTCCACCCATGGGGTATGAATGTAGATCTGGATATCAATGCCTTCAATAATGAATCTTAGAATTGGTGGGATTAGATCTATTCATATAGGCAAATAGGCATTGCCTATTGTATTATTACCTTCATTAATGAATTTTAGGGTCATACAAGTTGGTGGGATTAGATTTATCCATTTAGACAATTAGGCACTACACATATGAATTTTTATTTTTATGTGTATTTTTGTACACGTCATTATCTGATTTTTATTTTTCATTTTTATTTTGTTATTTTTTTATATGGTGTATGTATTTTAGTATAATATCGATCACCTATTGAGAATCCGTCTTGGACCTATATCCTCTGTGACCTTGTATCACAGAAGATTTTTTGTATATCCTCCAGGACTTTGAAGCTTAGGAGATTTTTGGCAGAAATTATATTCATATTAACTTTTTAGTTACGGTTTTTGAGTCACGGTTTTTTTTTTCTAGCCCACAATAATAGTGCACATAGAACAGACAGCTACACTAAGTGTGTGTGGGTGGAAAATCTATAAATATATACACTTAGAATTATTGCTTTAGTGCAACATATGTATCTGCAATTAACATGCGGATAGATCACTATTTGTTATTATACACAGCACATTTGCTGTACCTTTACTAATTACCTTTATAATTTTTTGTTTCTACAATCACATCACAACTAGCCCTATAATGAGGGATTTTACACTGTTTTCGTTTTCAAAATATACACTGAACAAATATTAGGCTATTTCTTATATATATAGCTGTATTTACATAGTACACAGTACTTGCTAGACAATAGCGCGTCACTTCCTTAACGGTGGGCGTGTTGTCATGCCGGACCGCTAGTGACGACATCGTGCCATGTCTACTGCCGCATTGAAGCGTGGCACGCATGCGGCGGACGGCCGCCTAGCTTGCGTTCCACTCGGGCGGAAGATGACACTATTTGTGTCATGAAGAGCGACCATCCTGTTCTACACATTTCCTGTGAGACATCCGGATGAGTCCTCTCTAGTCCATATTATTTCTTCATGCTTTTTAACTACACACACCTATTTAGACCCCAGATGAAGTCTGAGTAGAAGAAATGCGTCGGGAGACTCCACTGCCTGCCACCATTTTACTTTAAGCGCTTTTTTAATACGGAGAATGTAAGTGTTTTACCTCAAATAAATTTTATTTTAAAAAACGTTATTATACTATGTGGCCCCTTTTTTTACCTTTTATGGGCCACCACGAGATCGGGTTATACATGGAAGAATTTTGCAGAGAGTCCTAGAACAGCATCTAGATTCCACATCGTTTTATTGGGAGACCCAACTTCATTGCCCGGTGGCAATACAAGCATTACTGACTCAGGAGACATACGTTTCTATGAGTCCAACGGTTCCGGTAAGCCTGCATTGCTTCCATACTGGGGATCCAATCATTTTGTATTACTTCTCTCAATCTGCTATCTACGTGGTGTATAAACACTACCATCTGTTTGGGACTTTTTATTGGTATTCAGATTTTCTATGCAATAGATACCTATTGGAATCTTTTTCAGTACCATTTGGAACACGAAATGTCATTTTGCTGTCAGACTGTTCTAAACACAGGAAACATGCGCCCCTCTACAGGCATACTATAGACACCCCCCAGCTACGAAGTTTAAAGGGATATTACACTTTTATTGTTTGACTTTAAGCATTATTAAAATCACTGCTCCTGAAATGCATTGATCCATGTCCCCTGGGGCAGGACCCAGGTCCCCAAACACTTTTTATGACAATAACTTGCATATAAGCCTTTAAAATTAGCACTTTTGATTATTCATGTTCGTGTCCCATAGACTTTAACGGTGTTCGCGTGTTCAAACTAACTTTTTTCCTGTTCGCATGTTCTGGGGCGAACGAAACAGGGGGGTGTTCGGCTCATCCCTACCTATCACTGATACATGGAGATCAGACCTGCTTCATGCTGGGCAAAGGAACGGATATTAACCTGCGGAGATTGTTTACTGTGCTTGCAAGTCCGGATGCTGAAGGGGAGACTAATGTGGTGGCCTCCCTGGATGCAGAAAAAGCGTTTGACTCAGTGGAGTGGAGTGGGAATACCTATGGCTTATTTTGCATAAATTTGGAATAGGAACTAAATTTATACAGTGGTTGCGGCTATTATACTCTAACCCAATGGCTAGAGTCCGTACAAACGGTGTCCTTTCGGCCTCATTTCCCCTCCACCGAGGCACCAGCTGCCCACTCTCCCCGCCTCTTTTTGCCCTGGCGATCGAGCCACTAGCGGTGCTCCTCAGAACCTCAACGGAAGTGGGGGGTATCTCGTTTCCTCCCCTAACTAAAAAAGTTTCTCTATACGCAGATGAAATGCTTTTATATCTCTGTGATGCCCAACAGTCGCTTAGAGCAGCCCTGTCTATTATTGACCGATTTGGTGTTTTCTGGGATCAGGGTGAACTGGGAGAAATCCCTCCTGTTCCCCCTGACAGATGCTCTGACAACGGCAGGCCCCCCCCTCCCTCTTAAAAGGGTAACGAGATTCAAATATCTAGGCATTCAGATACAAACTGATTTACAGAGCTACCTAGTTGATAATATATATCCCATCCTTCAACAATTTATTCAGCGTTGCTTGGTGTGGAAAACACTACCACTGACCCCGGTGGGGAGGGTGAACCTAATTAAAATGTCCTTCCTTCCTAAATTCCTATACGTCTTTCCTCATACTCAGGTCCCCATCCCAAACTCATTCTTTACAAAATTAGATCAAGCTATCACCTCTTTTGTCTGGGCCGGGGTAACACCCAGAGTAGCTAAACACATATTGCAGTTATCACTTACTGAAGGAGGCCTATCCCTACCAAATTTTAAGAAATACTATTGGGCAGTAGTGCTGGTCTCTGTGTGCTGGTGGTTTGCTCAGGACATCACTAACCCAGCAGTTAATCTGGAAGCAGCGATTCTAGGCTCATACTCAGTAATTTGGTGTACAGAGGTCCGAGATACAGCCCCCAGGTCACAACACCTATGAAAACGACGGTGAAGGTATGGCAACAAGTGTCTTTATACCTCAATAATAGAAATACCATCTCTCCATATACTCCCTTGTGGGGTAATCCAACAATGCCTCACTTCCGATCTGTTCCAGACCCTCAGGCTTGGGCCAGGTACGAAGTCCGGACATTGCGCCATATTTTTAAGGAAGGTCACCTCCTCTCATCTGCAGAATTGAAAAGCAAATATCAACTCATGAATGTTCTTCAGGTTTCTACAGCTTAGGCATGCTGCCTGAGCGCAGTTCCCAAACGGGATAGACCTAAATGTCCACTCGGTCAAATCCCTGCTGACGGCTACTAACATAGACCTTACGCTGTCCTCCATATTTTTAAGACTTACATGCAAAGACACCTCCAAAATGCTCCCACTCTTCACTAAATGGCAGCTGGATATCCCAGCTCTGACTGAGGAGGATTGGTCAGAGGGATTGCAGCAATGCATTCCATTTATGGTCTCAGCAAGAGACAGGTTTGTGCAGTTGAAGTTTCTTCATAGGGTTTACTACACCCCACATAGACTGTCCACTATTTACCCAGGATTGGATGATACTTTTACCAAATGCAGACAGTCAGTGGGGACTTTCTTTCATGTGGTCTGGTCATGCCCATTCCTACAGACCTACTAGCGCGAAGTAGTGGCCGATATAAATGGAGTGGTAGGACTGCATCTAGATGTAGATCTGCTTGTGTTCCTCCTGGGCATTACAGACAATTTGGCAACTACTAAGCATATAAAAATGTTCGTGTTTTATACAGCCTATTATGCCAAGAAAGAGATCTTATTCAGATGGAAGCTATCAGAACCCCCTACGGTAAAGGCGTGGCGAGCCCAGGTAAATGCGGTACTACCACTATACAAAATCACCTACATGGGATGAAACAGCCTCCAGAAGTTTGACAAAATATGGGCGGCTTGGGTGGAAGCTAGACATCTTGTACTGTAAATGCACTCTGATGTTTTCTTCCTCAGGAGACCTACTGATTGGTGGCGAGTGTAGTGATCCTATCCCTCGTTATAAGAGACTCTGACACTTGGAGGCGCCAGATTTTGTAATATAATGTGGGGCCCAGTATTCTTCCCCCCTCTTCCTGCTTTCTCCACAGTTTTTCTCCCTTTCCCTCCATTTCTCTCGTGGCTCCATCTGTTAATTACCCAACAGCTCTCCCCTGGGGGCTCTTCCTATCCCCCCCTGCCCTTGACCACTTTCCCTTCATTCCCCCCTTCTTCCCCCTTCCTTTCCCTCCTCCCCCCTCTTTATTGTAGAACGTTCCTTGAGATCAAAGTCGGTCCCCCGGTAGGGTGGGCTCCCCAATTTGTAAGCTACATCAATTCATGTGATGCTTTCAGAATAAGTAGAGATTGGGAATGGTTCTTACACTAAAATGGTTGGATAGCAATATGGATAACATGAGTCCCTGCCTAAACGATACTTCTGAGGTTATACCACTATGAATCGTATATCCTGTTATATGTGCTCCTGTATGTGATATATATCTTGCATTTCTAATGCCCCGTACACACGGTCGGACTTTATTCGGACATTCCGACAACAAAATCCTAGGATTTTTTCAGACGGATGTTGGCTCAAACTTGTTTTGCGTACACACGGTCGCACAAAGTTGTCGGAATTTCCGATCGCCAACAACGCGGTGACGTCAAGCATGTATGACGAGACTAGAAAAGGCCAGTTCAGAACCAAGCACGGCACCCTTTGGGCTCCTTTTGCTAATCTCGTGTTAGTAAAAGTTTGGTGAGAGACGATTACCGCTTTTTCAGACTCGTGGCTTTCAGATCGTTTTCTGCGGTTCAGTTTGTGCTTGTGGGTCTGCTCTTCAGTGCGTGCAAGCAAGTTCCGCGTGACTTTAATTAGTGATTGTGTTCTTGTTCGTTGGTTACTGTTTTTCAGGTTGCTCTCCACAGGCCTTGCTGTTCTTCAGTGCGTTCTGTTACTTCGTTCTGAGCAGCCGACTGTTTTCTAGCCATGTTTCGTATACGTACTCCTCGTAGAGTTCGTGCTGTGCGGGGGCTTGGTGTTGGGGTCCTGACTTTGACACAAGTCCAGTCCATGAACAGGGTGGGGAGGAGTTCATGGACCAAGAATTGGTTGCTTCAGCGTGACCAGTTCTCTCATATGCCTTTGATCCGTGAGATCCGTGAGAATAATCCTGATGATTTCAGGAACTTTCTCAGGATGACGGACCCCGTATTTCACTGTTTGTTGGCTTCGCTTACCCCCTATATCAGGAGGCAGGATACCTGCATGAGGCAAGCCATCACTCTGGAGCAGAGGCTGGTCGCTACCCTGCGGTACTTGGCAACAGGGAGAAGCCTGCAGGACCTCAAGTTCTTGACAGGCATCTCCCCCCAGGCTCTGGGGATCATCATCCCAGAGACCTGTTCTGCCATCATCCAGGTCCTGCAGAATGAGTATATGAAGGTAAGATTTTTATCCTTTAACATCACATTTTATTGTATTTAATGTTTGCTAAGATATTGTATTTCTTTCCTCATTCCCTAATTACCATGATTGTGATATGCTGTGAATGTCCCCTTTGTCCTCATGCATGCTGGATTTTTATGTAATTATTTTTTTAGTCCTTCATACATATTTGCCTTCACTTACCTCCCCAACATGCTCTCCTGCCCCTATATTCACCTCATGTAGTCACTTAACAATGTATTTTATCAGCACCATAGTAGTGCTTTACCCCAAACACCCCCTAAAATGTTTAGAAAAGTGATTTGTGCTTTAAATTCAGTCAGAGTGCCAGAGGCTTTTTTTTGTAGTGTCCCCAAATCATTTTTCTAAACCCTCCCTTCCCCCAACTGCTAAGTCAGCTGATCCCAATTCTCTATCTATCCTCAATCATCTATCTGCTGACTTTGCCAAACCCAAACACACTATACCCATCTCTTTTGTGCTCAGATTTATGGATGAATTCCCCAAAGCATGTAGTGCAAGGCCCTGCCTGTATACTTTCAAATGGTACTGTTTAAAGTTCTTGTATTCTATTATTATCTTGATAGGTAATAGCAGAATGTCAAAATGTCCTCAAATGTGTACAGTGTGTATTTATATCTTTGTATTATGACACTTCTTACCTGTCCAGTGGGCTGCCAATAGTGTAACTAAGGAGGGGCTGTTCCAAGTAATACCCTGTATTTAGGCATTCATCTCTCAATGAAGTGAAGAGGGTTACCTGTCCAAGATTCCACCCCCCCTATAATGTTAGAAATGGCCCATGAGAGGGGGGGGGGGGAATATGATAGGTGTACCTTATACTTTGGTGTTAATTTCCCCTTAATAAATGCTATCTGGAGGTTGGTCAAGAATGTTTGTACCTAATCTGCTTGCCATGTTTATGTGCAAAAATAGTAATTTATTTTTGTTTTCCTCAACAGTTTCCTTCCACGCCACAGGAATGGCAGACTGTGGCCTCCCACTTTGCCCAGCGGTGGGACTTTCCTAACTGCGGAGGGGCAATTGATGGGAAACACGTCCACATCATCCCACCACCCGACTCGGGGTCGTACTATTTCAACTATAAGGGGTTCAATAGTATTGTGATGTTGGCGGTGGTGTCGACTAATTACGACTTCTTGTATGTGGATGTGGGGAAGAATGGCCGGATGTCCGATGGTGGAGTTATCACCCAGACGGAGTTCTACAGGCATCTCCAGAATGGCAGCTTGGACTTGCCGCCTCCAGAGGACAATGTGGAAGGACTCCCATTCGTCTTCGTTGTGGATGAAGCATTTGCGCTGGGGGACCATCTTATGCGACCTTTTCCGATGAGGACCCTCACCCTGGAACAGAGAGTTTTTAATTACCGGCTGGCCAGAGCCAGAAGAGTGGTGGAGAACACATTTGGAATCATGGCCAGCCGGTTCCGCCTATTTTTGACACCCATCCATATGGCGGAGTATAAACTTAATCATCTAATCCTGGCGTGCTGTGTTCTCCATAACTTTTTACGCAAACATTCTGCCAACTATGCTGGCTCAGTTGGGCCTGAGGCCAGAATTCTACATGATACAACCCTGACGGCGCTTGAAAGTGGCCGTCCTGGCTTGCCCTCCCTGAGTGCCCGTGATGTCCGGTTAATATACCTTGAGTTCTTTGCGGGTAGGGGGGCCATCAATATGCCAGACAATTTGTGAAGCATTTATCAAATAAAAAAAAAGCTAATCTTTGTTGACATTTACTGCTTGTGTTTGTTTTAGCTGACCCTGACAGCAATCTGGGGAGTCCTGAAAATGGCGTGATTGTGTAACCTTATACAAAGCACTGTTGGGTGTTATTTACTAAAGGCGTAGACACTTTTTATACTACAAGTGCACTTGAAACTGCACTTGTATTGCAAAGAGGATTTGCCCTTAGGAAATAACCACCATTTTCTCAGAAAACAGCAATTACATCACCACAAAAGTGTTGTAGCGTTGAGACAATAATCCACACATTCTTGATTAACAAACTTTTTAATACCTGCACAATCTCATGTGCATTTAGAAAA
Organism: Lithobates clamitans; assembly: GCA_037952925.1. Taxonomy (NCBI): domain Eukaryota; kingdom Metazoa; phylum Chordata; class Amphibia; order Anura; family Ranidae; genus Lithobates; species Lithobates clamitans. Next base: position 801,710 of record JBBGZY010001544.1, read on the forward strand.
GGTTTTTAAAACAAACCAACATGTTTGTTGTATAACAATTTTTGGGGTGGCATTATCAAAAATAGAAATGTCCATTTACGATAAAACAGGCCTGTGTAAAACCAACAAGAAAGACAAAAATCTTGAACTTACAAAGTTCACATATGGTAAAACTTGAAGGCAATATCAGACATGAGTATTTAGGAACTGTGTTTGATATTGCATTCAGATGGGGTGAAGTCACCCCTTGAAAAGCCAAATTTGGAAGATGCACACCAATTTATGAATGTCAACATGTGCTAGCTGCCATCTCGGGGGATCAAGGGACATGTTTTGTGGGAGCAACCCCTCCCTCACCGCTACTTTATTATTGAGGAAGGGGTTGCACCCCCAAAACGCGTCCATTGATCTCCCGTGATAGCACATGTTGGCACACTGTGTGCATCCTCCAAATTTGGCTTTTCAAAACATCGCCAAAACATTTTTAAGATTGTAGCACACAAAAAAAGAAAGTGATTTTGTGGGGTTTTAAATTCGCCCCAAAACATCAATGATGTTATTATTTTTTTTAATAACATCATTGATTTTTTTTCTTGAGGTTTTCCAATTCTAAATTACACCCCATGATCTCCCCGATCAGGATCTGGGCACTTTCTGATGTGAAAGGATCTCGATCCACAACATCACGATCACCTAAAAAGAGGGAAACCAAACAAAAACAGGTATCAAAAATCTGCCAGCATCCATCTCTTACCTGAGTCTGTGGTCGCAGACACTCACCTGTTGTGGTGCCAATTTCCACCACATCTTCTTCCTCCTCCTGCTCAGCTTGTGTTTGGGGTATTTCCCCATCTTCCAGAGGTGGTGGGTCTCTGGTCTCCTCGGATGAGGGGTGTCCTCCGAGTCTTTTCTCCCCAATGTAAAACAAAAATGGTATAATTAGCACACAGATATTTGATGGCAGAACTATAAATAGGAAACATTGCTTGGAAGTGGGGTGCAATTGTCAATTTTAGCAGAGTTCCAAGATGTAGCTTTTTAAGGCCCCTTTCACACTGGGGCGGTAGGGGGCGTCGTTTTACCGCGGTATTCAGCCGCTAGCGGTGCAGTTTTAACCCCCCGCTGGCGGCCAAAAAAGGGTTAAAACCCCTCGTATAGCGCGGCTATAGCCGCGGCATTACTGCGGTATAGCAGCGCTGTCCCATTGATTTCAATGGGCAGGAGCGGTTTAGGAGCGATGAATACACCGCTCCTTCACCGCTCCAAAGATGCGGCTGACAGGAGATTTTTTCTTCTCCTGCCAGCGCACCGCTTCAGTGTGAAAGACCTCGGGCTTTCACACTGAACAAACAGCGGAGGCTGTTTAGGGGCGGTTTGCAGGCGCTATTTTTAGAGCAATAACGCCTGCAAACCGCCCCAGTGTGAAAGGGGTCTTAGTGTCCTTTGTCAAGCTGCAATACTTTACCTGTTTTGTACAAGCTTCACAGATGGAGACCCCCCTATAGTATACACTGGAGCACCTGTGTGCCCCCCTAATAAAAATGGTGTTCTTGTGTCCCACACTAGTGCTCCAGTGTCCAGATGTGAAAACAGCTGCTCAGTGTCCTCTCCTTACACAGAATCTAGTTTGCATTTCATTCTAGTAACAAAGCCATCTACACAACCAAATATTTTTCATACAAGTAGGCCCTAAAAAATGTAGGAAAATGCATATGGCCTAAACAATGGTGTTTTAGAGGCCGAAATAAAAATGTTTGATACGAACAATAATGGGCCCATGAACATTAAAATTGCCATTTTAAACTATACAACAATTAAGAAAAGCATATGGAGCAGCATGAACGTAATAAAGACAAAAAGAATAGGAACACAGCACAACTACTTACTTTTTTGCAGCACTCTCTGGATCTTTCTGTACTGCTCAGGCTCTCTTAATTTCAGGTCCAACCACCGCTTCCTGAACTGATCTTTCGATCGTCGTACCCCGAAATTCCGGTGCAGACTTTTGACCACTTTCGCAATGATCTTGGCCTTTCTGATATTGGTGTTGGGGTAAGGTCCATACTTTCCATCATAGTCGGCCTTCTTCAGGATGTCCACCATCTCCAACATCTCCCCAAAGGACATATTTGTGGCCTTAAATCTTCTCCTTCTGGATCGGGACGTGTCCGGATCCGGGCTTTCCTCCTCCTCCTCCTCGTTCCTGTAATTAGCACGCACCTGCTGTGTATCCGCCATGTGCTCTTCCCCCACTGAGCAAAATCAAAAGGGGCGGGGAATAGACTAGAAAGAACGTCAGAGGTGGGCGGAGTTACATGCATGCGCAGTGTGTATAAAGCGTACCACACGTGCGTATTACGTACGATCTGTGAGCGGAGGAAGGAGCATTGGAGGCGCCGATCGTAAGAACGAAGGTAAGAGACATACTTGTGCCTATACTGCTTCTACATTGAGGCCTATATTGTAACAAGATTAGAAGAGTTTGGCCTGACATTAGGGTTGGTCTTGTGTTGTGTCTTGCAGTGAAAATGGATATCTTTCAAGATAATGACTTCATGGCAATATTCATTGACATGTTCAGGGAGCTGCCTTGTCTGTGGGAGATCAACCACCCACATTACAGGAACCAAACAAAGAGGAAGGCAGCGCTGGATCAATTGTTGGAAATTGTGAAGCAGGTGATCCCCACGGCAGACATCACATATTTGAAGATCCTAATTGGTGGCCTGAGGAGCACATATGTAAGGGAGCGCCAGAAAGTCCAGGATTCGCAGAGATCCAGAGCAGCAGATGACATCTATGTCCCCAGGATGTGGTACTATGACAGGCTGCATTTTCTGGCAGGCCAGACTGAACCCAGGCCATCACTTTCCAGTCTTCCTTCCACGCTTCCTTCCCCCCCGGCTGAGGCTTCTGACGCCCAACCTGGGCCTTCCAGGCAGCAACATGTGGAGGAGCCCAGATTGAGCCAGGTATAGCATTCCTCTAAATATTGCTGGTTTTCCAATCAATGATGTTAACTAGATGTTAGTTTGGAGTACTAATTTATGATTGTGATTGATGATGCAAAAACTAAAACCATGTCCCTTTTTCATACACAGGGAAGTCTCAGCCAGGAGGCGGCCGGGCTGAGCAGGCTGCCTGATCTGCAGGTCCCTCCCCTACACCTGGAAAGAGAAAGTGGCAGGAGGAGGAGTGCCCTAGAGGAGGCTGCCATAGGCCTCTTTAGGAGGGCTACAGAGGCCCTGGGAGCACCACACACCGTGGAGGAGGACTTCGCTGCCATCATTGCGTGTAAAATGCAGAGGATGGAGGAGGGACAACAACTCATGTGTGAGTCCCTAATATTGGAGGCTCTTAATAAGGGGATGAGGGCCCAAATTACATCTGATACACACCTTTGTGAACTCACACATGGTCCTCCTCCTCCTCCTGCAGGTCCTCCTCCTCCTCCTCCTTCTCCTCGAGGTCCTCCTAGTCCTCCTCCTCCTCCAGGTCCTACTCCTCCTCCTGCCACATCTCCAACAGCAGAGCCACAGCCAGGAAGGAAGCGTGGAAGGAAGACTAGAAAGTGAGGACCCTGGATCCAGTCTGGTCGGCCCAAAGATACAGCCTCTTGTGGTACCACAGCCTGGGGACACAGATGTCATCTGCTGCTATCCAGATCTCTGGGACTTCTGGACCAGACTGCCCTCCCTTACATATGGACTCTTCAGGCCACCAATTTTGATGTTCAAGAATTGTTGTCTGCCCTGGGGTCCCAGGCTTCGCTAATTTCTCCTGTTTATCCAGCATTGCCTCCCTCTTTGTTTGGTTCTGAGCCCTTAATAAAGGATTTTTGGTTTGAATTATACTTGCCTATGTGTGTTTTACTTCAAAAAGGACAGTTTGTTGGTGAGGATTCAGGTACATTTCAAAAATACAATGTGAAATTAACAAGGGACACCAACAACAAACAATCTCCTTGAGATTAAATAATAAAAGATATCAATGGTGTTGTGGTAACTTGACACACAAAACACACACAAAAATATTCTGGAGTAAAACTAAAAATAACATTAAACAAAGATCAGCCTTTGAAAAAATACAAACATAAAATCTAAAAGAAAAATGGCTTTAAATAAAAAAAAAAAAAATTATGTCAGATGTGACAAATAACAATATATTCAGGGAATCCCAAGAAAAAAAAAATACGTTTGTGAGAAGTGTGTGTGAATATGAGCAGCAAAACTACTTAATTCTTGTCACATTATAAAGAAGAAGAGAGTGCGCTGTATTAAACCATTTTTAACATTGCAGCGTGATGAAAGTGCTGTATCCATTGCGAACGCTAATAGACTGAGCTGTTCCGCGTCGGAATTTCTTCTGAGCATGCGTGGCACTTTGTGAATCGGAACAGGCCACACACGGTCGGAATTGACGCGATCGGATTTTGTTGTCGGAAAATTTTATAGCCTGCTCTCAAACTTTGTGTGTCGGAAAATCCGATGGAAAATGTCCGATGGAGCCCACACACGGTCGGAATGTCCGACAACACGCTCCGATCGGACATTTTCCATCGGAAAATCCGACCGTGTGTACGGGGCATAAGTGTAATGTGTAGTTCATTCAATAAACATTACCTGAGTTAAAAAAAAAAAACCATGTGCTTCAGAAAAAAACACCCCCCTCATTGGAATCCATGCATCCTGCACCCTGCATGTAGATTAGGGGGCCAGACACATAAATAAAGGGGGCGGGGCCAATGCATTCCACATATTGCTTTGTAAGCAATCCACCTGTGCCTGAAAGGCAAAAAGCTTCATTTGCCTTCATAATGGACATTATTCCTTCGCTTTAAACTGTATGATTGCATATATTTTACCTGTTTCTGATGTCCATGTTATTCTAAAGATCAGATAATTTGATGCACGTGATTAGGACTCTCTTTTCAGTTTTTGTTTTGGAAGATATGTTGTCTGAACACCATAATAATATTCAAATACATTTTGCTTTTATACTGTAATAATAACACACAAAAAAGTGTGCATGCAACGTGTCTGGGTCATGCAAGACCCCTTAATCAAGACTTGTGATGTCCATGATGCACAAAAACATCAAACGCTTGCTTTATTGTGTGATTATTATGCAAAAAAGCTACTTTTTTAATCACTTTAGGACCACCCGCCCACCCAAAGCGTACTGCAGACAGGCGGCCCGTGCAGCAAAGCGATCTACTGGTACATCGCTGCCTGCTTCTGGGTTTAGAGGGCACGCAGGGATAAGAAACACAGATCTTTAGTAAAAAGTAGCACACATTACACATTGTTAGGCACACATTGAAGCTGTAGAAACTTAAACCAAGTGGAACTTTTCTAAGTGGTGAGTTAAAACCAGAGTTTAAAACAGGAGATTATAACAGGGGTCATAGTACCTGTGTAGTGTGAGTACATGAGTGTTGTCTGAGTAGTGTGTGTGGATCGTTAGTACTTGTGTATTGTGTACTGTATACTTGAGTATTGCGAGTGTACATAGGTTAAACAGGAGTTTAAACAGAAGTCTTCTAATCTGTAAGTAACATCTTAAACTTCCCTTAAGTAATTGTATTGTAACTGGGAAATGAGTGCTAGCAGGGTTGAAGGTTTTGCTCAGTGCACAGTGTGCCACATGTATGCAAAATTGGTGCAACAGCTCCAGGATGGATACCGCTGTGACAGATGTGAGCAGGTTGCCCTTCTGGAAGCTCGCATTAGAGATCTGGAGGAGCAAGTTGCAACACTGGGCAGAAAGGACAACCTTGAAGGGGGTCCTCTGCTCGCTGAGCAGGTGGTCAGTAGGGTTGATGTGGAGGGTGGAGGGGCAAGTCAGGATTATCAGATAGGAAGATGGGTTAATGTAGTTAGAGGGAGTGGAAGGGGCTCGCGGAATAGGAAGGCCAGTCCTGTGTTTGTGCATCAAAACAAATTTGCCAAGTTGGGTGAAGATGTGGAGGTGGCAAACACAGAGGTGGCAGCCCTAGATGTCACTGCTACCCCTAACAGCCGGGAGAGCAGCCCATCTAGTAGAGGTGGGGAGGGGAGTGCAGGTAGGCCTAGACAGTTGGTGGTTATAGGGGATTCTATAATCAGAAGGACTGATAGAATAATTTGTCGCCTGGATCGCCTCAACCGAATGGTTTGCTGTCTCCCTGGTGCTAGGGTTCGGCATGTGGTGGACTGGGTGGATAAATTACTGGGAGGGGCTGGGCATGACCCAGCTGTCTTGGTCCACGTTGGAACCAATGACAGTATACATGGAAGGTGGAGGCTCCTTAAGAATCAATTTAAAGAACTAGGCTGCAAGTTGAAGGGAAGGACCTCCAAGGTGATATTCTCTGAAATATTGCCTGTGCCATGCGCAACACAGGAAAGGCAGTGGCTGATTAGAGAGCTGAATGCATGGCTCAAGACCTGGTGTAGGGAGGAGGGATTTGGGTTTCTAGAGCACTGGGCTGACTTTTCATTGGGGTGCAACCTATATGCTAAAGACGGTTTGCACTTGAATGGAAGGGGGTCTGCTGTGCTGGGGGAGAGATTTATAGGAAGGCTGGAGGAGTATTTAAACTAGGATTGAGGGGGGAGGGTGAACTAGAATTACATCAAGAAGACAGGTCAGTTAGGGGTCAGACATTAATGGAGGGTGGAATGGGGACAGATGGGGGGAGGGTTATGGCAGGTGTCAAGAAATTTCCCATGTTGCAAACAGCCATTGGAAACTGTAGTGCCATTTGTACTACTAAAAAATATATGAAAAACACCAGACCAAAATGTAATAATGCATTAAAGTGTTTGTTCACCAATGCCAGAAGTCTGCCAAGCAAAATAGGTGAGTTGGAAGTTCTGGTGCATGAGGTGAACTATGATGTAATCGGTATTGCTAAAACTTGGCTTCAATCCTCTCATGACTGGGCTATTAATATTCCTGGCTATGCACTCTTTCGGAGAGACAGGGTAAAAAGGAAAGGTGGTGGGGTCTGTCTCTATGTGAGAAGTAATCTCAAAGCAAGTGTGAAAGAGGACCTGATTGATGGAGAGTGTGATGAGTCTGAAGCATTATGGGTGGAACTGCATATAGATGGGCGTAGTTCAAAGTTAATCATTGGAGTTTGTTATAGACCACCCAATGTTAACGAGGAGGTGGAGACTCAGCTCCTTGCACAGATGGAAAGGGCTGCAAGGGCTGGGACAGTGATAATAATGGGAGATTTTAACTACCCAGAAATTGACTGGAGTAATGGCACTGCTGGGACAGTTAAAGGGCAAAAATTTATAAACCTAGTACAGGACAATTTTATGGTCCAGTTTATTGAGGCCCCAACTAGGAATGAAGCTCTGTTGGACCTGGTAATCTCAAACCATGCAGAGCTTATTACTAATGTGCAGATAAAGGAACACCTGGGTAGCAGTGATCATAACATGATTTCATTTGATGTTAGCTGTAAACAAGAAATACATAAGGGAAAGATAAAAACACTTAACTTCAAGAGAGCAAATTTTCCAAGGATGAGGGCTGCTCTCGAGGACTTAGACTGGGAGGGAATATTGGCAGCGATAAACACAGAACAGAAATGGGAATTCTTCAAAAAGACTGTTTGGGACCTCACTGCAAAGTATATTCCCATGGGCAATAAGTTTAAAAGGCTAAAAAGAAAACCTATGTGGCTCACGGTCAAAGTTAGAAAAGCTATAAACAATAAGAAAAGAGCTTTTAAAAAATATAAAAATGAAGGAACACTAGAGTTGTTTAAATGCTACAAAGAATTTAACAGAATATGTAAAAAGGAAATCAAGGGTGCAAAAATTCAAAATGAACGACAGATCGCAAAAAATAGTAGGACAAACCCCAAAAAATTCTTCAAATATATTAATAGTATATATAGTGTAGCGCTATGTGTATGAGTGGATCAAGGTGAGATATTAAAATCGAGCCATCTAGCAATGGCCAGAAAACAAACAAAAATTGTATATAAAGGTGAAAAATGGGAAATTAAATTGCACAAATACAAAATCATATATAGAGCATAATGAAATACACCTGTGAAAAAGTAAAAACACAAATACAATATAAAAACAACCTTCAATAAAGTTCATGTAAATAAGATGTGTCCTTAATGGAAATCAAAAGAGGCCACCACCAACAGTCTCTGAGGGTAGGTTGATGAGGGCAGCAACAGGATGTTACTGGTGAATGAAACCGAGGAACACCAAATCCAATGTGACGTCTATGTATGTGTCAGAACCACCACCATAACATCTGAGGAGGCTTACCGGACGTAGAGGACTTGCAAAGACATACGTCTTGCAAGTCACGAAAAGCTTGTTTAGCCACCAGGGCTAGCAGGGTGAAAACATCTGGTATCCAGAACTTCAATAAGTGAGGAGGGAAGATCTATAGGCAACTTCAACCGTCCAGAGGTGTCAACAGACCATCCGGATGTATAATTGGAACCATGAGAGAAAGAAGACTCACATGGCGTGATATCGTTTTAAAAGGCATGCATTTATTAAAACATGCATGCCTTCGGCTAATCAGCCTTCACCCCAGATGAAGGCTGATTAGCCGAAACATGTTGGGTGGACCTCCTATGATCACCGCGTCCGATATCTTTTAAGCTGTTTATGATCGTATACCATGTGAGTGTTTTTCTTTTAATGTTTTAATAAATGCATGCCTTTTAAAACGATATCACGCCATGTGAGTCTTCTTTCTCTCATGGTTCCAATTATACATCCGGATGGTCTGTTGACACCTCTGGACGGTTGAAGTTGCCTATAGATCTTCCCTCCTCACTTATTGAAGTTCTGGATACCAGATGTTTTCACCCTGCTAGCCCTGGTGGCTAAACAAGCTTTTCGTGACTTGCAAGACGTATGTCTTTGCAAGTCCTCTACGTCCGGTAAGCCTCCTCAGATGTTATGGTGGTGGTTCTGACACATACATAGACGTCACATTGGATTTGGTGTTCCTCGGTTTCATTCACCAGTAACATCCTGTTGCTGCCCTCATCAACCTACCCTCAGAGACTGTTGGTGGTGGCCTCTTTTGATTTCCATTAAGGACACATCTTATTTACATGAACTTTATTGAAGGTTGTTTTTATATTGTATTTGTGTTTTTACTTTTTCACAGGTGTATTTCATTATGCTCTATATATGATTTTGTATTTGTGCAATTTAATTTCCCATTTTCACCTTTATATACAATTTTTGTTTGTTTTCTGGCCATTGCTAGATGGCTCGATTTTAATATCTCACCTTGATCCACTCATACACATAGCGCTACACTATATATACATTTGTTGAATTTTTTACTTCTTTGTCTTAGAGGTGTGTTAGCTGCTTACTGTATTATATTTCTTTAGCATCTCTGTAGCAGCGCTGTACTTATCCCTTATTTGTTTCAAATATATTAATAGTAAAAAGGTCAGGTCTGAGCATGTAGGCCCTTTACAAAATAATCTAGAGTGGGTGACTGGGGACAAGGAGAAGGCTAATTTATTAAATACTTTCTTCAGCTCTGTGTATACAAAAGAGCATGGGGAAGCTCATGTCCATAATAGGGGTGGTATTGACACAGCCCCCAATGATCCACAATGGCTCAAAAGGGATATGGTCCAGAAATATTTAGACAGAATAAAAGTGGATAAAGCACCTGGACCTGATGGCATCCACCCACGGATCCTAAAAGAATTGAGCTCTGTAATTTCAAAGCCATTGTATCTAATTTTTAGGGACTCATTAATGACAGGAATGGTACCACTGGATTGGCGCAGGGCGAACGTGGTGCCTATATTTAAAAAGGGATCAAAGTCTTTACCAAGTAACTATAGACCTGTTAGTTTAACTTCTATAGTCGGGAAGATACTGGAGCGTTTAATAAAAGACCACATAGACGAGTTCTTGCTGGAAAAAAACATTTTAAGCAACAGACAGCATGGATTCATGAAAGACAGAAGTTGTCAGACAAACCTGATTTCTTTTTATGAAGAGGTAAGTAAAACCTTGGACAGAGGGGTGGCTGTGGATGTGGTTTACTTGGATTTTGCAAAAGCGTTCGATACAGTTCCGCACACACGGCTCATGTGTAAGCTAAAGTCTACAGGGTTGGAAATATCAGTTTGTAAATGGATAGAAAACTGGCTAAAAGACAGAATTCAGAGAGTAGTGGTTAATGATTCTTACTCTGAATGGTCTAAGGTTATCAGTGGTGTACCCCAAGGTTCAGTGCTGGGACCCTTACTCTTTAATATCTTTATAAATGATATTGGGTCTGGGATCAAAAGTAACATTTCTGTCTTTGCAGATGACACCAAGCTATGCAGTGGAATAACGTCCTTACAGGATGTCTCCAATTTACAAGCCGACCTCAATGCACTGTCTAATTGGGCGACTATGTGGCAGATGAGGTTTAATGTTGAGAAATGTAAAGTTATGCACTTGGGGGCTAAGAATATGCATGCATCATACATGCTAGGGGGAGTACAACTGGGGGAATCTGTAGTGGAGAAGGATCTGGGGGTTTTGGTAGATCATAAGCTCAATAATAGCATGCAATGCCAAGCTGCGGTTTCCAAAGCGAGCAAAGTTCTTTCTTGTATTAAGAGAGGTATGGACTCCAGAGAGAGAGATATCATTTTGCCCCTGTTCAAATCATTAGTAAGACCTCATCTGGAATATCAAATAAATAAAAATGAGTGCAGCGCTAAAACTGATTGAGTAAAAAAAACATATGCTAAAAATCATAAATAAATAATTGACCCACCACACATTATATTATCAAACCAACAGATCTCCTATAGAAAATAGAGGCAAATGTCTCTGCATGTGTCATATGTGAGAAGAAATCATATAACTTAAATTAAGTGATCCCAAAAAATCAAAAAAGAGTCCATAAGTGAAGTAAGTGGATGATCAAAATTAAATTCCAACGAAAATTGTGACACAGGTGATTCCAGCATCCAAAGTGACTTGCACCCAAGTGAGGTATGAGGCTCCTTACCAGCTCAGGATGACCACCATAACAGTGGTCCCAACAGGCGTTTGGGAAATTAACAGGTCACCCACAAACCTATGCCGATCATTCCAGTGTGTAGAACTCAAAAGACAAAAATCAAGAAAGAGCTCCCATAGCGTAAAATTGTAAAGCTGTAACACAATCACATTGTGTTTGAGCAGTTTCTCCTGAGCTTATAATTCTCCGACGTCTTCCCCACCGGGTCCCGACAGGGGTCCCTGGCCGTCCACCACGTCAGCAAGGGAAAAGAGGGGTTTACTCGTCCATGCGTGTCTTACAAGGAGTCACACCAAGTGGATATTTCCCAAAACTGGGGAGGAGCGTGGGGGCAAGCGAGCGACACCTGTCTCCAGAGTGTAGGTCAGTTGGTCAGTCTGATAAAACAGTAGGAACTAAATGCGTTTAGTTCCTACTGTTTTATCAGACTGACCAACTGACCTACACTCTGGAGACAGGTGTCGCTCGCTTGCCCCCACGCTCCTCCCCAGTTTTGGGAAATATCCACTTGGTGTGACTCCTTGTAAGACACGCATGGACGAGTAAACCCCTCTTTTCCCTTGCTGACGTGGTGGACGGCCAGGGACCCCTGTCGGGACCCGGTGGGGAAGACGTCGGAGAATTATAAGCTCAGGAGAAACTGCTCAAACACAATGTGATTGTGTTACAGCTTTACAATTTTACGCTATGGGAGCTCTTTCTTGATTTTTGTCTTTTGAGTTCTACACACTGGAATGATCGGCATAGGTTTGTGGGTGACCTGTTAATTTCCCAAACGCCTGTTGGGACCACTGTTATGGTGGTCATCCTGAGCTGGTAAGGAGCCTCATACCTCACTTGGGTGCAAGTCACTTTGGATGCTGGAATCACCTGTGTCACAATTTTCGTTGGAATTTAATTTTGATCATCCACTTACTTCACTTATGGACTCTTTTTTGATTTTTTGGGATCACTTAATTTAAGTTATATGATTTCTTCTCACATATGACACATGCAGAGACATTTGCCTCTATTTTCTATAGGAGATCTGTTGGTTTGATAATATAATGTGTGGTGGGTCAATTATTTATTTATGATTTTTAGCATATGTTTTTTTTACTCAATCAGTTTTAGCGCTGCACTCATTTTTATTTATTTGATGTTTTGGAGTTTAGTATTGGACTTTTAGTGCTGGCAGCTCTTACATTTCACATATCATTTTTTATTGTTCTAGCGCAGCGTTTAACCCTCTCCTTGGGTTTTTTTATTTTAATTGTGCTCATCTGGAATATGCCGTTCAGTTTTGGGCACCAGTTCTCAAAAAGGATATCGGGGAACTGGAGAAAGTGCAGAGAAGGGCAACCAAACTGATAAGAGGCATGGGGGAGCTCAGCTATGAGGAAAGATTAGAGGAACTGAATTTGTTCACTCTTGAGAAGAGGAGAATAAGGGGGGATATGATCAACATGTTTAAATATATAAGGGGTCCATATAGTGAACTTGGCGTTGAGTTATTCACTTTACGGTCAACACAGAGGACAAGGGGGCACTCTTTACGACTGGAGGAAAAGAGATTTCATCTCCAAATACGGAAAGGTTTCTTCACAGTAAGAGCTGTGAAAATGTGGAATAGACTCCCTCCAGAGGTGGTTCTGGCCAGCTCAGTAGATTGCTTTAAGAAAGGCCTGGATACTTTCCTAAATGTACATAATATAACTGGGTACTGACATTTATAGGTAAAGTTGATCCAGGGATAATCCGATTGCCTCTCTGGAATTAGGAAGGAATTTTTTCCCCTGCTGTAGCAAATTGGAGCATGCTCTGCTGGGGTTTTTTGCCTTCCTCTGGATCAACTGTGGGTATAGTATTGGGTATATTGTTTTTTTTTTGTGTTTTTTTTTTTTTTTTTTATGGTTGGACTGGATGGACTTGTGTCTTTTTTCAACCTGGCTAACTATGTAACTATGTAACTATGTAACATTTAACCCCTTGATTGTCCTAGATGTTAACCCTTTCCTGGCCAGTGTCATTAGTAAAGTGACAGTGTATAGTATTATCACTGATCACTGTATTAGCATCACTGGTGATGTCAGTAGTAGTTAGTCAGTCCCCCCCCCAGCATCATTTAAGATTGACTTCTGCACTATTACAGTTCCATTATAAGTCGCTGATCACTGCCATTAGTAGTATAGGAAAAAAAAATTCCAATATACACTATATTGCCAAAAGTATTGGGATCCCTGCATTTGCACACATATGAACTTTAATGGCATCCCAGTAGAGTTCAATATTGAGTTGGCCCACCCTTTGCAGCTATAACAGCGTCAACTGTTCTGGGAAGGCTGTCCACAAGGTTTAAGAGTTTGTCTATGGGAAGGTTTTACCATGCTTCCAGAAGCGCATTTGTTGGATGGCCTGCTCTAATTCTCTGCCTCTGCTCTAATTCATCCCAAAGGTGTTCTATTGGGTCGATGTCAGGGCTCTTTTTAGGCCAGTCAAGTACCTCCACCCCAAACTCGCTCTTCCATGTCTTTATGGACCTTGCTTTGTGCACTGGTGCACAGTTATGTCGGAAGGAAGAGATCATCCCCAAACTGTTCCCACAAAGTTGGGACCAAAATGTCTTGGGATGCTGATACCTTGAGAGTTCCCTTCACTAAAACTAAGGGGCCAAGCCCAAACCATGAAAAACAGCCCCACACCATAATCCACCCTCCACCAAATGATTTGGACCAGTGCACAAAGCAAGGTCCATAAAGACATGGATGAGTGAGTTTGGGGTGGAGGGGCTTGACTGGTCTGCACAGAGTCCTGACCTCAACTCAATATAACACCTTTGGGATGCATTAGACAGGAGACTGCCAGCCAGGCCTGCTCATCTACATCAGTGCTTGACCTCACAAGTGAGCTTCTGGAAGAATGGTCAAACATTCCCATAGACACACTCCTAAACCTTGTGTACAGCCTACCTAGAAGAGGTAAAGCTGTTATAGCTGCAAAGGGTGGGCCAACTCAATATTGAACCCTACGGACTAAGACTGGAATGCCATTAATGTTGGAGTGTGTAAAGGCAGGCGTCCCAATACTTTTGGTAGCGTAGGGGTTGATTTACTTAAAGAGGAGGGCCCAAAAAAAAAAATTAAAAGTGAGCAGCTACAAATACTGCAGCTGCTGACTTTTAATTGGACACTTACCTGTCCCAGGGTCCAGCAATGCGAGGGATCGAAGCCCCGCTCGTCTCCCCCTCCGTTCGGCGGCACCGGCATTGCAACTGTGGGCGCCGGGCTGTTGGTTCACAGCCGGGCACCCACTGCGCATGCGCTAGCGGCATGCCGTGATTGGCCGCTCAGTCACCTGGGACCTTTAATTTGTCCCAGATGATTGACAAGAGGGAGAGAGCAGAGCTGAGCCCTTCCTGTGCCAAGGGGGAAGTGATGTCACCAGCCCAGGCACTGAAAAAAGCAGATTACGAGGGACCCCCTAGTAACAGGCATTTAGAGGTGAGTTAAAAAAAAAATTCCAAATGTTTTTTTTTAATTTTTTTTTTTAGGAATTTTCATGCATTTTTTTTTTGGGTGGAACACCACTTTAAGGCAAAAAGACTGTGCACGCTGCAAAGTGCAGTTGCCCTCTGCAAGTGCAGTTGCTCTAGAGCTTAGTAAATGAGGTAAGGCTTCACCTTGCAAGAGTACCCAATCACGTGCAAGGAAACTAAGCTCTGGAGCAAACTAAGCTCTGGAGCAAGTGCACTTGCAGAGTGCAACCGTACTTTGGAAAGTGCACAGTCTTTTTCCCTTTAGTAAATCAGCCCCATAGTGTCTATACCATAGGTTGTAGACATTATAACTTTCATACAAACCAATCAATATACACTTATTGGGATTTTTTTACCAAAGACATGTAGCAGAATACATTTTGGTCAAAATGTATGAAGAAATGTGAGTTTTTTTTTCAGTTTTTATTGCATATGTTTTATAGCAGAAAGTAAAAAAAAAAAATGTTTTCTTTTTTTCAAAATTTGCAGTCTTTTTTTATATCACAAAAAATAAACCCAATGGTGATCAAATACCACCAAAAGAAAGCTCTATTTGTGTGAAAAAAGGATATTGGGGTTTATTTACTAAAACTGGAGAGTGCAAAATCCGGTGCAGCTGTGCAATGAAATCAATCAGCTTCCAGGTCTTGTTGTCGAAGCTTAAGGCCGGGTTCACACTAGTACGTCAAAATCTCCGACATTGGGAGCTCATGTCGCATGATGTGTGAAAATCAAAGTTTCCCTATGGGAGCCATCCTAACTGGTCTGACACAAGTCGGTCCGACTTTGAAAATGCTCCCTGTACTACTTTGGTCCGAGTTTGATCCTACTTCAGCCCATTGGCTATCATTGAAGTGGATCAAAGTCAGATTGCCGTCTCGCATGATCTGACTTTGGCATGTGACTTGTGCTCAGATGATCTTGGGGGGGAACTCCGCACCAAATTTTAAATAAAAGACCGAAATGAGTTCCCCCTCCATGAGCATACCAGGCCGTTCGGTCTGGTATGGATTATAAGGGGAACCCCTTACATCAAAAAAACGGCATGGGGTCCCCCGAATCCATGCTAGACACTTATCCGAGCACGCAGCCCGGCCGGTCAGGAAAGGGGGCGGGGATGAGCGAGTGCCCTCCCTCCTGAACCGTACCAGGCCATATGCCCTCAACATGGGGGGATGGGTGCTTTGGGGCAGGGGGGCGCCCTGCAGCCCCCCACCCAAAAGCACCTTGTCCCCATGTCGATGAGGACAAGGACCTCTTCCCGACAATCCTGGTCATTGGTTGTCAGGGTCTGCGGGTGTGGGGCTTATCGGATTCTGGCCCCCAGATCCCGGCCCCCCACCCTATGTGAATGAGTATGGGGTACATTGTACCCCTACCCATTCACCTTGGAAAAAAGTGTCAATAAAAAAACACACTAGACAGGTTTTTTAAGTAATTTATTAGGCAGCTCCGGGGGTCTTCTTCCGACTTCAGGGGTCTCTTCCTTCTTCTCTGCGGTCTCTTCCTTCTTCTCCGCGATCTCCAGTATCTTCTGCCGGGCTCCTCCGCTATCTTCTGCTTTTTTGCCCACTCTTTTGCTAGCAGTGGCTCGGTCTTCTCCGCTGTCTTCTTGCCTCTTCTCTTCTTCCGATGTTGACACGACGCTCTCTCCCGCTGTAATGCCGTGTGCATGGTCCGCAACGACTTATATAGGGATGGGGCATGGACACTGGGTGATGTCACCCCACCCCTTATGACGTCACAGTCCCGGGGCATGATGGGGCTGTGATGTCATAAGGGGTGGGGTCACCGGGTAACATCACGCGGTGACCACGCCCCATCCCTCTATAAGTCGTTGCTCACCACCCACACGGCATTACAGTGGGAGAGAGCGTTGTGTCAACATCGGAAGAAGAGAAGAGGGAAGAAGACAGCAGAGAAGACCGAGCCACCTCTAGCAAAAGAGCGGGCAAAGGAGCAGAAGATAACGGAGGAGCCCGGCAGAAGATATCGGAGATCGGGAGAAGAACCAGAGAGCGTGGAGAAGAAGGAAGAGACCCCCGAAGTCAGAAGAAGAACCCCGGAGCTGCCTAATAAATTATTTTAAAAACCTTTCTAGTGTGTTTTTTTATTGACACTTTTTTCCTAGGTGAATGGGTAGGGGTACGATGTACCCCATACTCATTCACATATGGTGGGGGGCCGGGATCTGGGGGCCCCCTTATTAAAGGGGGCTCCCGGATTCCGATAAGCCCCCACCCGCAGACCCCAACAGCCAGGGTTGTCGGGAAGAGGACCTTGTCCTCATCAACATGGGGACAAGGTACTTTGGGGTGGGGGGGCTGCAGGGCGCCCCCCTGCCCCAAAGCACCCACCCCCCATGTTGAGGGCATGCGGCCTGGAATAGTTCAGGAGGGTCCCCACCCCTTTTCCTGACCGGCCGGGCTGCGTGCTCGGATAAGGGTCTGGTACGTCGTTTTTTTGGTGAAGGGGGTTCCCCTTACAATCCTTACCAGACCCAAGGGCCTGGTATGCCCTTGGAGGGGGAACCCATGCCGGTTTTTTATTTAAAATCTGGCGCTGAGTTCCCCCTCAAGATTTATACCAAACACAATGCCTGGTGTTGGCTGGGATCCAAGTCGGATCCCATTCTGTTGTATGGGCAAATATGAAATGTTTCAGCAGTGAAAGGTACACATTAGCTATGAGTCAAACTGCCCTGGGTTTTGATTTGGGCAGGATTTGTGGAATACCAAACTCAAACCCCATTGAAATAAATGAGAACTGAATCTGTCAATTTAAAAATGGGCATTTACTTGGCTAATAGGGAAGGGTATATAAGAAAGCAGGGAGGAGGGCACTGCCCTGGGGAACAAGTACCAATGCCAAAAAAAAAGTTTTTTAAAAAAATCCAGTCTGTCAAGAGCAGTGATTTTTTTTTAATTCTTAAAGTGAAACTTTAGAAATTTCCAGTTCCTATTAATAATATGCATAGGGTATCCTAATTCTGTCTGTGAAGGGGCCCAATTTCTGTGACGTGCTGCAGCAGCACTGACATTTTCAAATGAAAAAAAGTTTTAAAATTGCTGGCAGGTGATTTTGACAGCTCTCATTGACAGCTTCTTTGTTTAACCGCTTTAGCCCCGGAAGATTTCACCCTCTGCCTGACCAGAGCACTTTTTGCGATTTGGCACTGCGTCGATTTAACTGACAATTGCGCGGTCGTGCGACGTTGTACCCAAACAAAATTGACGTCCTTTTTTTCCCACAAATAGAGCTTTTTTTTGGTGGTATTTGATCCTCTCTCTGGTTTTTATTTTTTGCGCTATAAACAAAAAAAGAGCGACAATTTTGAAAAAAAAAAAAACACTATTTTGTACTTTTTGCTATAATAAATATCCCCATTTTTTTTTTAAAAAAAGCAATTTTTTTTCTCAGTTTAGTCGATATGTATTCTTCTACATATTTTTGGTGAAAAAAAATCGCAAACAGCTTATATTGATTGGTTTGCGCAAAACTTATAGCATCTACAAAATAGGGGAAATTTTTATAGCATTTTTATTATTTTTTTTTTTTTACTAGTAATCTGCGATTTTTATCATAACCGCAACATTATGGCGGACACATCGGACAATTTTGACACATTTTACGGACCATTGGCATTAATACAGCGATCAGTGCTATAAAAATGTAATTTCCTGATTTTAGGGTTTCCCTGCATATGTCCCGGGAAATCCCGTTTTTCACAATTTTTTTTTTTTTTTGGTAGAGGTCCGCGGCTGGCGGAGATAATGTCTCCGCCGGCCGCCATTTTCCAGAAGACCGTTCCTATCCAAATCCATGCCGCTGCGCTCTGTGTTTGAGCCGAGCTTAGCATGAATGGGCAGCGGTGGGTGTCCCTTGATTGGCCGAGTGACCTGCTCGGCAAATCACAGGACACCCACCGCTGCCCATTCATGCTAAGCTTGGCTCAAACACAAAGCGCAGTGGCATGTGCAGGACAGAGGAGGACAGGATTGGAGGAGCGGGTCACATGTGGATGCAGGGCTGGATTGTGTCTGTGAGTAATCGCGCCAGCCGTGCATGCTCCCGGAGTGTCCTATAGCACTGTGTGTCTCTCATCTGCTCTGTTAGGCGCCCCCTCTCCTCTCTGTCAGCCGCCCCCTCTCCTCTCTGTCAGCCTCCCCCCCTCTCCTGTCTGTCAGCCGCCCCCCCTCTCCTCTCTGTCAGCCCCCCTCCAGCCGCCCCCCCTCTCCTCTCTGTCAGCCGCTCCCCCCTCCAGCCACGCCCCTCTCCTCTCTGTCAGCCGCCCCCCCTCTCCTCTCTGTCAGCCGCCCCCCCTCCAGCCGCCCCCCTTTCCTCTCTGTCAGCCGCCCCCCCTCCAGCTGCCCCCCTCTCCTCTCTGTCAGCCGCCCCCCCTCTCCTCTCTGTCAGCCCCCCTCTCCAGCCGCCCCCCTCTCCTCTCTGTCAGCTGCCCCCCCCTCCAGCCCCCCTCTCCTCTCTGTCAGCCGCCCCCCCTCTCCTCTCTGTCAACCGCCCCCCTCTCCAGCTGCCCCCCCTCTCCTCCTCCTCTCTGTCAGCCGCCCCCCCTCTCCTCTCTGTCAACCGCCCCCCCTCCAGCCGCCATCCTCTCCTCTCTGTCAGCCGCCCCTCCTCCAGCCATCTCCCCTCTCCTCTCTCTCAGCCGCCCCCCTCTCCTCTCTGTCAGCGGCCCCCCTTCCAGACGCCCCCCTCTCCTCTCTGTCAGCTGCCCCCTCCAGCCGCCCCCCCTCTCCTCTCTGTCAGCCGCCCCCCCTCCAGCCGCTCCCCCTCTCCTCTCTGTCAGCCGCCCCCCTCTCCTCTCTGTGTGCCGCTTCCCCTCCAGCCGCCCCCCCTCTCCTCTCTGTCAGCCGCCCCCCCCCTCCAGCCGCCCCCCTCTCCTCTCTGTGTGCCGCCCCCCCTCCAGCCACCCCCCTCTCCTCTCTGTCAACCGCCCCCCCTCCAGCCGCCCCCCTCCTTTCTGTCAGCCGCCCCCCTATCCTCTCTGTCAGCCGCCCCCCTCCAGCCGCCCCCCCTCTGCTCTCTGTCAGCTGCCCCCCCTCTCCTCTCTGTGTGTCCCCCACCCTCTGCCCAACCCCGCCTACACCCCCGCCCTGCTTCGCTCCCACCACCCCCGCCCCACTCCGCCCCGTTCCATTGTAACCACGCGGCCAGCGGAGACCTACTAGGAAACCTGTTGTAAGGGAGGGCTCCGCTGGGGAAACCTGATGTAAGGGGGGCTCCCCTGGGGAAACCTGATGTAAGGGGGGGCTCCGCTGGGGAAACCTGATGTAAGGGGGGCTCTGCTGGGGAAACCTGATGTAAGGGGGGCACCGCTGGGGAAACCTGATGCAAGGGGGGGCACCGCTGGGGGCACCTGATGCAAGGACGGACTCTGCTGGGGGCACCTCATGCAAGGACGGACTCTGCTGGGGGCACGTGGCAGGTGACACGCTCAGGGATCCCACTGATTCGGCATTATGGTGAGTTGAATGATTTCATTTTATATTACAATGTAATAATAGAAATAATGCACTTCATCCTGACACCATAACAACCATGGTGCCGGGATGATTGAAGTGCTAACACTTCAATTGGAGTATCTTTATCTGCTGATTGTTAAACTTTCTGGAATACACATATTTCTATTGTTGTGTAGGATGTGGGGCTGCTCCCTCTCCCTCCCTCCCTCTCCGTCCCTCTTCCTCCCTCTCCCTCCCTCCCTCCCCCTCCCTCCCTCCCTCCCCCTCCCTCCCTCCCTCTCCCTCCCTCCCTCCCTCCCCCTCCCTCCCTCCCTCTCCCTCCATCCCTCTCCCTCCATCCCTCCCTCTCCCTCCATCCCTCTCCCTCCATCCCTTGTTCATCTCAGACGCTAACCACAATGTTTTACAATGTTGGCAACTATGCAGATTGCTGTTCATACTTTGTATGAACAAATGATCTGTCACTTCTCCCCTCAGAGATCCAGAGTAAACACAGAGATCCCGGTTCTTGCCGTATTACGATCGATCACGGGAGCCCGGTGGTCATCAAGACCACCGGGCACTCGCATCGGCTCCGGAGGCCAGCAGTGGGTGCCCTCAGTGGCCACCTTAGGAACCAATGTAACATAACGGCAATTTGCCTGCCTGTGCCATTCTGCCACATTTTAATAATTTTTTTTTCCTGTAGCACAACCTACAGCAAGAATGAAGAAAAAAAATTGCATTGAGTCCAACCCGAGATGCATACCAGATCCTTTGGGGTTGATTTACTAAAACTGGAAAGTATAAAATCTGGTGCAGCTCTGCATGGTAGCCAGTCAGCTTCTAACTTCAGCTTGTTCAATTAGACAAAAAAAAAAAATGGAAGCCGATTGGCTACCATGCAGAGCTGCATCAGATTTTGCACTCTTCAGGTTCAGTAAACAAACCCCTTTGAGTCTGGTTTTATTTCATGCAAAAATAAAATAGTTCTTCTAAAAATTCATATGCCTGGTTTGAATTTAAAAGGGGACTCCATGCCAGAAAAACAAACACAAAATGTAAGAAGTCCTGCTAAAAATCCACACGAGACCCTTAATCTGAGTATGCAGCCTGGCTGGCCAGAAAAGGGACAGGACAAGCACAGTCCTGCGACATACCAGGTCACATGCCCTCAACATGGCTCCTTGTCCCCATGTTGATGAAGACAAGGGTCTTCTCCCCACAACCCTTGCCCTGTGGTTGTGGGAGTCTGCAGGCAGCAGGCTTATCAGAATCTGAAAACCCATTTTAATAAGGGGATCCCTAGATACTGCTCCCCCCAGGTTTATGAGTATGGGGTACATAGTACCCCCACTCATTTACAAATCATTCATTAAAAAGTTGCAACCTAGTAATAAAGACACTTAAACATTTGTCAAGTCCTTTATTAACCACTTGCCGATCGTATACTGTGTATATACGGCGTCAAGGTGGCTCTCCTGGGCACGATCATGTACCTTGGGGCGCGCATTCCACTAATGTCCACCAGGACCCGCCAATTGTTCCGGACACAGGCAGAACAGCGGTCTGCCTATGTAAACAAACTATGAGCCCACCCTATTTTGAAGCCTATTAGAGCCTCTGGCTCTAATCAGGTGCTTCAAAATAAACACCCCTGACTCTGTAATTCACGCACCCAGCATCCTGAAAGGGGCCGGACGCATGAGTAGGGGGACGGTGTTAATCAAAATAGCAGCCTTGGATAGAGCATGGGGGTGACAGCCGAGGCTAGAGGGGGCAACGCTCCGGCGCCCCTAATGGATTGGCCGCCACTGTATGCAGGAGAGGAGTGCAAAGGGTATGAGAGCAAGCATTAAGCACAGGAGAAGAGTGTGAAGGATTATACAGTGGGAAGTATATGCAGAAGAAGAGTGCAAAGGGTAAGAGAGCAAGCATTATGCACAGGAGAGAAGTGCGGAGGATTATAAAGTGGGAAGTACTGTATATGTAGGAGAGGTGTGCAGAGGGTATGAGAGCAAGCATTAAGCACAGGAGAAGAGTGCAGAGGATTATACAGTGGGAAGTATATGCATAAGAAGAGTGCAGAGGGTAAGAGAGCAAGCATTAAGCACAGGAGAAGAGTGCGGAGGATTATACAGTGGGAAGTATATGTGCAGGAGAGGAATGCAGAGGGTATGAGAGCAAGCATTATGCACAGGAGAGAAGTGCGGAGGATTATACAGTGGGAAGTATATGCAGGAGAGGAGTGCAGAGGGTATAAGAGCAAGCATTATGCACAGGAGAAGAGTGCAGAGGATCATAAAGTGGGAAGTACTGTATATATAGGAGAGGTGTGCAGAGGGTATGAGAGCAAGCATTATGCACAGGAGAAGAGTGCAGAGGATCATAAAGTGGGAAGTACTGTATATATAGGAGAGGTGTGCAGAGGGTATGAGAGCAAGCATTATGCACAGGAGAAGAGTGCGGAGGATTATACAGTGGGAAGTATATGCAGGAGAGGAGTGCAGAGGGTATGAGAGCAAGCATTAGGTGCAGGAAAAGAGTGTAAAGGATTATACAGTGGGGAGTGGAATTTATAGGATATACTGAGGTTGATTTACTAAAAGAAAATAGACTGTGCACTTTGCAAAGTGCAGTTGCACTCTTCTTTTGGTGGTATTTGATCATCTCTGCAGTTTTTATTTTTTGCGCTATAAACAAAATAAAACTGACAGTATTGAAAAAAAAAACTGTATTTTTTACTTTTTGCTATAATAAATATCCCCCCAATTTAAAAAAAAAATCTTCATCAGTTTAGGCCACTATATATTCTATATTCCTCTACATATTTTTGGTAAAAAAATAAGTGTATATTGATTGGTTTGCGCTAAAGTTATAGCATCTACAAACTATGGGAAAAATTTATGGCATTTTTATTTTTTATTTTTTTTATTTACTAGTAATGGCGGTGATCTGTGATATTTAGTGGTATTGCGACATTGCGACGTACAGATCGGACACTTTTGACACATTTTTGGGATCATTGATAATTATACAGCGATCATTGCTATAAATATGCACCGATTACTGTGTAAATGTCACTGGCAGGGAAGGGGTTAATACTAGTGGGGGGTATAAGGGGTTAACTGTGTGTTCCCTCACTGTGTTTTTTAACGGTTTGGGGATGGGAGTAACTAGGAGTGACTAGGAGAGGAGACATATCATTTTTCCTACTTAGTAGGAACTAACGATATGGCTCCTTTCCTCTGACAGCACAGGGACTTGGGTGTCAACACACAAAAATCCCAGTGCTGGCGCTCGTGCATGCTATCGCACATGAATATTGCAGAGCTTTGTATTTTTTTGTCTGAAATACCCTGCCTGTTTGTTATGTTAGTATTATGCAGTATTTCAGCTCTGTTAGGTAGGAAAGACAGCTCTGGCAGAGCTATTGTCACTCCCAGAGTCAGGATGCACAGCAAGGAGCCCTGGACAGGTGTAGAGGGAGCATCAAGGAGCATAATAATGTCTCAGCTGTCTTTTTTACCCGTGGATAGGAGAGGCTACCACTAAGCCACAAGATGAGAGAGGGGAAGAAGGAGTGTTGATGTGTATTCTAGAGGAATGGACTGCTCTATAGGAACTTTGGGCAGGAGGGAGCAGAGACAGTGAGAAAGGGAGCTGAAGACAGGCAGGGGCATATATGAGGGATGTGGAGTGCACTCTAATGTCCAAGCTATCTTGCTCACACAGAATAGCAAGTGCCGGGAGCCAGGGACAGGTAGGAGCATTGAGGTGGATGGCATGGAGGACAGTGAGCACAGCACACTAGAATGAGATTGAGCAATAGAGAAGACAAAAGGTGTGAAGGCATCAAAGTGTCAAAAAGCAGCAATGAGGAGGAGAAATCAGTAGTAGCGGCCAAAACAAAAGGAAATTCTGCTTTAGGTATTATTCCAGAAGTAAAAATTAAGCTATGCTGACAAAATGAAATTCATGCTTAGCGTTTATATTATTAAGAATATCAAACTTCTCCTCCTCTTTTCTTCTCTCTCCCACTTGAAATTTCTCTTGCAATAGAGGTATAACAGAACACATTCGCAAACTGTTGGCGCTATATAAAACCTGTATAATAATAATAATAATAATATTTAAATGTCAGGACTTATGGGCCAGAAGATAATGCTAACATGACTTTCAAGTACAGTAGGTCACACCGGGAGGCACACTTTAATTTATTTCACATAACTTATAAAGCACTGTCAATGTACACAGTGCTTTACATATACATTGTACATTCACTTCAGCCCCTACCCTCAAGGAGCTTACACTCTAAGGTCCCTAACTCACATTCATACATACACATACTAGGGACAATTTAGACAGGATCCAATTAACCTGCCAGCATGTCTTTGAAGTGTGGAAGGAAACCCACACAGGCACAGGGAGAACATGAAAACTCCAGGCAGGTAGTGTCGTGGTTGGGATACGAACCAGCAACCATTTTTACTGCTAGGTGAAAGTGCTACCCACTACACCACTGTGCCGCCCTGCCAACTTGAGAATCTTATTAGATACAGCCATGTGACCATACTGACTGTGTTTCTTGATGTCATACATCATTCAGCCTGTTTCTGTGCTTAAGGCTGTGGTGTTTTATGTTTTCTTTCTTTCAGTTACAGTATCATTATTATGGGAAAAGGATGTATTTATTTAGCAAATTAACCACTTGTAGACCAGTGCCTTTCCCGAGTCCCCATGAGTAAGCTCCAGTGGGCGGAGTGAAATGTGTTGGGGGCATGGCCCGGCGGAGGTCCAGCCTGAGAGTGTCACTTGTTCACACACAGGGGGTCTTGTTCTGATATGCGGCTGTGCAGCTGTGTGTTCCATACATGGTAATGTATGTCTAAGTAATTTTCTAGCAAAAAAACCTGTTTTTAACTTGTAAACACCAAATCTCAGAAAGAAGCTTGGCCCTTAAGTGGTTAAAGACCACATAGATGAGTTTTTGTTAGAAAAAATAAATTACCCTCTGGAAGGTTTGCAATACTGCACTGCGTTACTTTAACTGAGAATTGCGCGGTTGTATGATGCTGTACCCAAATAAAATTTATGTCCTTTTTTTCCCCACAAATTAATTTGTTGCGCTATAAACAAAAAAAGACCAACAATTTTGAAAAAAAAACTATATTTCTTACTTTCTGCACAAAACCTCCAATAACAAAATGTAAAAAATCTAATTTCTTCATCAATTTAGACCAATATGTATTTTGCTAATTGTTTTTGGTAAAAAAAATCAAAATGAGCGTCTATTGATTGGTTTGCGCAAAAGTTATAGCGTCTAAAAACTATGGGATAGATTTATGGAATGTTTCTTTTTAAAAAAATGTCACTAGTAATGGCAGTGATCAGCAACTTATAGTGGGACTGCAACATTTCAGCAGACAAATCGGACACAAAGTGACACTTTTGGGGAGCAGTGACACTAATACAGTGATCAGTGCTTAAAATATGCATGGCTACTGTACTAAAAAACTGTCAGGGAAGAGGTTAACATCAGAGGCGATAAAAGGGTTAAATGTGTTCCTAGAGAGTGCTTGCTCACTGCGTGGGGGGTGCTTGTACAGTGGAAAGGCAGAGATCCATGTTCCCGCGTAGCAGAAACACTAGATCACTACCTCCTCTTCTCACAGAACGGTGATCTGCCTTGTTTACATAGGCGGACCGCCATTCAGTCTCTCTCGGGAACGATCAGTGAGTCATGCTGATTGACTCCCACTGTGTCCAATCACAGCAGGAGCGGGTCACCGGCGGCGCACGTGCATGCCCCAGACCCGGAAGTGCAGGTACGTGATCCTGTGAAGAGGAGCTACTTTGCCACCATATATATATATTCGGCAAGCGGTCGGAGTCCCTAAACATTAGAAACAAAGGCTTTAAAATGACAGAGCTCAATTCTTTTAGGACCTCTGGTTGTATGCCATCCGGTCCAGGTGCCTTATTAACCTTAATTCTGTCTAAATATTTCTGAACCAAATTAATTTTGAGCCATAGCGGTTCATTTGTGGCTTTGTCAATATCATCCCCAATATGGACATGAGCTTCTTTATGCTCCTTTGTATACACAGAAATGAAGACGGTAATTAATACATTTGCCTTCTTTTTGTCCTCAGTCACCCACTCCAGATTATTTTGTAAAGGGCCTACATGCTCAGACCTGACCCTTTTACTGTTAAAATAATTGAAGAATTTTTCTAGGGTTTGCCCTACTCTGTAGTTTGTTTTAAATTTCTGTGGCCTTGATTTCCTTTTTGCATATACTGTTATATTCTTTGTAACATTTAAATGATAATACTGTTCCTTCATTTTTATATTTTTTAGTAGCTCTTTTCTTATTATTTATAGAATTTTTAACTTTGGCCATGAGCAACATAGGTTTTATTTTTAGCCTTTTTAACTTATTACCCATGGGAATATATTTTGCAGTGTGTTCACATACAGTAATTTTGAAGAATTCCCAAAGAAATATTCTGTGTTCATCGATGCCAATACTCCCTCCCAGTCTTGGAGAGCAGCCCTAAGCCTTTGAAAATGTGCTCTCTTAAAGTTAGGTGATTTTATCTTTCTCGTATGTGTTTGTTGTTTAAAGCTAACATAAAATGAGATTGAACTAAAAAGGGGGGTTTGGGACTTTAAATGAGACATATGGGTCACATGTCTCCAACCCTAAATCTGTGAAAAGAAAGGGGGGGTTTTGGGACTTTAAATGAGGTGAGTACACATGGCTAGAAGAAGAATTGATATCAAAACATGTTTTTATTGGTGAATCAAGGAACATGGCAAACTGACATGATACATGCAGTAATAAATAAAATTGTCAATCACATATTACAGACCATATATAGAAACAAATATTGGTAGCAACCAGCCAACCACTGTGTGGTATGGAACGAATCTTGGATGTAGTAAAAACACTTAAAAATAATACATGGTAGGTGGTGAACTCAAGAAAATGTATTAAAGTGGGGTTCCACCCAAAAAAAAACTACATGAAAAATCCTAAAAACAAATACAAAAAAATTTGGATATTTTTTTTTTTACTTACCTCTAAATGCCTGTTGCTAGGGGGTCCCTCTTAGTCTGCCTCTTCCAGTGCTTGGGCTGGTGACATCACTTCCCCCTCGGCACAGGAAGGGCTCAGCTCTGCTCCCTCCCTCCTGTCAATCATCTGGGACCCATTTCAGGTCCCAGGTGACTGAGCGGCCAATCACGGCGCTCGGCGCCACTCGCGCATGCGCAGTGGGTGCCAGGCTGTGAAGCCACAGCCCGGCGCCCACAGTTGCAATGCCGGCGCCGCTGAATGGAGGGGGAGACGAGCAGGGCTTCGATCCCCCGCATCGCTGGACCCTGGGACAGATAAGTGTCCAATTAAAAGTCAGCAGCTGCAGTATTTGTAGCTGCTGACTTTTAATTTTTTTTTTTTTTGACTGAACCTCGGGTGGAACTCCTCTTTAAGTAGGAGCGTCTACATGAGAATAAGTGCATCAAAATTAGCTCAATGCGTTTCATGGATAATACCACTCTTCAGGGGGGTGCACGCAAATCTATAAAACAAAACATGAGTAGACCAGTATATTCCAATGTTGTACCCCTTAACAGGGAGGATATGTAGAAAAAAAAAGGGAGAGAGTTACTCATCCCTATAAATACTTACATCGTAAAAAGTCTGGAAAATGGGGGACGAGGAGTCAGAGGCTGTCCAAATTGTCTGTACCAGAAGCTATGGAAGGGACCCGCAGAAGCGGGACTGGATGCATAAATATGATCCCCAAGAAGACGAAAGACAACGATCCAGATAGTGGTGTGTAGGGATGAGTTTGAGTTCGAGTCAAACTCATGTTCGTCTCAAACATCGGCTGTTCGCCAGTTCGCCGAACAGCGAACAATTTGGGGTGTTCGTGGCAAATTCGAATGCCGCGGAAGACCCTTTAAAAGTCTATGGGAGAAATCAAAAGTGCTAATTTTAAAGGCTTATATTCATGGTATTGTCATAAAAAGTGTTGGGGACCTGGGTCCTGCCCCAGGGGACATGGATCAATGCAAAAAAAAAGTTTTAAAAAAGGGCTGTTTTTTCGGGAGCAGTGATTTTAATAATGCTTAAAGTGAAACAATAAAAGTTTAATATCTCTTTAAAAATCGTACCTGGGGGTGTCTATAGTATGCCTGTAAAGGGTCGCATGTTTCCCGTGTTTAGAACAGTCTGACAGCAAAATGACATTTCAAAGGAAAAAAAGTCATTTAAACTACTCGCAGCTATTAATGAATTGCCGGTCCGACAATACACATAAAAGTTCATTGATAAAAACGGCATGGGAATTCCCCACAGGGGAACCCCGAAGCAAGATTTAAAAAAAATGACATGGGGGTCCCCTAAATTCCATACCAGGCCCTTTAGGTCTGGTATGGATATTAAGGGGAATCCCGGCCAAAAGTTTTTTTAAAAATGGCGTGGGGTCCCCCTCAAAATCTATACCAGACCCTTCAGACCCTTCAGGTCTGGTATGGATTTTAAGGGGAACCCCGTGCCAAAATTTAAAAAAAAAACACGTGGGGTCCCCCCAAAAATCCATACCAGACCCTTATCCGAGCATGCAACCTGAACCGTTCCAGGCCACATGCCCTCAACATTGGGAGGGTGCTTTGGGGTAGCCCCCCAAAACACCTTGTCCCCATGTTGATGGGGACAAGGGCCTCATCCCCACAACCCTTGACCGGTGGTTGTCGGAGTCCGTGGGCGGGGGGCTTATCGGAATCTGGAAGCCCCCTTTAACAAGGGGACCCCCAGATCCTGGCCCTCCCCCTTGTGTGAAATGGTAAGGGGGTACTACCATTTCACTAAAAAACTGTCAAAAATGTTAAAAATTAAAAGAGACAATTTTTGACAATTCCTTTATTTAAATGCTTCTTCTTTCTTCTATCTTCTTTCTTCTTTCTTCTATCTTCCTTCGGTTTCTTCCTCCGTCTTCTTCTGGTTCTTCTGGTTCTTCCTCTGGTTTTCTCGTCCGGCATCTTCCTCTGCGGCGTCGGCGTCTTCTTCCCTTCTTCTCCTCGGGCCGCTCCGCATCCATGATGGCATGGAGGGAGGTTCCCGCTGTGTGACGCTTCTCTCTTCATCTTCTTCTCTTCATCTTCTTCTCTTCATCTTCTTTTCGGGCTGCTCCGCATCCATGATGGCATGGAGGGAGGCTCCCACTGTGTGACGCTTCTCCTCTTCTGATATTCTAAAATAACGGGGTTACATAACAGGTGACCCTGCCCCCCTCTGACGTCACGGGGAATGCCACAGGAAAGTCCTATCAAGTCCCTGTGCATCAGAGGGGGGTGGGGTCACCGGGTGTCCCCGCCCCCCGTTATTTAAGAACCGTCAGAAGAGGAGAAGCATCACACAGCGGGAGCCTCCCTCCATGCCATCATGGATGCAGCGCGGCCCGAAAAGAAGATGAAGACATGAAGATGAAGAGAAGAAGATGAAGAGAAGAAGATGAAGAGAAGAAGATGAAGAGAGAAGCGTCACAAAGCGGGAGCCTCCCTCCATGCCATCATGGATGCGGAGCGGCCCGAGGAGAAGAAGGGAAGAAGACGCTGATGCCGCGGAGGAAGATGCCGGACGAGAACACCGGAGGAAGAACCAGAAGAACCAGAAGAACGAGAAGAAGAAGAAGAAGATGGAGGAAGAAACCGAAGGAAGATAGAAGAAAGAAGAAAGAAGATAGAAGAAAGAAGAAGCATTTAAATAAAGGAATTGTCAAAAACTGTCTCTTGTCATTTTTAACATTTTTGACAGTTTTTTTGTTTTTTTTGTACCCCCTTACCATTTCACACAGGGAGGAGGGCCAGGATCTGGGGGTCCCCTTGTTAAAGGGGGCTTCCAGATTCCGATAAGCCCCCTGCCCGCTGACCCCTACAACCACTGGCCAAGGGTTGTGGGGATGAGGCCCTTGTCCTCATCAACATGGGGACAAGGTGTTTTGGGGGGCTACCCCAAAGCACCCTCCCAATGTTGAGGGCATGTGGCCTGGTATGGTTCAGGAGGGGGGGCGCTCTCTCGTCCCCCTCTTTTCCTGCGGCCTGCCAGGTTGCGTGCTCGGATAAGGGTCTGGTATAGATTTTGAGGGAGACCCCACGCCATTTTTAAAAAAATTTTTGGCCGGGGTTCCCCTTAATATCCATACCAGACCTGAAGGGCCTGGTATGGAATTTAGGGGGACCCCCACGTCATTTTTTTTTTTCATTTAGGTTCGGGGTTCCCCTGTGGGGAATTCCCATGCCGTTTTTATCAATGAACTTTTATGTGTATTGTCGGACCGGCTATTCATTAATAGCCGCGAGTAGTTTTAAATAACCTTTTTCCTTTGAAATGTCATTTTGCTGTCAGACTGTTCTAAAAACGGGAAACATGTGCCCCTTTACAGGCATACTATAGACACCCCCTAGGTACAAAATTTAAAGGGATATTACACTTTTATTGTTTCACTTTAAGCATTATTAAAGTCACTGCTCCCGAAAAAACGGCCGTTTTTAAAACTTTTTTTTTTGCATTGATCCATGGTCCCTGGGGCAGGACCCAGGTCCCCAAACACTTTTTATGACAATAACTTGCATATAAGCCTTTAAAATTAGAACTTTTGATTATTCATGTTCATGTCCCATAGACTTTAGCGGTGTTCGCGTGTTTGAACAAATGTTTTGCCTGTTCGCAAGTTCTGGTGCGAACCGAACAGGGGGGTGTTCGGCTCATCCCTAGTGGTGTGAGTGGGCTTCATATCTAAAAATGTATATTGGGTATACTGTAAATACTCTATATTGTGGGAGGTTGCTAGAGCCCAACACCAAGGTTGTACTATGCACACCCATGCGCAGTTCCACCCATAATGCCTAAGCCTCATTACATTCTCCATTACATAGGTCCTCATTCACACTCACTTTGAGATCCTTTTCACATAGAGACAGACACCACCACCTATCTGTTTTACCCTGTCTCTCTGAAAGGGGAAGCAGAGCCAGGAATAATAGTTCAATCATGTGAAGAATGAAGCCAAAATTCAGCAATACTAATAAAATAGAGTTCTCTTTGTACACCAAAGCCTCCAACTCACCTATTTTGCTTGGCAGACTTCTGGCATTGGTGAACAAGTACTTTAATTAATTGTTAAATTTTGCAAAGGTGTTTTGAATATGTATTTGTATATTTTTTTGTAGTACCATTTCAAATGGCTGTTTGTAACAATAGAACCTTCTTATCACCTGCCATAGCCCCCCCCCCCCACTTCCCTCATTCCACCCACCATTAGGGATTAACCCATGTCTGACCTGTCTGACCCATTATAATCTAATTCACACTTCCCCTCAATCCTAGTTTAACTACTCTTCCAGACTTCCCTAACCTACCTCCCCCCAGCACAGCAGACCCATTTAGGTGCAAAATTTCCTTTTAGGTGCAAAATATTTTTAGCATATAGGTTGTACCCCAATACAAAGTCAGCGCAGTACTCTATGGAGGTCCTTCCCTACAACTTGCAGCCTAGTTCTGCCAACCGCCTAACTGGGAATATACATCATTAGTAGGAGAGGTACCATCCCACTTCCCCACTGCTTCCCAGTGGATTCCAGGCTTACGTTACTGATCGGTGAGAAGCATCCATCTTCCATGTTTAAGAGGCCTCCATCTTCCATGTATTCTGTCATTGGTTTCAACATGAACCAAGACAGCTGGATCATGCCCAGCCCCTCCCAGTAATTCATCAACCCGGTGCACCACATGCCGAACTCTGGCACCAGGGAGACAGCAAACCATTTGGTTGAGGCGATCCTGGCAACAAATTATTCTATCAAGAGTAATCTGTGTTAACTATTCAAAAATCAGACCCTGACTGTACGTAGGCTTGTTTATGTCACCATGCCTCTGAACTTACTATTAATATTGACTTTAACATAAAAATGCTTTAGTAGTTTAAATTGTAGTCTACATAGTAGATTTTGATTTTATAATACTGTTTAACATTTTATTTTTATTCTACTTTTAAAAGACTTAACTTTACATCTAGCTAGCAATATTTAACTTCTACTTCTGTTCCTTACCAGCATGGTGCCTTCAAGCAAATGAGCTTGAACTAAAATGTACATTTTAAAATAGGTTTTAAAATATTAACGCTATTGAAAATCTTTTTGTAATAGCACTTTCTAATAAATGATTAAAATATATGTATACAGAAGTGCCTTTGTGCCATTATGTGGTGTATTATGCTTGATGGAAATAGATTTGATGTATGAATTCACTGAAGGGTAAGAAAACAATGTGGCACATTTCAACATGCTGAATACTTCAGGATTTTTTTTACTTCAGTAAGTGTATGTGCAAATCTGGAGCAGTAAGCTAACAAGATCTAGCTGAGGACAGAGGATAGGTAATACATGTATTATTGAGGTACGCACATGCAATTATTTCTCTCTCCCTTGCCTTGCACACAGTTACAATAAAAGATTAAAATAAACAGGTTGATTGTAGCGACCCAACATGACACAAACCTACGCGGATGATTAATTACACTCTGGTTCACTTGTAAGTTGTCCCAGCTGTGTAGCATAGTCAGCTGACACAAGAAAGCCACAGCAAACATAGAACTGTCATTATCAATCCAGCCTATCCACAATGCTGCAGCCCGATGGATAATGGAAATGCAGCCATGGATTTTACAAGCTCAATGTGCAACTTGGAGAACATAGAAATTAAAGTGTAACTAAGACCAAACATTTTTTTTTTTGGGATAGAAAATGGAAGGCATGAAAACCTCCCAGACCTTATTTCAGGATTTTATTGGAGTCAGTGTTCTTGCTGGGAAGACTTACCCTCACTACTGGTTCTGGTCAGTATGTATGCATATGTTTATATGTAGAAAGTGATGATAAATACAACCTCTTTAGGTTATCACAAGAATAGGAGGCGAGGGTAAATTTTTCTAAGGAAAAACTGGGTATGGTAATAACTACCTAAGAGCAGCACCTTTGCCGCGTACACACAATCGGAAATTCCGCCAGCAAAACTCCGATGAGAGCTTTTTGTCGGAAAATGCGACTGTGTATGCTCCATCGTTTTTTTGCTGGTGGAATTCCAGCAAGCAAAAGATTGAGAGAATGTTCCTATCCGAAAATGCGTTCCTCTGTATGCCATTCGGACGCGCAAAAAATCATGCATGCTCGGAAACAGTTTGACGCATGCTCAGAAGCACTGAACTTCATTTTCTTGGCTCGTCATAGTGTTGTACGTCACTGTGTTCTTGACTGTTGAAAGTTCAGAGAACTTTTGTGTGACCGTGTGTATGCAAGGCAAGCTTGAGCGGAATTCCGTCGGAAAAACCATCAAAGTTTTTTCTGACGGAAAATCCGATCATTTGCACGCGGCATAAGCGTGTTCCCAGCACACTGACCAAGCTGTCACGCAGAGCTCTTGGTCAAGGCTTCTTATCCAGAGCTAGCAGGAAAGGTTGATCATGTGACCAATGTGAAAGCCAATCACAGTGGTCACATGATACATAAGCCATGTTATGTGGTTAAAAAGTTGCAATAAAAACAGAGGTTTTAATTGCACATACTTGCATATACACGTGGAAGCCATCGTGCCTTGTCAAGACCCTCTGTAAAAGTGAGGTTCCTAACTTCAATCTATTAAAGCCTCTATCTGGGAGCATTTATAACAATAAACAAATTTCTCCTCTCAAGTACTCCTGGAGGGAGCCCAATCTTCCTTAACCACTTGCCACTAAATCACGTACCTGCATGTCGTTTGGCTTCAAGTGGTTGTACCAGAGTGATGCCTGCAGCTGCCATCATCTTTCACATTATAGAAAAAAACTGGGCAAACTTTACTGTTTTGTTTTTTGTTCTTTATTTATTAACGTGTATTTTTTCCCCAAAAATTGCATTTGAAAGACTGCTGCGCAAATACAGTGTGACATAAAATATTGCAATGACCGCCATTTTATTCTCTAGGGTCTCTGCTAAAAAAATATATATATATAATGTTTGGGGGTTCTAAGTAATTTTCTAGCAAAAAATACTGATTTTAACTTGTAAACAACAAGTGTCAGAAAATGGCCTGGTCTTCAAGTGGTTAAAGGTGAAGAGATGCACCAAAAGCCCAGCACAGCAGAAAAGAAGCTGAAGACCCCTAGCATGTCCCATGCCAGATTCACCTAGCTAAACAAAAAATAACAACAGCCCCCATACATTTATAATCAGCTTTTTAAAGTAAGGTGCACATGGAAGGGTTTTTTACAGAACAAACAATGCAAAAAGTTCTCAGCAAAAATAATTAGAGCCACCCATTGCTATGTGCTGTCCATTAACAGCAGGTTGGATCTGATGGGGAAACTAGTTTCTCAGTTCCCCACCAGGCTCTGGAGGGGATTCCAGACAGTTATATGAAGTGTCATGGTTGGCTGCGGAGAGGAGAGGTGCCCTGATTCTTCAGAGTATGTTGCTGCATGCACTTTCAGGCCTCATTCACATTGAAGCAATTTGTAATGCGATTTTAACAGGTCAAATCACATGACAAGTAGCAGCCTATTGCTGGCAATGGCACCGTTCCGATCAGTGCAACATCTACTTTGCGGCGCTGCACCAGTTTGCAAAAGTAGCTCCTGCGCTATTTTTGCCAATTTCAGGTGCGACCTCAATAGACATCTGTGCATGAAGCCGCACAAAAGTCTTTCAAAGACACACCCGAAGTCGCATGGACATGCTGCTTTGAAATCGTGAAGCTTCAGATGAAGTTGCGCAATTTCAAAGCCGTGTTCAATGCGAACGAGAGCTGGATAGTGCAATTTGGTAAGTGTTCGATTCACAGGGGGATGGTGTGAGGCTATACACCTGAAGATCTGTGCACAAATCATTTGTGTTGGCTTCTGAATTGGAGGAAACTTTGCACTATAGCATGCTTGTGTCCTGATTATTAATATAGGGGGTCAATAATGCCAAGAGTTGGTGAAAGCAGGGATCCGTCATCCGGAGTTAATTCCGAAAATGATCTGGATTATTCTCCTGGTGCTCCCGCAGCAAAGGTATATGACATAATTGGTCACAATTAATAAAGTAACCAATTTTTGGTCCAAGAAATCCTCCTCTTCCTGTTCCTGGACTGGACCTGGGTCAAAGCAATAACTCCAAGGCCAATAATAAATAACACCTTATCTCCTCCGATTCCGCAACATGTCTGGTTAACGAATGGCCATTCAGAAATGAACTCAAAAGCGCAAACTGAAAAGCGCGAAATGAAAGTCGCGAATTGAAAAGCGCTAAATGAAAAGCGCTAAATGAAAAGAGTGAAATGAAAAGCGTGAATCAACACTCACCAAACTTCTCCTAACACGAAATTAGCAGAAGGGGCCCAAAGGTTGGTGCTAAAGAGCTGAAAAATCACTTAGTACGTCACTACATTTGTGTTTGTTGGCCGACAATTCCTTGCCGTTTGTATGCAAGACAAAATCTAGGCACACCCCTTCGGACAAAAGTCTGAGGTTTTGTCTGCGGAAAATTGGATCATGTGTACGAGGCTAGTGAGTTTTTTATGTAGTTTATTCACACTTAAACACTGTCAGGTGCTGTAAATACTATTATACAGTTTGTCTTATAGGTTTGTATGTCTACCCTTTTTGCTTGGCAGCCTATTCCTACCCTTTGCGCTGACTTTGTACAACTTTTTGATCTAAAAATCATTGGTGCACAGGTGAAAACTGTGTATTATATTACATAAGGACAAAGGGGCCTTTGTGGTTGGTCCTATATCTGAAAAGTATAAGCAGGGGCCAGCAGTGCCGGCAGGGGCCAGCACAGAGGCGGGTGGAGACAAAGAGGTGCAGGCACTAGCAAAGAGTAGATGGGTGACAGTCAGGAGGGGTAGAGGGGGAAGTGCCAGGGAGGCCGATCCAGGACTGGAGCATCCCAATAAGTACGCTCCATTGAGTGACATTGGTGTAACCAGTCAGGGACCAGCACTGCTGGAGATGAGGGTCTCTCCTAGCTGCCAGGGGAAGAACTCCTCCAGTGAGAGTGGGGGGGCAGCAAAGGGAAAGGAAAGACAGATTCTGGTGGTAGGGGACTCAATTCTTAGAAGGACAGAGAGGGCAATCTGTAACCAAGACCTGAAGCGCCGAACAGTATGTTGTCTACCGGGCGCTCGGGTTCGGCACATAACGGATCTTGTGGACAGATTACTGGGAGGGGCTGGGGAAGACCCGGCTGTCATGGTGCACGTTGGCACCAATGACAAAGTCAGAGGCAGATGGAGTGTCCTAAAGAACGATTTTAAGGACTTAGGAGCTAAATTGAGGAAAAGGACCTCCAAGGTAGTGTTCTCAGTAATACTACCGGTACATCAAGCCACACCAGAGAGGCAGAGGGAGATTAGGGAAGTAAACAAGTGGCTGAAGAGCTGGTGTAGTAAGGAGGGGTTTGGGTTCCTGGAGGACTGGGCCGACTTCTCAGTCGGTAACCGGTACTATAGAAGGGACGGACTGCACCTAAATGAGGAGGGTGCAGATCTGCTGGGAATGAAGATGGCCAAAAAGAGGGGTTTTTAAACTAGGCGATGGGGGGGAGGGTCCAGAGACAGTGATAGCCAGCGCGGAAGATATTCCAGAGGGTAGTATTGGGGGCATGAGTGGTAGGTTAACCAAAGCACAAAAACGCAAGGTGAGTATAGTAGCATGTCCAAGTTGCAATCTTGAAACACCCAATACGAGGACAATATGCGACCGGTCTAAACTATGTGGCATGTTCACCAATGCCAGGAGCCTGGCGGACAAGATGGGTGAACTAGAGATACTGTTGTACAAGGAGGATTTGGATTTTGTGGGAATTTCAGAGACCTAGTTCAACAGCTCTCATGATTGGCTGGCAAACATTCAAGGGTATACCCTATACCGCAAGGATAGAGAGGGTAAAAAAGGGGGAGGGGTATGCCTATATATCAAGAATAATGTACAAGTGAATGTGAGAGATGACATCACTGAGGGGGCTAGGGAGGAGGTGGAATCTTTGTGGGTAGAGCTCCAAAGGGATGAAGCTAAGGGGAAAATAATACTGGGAGTATGCTATAGGCCCCCTAACCTGAGGGAGGAGGTGAAGATGGATCTCCTATCACAAATTGGATTAGCGGCAAGGATGGGAAGTGTTATCATAATGGGGGATTTTAATTATCCAGACATAGACTGGGTGGAGGGAACCGCGCATTCATTTAAGGCTCGCCAGTTCCTTAATGTCTTGCAGGACAATTTTATGGGTCAGATGGTAGACGCACCAACTAGAAATAAAACATTCCTAGATCTACTGATTACCAACAATACAGACCTGATAACAGATGTGGAAATACGGGGCAATTTAGGTAACAGCGATCACAGGTCAATTAGTTTCAGTATAAATCACACAAATAGGAGACATGAAGGGAACACAAAGACACTGAATTTCAAAAGAGCCAACTTCCCTAAACTACAAACCTTGCTAAAAGGCATAAATTGGGATAAAATATTAGGAACAAAGAATACAGAGGAGAGATGGGTTTGCTTTAAGAGCATATTAAATAAGGGCATTAGCCAATGTATCCCATTGGGTAATAAATTTAAAAGAGCGAACAAACATCCTGGATGGCTTAACTCCAATGTAAAAATGCATATAAAAGCAAAGGAGAAGGCCTTCAAAAAATACAAGGTTGAGGGATCATCCACAGCATTCAGAATTTATAAAGAAGAAGTATGTAAACAGTAAAAAAGGGAGGACAGACCATATTGGCCCCATAAAGAATGAGGAAGGACATCTGGTTACAAAGGATGGGGAGATGGCAGAGGTATTGAATTTATTCTTCTCCTCAGTCTTCACGAGTGAATCGGGGGGCTTCAGTAACCAAAACTGCAATGTTTATCCTCATGACACAACACAGGAAGCACCTACATGGTTAACAGAGGACGGAATTAAAATTAGACTTGAGAAACTTAACATTAATAAATCACCGGGACCAGATGGCTTGCATCCGAGGGTACTTAGGGAACTCAGTCAGGTGATTGCCAGATCGTTGTTCCTAATTTTTACAGACAGTCTATTGACTGGAATGGTACCAGCTGATTGGAGAAAAGCCAATGTAGCACCAATATTTAAAAAGGGCCCAAAAAACATCCCTGGGAATTACAGACCAGTTAGCCTAACATCAATAGTATGTAAACTCTTGGTGGGGATGATAAGGGACTATATACAAGATTTTAGTAATAAGAATGATATCATTAGCAGTAATCAGCATGGATTCATGAAGAATCGTTCTTGCCAAACCAATCTATTAACCTTCTATGAGGAGGTGAGTTGCCATCTAGATAAAGGAAGGCCCGTAGACGTGGTGTATCTGGATTTTGCAAAAGCATTTGACACAGTTCCCCATAAACGTTTACTGTACAAAATAAGGTGCGTTGGCATGGACCATAGGGTGAGTACATGGATTGAAAACTGGCTACAAGGGCGTGTTCAGAGGGTGGTGATAAATGGGGAGTACTCAGAATGGTCAGGGGTGGGTAGTGGGGTCCCCCAGGGTTCTGTGCTGGGACCAATCCTATTTAATTTGTTCATAAACGACCTGGAGGATGGGATAAACAGTTCCATCTCTGTATTTGCAGATGATACTAAGCTAAGCAGGGCAATAACTTCTCCGCAGGATGTGGAAATCTTGCAAAAAGACCTGAACAAATTAATGGGGTGGGCGACTACATGGCAAATGAGGTTCAATGTAGAAAAATGTAAAATAATGCATTTGGGTGTCAAAAATATGAATGCAATCTATACACTGGGGGGAGAACCTCTGGGGGAATCTAGGATGGAAAAGGACTTGGGGGTCCTAGTGGATGATAGGCTCAGCAATGGCATGCAATGCCAAGCTGCTGCTAATAAAGCAAACAGAATATTGGCATGCATTAAAAGGGGGATCAACTGCAGAGATAAAACGATAATTCTCCCGCTCTACAAGACTCTGGTCCGCCCGCACCTGGAGTATGCTGTCCAGTTCTGGGCACCAGTCCTCAGGAGGGACGTACTGGAAATGGAGCGAGTACAAAGAAGGGCAACAAAGCTAATAAAGGGTCTGGAGGATCTTAGTTATGAGGAAAGGTTGCGAGCACTGAACTTATTCTCTCTGGAGAAGAGACGCTTGAGAGGGGATATGATTTCAATTTACAAATACTGTACTGGTGACCCCACAATAGGGATAAAACTTTTTCGCAGAAGAGAGTTTAATAAGACTCGTGGCCACTCATTACAATTAGAAGAAAAGAGGTTTAACCTTAAACTACGTAGAGGGTTCTTTACTGTAAGAGCGGCAAGGATGTGGAATTCCCTTCCACAGGCGGTGGTCTCAGCGGGGAGCATTGATAGCTTCAAGAAACTATTAGATAATCACCTGAATGACCGCAATATACAGGGATATGTAATGTAATACTGACACATAATCACACACATAGGTTGGACTTGATGGACTTGTGTCTTTTTTCAACCTCACCTACTATGTAACTATGTAACTATGTGGCAAATATTTAAACAGACCAGTGCAATGGCAATATTAATATTTTTCTCATTGATGGCATCTTGTAAAAAATGTATTCTTTCTCACTTGTTAATATCCATTAATTGAATTCATTGGTAGTAGAGGACAGTGTATAAAAAAAATAGGAGACTTTAGGCCTAGGAAATGTGCATTACAATAATAGGAATTGTAAAATATATTTTTAGGGCATGTGTAATTGTAGGGTGTGATAAGCTGTTTGGATCTTCGGGACGCCCCTGAATAGGGTTTTACCGTAGCATAATTAAAGTGCATTTTTTGTACACGTAACAGCTACAAAATTCTGCTCAAAGAAGGGGTAAGGTGCTATACACTGGTGTTGAGCCGTTTCATGGAGCAACCATGTACATAATTAGTGTGCTCTCCAAATTATTTGGGAACATGAGAAAGATCCATTCAGTCTGCTTTGTATGTATTTTTCCAAAACTTGTCACACATGCACAGGAAAAAGCACATGTAGAAAAAGCCTAAATATAGTACACTATTGTGTATACCCCTTATACACGTCTCTACTGTGTCAGTTACAGATTTTGAGAGTGCATGCTGAAAAAAAACATTAACACTGATAAGCACTTTATGGAAAATATACCAGGCTAGAAAGTAATCCATCAAAGCTTAAAGTGGCTATGTATGGATAGATGTACTCCTGTATAAACAGTGATGATGCTTTTGTACCGTAAGTGCTGGGTTTAACTAACTGCAACAGATGGATTCCATAGTGGAACAACCACATCAAATTTGGCCTCTTCATTATATTAGATACCATATCCCTTCTGATCCACAAAATACAGAGGAAAGAAAAAGTCGACACACACATGTAAAAATGCCAGGTTTTTGACGTGTGAAAAAATTAGACCAAGATAAATCAATTCTGAATGTTTCCACCTTCCTGACAATTGTGTACCGTTTGTATGCAAAACAAGTTCCCGACACACACCCTTCGGACAAAAGTCTGTTGCTCCGTTGGCCGACAATCTGAACGTGTGTACGAGGCTTAACTCAGTTGCCCCCTACAATAAAAGCCATGGTCCGTAAATAGCTTACAAAGCCTCAAAGGGGTCTCATTGTTGGAAGGTATTAGTCAGGTATTAGTCAAGAGAAGGTACAACAAATTTCCAAGGCATTACATATAACATGGGGCACAGTGAAGATAGTTATCAACAAATAAAGAAAATATGGCACAACAGTGAAATTACCAAAAACTTGACATTCTTCCAAAAATGATTGAAAAAAAAAACAAGAAGCAAACTGGTCCAGGAGGTTGCCAAGAGGCATACAGCAACATTAAAAGAACTGCAGGAGTTTCTGGCAAGTACTGGTTGTGTATTATATGTGACAACAACCTCCCATAATCTTCATATGTCTGGGCTGTAGGGTAGGGTTGCGGCCTGGAAACCCTCCAAGCCTGGTGCATTTTGCAAAAACCTCCATGAAGTGTGCCAAAAGCATGTGGGAAAATGTGTTATGGTCTGATGAGACCAAGACTGAACTTTATTTTTGGCACAGCCACGACTCAAAGCATACCTTCAAGTCAGCAAAAGAATCTCTTCACCACAAGAAGATCAAAGTTTTGGAATAGCCCACCCAAAGCTAAGACCTGAATCCAATTGAAAACCTGTGGGGTGACCTGAAGAGGGCATAGGAGATGCCCTCGCTATCTGACAGATTTGAAGCACTTTTGTTAGGAAGAGTGGGCAAAGATTTAGTAAATTGGCCACACTGTCTCTTTAATCTGCTGAATGCTGAATAAGGCAAATATTTATTTGCCTTTAAGAAGTACTGCTAAGTTTCCGATATAAACAAATAACATACTCTTTGACTTTTGTGCTATCTAGGAGGAAATTCTCTAATCTTCCCATTTCTCTGTGAAATAGACCTAACATTTCTGTGCACCCATTTGGTGCAGACAGATGTTCAATTATACCTGTATCACTGTTCTGTCTAAGACAAATGTGGCTCATGTCTTCTGGGAATTGCTAAATCTACTCTCATTAGACTGAACAAAAATATACAGCAGTGCAAATCTATGCAACACACTGCCTCAACAACTCTTGGCCACAATATATGCTGTCTTTATTTAATTTATGATAAAAATGTTAAAGTACAAAAAATGATGATCTATTCTCTTTTTTCTGTTTTATTCACATTAACCATATACAATGGATCTTTCAATGATGATGTAATAAATTGTACGTTCACCTTACCCTCTGGCCTTACCTCTTCTTACATGTTGTATGTGTTAGTATTGGTATTTTAGGCCGCCCATCAAAGAAAAAGAGCCACTGGTAACACATATGATGCAGGTGGGGGGTCAGAGCCTGATCAGTGACAACAGAGTCTGTGTAGGTGATTATCTGTGCAAAAGCGTGTGAATAATTAAAGCTGCAAGCATAAAGTGAAAAAAATGAATATATGTAAATGAAAAAATGCTGTACAATTTCCAATACTCCAATGAGTAATAACCAATTTTTAGAATCCGGTGTTCTATTTGTTTTCAACAATCATCACAAAAAACTATCAACCAATCATAAACAATAAAACAGCAAAAGTCCATAAAATTGTGAATGTAATATTCCCATATACTGTACCTTGTGATATATATCACTCCCAAGTAAGTGCTGCAAAGATGTGCAAGTAGAAACACCTCCGACATGGTGAGTCCTTTAGGGGCAAACTCTCACCTTTCTATGTTGACCCCCACCACAAAGGTCAATATGCGCTGATTCCTTCTGAATCAGCAAGGACTCTGACTTTTGAAGAACCTCAGCAAGCTCAGATGAATGGATGGATGATTCAGTGTGTATTTACATGTTAAAAGACAATGAGAACCTATATAGTGTTCATTGTTATTTTATTTAAAAAAAGCATAAAAATAGAAAGCCACTCACATGAATTAAGACCAGACATGAGTATATATAGCTTTAAAAAGTTCCCATCAGCAATCGACAGGGCGGATGGCAATGGATTAGATCCTTCAATGTAAGCCTGTATTGTCCACTTGCTCTCTCTCTCAGTGCCATGAAGCCATGGGTCAGCCAGGCCCCTAGGCCTTTCGGCGTAATTACATTGTAATGACATTGTCAGGGAGCCATCACATGAGAAAGACATTTATGCTGCACACTCCCCTTCCATTGTGTTACCTCCCATTGCATTGGTGAAGTACATGTTGAACACTACAGGTTTTAAGAGACATGAAAGCTATTGTAAAGTGTGGTGAAAATGTGTCAATTTAAGTTTATGAATGAATGTATTCATTTTTTGTAGGAAGGTGAGGTCCTCTAACAAGTTAAGCATGTTTCGTTCCAAACCTGCTCCAAGTAAGTTTTAGCAGAAGATGGAACTTTAGAAGTACTAGGGGAACTATGTGAAAGGGAAATTTAGGGTGAAGGCTAGAGACAATATAGAAAGGACTGTGCCCTGTGAACTCCCAAAACTGATGACTGTGGAAAATACTGCCCATTCTAAATGCTTTGCCCTATTGTCCACCTTGATGAATCTTGCTGCTAAAAGATCCACATCCAGTGTCCCCCACCAGAAACAGTGGTTCTAAAAGCACCCTCTTGTGAAAAGACCATTCCCCTTTCAGAAGGTTTGATTCACCAACTAACACTTGAACCTAAGCAAACACTGCATCTGGACTGATAGGAAGCTGATGTGACAGCACACGACTGATAACCAATATTGCATTGCGCATGAAATCAAGGTTATCTGAATAGTTCAGTTGGACAATAGGTGGTTGACACTTGTAGCAAATAAATTCCTATCAGGAATCTAGTACATGTTGAACACTACAGGTTTTAAGAGACATGAAAGTTATTGTTGTCTAGTCCAACCAAATAGGGTCTAATCCAGCAATGCCAGTGGTATACAGATTACAGGGCTGACCCTAATGACCCACATTCAATGGAATAAGGATTCCAGCCACTTGGTCTAGAAGGGGGGAGCCCTCTACAAGAAGGAACATAGTCTTGTGAAGGCAGAACCCCAGAGGCCTCACTAAAGGAGTACTGAACTAGCAAAACACAGAGAATAAATGATGGGAGATGGAAAAAAAACAAAATGAGGGTTTGCCAATCTTAGAGGATAAGCCATCCAAACAGAGAATGTATAAAGATCCTGTCAGAACACCTGGATCTGAAAGGGGCAACAAGGATACCATGGTAGCTTACACATTAACCCTTGAGATGAACTATCATAGAATGAACTGAGCATGATTCAAAAAGAAACCCCTCAAAACTGAGGTAAACTCTCCCCACATTGAAATCATTAGTGGCAATGCTGAATACATGCAAGGATAAGTCTGCACACCAATATATCAGCATAAACGGGCTTCCTTTAATGGAAGGCCTAACAATTGAAATACATTGGCTGTCCATTAGGGAAGTCCATTAATGCTGATATAGGGCTAAGCCCCATGAAGGGGCAATGAGTATACAAATACAGGGAGTAAAACCACACTGTCAAGCAAATTCCAATGCCCATTATAGGACTATAATGGTAGACTACAAAGGGAACAAGCCCCAAATTCCCCTGTGTTCTGGGAGAAAAAAATATTCCGCCAAGCATGCTTATAAATAACATAGGACTGGGGAGGCAGCACAAGCGCCCCATAACCCAGCTCACTGAACTTCTAAGGGTACCACAGAAACTTAGTGACTGGGCCATCGGCCTCAGAGCTGGGGTGGTCAGGCTGACATAGGCAAAAGTTCTGCAGGCGGGAGATGATCCACCACATGTCGTATTTTTTTAATCCAGAGGTAGGGACAAGTGCAGAACATTAAAAAAAACAAAGGGGTGTAGAACCATGGAAGTGGAGGGTAGCCCCCATTAACACAGTCTGCACCATCAGCTTTACTAACATACAGGAAGATCTTCAAAGACCGAGTCAGTCTCACTGAAACTGTGGTACCTCTGGCCCTGGAAAGTGCATCTGCCATGACATCTCAGCCCAATTGTTAAAACACATGTAACAGAGCATGATACAAAGTACCCCCAGGAGTGCTCTGTAATAACAAATACTAGTATAGAGTGATCACAGAGAATATTCCATGCAATCTGGGAAAGCCTGCTTCTTCACAGCCATGCCCGACATTTACCCTGA
The DNA here is from genome assembly GCA_037952925.1 of Lithobates clamitans. Lineage (NCBI taxonomy): Eukaryota > Metazoa > Chordata > Amphibia > Anura > Ranidae > Lithobates > Lithobates clamitans. The sequence continues at coordinate 846,424 of JBBGZY010001544.1, forward strand.
ACTGATCTTGTTTCCAGCACTGTGAGACACCGGGCTTCAGCTCAGACACACCAGAGAACACCCGCTGCAGTTTCCGACCGAGTTTACGGCCATTCAAGTTACATGCTGACCAATGGAAACAAGGGAGAAGGCCCGCGGCAGGATCACCAACATGGAGCCGCAGCAGCCTTTACACAGAAGGCGCGCGGTGGGGAGAAGTACAAGGAGGGGGTGAGTAAACTGGCAAAAACCTCCAAGGACTTGACCGGGGATCCCCCCAGGGATATGCACTACTATGCCCTAAAGATTACAGGGATCTGACCAGGCTGGCCCGGCAGAGACTGACACTGATACAGAGCCAATTGCTACTGTCATGGAGGAGGGGGAAGAAAGGCAGGGATCTGCCACCATGTTAGATCAGGCTGACTACACTGCTGAGCTGGAGGAGACTGAGGAGCCTGGGGAGGAGGAAGGAGAACAACTGACCTTAGCACCAACCCTGAAAGCTGTTAACAAGTGCACAGCCTCAGTTAACCCACAAGAACGCTTTGGTGGCTTAAAAGAGGAGGTCAGTCTGATAAGACAGGATTTACAAAAGATAAGGGAGAGAACAACGGCTGCAGAGAGCAGAATCAGTGACATAGAAGACAAGCTTCCCAATATGCTCAGGGAGTCCCAGTCAACTGCACTTTTGGCTAAAGCCACAGATATGCGGGCCAAGGACTTTGAGAATTGTTTAAGGCACAATAATGTGCAAATAGTGGTGTAACCAGAGAAGGAGGAAAGGTCGCGATCCCACTCAATTTGTAGAACAGTGGCTAACGGATATCTTTGGCAAAGAGGCCTTCTTGTACCTATATGCAGTGGAAAGGGCTCATAGAGTCCCTACTAGGCAATTACCACCAGGACATCCTCCACCTCCGCTTTTGGCGAGGCTAGGATAGAGAAATTATTCTGAGGCTGGCCCAAGAATGAAGAAACATCCATTTTAATGGATGTTTCATCTTACCCTGACTTCCCGGCAGAGGTCCAGAAGCATAGATCACGATTTTCTGATGTTATAAAAACGCTGTCATAAACCAGATGTGACCAGAACTGTGTGACTGCGACAGAGTGAACCAGACATAAATAGGTGAAAGTAAGTTTATTAAGGTAAATGCATATACATGTGAACACCCCACCAATACAGAGTGAACAAGCCAAACAACCAAACAGTGATAATAAACCAACCAGCATATGTAGCAAAAGGGAGTACCAGAATCGTAGCCAAGCCAGGCCAGGGTCATAAACAGGAGATCAGTAGATGGGGGGCCTTGAGTAAACAGACAGGGAACAAGATGGAAGGGATCAGGCTGCAGGGCAAGATCCAGCGATACAGGAACAGATAAAAAAAGCTTCAGGATACAGGATACAGGAATCAGGGTTCAGGATCAGGATCAGGATCACAGGTAAACAGGCTGCAGGTCAGTGCACAAGGACAATACCAGGGCAAGGTGTGTGTGCACTTGCCAGGTATTTATACAATAGCTGCTAACAAGGTCAGGTGAAGCCTGATTGCAGAAGGTAATACCTGCTCCACACTGCCAGGATCCCTCCGCTGGTGGACACCAGTACTGCGGTCAAAAGATAACATAATACCAGCAGGGAAAAGCTTATCTGACAGCTTCAAACTGCCAGAAGACATCTGCTGGTGGGCCTCAGTAATGCACGTCAAATGAACAATATTACCAGCAGAGGAAACCTTTCCTGACAAACACCTGCAGAAACTACAGGTTTCATATGCTATGCTTTATCCTGCAAAACTACGCATCACCTCCAGAGAGCAGACACATTTATTTGAGAATGCAGCAGAAGCTTCAGCTTGGCTTGATGCAAACGAGAATGCTCTCAGACAGGCTCAGAGGCCTATGGCTGAGGAGGATTGAATCCATCATTGTTAGAGCCTGGATATTACCAGATGTTCTTTTATTCCTTCCCCTAGGGAATAAGGGAGTTGCTGTAAACAGACAGTGATTTACTTCACAAAAAGTGAGTTTGAAACTGAGTTTATTACATGGAAATTTCCCTATTACTGGTTATTCAAGATTTTGCTACCACCGTTAGCGGTCATACAGGCAGTCGGTGGGACCTGTTGTCCCGTATAGTTCAAAGGTTCATGATGACAGTTTGGTGCCTAGTTATGCCTACTACTCAGGTCGCGAAAGCTAAATGGCCATCACAGGTTATCAGCCTTATGCATTATGGCACAATGAAGCAGTTTGGAGCACCGTTGTACCTTCTGAGTTGGTTTCATTGGAAATGTTTTTCCAGAGCATTAGAATGTTCTTACTGTAAACCCAAGGGGGTAATGATTGTTCTTAACCTGCAGACTAGATGGTCACCACTGGATTACTGCTCTGTACCTGTGGGAAAGACTCCATTGACACCCAATGCTCTGGCAGGAGCACAATCTCTTTACCCTGAAATAAATATACCTGTCCACTTAAGATAATGACGGTGCCCATGCTGTCTTGGAACATTAGGGGGTTACATGACCCTTTAAAATGCACCATGGTGTCTTCCTTGTTTCAATATATTTGTTAACTGTGCTAACCCCAAAACTAACTCTTACCATATACCTATAACAGTGAATACTACTTTATATCCAACAATATACATCATCAATTATTATATTTAACCATGGAACATATTGTGTTGACTGTATATACAATATAGACACATGATTGGATGCAAAACACATAGAGGATTCTGGGTAATGCTGACATCACTTCCGGTCCCTAACCCGTACAAAATCGAGGCTTGTACTACACGCCGGTTCCTGGAGATAGAACTGCTATATACAGGCTCCAAACACACTGCTGGAAAGACTTAGTGCCGGTTCTAAGGCACTATATTTTGTAAGTGCAATATTTTACACATACTTTTTGATGGAATAAATTACAGAATGTTGCACAATGATGACTATTTGTTTCTTATAAGATTCTAAGATCACCTTATGTGGAGATATATGGAATGAATATTGACATACCAGTTGGGAATACCCTGATACATTCTAATGAGCAGAGTGGTTCATCCAGGCATAAAACAAGACTTTTATATTTCTGGTCTCTGGTGAGTGTCCATTCTAGAAGGTGGTGGTTAACCATGGATTGGTGGAAGTTACTTCAATACGGATTCAGATATGTGCACGTGGGTTTTGAATACCCATTTTTGAAGAGAAGCACTGGGACTTTCTTTTCTATATATACCCAAGTTTTATTTGATTACATAGTGGTATATTGTATATACAGTCAACACAGTATGTTCCATGGTTAAATTTATTCACTAATGATTGCTATATTGTAGGATATAAAGTAGTATTCACTGTTATAGGTATATGGTAAGAGTTATTTTTGGGGTTAGCGCAGTTATCAAATATATTGAAACATTGCCTATCCCACACCAATGGTGGGGAATTCATGACTGCAGCAGATCCGACATGTAAATTTAAAGATACACAGTGAAATAATACACAGATTTATTTATTTTTTTTTTGTGCCAGTGACACAACTCCTGCACATGGTGTCTTCCTTGCTTTGAAAACACTTACCTGCTGTTTGTGCCTTGCAAGAGACTTAGCTCATCAGACTCTGTTGCCTGTTTGAACTTTGGTTGGGTGGGGAAGGCATAGCACTCACACCTCATATTCTAGGGGTGTGAGTGTACTGGTACATAGATTATGAGGAAATTGACTGTGTGCTGGATGATGAGGGGAGGTGTGTTTTCTTACTTTGCCGGTTATACTCTCTTAAATGTCTTGTTTTTGTATACATTCCACCTCCGTATAATAATCAGACCCTTAGAGCTCTACTGGAATACCAAATGAGATATCCTGAGGTACCACTTTTTGTCATGGGAGATCTCAATTGTTATATAGACCCAGCTTTAGATAAGCACCCCTCGGCTATAGTGGGGCGTGGGATCCACCGTACTGCCCTGAAAAATGTATGTATCCGTGATGCGCAAAACACCCACAATTTTCATGCTTTTCCAAGAGCTATTCCTCATTGTCAGATATAGAGCTATGCTTATGCTCGTTTTCAGCTGACCGCTATATTTTAGAGGTTAATTATTCCCTCAGAAGTATATCTGACCATTCCCCATTAATTGTACAATTGGAGGTCCACTCTCCTTCAACTGTAGCCAAGGCTACATGGAAGTTAAGTGCCTTCTGGCTTCATCTTTTTTCTTCCCATGAGCAAATTGTGTCTCAAATTACAGAATTTTGGCTTATTCATGCTGATGGTGTGAGCGCGGATGGTGCTTGAGAGGCGTTTCAGGCCGTCCTTAGAGGAATCTTTATTAGAGAGATTCAAGCTATCAAGCAGAACACAAGTGCTCATAGGAAAGGAATAGAACGGTTGGCAGGTGACTTAGAGGCAGAATTCATTGCTAATCCAACGGATAACGATAGGGAGGTATTGCTGCCAGCCCAGGGGGCTCTTTATCGCACTACTGCTTCTGGAGTGGAGCAGAAAAGGCTCTTTAACAGGTTGGCCTTTTACGAGGAGGGTGAACATACTTGTCGCCTGTTGCCAAAAATTCCCAGCAAGTATCCCCCCTCCATTGGTGCGTTGCAAATGCATGCCAGGCGAGTGACTAACTCCCCAGACCAGATTATGTAAGAACTAGTAGACTATTATTCCTTCTTATAAGGTGTCCAAACAAACTTATTCGATAGAATCTCTGAATGAATATCTTGATAATGTCCAATTGTCCAGCATGTGTCTCCTCCAGAAGGCAATTGAATGCCCCCCTGACTTTGGGGGAACTGCAGTTGGCGACCAGTTTGTTCTTCAATTATAAGGCCCCAGGAGATGATGGGATACCCATCGAAGTGCATAAACAATACGCAGATTGCATATTACCTAAACTGTTGAAGGTGTTTAATGAGGTGAGGGAACGTTGTTGCCTCCCTCTGTCTATGAGTAGGGTCAATATCGTACTGATATTGAAGCCGAATAAAGATCCCCTTCATCTGTCCAGGCTCATATAGAAATATATCCCTCCTGCAAAACGATGTAAAGATTCTGGCAAAAGTTTTAGCTTTACGCTTAAATAGGGTAATCTCCACTATTATCCATTCGGACCAATCTGGATTAATGCCCCAAAAATTGACTTCTATTTTCTTGCGTAGACTTTTCTTTAACATTCAGTCTCCATCAGATAACACTGGAGATCGAGCACTACTGTCCCTTGATGCCCATAAGGCTTTTGATAGCATTGATTCGGAATATCTCTGGGCAGTTAAGCGTAAATTCAGGTTTGGAAGACGGTTTATTTCTTGGAGCCAATTACTATGGAGAGCATTTGTAGCAGCCATCTGGGAGGGGGGAAAGATTTAACAGAGCTTTAGCTTACACAGAGGCTCAAGGCAGGGTTGCCCCCTGTCCCCACTTTTGTTTACCCTGGCCATTGAAACTCTAGCTGCTCTCATCCGCTCCAAAACCTTAATAAAGGGATCTCATTAGGAGAACTTCATGAAAAATTAATGATGTACGCCGATGACACTATGCTGTTCTTGGGTGATACATCTACTTCCTTATATGAGGCTATGACGGTTATAAGGAAATTTGGAGAGTACTCAGGCCTGGTCATAAATTGCGCTATTGCCCTCAATAATGCTCTTAGATAGGACACCAGACCCCTTTTATTGACCATACAGGATATTCCGTTCTCCACATCTTTTAGATATTTGGGTATAAAGGTCACTCCATGCCCATATGTCCGACTTAAATTGACACTTCTGCTCAATTGCTGTCATTATCGTTTTAAGGTGTGGACTAGGCTGAAGCTGTCTCCAGTAGGGATGGGTGAACGGTTCAGCCCGAGCATAAGTTCGGGCCGAACTTTGGTTGTTCGGATGTTCTGCGGTGTTCGGGGTAAATTCGAAAGCTGCCGGAAAACCGTTAAAGTCTATGGGACATTAACATGAAAAATCAAAAGTGTTCATTTTAAAGGCTTATATGCAAGTTATTGTCATAAAAAGTGTTTGGGGACCTGGGTCCTGCCCCAGGGTACATGTAGCAATGAAAAAAGTACCACAGCAAAATTACACTTCTAAAGGAAAAATTGTCATTTAAAACTGATTGCGGCTGTAATGAATTGTTGGGTCTCTGCAATATAGATAAAAATCATTGAAAAAAAGAGCATGGGATCCCCCCCAGTCCATTACCAGGCCCTTTGGGTCTGGTAAGAATATTAAGGGGAACCCCGAACCAAAATTTAAAAAAAAATTGCGTGGGGGTCCCCCTAAAAACCATACCAGGCCCTTCGGGTCTAATATGGAAATTAAGGGGAACCCTGTGCCAAATTTTAAAAAAATGGCGTAGGGGTCCTCCTCAAAATCCATACCAGACCCTTATCTGAGCACGCAACCTGGCAGGCCGCAGGAAAAGAGGGGGGATGAAAGAGCGCCCCCCCTCCTGAGCCGTACCAGGCCACATGCCCATAACCCTTGCCCAGTGGTTGTGGGGGTATGCGGGCGGGGGGCTTATCAGAATCTGGAAGCCCCCTTTAACAAGAGGAATGTTGAGACTATTGTCCCAGGAAGACGACAGACAACAGTCCCAGCAAGACTTCCTGTTCCAGAACTTACTGTATTTTCAGGAGACATACTGAAGTTCATCAAGTGGAAGGCAAGTTTTGAAATGATCATTGAGCATTATTGCTCCAGGCCAGTTGACAAGTTATTCTACATTCAGAAACATGTTGGTGGAGAAGCAAAGAAAGTTCTCGAAGGTAACTTCTATAGAACAGATGAAGAGGCCTACAAGCAAGCTTGGGAAGAGTTAAATGCAAGATATGGTCATCCTTTCTTAGTACAAAGAGCCTTTAGGGAGAAATTGAATAACTGGCCTAAAATAGGTCCTAAAAAACATTTCAAACTCCAAGAGTATGGTGACTTCCTGCAAGCATGCAGCAATGCCATCCCACATGTACGAGGACTAGAAGTACTGAATGACTATCTAGAAAATCACAGCATGCTAGCTAAGCTACCTGAAGAAGTGGCTTCTAGATGGAATGTGACTGAACAGTTAGATCTAAGTAAGAACTTCCCAAAGTTTTGAAAAGTTCTCTGAGTTTGTTAATAATGAAACAAGAATAGCATGTAATCCAGTAACAGCATCTTACGCCCTAAAATCCTTAGAAGAAAGGCCTGCAAGAGATATAAGACATGTAAGAGCAACTAGCTTTGCAACCGATCAGTAGAGAGACAGAACCGACAAATCCTCAGACTACCTTTAAGTGTATGTTCTGTGGAGAGAACCACTCTATACACAAGTGCCAACAATTGAAGGAGAAATCCCCTTAATGAAAAGAAAAAGTTTGTACTTGATAACCAACTGTGTTTTGGGTGCCTAAGAAAAGGTCATATTACTAAGGAGTGTATGAAAAGGGCCACATGCAGCGTGTGCAAAAGACACCATCCTACATCACTACATGAAGAACGTTCAAAGAAGGATAAATCCTCAATACCTAAAGATGCTGAGGAAGAAAAGAAAGCATCGATATTCTCTTGCAGAGTGAGGGAAAGCAACGGCACATGAATGGTTGTACCAGTGTGCATTTCAAATCCTAAAAGGAAGAATAAGAAGGTATACGTCTATGCACTACTGGATGCCCAAAGCGATGTCACCTTCATTGTTCAAGAAATATTCAAGAAATTACAAGTTGCTTACAGAACCAGTGAGGCTCAAACTCACCACAATGATGGGGAGAGACTCATTAGTATACAGTCAAAGGGTCAAAGGATTGAGAGTTAGAGGACTTCATTCAAACCTCACATTGGATCTACCTCCAGCCTATACGAAAGACGATATACCTCTAGATCGAGATCGCATACCTACCTGTGAAACAGCCAATAAATGGGAACACTTATCTGTCATATCCCATGAAATGTCCCCGCTGAAGGAGTTTGGTGTTGGACTGTTGATAGGTTATGATTGTCCTGAAGCTTTGGTGCCACGAAGGGTAATCACAGGAGGAAAGGGTGAACCCTACGCTGTTCAAACTGATCTAGGATGTCGGAGTTGTTGGAGGAAAACATCAGATTGCAAACTCAAGGCAGGTGACAGGATTGTGTCATGAAATATCTGTCCAAGAGTTACCAGCTGTAAGTTCAGCGGCAGTAATCAAGATCCTTGAATCTGACTTTGCAGACAAGTTCTAAAGAAATACCCAGTGAAAGTCACACAGAATTGTCTATGGGTGATCCAGAAGTAAAAATTGTACAAACATTGAGCACTGCCACCAAGTGTCAAGATGACATACTTGAAAGCCTAGCTAGATGTTCAAAATGGAATACAGTCATAAACACAGTAGCTCGAATTCAACGTTTGGCAAAGGGAATCAGAAAGACGGAATAATTCAATGTAGAGGAAAGGATGAAAGCTGAAGAAACAGTCATAAGACTCATTCAATAGAGATACTATAGTGAAGAGTTAAAGAAACTTAGTCAAGAACCCAAAAGGCTTCCCAACAATCACCCATTGTACAAGCTTAATCTTGTTCTACAGCATGGTATACTGAAGGTGGGAGGGAGACTGGAAAATGCATCGTTACCCAGCAGAGTGAAGCATCCAGCAATTCTACCCAAAAAATTCTGCCTTCACAAGATTGATTATCGATCACTACCACAACAAATCCTTGCATCAAGGAAGAAGCATTACCCAGAACTGTTTGAGAGAAGGTGGTTACTGGATAGTAAAGGGAAGCAAAGTTATAGCAAAGTATATAAGTAAATGTGTAACCTGTAGAAAGGCACATAGACCTACCGAAGAACAAAGAATGGCAGATTTACCGGTAGATCGTGTAAACCCATCACCACCATTTCTTTATAGTGGAATGGATTGTTTCGGCCCATTCATCACCAAGCAAAACTATAGGAGTACAAGAGATATGGACTAATATTTACATGTCTAAGCTCCAGAGCAATTAATCTGGAAATGTTAGAAGATATGTCAAATGACGCATTCATTAATTCCTTGAGATGATTCATAGCCATTAGAGGTACTGTCAGAAAGCTTAGATCTGACCAAGGATCTAATTTTGTCGAAGCAAAGAATGAATTGAAGAAAGCTATAAAAGAGATCGATAAAGAAAAGGTAACTGAGTATTTGTCGCAGAATCAATGTGATTTTTATATGAATGCTCTGCATGCAAGCCACACAGGAGGAGTTTGGGAAAGACAAATCAGAACTGTAAGAAATGTGTTAAGTTCAGTGTTGAGAAAGAGCTCTGGAAGAATAGATGATGCTTCACTTAGGACCCTATTCTATGAAGTAATGTCTATGGTTAACAGTCGTCCACTTACAGTTGACATCATCAATGATTCAACAAGTTTGGAACCTTTAACTCCCAACCATCTACTTCACCTTAAGTCTGATTACATACAACCCCCACCTGGCTAGTTTACCAAAGAGGATTTATATGCCAAAAAGAGATGGCGAAGAATTCAATATCTATCAGCACAGTTTTGGAATAGATGGAGGAAAGAGTACTTAGCCAATCTTACGTAAAGAAGTAAATGGCAAACACCCAGAAGAAATGTACAAGTTGGTGACATAGTATTAGTGAAAGAAGAAGATTTACCTAGAAGTCAATGGAAATTGGCCAAAGTTCTAGAAGTTCAAAAAGATAAAGACAGACTAGTAAGAAGAGCATTGTTCCAAATAGGAGATTTAAAACTTGACAAAGAAGGAAAACGTCTCACTATTCCACTCAATTTGGAACGTCCTATACAGAAGTTAGTTGTTCTACTTGAGAGTGATAAAAGACACTTGGAAGTTGAGAATCTGATGGAAAATTCCCTAAATTCATGTTCAAACCCTACTATAGAGAACATAACATTATAGGTAATTTGGTGGGAGTGTAGCTGGCCAGCAAAGACCTGTGCTAGGTTGCTAATGTGACTTACATGTATATACAGCTAGACCTGCTAATAACCTTAATACAGTTTATATACTCACATGGAAGAGATAAAAAGCAGAGTTATTTATTGTGACTTTATATATGGATGTCATATAACAGTTGTATATTGTGTTCACAGAAGCAAACCAGAAAGCATAGAGGTAAGCCTTTGTGACTCTCAGGAGTTTTGGCCAGTCACAGCCAATCTCACACTGAGCAAGAGTTTTGGCCAATCACAGCCAGCCTTACACCAATTATTTTGTCTGGAAATTACCCAGCACATTGTTAGATCTCACTACATCAGAGAGAGTGCATCTAAACAGATACAGATCCAGCCAGAGTTCAGTTTTATGGAAGCAAGTGGCCAAAATAGGTATTTAATACAGTTATGTATGTTACTATTGTTAAATAATGTGATTAGAACTGTATACTGAACTAGTTATGTGTTCACTTATAGTTCCACCAAACAAACATCATCAAACATCATCAAACAAATGTTCAAACAAAGGTTCAAACATCATTGCAAACGTTCAAACAAGCAAACAAGCGTGCAAACTGCAAATTTCAATATAAAACAAGTAAAACTATTTCTTAAGCCTCAGATATACCTCTCAGAGAGATCATAAATTGTCTAAGGAACTTTAAAGTGAAAGTACAGATACTGAAGAGAGAAATACATCTACTATTTTATGTAAAATGACAATATTGAACAGTTGATTCGCCATTTTGTTATACTTTATTCAACACATGTTTGAACATGCACTGCCTGCTGCTAATTTGTCAGTGTTATATATGAAGAAAAGCTGAAGTTAATAAAGAAGATATCATAGAGGTTTGGCTCTTTAAACCTACTGCTTCCATAGAACGGCGCTAGAATTAAAGAGTAAGAGATAGTCTTGTTTGGACTAAAAGGTCAGAAATTAAAATTCTTCTAATGCCACAGCGCATAAGGCACTTCATAGTGCTGCACCTGCTACAGGGACCACCAGATCCCGGCCTCCCCCCTGTTTGAAATGGTAATGGGGTAAAAATATACCCCTACCATGTCACAAAAAAAGTGTCTTCCTTCAGTTTTCTCCTTCTTCCTCCATCTTCTTCTTCCCCCGCTTTTTCCTCCATCTTCCTCTGCTTCTTCCTCCGGTCTTCTCCATCTTCCTCCAGCTTCTTCTTTTCCGCTTCGTCCTCCGGACGATCCACCTAATGTCTTCTTCTTTTCCCCGCTTCTCCCTCCATCTTCTTCTGGTCTTCCTTCGGTTTTCTCCTTCCGCCATCTTCTTCCTCCCTCGCTTCTTCCTACATCTGCCTCTGATACTTCCTCTGGTCTGCTCCATCCTCCTCCGGCTTCTTCTTCCCCGCCTTATGCTCCGGACGATCCGCCTCAATAGGAGGCTCCCGCAGTGTGACGCTTCTGTGCTTGTGACAGTTCTTATATAACTGAGAGCGGGGCCACCCGGTGACCCCACCCCCTCTGACGTCACAGGGACTTCCCTCTGGCTTAACCGTGGCGTCAGAGGGGGACGGGGTCACTGGGAGTGCCCGTCCTCAGTTATATAAGAACTTTCACAAGCATAGAAGCATCACACTGTGGGAGCCTCCCATTGAGGCGGATCGTCCGGAGCACGAAGCGGGGAAGAAGAAGCCGGAGGAGGATGGAGCAGACCAGAGGAAGAATCAGAGGCAGATGGAGGAAGAAGCGAGGGAGGAAGAAGATGGCGGAAGAAGGAGAAAACCGAAGGAAGACCAGAAGAAGATGGAGGGAGAAGCGGGGAAAAGAAGAAGACATTATTATTAAAGGAATTGTCAAAAACTGGCTATTGTCTTTTTTTACCATTTTGACACTGTTTTTGTGAAATGGTATTGTGACATTTGTACCCTATTACCATTTCACACAGGAGGGGAGGTCGGAATCTGGAGGTCCCCTTGTTAAAGGGGGCTTCCAGATTTCGATACCCCCACAACCACCAGGCAAGGGTTGTGGGGATGAGGCCCTTGTCCCCATCAACATGGGGACAAGGTGCTTTGGGGGGCTACCCCAAAGCACCCTCCCCATGTTGAGGGCATGTGGCCTGGTACGGTTCAGGAGGGGAGACGCACTCTCATCCCCCCTCTTTTCCTGCGACCTGCCAGGTTGCGTGCTCGGATAAGGGTCTGGTATGGATTTTGAGGGGGACCCCTATGCCATTTTTTTTAAATTTGGCACAGGGTTCCCCTTAATTTCCATATCAGACCCGAAGGGCCTGGTATGGATTTTAGGGGGACCCCCGCGCAATTTTAAAATCTGAGCAGCGATCGACGGTGGCTGGCAAACATTGTGGGATGCCAGCCACGTGCATCAGCTCTGACATCACTCCGCGGGCGTGCACGCCCCCTATAGCTCATAAAGTAGCCGACGTACACCTATGGCGGTTTACACAGCCGTGCCAACCTGCTGCAGTATAATGACAGCGGCTGTTGGCAAGAGGTAATTACTTGTTTTAGGTCACCACGTTAGACTTGTGCACAACAGAAAATTTTGTTTAGTTTCGGTTTGTTGTCATTCGTAAAATACATAATTTCGTTCTGTTATATTCGTTATGTTACGTTAATTCATTTTTGGATAATTCATTATCTCTGTAGAGTGTCGATATTCGTTATACTAAATCTTGAATCATGTTGAATTCATTCATTATATCCGCTATAATTTTTTTCGTATTCATTGAAATTCGATATTTATGTATGTATATATATTCGTGATAATGATTCGTAGTTTGGAAAGTCGTTTGTTTATTGAATCTTTTAACACACACAATGACAATATCTCTTCTCCTCTGCTCAAATACAATACAACACCCTTCTCACTCTCAGTTCTGGGGGTCCCCTTGTTAAAGGGGGCTTCCAGATTCCGATAAGCCCCCCGCCCGCAGACGCCCACAACCACCGGCCAGGGTTGTGGGGATGAGGCCCTTGTCCTCATCAACATGGGGACAAGGTGTTTTGGGGGCTACCCCAAAGCACCCCCCCAATGTTGAGGGCATGTGGCCTGGTACGGTTCAGGAGGGGGGGCGCACTCTCGTCCCCCCCTCTTTTCCTGCGGCCTGCCAGGTTGCGTGCTCGGATAAGGGTCTGGTATGGATTTCGTGTCCCATAGACTTTAACGGTGTTCGTGTGTTCGACCGAACTTTTTTCCTGTTCGCATGTTCTGGTGTGAACCGAACAGGGGGGTGTTCGGCTCATTCCTACTCGCGGCTATTAATGAATTGCCGGTCCGACAATACACATAAAAGTTCATTGAAAAAAACGGCATGGGAATTCGCCACAGGGGAACCCCGCGCCGAAAAAAAAAAAAACGGCGTGAGGTCCCCCCAAAAATCCGTACCAGACCCTTATCCGAACCTGGCAGGCTGCAGGAAAAGAGGGGGGACGAGAGCGCCCCCCCTCCTGAACCGTACCAGGCCACATGCACTCAAAACACCTTGTCCCCATGACAAGGGCCTCATCCCCACAACCCTTGCCCGGTGGTTGTGGGGGTCTGCGAGCGGGGGGCTTATCGGAATCTGGAAGCCCCCTTTAACAAGGGGACCCCCAGATCCCGGCCCTCCCCCCTGTGTGAAATGGTAAGGGGGTACTACCATTTCACAAAAAAAGTGTCAAACACTTTAAAAATGACAAGAGACAGTTTTTGACAATTCCTTTATTTAAATGCTTCTATCTTCTTTCTTCTATCTTCTATCTTCCTTCGGTTTCTTCCTCCATCTTCTTCTTCTTCTTGTACTTCTGGTTCTTCCTCCGTTGTTCTCATCCGGCATCTTCCTCTGCGGTGCTGGCGTCTTCCTCCCTTCGTCTTCTGGGCCGCTCCGCATCCAGCATGATGGGAGGCTCCCGCTGTGTGACGCTTCTCCTCTTCTGATGGTTCTTAAATAACGGAGGGCGGGGCCACCTGGTGACCCCACCCCCTCTGACGCACAGGGACTTGACGGGGACTTCTCTGTGATATTCCCCATGACGTCAGAGGGGGGTGGGGTCACCCGTTACGTAACGCCCTCTGTTATTTAAGAACCCTCAGAAGAGGAGAAGCGTCACACAGCGGGAGCCTCCCATCATGTTGGATGCGGAGCGGCCCAGAAGATGAAGGGAAGAAGACGCCGCAGAGGAAGATGCCGGACGAGAACACCGGAGGAAGAACCAGAAGAACCAGAAGAAGAAGAAGTTGGAGGAAGAAACTGAAGGAAGATAGAAGAAAGAAGATAGAAGATAGAAGAAGCATTTAAATAAAGGAATTGTCAAAAACTGTCTCTTGCCATTTTTAACATTTTTGACACTTTTTTGTGAAATGGTAGGGGTACAAGTACCCCCTTACCATTTCACACAGGGGGGAGGGCCAGGATCTGGGGGTCCCCTTGTTAAAGGGGGCTTCTAGATTCCGATAAGCCCCCTGCCCGCAGACCCCCACAACCACCGGGCAAGGGTTGTGGGGATAAGGCCCTTGTCCCCATCAACATGGGGACAAGGTGTTTTGGGGGGTTACCCCAAAGCACCCTTCCAATGTTGAGGGCATGTGGCCTGGTACGGTTCAGGAGGGGGGGTGCTCTCTTGTCCCCCCTCTTTTCCTGCGGCCTGACAGGTTACATGCTTAGATAAGGGTCTGGTATGGATTTTTGGGGGGACCCCACGCCATTTTTTTTATTCCCCTTAAAATCCATACCAGACCTAAAGGGTCTGGTATAGATTTTGAGGGGGACCCCACGCCATTTTTAAAAACAAAATGTGGCCGGTGTTCCCCTTAATATCCATACCAGACCTGAAGGGCCTGTTATGGAATTTAGGGGGACCCCGACGTCATTTTTTAAAAAATTTTGGTTTGGGGTTCCCCTGTGGGGAATTCCCATGCCGTTTTTATCAATGAACTTTTATGTGTATTGTCGGACCGGCAATTCATTATTAGCCGCGAGTAGTTTTAAACTTTTTTTCCTTTGAAATGTCATTTTGCTGTCAGACTGTTCTAAACACGAGAAACATGCGCCCCTTTACAGGCATACTATAGACACCCCCCAGGTACGAAATTTAAAGGAATATTACACTTTTATTGTTTCACTTTAAGCATTATTAAAATCACTGCTCCTGAAAAAAATGTCCGTATTTATGACAATACCATGCATATAAGCCTTTAAAATTAGCACTTTTGATTTCTCCCATAGACTATTAAAGGGTGTTCCGCGGCTTTCGAATTTGCCCCAAATTGTTCGCCGTTCAGAGAACTGGCGAACAGCCGATGTTCGAGTCGAACATGAGTTCGACTCGAACTCGAAGCTCATCCCTATTTGCCAGTAATCCAATCTCCAGCACAAAATTAATTAGCTGATTGGACTGTAAGATTTACTTTGAGTTGACCTTTTGCTTCATTAGATCTTTAACGAATTACCGAATCATGCCAAATTAATTAGTTATTTTGGCTATAATTTCTTTCGTATTAGTTAAAGTTCGTTTTTTTTTTATTCGGACATTCGGATGCATCCGAATAAAAAGATGCAAAATTCGACCGAATTTCGATTTGTTACGAAACAGATTGCACATGTCTACACCATGTACAAAGGGTTGATATCATATTGTTATGCTATGCTACTCAATCTCTTCCTCCAGGACTCGCCTCTCAAGGTGGTATCTCAATGGGAGCAAGATGTCGGGGCTTTTGAGGAAGAGCAGTGGGAGAAGGCCATGCAGGCTGTTCCCCAGTGCTCCTTGAATGTGGCTCAGTGCCTGTCGCAGTTATATATAATATTGAGAGTACATTATACAGATTAGATTGGCCCACATGGGGGAGAGATCAGATTCCACCTGTACCAGATGTTGTAGGGATCATGGGGGTTTGATACATCTTTTATGGAGATGTCCAACATTACACTTATATTGGATATTTGCAGTCCTTACGTACTTATTTTGCTCTGTAACATGTATGTTTTATTTCTTATGCTCATGCTCAAGAAAGAAAGTATTCAGGATTAGAAAGATCTGACATGAGTGTACAAACACTGTTGAAATAAGAACATTTCACAAAGCCTTGAACAGCAGAGCTAGAAACTGGTCCTGAGCCACCTAGAACACCAAGCTAAAACTGAAATATGCTGAGTATGGGAGGAGGTTTGGCTATTGGGTCTGGCTTACTGTTCTGTTGCCTAGTGTCCAGTTTACCTGAGGGAACAGCTATATATTCATGGTTACTTAATGAGCTCCTGATTTGGATATACAGTGCCTTGAAAAAGTATTCACACTGCTTGAAATTTTCCACATTTTGACATGTTACAACTAGTATCGGCGCCGATACCAAGCATTTGCCTGAGTACTTGTACTCGAGCTAATGCTCCGATGCTTGATCTGATACTTGGGCAGTCAGGGGTGATCGGTGGGGGCATTACAAGCACCGATCTGCCTGTATAGATTTCAATAAAGCAGCTGACAGCCAGTTCTCCTCCTCTCCCTCCCGCGGCTTTCAGCTGCTTTATTGAAATCTATACAGGGGGATTGGTGCTTGTAACTCCTGCACCGCCACACCGATCACCCCTGACTGTCTCCGTATCCTCCTCCAGTCCCCCCTCTGTGTCTTCCTCTGTGATCCTCCAGCCACCTCCAGTCCCCCTCCATGTTCCTCTCCTGTCCCCCTCCATGCTCTGCTCCTGTCCTCCTCCATGCTCTGCTAGTGTCCCCCTCCATGCTCCACTTTTGTACCCCTCCGTGCACCACTCCTGTCCACCTCCATGCTCTGCTATGGTTCCCCTCTGTGCTCCTCCGCCCCCCTTTGTCTCCGATCTGTCAGGATGGAGAGCAGAGGAAGGAACCGGTAAATCTGTTATTTACCGGCACCTTCCTTTTCCAAATGAACAGAGTCAGTGATCACTGACTCTGTCCATTCATAACTGAGAATTGTAAACTGTGTTTACGATGCATCCATTTATGAATGGAGAGGAGCCTCTGTCTCCTGTCCACTCATCACCAGTGCAGCTGAGGCTGCAGAGAAAGGGACTGGGGAATCTGTGTCCTCAGTCCTATTCCCTGTCTCAAAAAAGAGATGTTAAGACCCCTGATATCTCACCAAAGCTCCCCAACAGGGCTGACATAATAAATAAATAAAGAAAGAAAGAAAGAAATAAAGAAATAAAGAAAGAAAGAATTGTAATTCATAAACATTTAAAAGTTTAAATTGTAAAAATAATAAAAAATAAAATACAAAACACGCTGACACCGTCCACTCCCCCCCCCCCCCAAAAAAGAAAGCATTGTAAAAAAAAATATAACAAAAAATAAATAAGTTGTAAAAGATAGTTAAAAAATAAATTGTAAAAAATAAAACTGTAGAAAAAAAAATCTACTGACACAGTCCATGCGTCATCAGTGCTACATATTAGTGCCACTGTCACATGACGGTAATCGGTATCGTCTAGTACTTCGAAAAAATGTATCGGTACTTGCACTCGATCTTAAAAAAGTGGTATCAGTGTAACCCTAGTTACAACCAAAAACATAAATGTGTTTTATTGGGATTTTATGTGATAGACCAACACCAAGTGGCACATAGTTGTGAAGTGGAAGGAAAATTATAAATGTTTTTCAAAATTGTTTACATATAAATATCTGAAACATGGTGTGCATTTGTATTCAGCCCCCTTTGCTCTGATACCCTTAACTAAAATTTGTGGAACCAATTGCCTTCAGAAGTCACCTAATTAGTAAAGAGAGTGCACCTATGTGTAATTTAATCTTAGCATCAATACAGTTGTTCTGTGAAGCCCTCAGAGGTTTGTTAGAGAACCTCAATGAACAAACAGCATCATGAAGGCCAAGGAACACACCAGACAGGTCAGGGATAAAGTTGCAGAGAAATTTTAAAAAAAAATTTTTTTTCATTAAATCTTTTTATTTATTTCCTTAATAGCAACAACAGACAAAACCAAACAAAACAACACATCATACACATTGGACCAAAATATTAATACAAATTCAAGATCCAATCATATTGCATAGCAGCCATCAAATAAAAAAAATAGAAAATAAGAGAAATCAAGTAATTGACAAAAAGGTATTTTTCACTGGGCTGTGATCTAAGCCACATTATTTGTCAATTTGGATATCAATGCACACATAGTATGGATATTAAGGGGAACCCAGCGCCAACATTTTTTAAAAAATGGCGTGGGGTCCCCCTCAAAATCCATACCAGAGCCTTCAGCTCTGGTATAGATTTTAAGGGGAAACCCATGCCAAAATGTAAAAAAAAATGGTATGGGGTCCCCCCAAAAATTCATACCAGACCCTTATCCGAGCAAGCAACCTAGCAGGCCGCAGGAAAGGGGGGGGGATGAGAGAGCGCCCCCCTCCTGAACCATACCAGGCCACATGCCCTCAACATTGGGAGGGTGCTTTGGGGTAGCCCCCCAAAGCACATTGTCCCCATGTTGATGGGGAGAAGGGCCTCATCCCCACAACCCTTGGCCGGTGGTAGTAAGGGTCTGCGGGCGGGGGGCTTATCGGAAACTGGAAGAGCCCTTTAACAAGGGGACCCCCAGATTCCGGCCCCCAGTTTGAAATGGTAACGGGTATATTGTACCCGTACCATTTCACAAAAAAAGTGTGAAAATGGTAAAAAGAACAACAAACACTGTGGGAGAAGTCCTTTATTAAAAAATAATACAAATAATAAATAATACAGCACTGCGTAAAAAAGGAGTGAACAGCTGCCAACACACCTGTAGACCCAAGTACTAAGTAAATGTATAAAGAAAGTGTAGCGCTATAGACTCCAAAAAGACATGTTTCGGCTCACCAGCCTTCATCTGGGGTGTGGACCCCCCTATTCCACCGCAATTTAAACTAGAAATGACCCCCACTGGGAGTGTCACAGCCCAGGAAATGACCAACTGACATCACTTCCGGTTCACAAATAAATATACATAAGCTTTATGCAATATATATTATAAAGAACATGGATAAGCAGTATTTATACCGCTATTCTAAAATATCGGGGTCAAAAGATGAAATAAGGTAAAAGTAAACTTAAAATATTCCTAAGGTTATGGCCGGCCGATCCGGAAATGCTCGGAGTAGAAATCCAAGCCTCTTTCTCGGCACGGCCAAATTACATAGGACGGAGCGCCGTCGCGCTCCGCCCCCTCTATTTGGCTGGGTTTTGAGGACGTGCGCAGTAGCGGAAGTCGCAGGAAGGAAGTCCGCCGCCGCGCCACGCCTCGTTCTGGGCGGTGGAATAGGGGGGTCCACACCCCAGATGAAGGCTGGTGAGCCGAAACATGTCGGGTGGACCCTCTATGATCACCGCGTTTGATATTATCTAAGCTGTTTATATCCTCATACCATGTGAGTGTTCCTTTTTTTATTGCCTTGAATAAATGCATGCTTTTTAAACGATATCATGCCATGTGAGTCTTCCTTCTCTCATGGTTTCAATTGAAAACATCTGGTTGACCTGCTGATACGTCTGGACGGGTGAAGCTGTTGGCAGATCCCCCTTCTTCCCCATTTGAAGCTGTGGATACCTGATGTCCTATCCTGCCAGCCTCGGTGGCTAAACAAGCTTTTTTGACTTGTAAGACGTATGTCTGTTCAAGTCCCCTGCTTCCGGTAAGCCTCTTCAGATGCTATGGTGATGGTTTTGATACACACTTAGACGTCACAATCGATTTGGGGTTTTTACCGTCCTTACCCACCAGTGATACTCCGTTGTTGTCTTCATCAGTTAATCCTCAGAGACTGTTGGTGGTGGTTTTTGATTTTTATCAGGAACACATTTTTTATAATATATATGGACTTTATTCACAGTTGATAAATTTTTTATATATACATTTATACTTTGGTTTCATTTTCACCTCTCACTGGTGTATTGCTATTATGTATTACATGTCACTTTGCAATATTTATTAATTTTTTCATTAAGTCCCTTTCTACTGAATTTTTTGAGGTATTTTCTGTTTTGGTTTATTTTCTGGCCATTTTAAGATGGCTCCTGTTTAAAATTTCCTATTTTGACACTTAGCGCTACACTATTTTTATACTTGTTGATTTTCTACTTCTTTGTCTTAGAGGCGTGTTAGCCGCTTATTGTGCAATTATTTTTTCAACATCATCGGAGCAGCGCTGTACTCATTTCTTATCTATGTCCATAGGTCCCGGCAGCAGCACCTTTATTAAAAAATAAAAAATAAAACTGTCCCACGTAGTCCATTCACCTCCGCCGACTGACCGAAAAAAAATAAAGAAGATCTGCCTCCATGGGAGGCACACGCCATATGACGCATCCTTGCAGGTGACAGCCCTTTTAAAACTGTGGGCAGGAACACATGGTGTCATCGCCGGGTGACCCCGCCCCCCTCTGATGCATGGGGACATCCCTATAGCTTCCCCTGTAGCGTCAGAGGGGGTGGCGCCACCCAGTTTCCCCCCTTTGACGCACAGGGACCTCCCATAACATCAGAGGGGGCGGGGCCACCCTTAAGATTCATACCAGACCCAAAGGGCATGGTAATGGACTGGGGGGATCCCATGCTCTTTTTTTCAATGATTTTATCTATATTGCCGGACCGACAATTCATTATAGCTGCAAGTAGTTTTAAATGACTTTTTTTCCTTTAGAAATGTCATTTTGCTGTCAGACTGTTCTAAACACAGGAAACATGCATGCGCCACTTTACAGGCATACTATAGACACCCCCCCAGGTACGAAATTTAATATTACACTTTTATTGTTTCACTTTAAGCATTATTAAAATCACTGCTCTTGAAAAAACGGCCATTTTTAAAACTTTTTTTGCATTGATACATGTCCCCTGGGGCAGGACCCAGGTCCCCAAACACTTTTTATAACAATAACTGGCATATTAACCTTTAAAATTGGCACTTTTGATAGACTTTGAAAGGATGTTCTGCGGCTTTTGAATTTGCCACGAACACCCCAAATTGTTCGCTATTCAGCGAACGGACGAACAGCCAATGTTTGAGTCAAACTCATGTTCGACCCAAACATAAAGCCCATCTCTAATCCTATATACAGAAAATACCTATATTATAATTGATAACCCCCATGGGCATTAGATGCCGTATACAGGTTATCCAGCCACTTTGCCCAGACTTTATCACACTTACTAGGACAACCCCTATTCATATAGGTGTCTCTATACAATGGGAGAGTATTATTTACCAATTGTTTCCAGTATAGAAATGTAGGAGAAAAGGGCTTCTTGCAATGTAAAGCAATAGCCTTTCTCGCATAAAATAGTGTAGTATTAGCAAACACTCACTCAGACACTGTAGGAAGAATAGTTGTGTAGTAGTTTAAAGCAGGGTTAGGTTATAAATAAATATCCCAAGCTTTGAACATCTCACGGGGCACTGTTTAATCCATCATCCAAAAATGCAAAGAGTATGGCACAACTGCAAACCTACCAAGACATGGACGTCCACCTTAACTGACAGGCCTGGCAAGGAGAGCATTAATCAAGGAAGCAGCCAAGAGGCCCATGGTAACTCTGGAGGAACTGCAAAGATTCACAGCTCAGTTGGGAGAATCTGTCCACAGGACAACTGGTAGTCATGCACTCCGCAAATCTGGCCATTATGGAACAGTGGCAAGAAGAAAGCCATTGTTGAAAGAAAGCCATAAGAAGTTCCATTTGTAGTTTGCGAGAAGCCATGTGGGGGACACAGCAAACACGTGGAAGAAGGTGCTCTGGTCAGATTATACCAAAATTGAACTTTTTGGCCTAAAAGCAAAACGCTATCTGTGGAGGAAAACTAACACTGCACATCACCCTAAACACATCATCCCCACTGTGAAACATGTTGGTGGCAGCATCATGTTGTGGGGATGCTTTTCTTCAGTAGGGTCAGGGAAGCTAGTCAGAGTTGATCGGAAGATAGATGGAGCCAAATACAGGGCAATCTTAAAAAAAGAGTCTGCAAAAGACTTCAGACTGGGGCGGAGGTTTACCTTCCAGCAGGACAATGACCCTAAACATACAGCTAGAGCTACAATGGAATGGTTTAGATCAAAGCATATTCATGCATTAGAATGGCCCAGTCAAAGTCCAGACCTAAATCCAATTGAGAATCTGTGGCAAGACTTGAAAATTGCTGTACACAGACGCTCTCCATCCAATCTGAAAGAGCTTGAGCTATTTTGCAAAGAAGAATAGGCAAATATTTCACTCTCTAAATGTGCAAAGCTGGTAGTGACATACCCAAAAAGACTATAATTGCAGAAAAAGGTGGTTCTATAATTATTATACACACTTTTCACATATTTATTTATAAAACATTTTGAAAACCATTTATCATTTTCCTTCCACTTCAAAATTATGTGCCACTTTGTGTTGGTCTATCACATTAAATTCCAATAAAATACATTTCCTGACACCAACATGGCAGCATACTAGTGATTGAGCTCTGCCTCTTGACCACTCCCTCAGGACCAATGAATAGCTTAGTTAGCCGCCCCCCATTCTTCTTTTTTTCCTCATATCTCCACGCACCAGTGAAGAGTAAGCAGTTCTATGTCCCCACCTCTAGCTCAGTGCAGTAGCTGTCTGGGTTTAGCCTCTCCCAGTGGGAAGTCCCTGCACTCGGGCTGCTAAATGCGCTAATAGCCTGGGAACCCCTTCTGTGGATCTTGATGGGGCCCTGCAGTGTTTCCTCATTAGGAACAAAATCTACCATCATGTAAGTGTCTGTGGGCTGAGACTTGGGGGGGCCAGCTAGTTCATTTCTTTTCCTTTTTTTGGTTCCCAGCACCATACAGGGCTGCCTATCCCTTTTATTCTTTCTGTCTCCTCATAATTGTGTTGCCTTTATTTTTTTTTTTAAGAAAACTTCATTCAAATCTTTTTTTTCAGATTTAAGCTGGCTTCTACTGCTTTCCCTACTTCCACTTTGCAGAGGATTACATATCAACATATAATTGCATGAGCTGGTACGTTTTATCTGGAAGTCAGCTTTGGTATAATAACATCTTCTAACTCTTCTATCTATTCAGAGGTTGCTTCAAAAATAATCATAAGGAAAGATAAAAAACTATTTTTACTGATGAGCCATAACAGCTGTTTTATGGATCATCAAAAAAAAAAAAGGTTTTAATCCTCTTTTTAAAAGAAATGTAATTCTCCATAACCTCCCAAAGGTGCAACTGAGTATGCTACAAACTAAATGTAGATGTGCCATAAATATAAATCCTGTCTATGTGATATTTTATAAGAGAAGCATTTTTTTCCTTGGCCAGTATAAGGGTAAGGATAAAAGCATTTATCCTTTTAAGACCACTCCTTCCCTGGCTGCTAAGCAAGTGATGCAATTTTCATTTCAGTCAACTTCAGGAATTTCAACTTCGAGTTAAGGAATTCGTAGAAAAAAAAAGTTGCAGTAATGGGAGGCTGTCCTCCAATAGGTGACACAAAATATTGCCAGGGAGCTGCAATTCAGGTTATTAACCTCCCTGGCGGTATTCCCGAGTGTGGCTCGGGATTTTCAGTACCAAAAGCGGTAACCCCGAGCCACATTCGGGATCACATCGCAGGATCCAGGTACAGCTTACTTACCTTGTCCCCAGGATCCTGCGATGTCCCCCCCCCCCGCTGTGTGTGCGAGCCATCCTCCACTCAATTCATCACAGTGCTGGGCTCTGTTCCCTGCGAGCGTGGTGACACACAGGGACGGAGAACGGCGCCAAATTCTAAAAGTGAAACACACACTATACATACAGTACACTGTAATCTTACATATTACATTACTGTATCAAATAATTTCACATCCCTTTTGTCCCTAGTGTTTTCTCCAGTGTCTGCATGCAGTTTTATATTATAAATACCGTCCTTTCTGGCTGGAAACTGGAGATTGTCCATAGCAACCAAAACCATCCCTTTACATCAAAAGTGGTTTTAGACCAGCTAGAAAACAGAGATAAAAAATTAGAATCACTTGCAGAATTGAGCGATAGTGATTTGTGGGGAAATCCGTTATCAAACAATGAAAGTAATGACAGCGACAATTCTGCAACTGAGGAAATTTCAGTGTTTTTGATTTGATTACATTATTGAATAATTTTTATTATTATTATATTATTATTTATTATAATTATTTATAGTTGTTATATTATAATTTATGATTTTGTGTTTCAAATTTTATCATACCCGGACTGTCTACTAGACTCTTGTTTGGACAGATTTAAGTGTGTTATTCCTAAGAATTACAGGCCTACAGTATAAAACGCCAAATTTCCATGCAAAACATTGTACCACTTTGAGCATCAAAAATCTGAAATATTCATACTGCCAGGAACGTTAAAGTATGTTACTAGAATTCCAGGGGAGGCAAGGGGGTCAGAAATAATTCATGAACTAAAATTAAAAGTTCACAAGTTAGATTTATTGTTACATAATTAGAGATTTGTTGATTGCAAATCATCATAAGATATTATGTTTTATGTTTTGAATTCTTAGTTATAAATGCTTTGTTCAAATATACAGTAAAAAGAATATTCAGCTAAACTGTAGACTCTTTAGATTAGCAATGGTTACCTGTATCTAGATGTAGCTCATTCCCAGGCACCTCTCAAGTAGCACAACCTCTGGTGTATCCACAAAGCTCAGTCAGGAATGAACAAGTATTTTTCACAGAAGTCACCCCATGTCTGAAAGTTGTTGCCCTTGTCAACTACCTGGCCTAATGCAACCAACACATGCTCTCAAATACTCTAACAGTCAAATAAGAAAAGCCCCATAACTGTTTATATTCCTATTAACAGTGGTTACCTGTTAAGTGACATAGATATGCAAACTCAGCATGTAGGAGACAGTAGGGGACAGTATAGCCAAGGTCAGGAGACCTCTCGCCTCTGACTCTTAAGCTTAAGAATTAAGTCAAAGTAAGAGAAGCAAAATATAGAGACAAATATAAATAAAAGATACGTTTATACAACTAGAATAAGGTATAACTGAACTCCAGGTTACCATTAGTTTTATACAGTTGTACAGCCTCCTCCCCTGTAGTGATATTGATTACACCATGAGCTTCTGATTTTACTATGAGCTTCTCACATTGTGCATTAGAAGCTGAAGCAAGTCAGATGGACAAGGACCTCCAGCATCTTCTAGCAATTTCTCCCCACCCTGGATGTCCCTTTCTTTGGAAGTTCTATTAATCATGGATACTTAACATAACATGTGGGCATTAGTTAAGGTAGCTTGCCTAGGAACACTCATTCTTTCAGACTGATGTTTACCCATCAAGGTATGTTGATATTAACATAAGTCTCTCATAAAGACAGTACACTGCTTGCATCAGGGCTGAGGGCTCTTGAGAGGAGGCAACTTTGATGTTTTCAGAAAGCTACACACAGCATGCTGTTGGCCCCTCCCACACCATGCATTCATCGCATAGAGACCCATTGATGACATCACTGAAGCTAAACTAAGATATGTATTGAAATTTGAAAGGATTTATAGGAACCAGTGGGGGGTTGGCAGATTAAACTTCGGCTTTAAGACTGAATATTCAAACTGCATAAGTCTCATCATCACTTACAGTATCTTCTTTGCAAATTGGGTTAGTTTAGTCTACAGCAGTATAACTTTTCTTTAATATGATTTAGGAAGTTAGAACATACTGACCAATAACCATTTATTTCAGTTATTGCTAATATTATGTTGGAACATTTTATTTCTTTACCCCGGTGTCAAAACACAAACAACACAATATCATGCATACTTATTTTATTTGTTGATTTGTATTCTTTTTTTTTATTTTCTTACATAAAAAGAAAAATTGTTTACCAGTAGCTGCTCACCAGTCTTTGCTTAAATACAGCAAAAAATAAAACATTTGTTCCATATCTTGCTTTCCGCAAAATAAATTTAGCTAGTGCAGTCTTGTTATAGTGATTAAAATCTAATCTTAAAATGTAATTTTGGTGGCTGGGATGCAGGAAGAAATTGGACTGTGTCAGATTACAATGAACTGACACTGGTTTTCAGACTGCCCTTCACTATAAAAACGAATGCTGTTTGTGCTTCCTTCAATTCTAATGTCTCCAATATTAAATATCCCACAATCTTTAACAACAATAACATATATGCAGTATATTATTTAGTAATTTATTAGAGTATGAACTAAATACATGTTTTTTAATAAAGCAGACCAAGAAGTCCCAGTATAGTTTGTGGAAACCTTTGATAACCAGTGTTTCTTGCCAGTGAATATACCTTAAAGTGGTTCTAAAGCCTTAAGGTTATCATGTACCTGGTAAAGACTTTAATATTGTGAAGGCCTCTCTTGCACCTCCTGCCTAACACTCCTGAAGATAGAAAAGAGAGTGTAAAGGCAAGGAGCGGCACGTGTGCCATAGCAGCTAGCTGGTGATGTTCGCTCTGTAGGTGGGTAGAGCTAGTAGTCACAGTCCTCCACATAGGATGCAGAAGCAGCTTGGCACCAGAGTGTGAAATGGAAGCAGCGGCAGGGGCTGAGCAGCAGTCAGCAACAACCAGGCAGCGAGGCACCTAATCAGCAGGCAAAGCAAGTCCAGGAAACAGGCCAAGGTCATTAACAGCTGAGCAATGCGGTACGGAGTCAGCAGGCAGATCAGATTCAGTAAACAAGCCAAGGTCAGAGTAGAAGGTAACAGAGATAAAACAAGAGCATAGGTGAAGTCCAAAGGCAAGCTGGGTCATACATGAGTAAGAAGGTACAGCAGATCAGGTCTTAGGAACACAGGAACGAGCTGAAGACCATTCAGCAACTGCTCACAGTGATAGATCAGTTTAAATAGGCCACTGGGCGCCAAGTGCTAATTGGTATATGCACGTCCTTGCACACAAATATGTGCACGATGAAATTGCACTGCATATGTGACATTGATCCTTCACTCATTAAAATTAGCATGTGTGCAATGTGCATGAGCATGAATCAGCACTGGCCTTTTGATGCTAGAGATCTGGTTTACCGTACAAAGGTTTTTTACCTTAATGCATTCTCTGCATTACGGTAAAAAAAACGGCTATGCCGTTTTATAGGCTGCACTGGGCTGATCTTCTATCTCTCCCTATATTTCTTATTTTTACTTGAGTCTGATCTCGATCCAGAAGAGAAGGGAAAAAAGTGCCAAGCAGGCATCGTGTAGCACAATTTATTAAAAGTTAAGATTCGATATAAAGAGCAATGGCACTCACAAGTGTGTGGTGGAGGATGACAGTTAGCAGTGGATGGGAAGTCCAAGTATGAATGGGGAGCTATGGTTTCTATCCATAAAAGGAAGAAGGCAAGCCATATAGATGGAGCAAGATCAGCCTGGAGTCCCCCTAGAGGGAACCGGCATCGAGCTGCCCTGTGTGGCCGTGATGGTTCCTTCGGTGATCGGAAAACCATCCACAGTGTGTATCTCCAGCAGTAGCGTAGAGAGAAGCTGTTAGTCCGTCCACTGTGAGAGCCAATGGAAATGCATTTCGGAAGCAAACCACGCCTCCTTCATCAGCCTCAAGATTTTTGGCTGTTTATATTAATCAGTTGTTTAATCAGTTGTTTAATAACATCCTTGACCACAGGATTGGCACAGAGATAGCACTGTAGTGTATTGTGTTTTGTGTTTTTACTGATCTTGACCTAGCGCTGTGCACGAGAGCAGTGGATCTCTCCCTCCTCACAGGGCAAATTGATACGCTGTCTGTGTCTATGTCTATTCATCCATGAAGATGCCAGAAGGGCAAAACATGTAGGGTGGGGTTGGTTTTGGATTGAAGTAATCCTGCACAGAAGTTCTGTCTGCTCGCAGCTTGTTGTGTGCAGTTGGAGCTGACAGTACCACTAAATACATGTGATATAAACCTTAGTGTCGGGGCAAGACACATCCGAAAGTAAGTGCATTTTGTTTTTAATGGTTTTAGATGGGAAAAGGAATTTAAAAATAATGCAGCAGAGAATTTGACGAGGAGAGTGGACTGAGTTAATCCATTATTGGCTGGATTCAGCAGATTGTAATATGTGATACAAAACCAAAGTTTGCTGCTGAATAGCGCTTTGTAGCTAGTGTTTGTGGTGACAGACGGAGGAGAGATTTCTTTTAGAACACAAGCATTTTTTCTTGGATAAACTTTTTTTGTATATGGATTTTGTTGCAGCTGAGCTCATTTAAATGCATGAGACACTTTATTCATCGAAATGCATTGGATGCTTTATTGAATATGTAAATTTAATTGCATGGGACACTTTAATATATGAAATTATAGCACTGGACACTTTATGATTTTTTTTCCATGCAATGCTTTCATTTTTTGCATGTTATTTGTAATCTTTGCAAACTGTTTTTCTTTTTTCTTTTTGGGACACTTTACAAATTGGACTATTAATGGGTTTTTTGCAAAAAATTCAGGAAATGGCACTGTGTATTATATTGTTGGGTACTGCTTATAGGGGTCAGCACAGTCACCTCTTGACGAAAATTCCCATTACCCCCTGTCCTGATGGACAAGACAGGGGCTCTGATTCTTCCCTGTTCTACCACAAACAAAATAAAAAAGTTTCATCTGAAGTTGAACTCTAACACAAACGTCCACAGATGTATAGTAAAACGACTAACATATTTGCATAATGAAGACAATATTATTCACACAACTGTTCTTTGGCAGCTAGAGAGTTGGACAGTTATTCTGTATGCTGTTTTATAGGCTGCACTGGGCTGCTCTTCTTTCTCTCCTTATATTCCTAAAAAAAAAAGTCACTATGAATAAGTAAATCATTTACATTTTATTGATTACCCATATTCAGATTTCAGATTTGAAAATCAAGCAATACTATAAACATTACAATCATTGAATACAACTGTACTAGCTTACAAGGGAACCCCCAGATCCCAGCCTCCCCCCCATGTGAATTGGTAATGGGTACATTGTACCCCTACCATTTCACAAAACAAAGTGTCAAAAATAGTAAAAAAAGGCAGGAGACACTTTGGGACAAGTCCTTTATTAAAAAAAATAAAAATGTCCCGCGATCTCACGCCACCCGACAGACCGAAAAAAGAAAAAAAGGCGCAACAGCTCCGCCTCCATGGGAGGCTCCTGCCTTCTTTTCAGTGACAGCTGTTATATAGCTGAGGGCAGGGCCACCCGGTGATGTAAACAGGTGACTGCCCCCACTCTGACACCACGTGACATCAGAGGAAGGCAGGGTCACCCGTTTAGGTCACGAGTTGACAATTCACATGGGGGAGGCCGGGATCTGGGGGTCCCCTTGTTAATGGAGGCTTCCAGATTCCAATAAGCCCCTTGCCCGCAGACCCCCACAACCACCAGGCAAGGGTTGTGGGGATGAGGCCCTTGTCCCCATCAACATGGGGACAAGGTGCTTTGGGAGGTTACTCCAAAGCACCCTCCCATGATGAGGGCATGTGGCCTGGAACGGTTCAAGGGGGGGCACTCTCTTGTCCTCCACTATTTTCCTGTGGCCTGCCAGGTTGCGTGCTCGGATAAGGGTCTGGTATTGATTTTGGGGGGACTCCCACCCAATTTTTTTGTTATTTTTGGTTTGGGGTTTCCCTTAATATTCATACCAGACCCAAAGGGCCTGGTAATGGACTGGGGGGAACCCATGCCATTTTTTCATTGAGTTTTATCTATATTGCTGAGACCTGACAATTCATTACAGTTGTGATCAGTTTTAAGTGACTTTTTTTCCTTCAGAAATGTCATTTTGCTGTGGTACTGTTCTAAACACAGGAAAACTGCACCACTTTAAAGGTATACTATAGACACCCCCAGGCACGATATTTAAAGGAATATTTCATTTTTATTGTTTCATCTTAAGCTTTATTAAAATCACTGCTCCTGAAGAAATGGCTGTTTTTAAAACTTTTTTTTGCATTGATACATGTCCCCTGGGGCAGGACCTGGGTCCTCAAACACTTTTTATGGCAATAACTTGCATATAACCCTTTAAAATGAGCACTTTTGATTTTTCATGTTCGTGTCCCATAGACTTTAATGGTGTTCGTGTGTTCTACCGAATTTTAACCACTTGCCGCCTGCCTACCATCAAAATTATGTTGGGGCAGTGCGGCTCTCATTCTGGGTGGACATCATATGATGACGCACCTAAACAGCCGCAACTGCGCTCTCGCGGGGGCGCGCAGCACGGCGATTGTGGTCACGCCTTGTTGCTAGGACGCTGATGCGGCTCTTTAATCATGTGATTGGCTGTGTCCAATCACAGCCGGTCACATGTAAACAAGGAAGTGCCGGTAAACCTGAAGAAGTCACAAGGTCACGTGACGTAACGCGTAGGATCTTTCTAGCAGACACACACAACATCCGACGCTGTTTGACCCCGGTTGTTGTTGCTGTGCTTCAGAAACTTTGCACCTGGTGACGGCGGTCCGCCGCCATACTCTGTGTCACGGAATACATTGTATGCACAGTGTGTATTGAATATTTTTTAAATATTTTTTACTTTATTAAAATGGATTTTTTTTAAAATACTACACTATTGGAAGCCCCCTTGTCTTCCCTCCTGTCTTTTTGGCTCGGAGCCTAGAATGCTGAATTACATCCAGCAGGAAGCTGTCACAGATATCCATTCATTTGAAGCCAGCGAGCTCTATTGTGGCAACTTGGAGAACAGGCATCCCTCAACCATCAGACATCACAGCTTGCAGGGCTTTAACCTAAGCCCCTTAAGGTAAGGGCAATGGGAGCATATATACACAGGGATTGAGTACAGATATCAGTCATATTCAAGCCAAAAAGAACCGCTATGAATTCCATTACTACAGTTACCATAGATAGAGGATTGATCGCCACCAGTGAACTTTTGTGTGTTTGATTGCAACCACCATCCTGTGGGCTGTTTGCCATTGATTATTTTTCACCACTATATTTTCACTATTGGACGTTTGTAGTTGATTTTTATTAAGTGTTATTAGTCTAGATTGAACACAGATCACTTATGAATGCTAGTTTGAGAAATGTATGATTTATTCACATATGCATGTGTCTGCGCGAAATCATTCATCTAATATTTACTTTATAGTGATTAAGTGTGCACTACAGGTTTTGCAGCAGCACTTTCTTGAGTTCATTCATTATTGTTTGTATGTTTATGTAGTAGCGCAGAGGTTCCTTCACGAATAACCTTGGGGGCATACTTTGGCCCCCATGGCTACACCCTTAAATTGTTTGATTAATTGTTTGGTATGCCAAAAACAATTGCTACCCATTGCCAATTCTAATACACCCACTATACATTCAATCTGACTATTCTTTAAACTGGTTTTGTGATTTAACGCCCATTTTATCGCTTCAATGGCATCTTTTTGCTTAATGTTGGTATACAATGAGTCAACATCGAGGCTGGCTAATATTGAATGTTCATTTATAGGAATGTTTTTAATGTGATTGATTATCTTTAGTGTACGATGGAAATTGCTGGGCTATTGGTTGGAGATAATGATCTAAATATTCTCCAACCCTTGAAAATAGAGCATTCACTCCTTTTATGATAGGTCTACCTGGGGGCTGATTTAAATTCTTATGGATTTTTGGGACTTGGTATATAATGGGAGTTTTGGGTACATCCGGAATAAGATATCTTGACTCTTTTTTGTCTAAGATTCCCTTCTTTGGTGCTTTCTTAATTTTTTTGAGAAGTTGGGCTCTGAATTTGTTTCTGGGATCCCCTTTTAATCTGATATATGTATCCTTGTCATCCACTAAGCGATTCAGCTCCTGGTTATAGTCATCTTTGTTTAAGACGACTATCCCCCTTCCTATTCACATACACAGCCGGTCTTATCACAATATTTTTCTTCTTTTCTAATTCCATATTCCATGTTTAATCTGTTTATTACCTCTCATGGGGTGTATATTAATGGCTTCAATATCCTGTTCTACCATATTTTTAAAAACATCTAGACATTGCTTGCTGCTATGTTTAGGGTTAATTGTAGATTTATTCCTCAAACCACTGTGTTCAAAAGATGTATCAGTGGATTGTGCATCAATTGTTTTGTTCACAGAGGGCTTTTTAATATTAATCTTTCTAATAAATGTATGCAAATCAATGAAGGTTCTAAATTTGTTTACACTTTTAGGTGGGGCATATTTTAAACCGAGTTCCAATACCTTGAGTTCTTCCACACTAAAGGTGGCAAAACTCAAATTGAAAATTGCTGCATCTAAACTTTCCTTTTCCTTTTTCCTCTTCCCTCCTCTGCAACCTCTGCTCTTCCTTCACCTGTGTTGTAAGGGGGTGGATATCCCCTGGGTCCCCCACTCAGTCTCTAATAATTCATTGGACCTCTGGGGGGTCCCCAGTATCTTCCTCTCCCTTTGTATCTCCTCCAAGTGGGTCTGCCATATCTTCCGCCCCGGGTGTATGAGGTCTAATTGGATCATATCTATTGTGCGTTGGGAGGTTAAACTGTGGTGTTTCTGGCCCAATATTGGATAGATGTTTGGGATATGGTGTGTTGCTGGGCTCATTACTATTATTTCCTGTGTTACGCCTACCTCCTCTCGCTGGAGTGCGGGGTTTGGAGTTTGTGTAAAAGACGCTAGTTCTCTCTCCATGGAAGATTCCCTAGATAATGTAATTTCCTTCTTTAATGTCCTGCTGCCACTTGTAAACTATTCCTTGTTTGTACTCATTGGTAGGGAAGGGCAAACGGTTCAGCCCGAACTTTGGTTGTTCGGACGTTTGGCGAACACCGAACAATATGCGGTGTTCGGGGCAAATTCGAAAGCCGCCGAAACACCGCTAAAGTCTATGGGACACTAACATGAAAAATCAAAAGTGCTCATTTTAAAGGGTTATATGAAAAATTTTTGTCATAAAAAGTGTTGGGGACCTGGGTCCTGCCCCAGGGGACATGTGTCAATGCAAAAAAAGTTTTAAAAACGTCTGTTTTTTTCAGGAGCAGTGATTATAATAATGCTTAAAGTGAAACAATAAAAATGTTATATTCCTTTGAATATCGTGCCTGGGGGGTGTCTATAATATGCCTATAAAGTGGCGCACTTTTCCCGTGTTTAGAACAATACCACAGCAAAATTGCATTTGTAAAGGAAAAAAGTTATTTAAAACTGATCGCGGCTGTAGTGAATTGTCGGGTCTCGGCAATAAAGATAAAACTTATTGAAAAAAATGTCATGGGTGATGTAAACGAGTGACCCCACCTTCCTCTGATGTCACGAGGCGTCAGGGGGGGCGGGGTCACTCGTTTACATAACCATATGGCCCTGCCCTCAGCTATATAAGAGCTGTCACCAAGAAGAAGCACCACTCGGCAGGAGCCTCCCATGGAGGCGGAGGTGTTGCGTTTTCTTTTTTTGGCTCATCGGCAGCGTGATAGAAGATGAATGGACACCGCTGGACATTTTTATTTTTTTATCTTTTAATAAAGAACTTGACAATAAATGACAATAAATTGCATATAAGCCTTTGATATACCACCAGGCTTAAAGTGTGTTTTAATTGTTTAAATTATACTCCACATATACATTAGGTGTGCTCTGTGAAAAAAAATCCTCTGTGTTTACTCTGCGATTATTAATCAAATCAAATTGGTCTACCAATTTTGACAATGTTACTAGACCACAGGTCTAATATATACATATATATATATATACATGCATGACAACAGTTTGGTCTGTTATCTTTGAACTTTTAATAAACTTGATTGTAAAAAAAAAAGAAAATTAATGAAGCCACCACATTTAAGGACTTGTAAGCTGCAATATATTTTTTTTTCGTTTGGGCTTAGCTACACTTTGTAGGATTCAATGATTCAAGCAATTCATTGTCAATATGCAATCAGATCATACAATGATCATACAATGAAATCCAGGTATAACGCTGCACAAAACACAACATGGATACTCACATATCAACATAAAAAAATCTATCTATAGATAGATGAATGCAAAGCAAGCCAGTAAAAAAGAATATCCTGAAATGGATGTTATAAGTATGTCCTGTTCTTTGAAAAGAGGTAGCCCTGCAAACAATGAAGATAACTTCCATTAAACTGTACAGGAAATCAACTCTTTCATACCAACATTTTCTTTTTTTTCCAATCAATTTTTATTGAGTTTTAAGATAAAGTATACAGCAATAAACATAATTTCGGCCGCAGCCACTGTAATAACCGTGAACAGTGGAAGGTATCTTGTTAAAGTATAGTATGACACACACAATGGTACTAGTGTCATACATCTGGTATACATGTTACAAGGCCTTGACCAAGCTGTGGATAGCAAGAAAACTAAGATAAAATGAAATAAAGAGAAAAATCTCTTGTTTCAAGGCCCATAGTGTAACATACGTATTAAGCTTTTTGTAATTGGGGACCTTGGGCCCATGGAAAGAAACTCATAGCTTCTTTGTAGGTTTTGATTTAACACGTAGGAGGGAAACTGTAAGGATAAGAATTAAAGGAAAGACTAGCGAAGAAATAAGCTGTAAGGTGGGGGTGTGAGTGCTGTAAGTGGCCTTTAAAGGTAAGGGTATGGGTGAGAGAGAGGAACGCTGTTTCCTGTCTTCTCTCCAGCTCAAGGTGTGAGTGGACAGCTATGCTTGGTGTCTCTTGTATTCATCTGTTGTGATGAAATGCAACCAACAGGCCATGTGCTCAAGAATTTAGAGGGGGTATCTTTCGCTTGATGTATAAGTACCTCCATTTCTGTGATTTTTGTTATTCATTTAAACCAGTCTGCAATGGTTGGGGAATCTGATGATCGCCATCGAGCTGGGAATGCATAACCTGGCTGCATTCACAAGATGCATAGCTAAAGAGCATAGGTATGTCTTTTTTTGTGGTGGTTAGTATTCTAAAGCGGAAGTGGTGATTTGATTTGTGAGATGGTGAACTTCTGTCCACAATGGTTGTATTTGATGGCAGAACCACCAGGTGTGCAAAAGCAATCCCAACTCTTCATTACAACGCCAGCACTGGGGTGATAGTGTAGCTGAGATCTTATGTAGCTTAAGGGGAGTCCTGTACCATTCAGAAAAGATTATGAATCTGTTTTCTTGCATGTAGACATTTCCTGTCCCCTTGTGGATATATGTGTAGATATTTTTCCACTCAGGTTTTGAAAGATCTAAGGACAGTTCCTGTTCTCATCTACGGCTTGCTATATTAGATTTAGGGTCATGGTCGACAAAAAGCATAGCATACCAACATTTTCTTATGCAATCTAAATGTTTTACAACAATTTCTGTAAATGCTAAGAAAGTCTGCCTCATAAAAACAAATTGTAGTTCAGTTTTACTGGCCCTTTAAATTGGGAATGAAATATGCATTACGTTAATGCATGGCATGATCCTTATGTACCTGGAGAAACAAATTTTAATAAAGCAATTTATTTATAGTAGAGTAAAAAGCAGGCCTCCAAAACCTCTTATATGTTTTGCAGCAGCTTCTGATAACCTTTAACTGACCTGAAAACTATAAATCTCTTGGCTGCTCTTTATTTTGTTTTATTTTAATGAAATTCATTCTCTAATGCAGCAGCACAATTAAAAACTGTTGCCCTTCTGAGATCTGACACAAGAGTCAATTCAGTGGCACAGTAAAACACACAAGTGAATGAAAAGTCCCACTCTTAAGAGCTCCCTGCTCACAAATCAGAATTTCAATTGGGCCCACATAAAGACCTGCATTTATAACAGCCAGCTTTCCTATAATTACCAGTGATAACACCAGGGACAGAGAATGTCCTTTAGAATGCAGCTGTAGGCGGGCAACTGTCTATCTAAAATGTAATGCAGTTTAATCATTTGTAGTTCATGATGTGATTCAACAGAGCAAGCAGTTTTCACAGATTGACATGTGAGGTGTTGTAATTCCATCTGCCTGATACTTTATGATCCCATTTAAGCCGTTTTAAGCCTAGGGTACTGTAACTAATCTAGATTTGTGAGGTGTAGTGAAGGCTCTATGAAAGCTAAGCTTCCGCTTTTCGGAAGTTACGATACATATTTAGCAATCAGATAGATTTGACTACCACAATATGGCAAATAAGTGTTTAGCTCTCTTGCCTTGCAGCACCAGAGTCTTGAATTCTATTGATAGGAATATGATTTGCATGAAATTTGCATGTTCTACATTAGTTTTGGTTGCCTGGCTTTCTTCTGCAATCCAAAAGTTCAAGGGGAAAGTATATATTTTTCATTTTTTTCTTTTCATTACCAAGCTGAGCAGTGCAGTGCTTGTTGAGTCCCTTTAAACAAAAAAATGAACCATGAAATAACAACATGTGAAAAAAGTGCACATGGGTACAGAAAAGTTTCAACCTCCACAGAGGAAAGACCTGCATCCCTTAACCAAGAACCCCTTCCCAGGCATAAGGCTCTGGACAGGGTCAAAGAACCCTAGTCTACCTAGGCTGAAACCAGATGGATGCTGCTGCTTAGTGACCTGCCAAAGAAGGTCCTCTAAGTATTTGGTGAAGGAGTATTTCCCCCTGAGGAAATGATCCCTGTGGCGTAGCGCCTAGGGGAGGGGTGAGAGGACAGCAAGGCGGCTGTTCCTGGAGGTAGAACTTTTACTCTGTATGTAGGCGAGTGCTGTGTCACGGAAATAATATACTGGTGGATATTTAGGTATTTAGGTGATGTCAGTGTGGTGCGCTCGAAGCAACCAGCAAATGTGAGTAATCATTTGTCTGTACTACAATAAACATCACCCAGTTTTTAAGTTATAAGCACTATTGGGTATTTTATTCCTTATATATATTGTATAGACACAAGTGTGAAGGAGATTACAAGATATAAAACAGCACTAACAAGGAGGAAGTGTAAGGAGACTTGGACAACTTCATTATAGTCCGGATGGGACTAGAAAGTGCTATTTGACTGAATTTAACAGTGAGGTCACTGGTATACAGGTGAGGATACACCCGAAGCACGAGTGGGGTGTTATTACCATTCAGGAAATATTGAGCACTTTGAGAAGCATGCAGAAGAGTAGTGGTGATCACTAGCACGGCAATCAATTATTGGACTTTCTTTTTTCTTTTTCCTTTTTGATCTTGAACTACTATAAAGGCTACACGTATAACTATACCTCTCACAAGGACACATATTGTAAATTGGCACATGCAATGTTTCTAATAGTTTTAGGATTGTTTTTGATTGTTAAATTACTTTGTATATTATTTTTAGTGTTAAAGTGGAACTTTAGTTGATATGAGCCTTCAGAACTCTTACCATAATATGTAAGTATGTACCGATAACGTTTCCATTATGGAAAGCTTATGTTGTAAGTTACTCTGTAGTAAATTAATGACAACACTTTCCTTAAAGGGGTTGTAAAGGCTTGTGTTTTTTCACCTTAACCACCTCCCATCCATGCTATAGCCGAAAGATGGCTACAGTGTGGACCTAATTTGCCGGGAGGTCGTCTAGTGAGGGCGTCTGTAGACTTCCTCCCATGCTCGAGCGCCCTGCGCACCCCCTGCAGGGGCGCGCGGCCCGCTCTGTGATCAGCGAGTCTATGAGACTCGGCTGATCACAGATAGAAGTAAGGGG
Organism: Lithobates clamitans; assembly: GCA_037952925.1. Lineage (NCBI taxonomy): Eukaryota > Metazoa > Chordata > Amphibia > Anura > Ranidae > Lithobates > Lithobates clamitans. The sequence continues at coordinate 883,894 of JBBGZY010001544.1, forward strand.
TCGATCCCAACCCCTTACCATGTGATCAGCTGTCAGCCAATGACAACTGATCATGTGATGTAAACAGAGTCGGTAATCGGCTATTTTTTCTCCTCACGCTGGTAGCTGTGAGAAGGACATCAGTCCCAATCGTGGAGAGCCTCTGCAGAGGCTTCTGTGCCCACATGTGCCACCTACCAGTGCCCACCAGTGCCACCTACCAGTGCCCACCAGCACCACTTACCAGTGCTCACAGTACCACCCATGAGTGCCCACAGTGTCACCTATCAGTGCCCATAGTGCCACCTATAAATGTCACCAATCAGTGCCTCATCACCAGTGCTGCCTATCAATACCACCTACCAGTGCCCATCAGTGCCACCTACCAGTGCCCATCAGTGCCACCTATCAGTGCCCATCAGTGACATCTAACAGTGCCACCCATCAGTGCCACCCATCAGGGCCCATCAATGCCGTCTTATCAGTGCCTATCAGTGTCGCCTTATCTGTGCCTATCAGTGTCACCTTATCTGTGCCTATCAGTGATGCCTTATCTGTGCCCATCAGTGCAGCCCATTAGTGCCCATCAGTTCCCATCAGTGCAGCCTCATCAGCGAATATGAATGAAGGAGAAAAATTACCCATTTACAAAATTTTATAGCAAACTATAAAACATATTATTTTATTTTTTTTATTTCTGTATTTTTTTGTTTGTTTAGCAAAAAATAAAAACCCAAGTGGTGATTAAATACCACCAAAAGAAAACTCCTTTTGTGTGAAAAAAAAATGATAAAAATTTCATTTGAGTACAGTGTAGCATGACTGCGCAATTGTCGTTCGTATGCCCCGTACACACGATCGGACTTTCCGACAACAAAACCGTGGACTTTTGTTCGAAGTGTGTTGGCTCCAACTTGTCTTGCATACACACAGTCACACAAATGTTGGCCAACAATTACGAGCGTAGTGACGTACAAGACGTACGTGATGTCTCCATTACGAACGCTAGTTTTACAAGACCGAGCGCTTCCGGCTTGTACTTGATTCTGAGCATGTGTGGACTTTTGTGCAACGGACTTGTGTACACACGATTGGAAAGTCCAACAACAAACATTTGTTGGCGGAAAATTTGAGAACCTGCTAGCCAACATTTGTTGCCGGAAAGTCCGACAACAAATGTCTGATGGAGCATACACACGATCGGACTTACCGTCAAAAACTCGCATCCAACATTTCCCATCGGAAAATCCGATCCTGTGTACGTGGCAAAAGTGTGACAGCGCTGAAAGCTAAAAATTGGTCTTGGCATTAGGGGGGTTTAAGTGCCCAGTAAGCAAGAGGTTAATGCATCCTATGCATTAAGGTGAAAAAACACATGGCAGTCATCGGCCCCCTAGCCCCCCCGTTTTACTTACCTAAACCCCTTCATTCAGTCGACGGGAATGCATTGTCTCTTTCTCGATGGGCATCCCGGCTCTTGATTGGATAGATTGATAGCAGTGCAGCCATTGGATCCCGCTGCTGTCAATCAAATCCAATGATGCGGGTACTGGGGGGCGGGGCCCTGTCCTGCATTAGGCCTCTATGGACGCTGAATGCGGGACTCAGAAGCACGCCCGCAAGGTAATCCCCCGGGAGAGCACTTCTTTATCTGAGGTGGGGAGGAGCTGAGAGAGCTGCTGGGGGCCCCCAGAAGAGCGGGTTCGAGGCCACTCTGTGCAAAATGAGCTGCACAGTGGAGGTAAGTATGATATATTTGTTATTTAAAATAAATAAATAATAAATTACCCTTACAATCACTTTAAGCAATGTGGCAGCATGCCCCTCCCCTTTGCTCCATTGCCACAACTATAATTTAATCTGGGTTCAGAGATGTCTCTCTTCTGAACTGGCTGACCATGGATTATGTAATTCCTATGCATTCACACAGGGTTTACTTAGTCCTGGAATGTGTAGCAGTCAGTGTACAAATAGAAAAAACAAAGGCCAGGAAATACCTTTTATGGCAGACAGTAAGAGACATACAGAGCCCCTTCTTTCATAAAACTATACCCACTAATATTTTCTTAAGGCTCCAACTGTACATTCATATTACCTTTATATTTTGATTACCCCTCCCAAGTCCTGCTTGCATTAGGGCTCAGGAAGAGAGGAGATTACTATGGCAATGTGCTCTGATGCTATCAGAAAGTTATGTATGGTACCCTGCCAACCCTCCTATCTGCCACGATCTTCCTGCAATGTAAAATAAGCATAGCCACCAAGTGATTATGTAACTAGGTCTAAGGGGGCACTCACACTGGCAGTTTTACCTTAGCCCAGGCATGGTTCACCACTTTGGTCCTATTCATTTATGTAGTGTTCTGAACCAAGCCCAGATATGGTTAAGTGTACCATGCTCAAGACCACTTGGAAGAGATGATCTTAGGCATAGTTCACTTGTTTTCTTTATGGTCAAATATATTTTTATTAAAGTTTCAGTGTATCAAAACAGCACAGAAAGAAGCCAGTTGTCTAAATTATTACAATAGAGTAATATCTGGATCCAACATGGACAATATTCAGGTCCCATAGAAATAGGCATTTGGTAAATCAAACATGTGTGATGTAAAGGAAGGTATGCAGTAAAAATGTATAAAACATAATCTCAGAGAAAATAGGGGTTCAAGGTCAATGGACCTAAAATTAGAAAATAAATAGAAGTATCCCATGGAGAAAACAAAAGATAAAGGTGGAAGTAAATTAGGTACTATGGGAAAGCAAATAAAAAGAGAAAGAACGAATGCTGCATAAGGTGGAGCCCGAGGCCAGGAATGTAGTGGGATTGATATAAAGAGAATCCTCTTCCAGAAGGGGACCTCTTTCCTGTGTCAATAGGAAGAGACCCACAAAAAATCCTTGATCTCAATCTCAATTAACTACTGGGGAAGGGGAGTATTTTAGTTTTCTTTGAATGCAAACCATGCCTGAGAAAATAATTCTCCATAAATGATCAGCACAGAAGCAGGGATCCCTGAGGTCTGGTTGGCATAGTTGGTGATGTGAGTGTGCCTAGAAACACTTACTTAACTTATAGCTCAGTGTGAGTGCAGACCAGTGGGGAAGTGAGGAGGGCAATCAAACTTGGGTACAGTATACATTCAGTTACAAATGTAATTTGCTAAACAGAGCCTGACTCACCAGATGAATGGTGCCATACCTAGAATAAAACACTGAGCATTGTTTGATATTTTAAGTGTTTCCAGTCATTATTGCAGTGTTTAGCATACATTTGTTTTTTACCTTTTTTTTAAAGCCTTTCAAAAAGCAGGATTTTCCATTTTCTTTAAGATATTTGACTGCAAGCACCTGGAATTTTTTTCCCCTTCTAGACAAAGATGAAATTAGGTCCACTGTGATTATAAAATGAAGCTGATGACAGCAAGATTACAAAGAGTTCTTCCAAAAGGTCTGGTCCAATTGTTTAGTCTAGAGGCCATGTATCTGTTTCAGGGTCCTGTTACTACTTGACTGCTATCACATTTTTATTTCTCATTTTAACACACATCCAACCTTAGCAATAAAAAAAAATCCACCTGCGCTTTGGGTATCAGACAGTTACACGAAATAAAAGCAGCTAGCACAATTTGCTGGTAACAAATAACAAAAAATGGAAATATAATTCAGTGCTTCTTAGTAGATAAGTAAATAATTGAAAGTCGTTCAACAAAGTCCATTGAGCATCCAATGAAGTTAGGAGCATAGAAGGTACCTCAGATGTGTATATACTATCCCAAAAGAGTGATAAGAAGAGTCCTTTATTTGCACAACAGCACACAGAGCCTCTTACTTGCAATTGTGGACTACCTAATTGTAAGCGGTCAGACAATACTCAATAAATAAAACAAATACCGGGGTCGGTAAACAACTCCAGTCCTAGCGCTCAGAGGATAGTATGAAAAGAGTGGAACTAAATCCGCTATATATACATGCAATATAACCAATATAATGCATGCATGCAAAATAAGCTGCTGTTATAAAAGGAAAAAAATACAGATGGAATCAAAATATACTCTCTTAAAAAGATAGTATTAACAGCGCTAATAAAATTACACCAAAACACTCAAAAGGTTGAAGGTGATAAACTCAATAATAATACAATCTCGAATGAACGAGAATACATATAAATATAGAAGTAATAATATAACAGAGAATCCAATATAGTTACGTGAGAACCAAAAAGTCCCTATGTAATCATTCAGAAAGTCTCCAGCAATAGCACATAATATAGCAGAGGTGGTATAAGAGACACCAGTGACAACTGCATAAACTCAAGATTTTCTTATTAGCAGTTCATTGCATGCAGCAGACAGTTGAGATAAGGGGTTAAATTCCTTCTGGAGTGCACTTTTCCATGGGTTAATACACCTTCACCACACCTCGTGAATGACCCCCTATGGTATTAAGCTTACCAGAGGTAAGACAAAAGCAAGTGCTTACACAATATAAAAGTTTAAAATGCCCTCTGAAGACGGAATTACGAAACGCGTCAGAGCGTGGCTACGCTACGCGATCAGCTGAAGGCAGCCAGCGTCATCCCGGGACTCATCGTAGTAGGCGCGTAACTATATTGGATTCTCTGTTATATTATTACTTCTATATTTATGTGTATTCTCGTTCATTCGAGATTGTATTATTATTGAGTTTATCACCTTCAACCTTTTGAGTGTTTTGGTGTAATTTCATTAGCGCTGTTAATACTATCTTTTTAAGAGAATATATTTTGATTTGGTCAGACAATGCTCAATTAAACACTGAACACAGTCAGACTCCCAACAAGCTTTATAGAAGTTATAGATCCTCATGGTTGATCGCTCCAGAAGTCAGATCACCATAACGTACATAACGTGCTCATACCCCTTGAAATTTCCCTTATTTTGTCAAGTTACAACCAAAAATGTAAATGTATTTTATTGGGATTTTATGTGATAGACCAATATGAAAGTGGCACATAATTCTGAAGTGGAAGGAAATGATAAATGGTTTTCATAATTGTTTTACAAATATTTGAAAAGTGTGCCGTGCATTTGTATTCAGCCCCCCTAAGTCAATAGTTTGTAGAACCACCTTTCGCTGCAATTACAGCTGCAAGTCTTTTTGGGGATATCTCTACCAGCTTTGCATATCTATAGAGGGACATCTTTGCCTATTCTTCTTTGCAAAATAGCTCAAACTCTGTCAGATTGGATGGAAAGTGTCTGTGAACAGCAATTTTAAAGTCTTGCCACAGATGCTCAATTGGCTTTAGGTCTGGACTTTGATTGGGCCATTCAAAACATATGAATATGCTTTAATCTAAACCATTCCATTGTAGCTCTAGCTGTAAGTTTAGGGTCGTTGTCCTGCTGGATGAACCTCTGCCCCAGTCTCAAGTCTTTTGCGGACTCTAACAGGTTTTCTTTTAACCACTTCAGCCCCGGAAGGATTTACCCCCTTCCTGACCAAACCATTTTTTGCGATATGGCACTGCGCCGCTTTAACTGACAATTGCCCTCTCGTACGATTTTGTACCCAAACACAATTTATGTCCTTTTTTTCCTCACAAATAGAGCTTTCTTTTTTTTTTTTTCTTTTTTTGGTGGTATTTGATTACCTATGCGGTTTTTATTTTTGCGCTATAAACAAAAGAAGAGCGACAATTTTGAAAAAAAACACAATATTTTTTACCTTTTGCTATAATAAATATCCCAAAATTAAAAAAAAAAATGCCTCCATCAGTTTAGGCCAATATCTTTTACACATATTTTTGGTAAAAAATTGCAATAGGCTTATATTGATATTTGATTTGCGCAAAAGTTATAGCGTGTACAAAATAGGGAATAAATGTATGGCATTTTTATAATTGTTTTCTTACTAGTAATTGTGGCAATCTGCAATTTTTATCGAGACTGCGACATTGCGGTGGACAGATTGGACACTTTTGACACATTTTGGGACCATTGACATTTATACAGCGATCAACGCTATAAAAATACACTAATTACTGTATAAATGTCACTGGCAGGGAAGGGGTTAACACTAGGGGGTGATCAAGGGGTTAAATGTGCTCCCTCAGTGTGTGTTCTAACTGTGGGGGGATGGGACTGACTTGGGGAGGAGACCGATCGTTGTTCCCAAATACTAGGAACAACAGATCAGTGTCCTCACCCCTGACAGAAGGGGGGTTTGTGTGTTTACACACACAAATCACCGTTTCCGCTCTGTCATGCGATCGCAGGTGCCTGGCGGACATCGCGGCTGCAGGGCATGCGCATAGGCTCCTTAGGGACACAGCCCCTATACACCTTAAATCGCCCGCCGTACAGCTACAGTGATTTGCGCAGGAGTGACATTCTTCTCACTTAACTGCTTGCTGACCAGTGCATGATGATGTATGTCGGCACAATGGCACAGCTGGGCAAATGGGCGTACCTGTACTTCCCCTTTAAGACATGACTTAGTGGGCACACGTGCGCCCGCCGCGTACTCCATGAGCGTGCCCGCGGATCCCGCTGACTCGATGTCCCCCGGGGGCCCGCAATCGTGACGCAGAGCTGCAGAATGGGAATATGCCTATGTAAACAAGACATTTCCCTGTTCTGCCTAGCAACATGACAGAGATCTACCGCTCCCTGTCATCGGGAGCAGTGATCTCTGTCATGTTGTAGTGAGCCCATCCCCCCCAGTTAGAATCACTCCCTAGGACACACTTAACCCCTTGATTGCCCTGTAGTGTTTAATCCCTTCCCTGCCAGTGTCATTTACACAGTAATCAGTGCATTTTTATAGCACTGATCGATGTATAAATGTGACTGGTCCCAAAATAGTGTCAAAAGTGTCCGATGTATCCGCCGCAATGTTGCAGTCATGATAAAAATCTCAGATCGCCGCCATTACTAATAAAAAAAATAATGATGTGAATGAACAATGTATATGTAAAGCGCTACGTAAATTGACGGTGCTATATAAGTACCTGAAATAAATAAATAAAAGTTATAAAAATGCCATAAATCTATTCCCTATTTTGTATTTCACGCAAACTAATCAATACATGATTATTGCGATTTTTTACCAAAAATATGTAGAGGAATACATATCGGCCTAAACTGAGAAAGAAATTAGTTTTTTTAATATATTTTTTGGGGATATTTATTATAGAAAAATGTAAAAAATATTCCTTTTTTTTCAAAATTGACGCTCTTTTTTTGTTTATAGCGCGAAAAATAAAAACCGTAGACGTGATCAAATACTATACCACCAAAAGATAGCTCTATTTGTGGGAAAAAAAGGACGTCAATTTTGTTTGGGTGCAACATTGCATGGCCGTGCAATTGTCAGTTAAAGCAATGCAGTGCCGTATCGCAAAAAGTGCTCTGGTTAGGAAGGGGGTAAACTCTTCCGGGGCTGAAGTGGTTAAGGACCGAGCCTCTTTCTGAGATTTGGTGTTTACAAGTTAAAAACAGTTTTTTTGCTAGAAAATTACTTAGAACCCCCAAACATTATATATACGCCGAGTAAATTGATACCCAACATATCACGCTTCAAAATTGCGCCCACTCATGGAATGGCGACAAATTTTTACCGTTAAAAATCTCCATAAGCAACGTTTAAAAAATTCTACAGGTTGCATGTTTTGAGTTACAGAGGAGGTATAGGGCTAAAATTATTGCTCTTGCTCTACTAATCGTGGCGATACCTCACATGTAGGGTTTGAACACCGTTTTCATATGCGGGCGCTACTCACGTATGCGCTCACTTCTACACGCGAGCTTGGTGGGAGGGGGCGTGTTTAAAAAATTTTATTTTTTTTTCTTATTTATTTTACCTTTTTATCTTTTATTTTTACACTGTTCTTTAAAAAAAAAGTGTCACTTTTATTCCTATTACAAAGAATGTAAACATCCCTTGTAATAGAAAAAAAGCATGACAGGACCTCTTAAATATGAGATCTGGGGTCAAAAAGACCTCAGATCTCATATTTACACTAAATTGCAATAAAAAAAATAATTAAATGTCACTTGAAAATAAATAAATAGATAAAATGTCTCTTTAAGAGCTATGGGCAGAAGTGATGTTTCGAAGTAGCTTCTGCCCTGCAATGATATGGAGACGGGTGGGGGCCATCTTCTCCTCACTCGTCTCCATGCCTAACAGGAAGAAGAATCCGATCGCATTGGCCGCTACCAATGGCTCCGGTAAGCAGCGGAGGGCACCGTAGCAGGGCGGGGGGGCCCTCTCCCTCCGCAAAAAAAGTGATCTTGCGGCGAATCCGCCGCAGAAACCCCTTTTTTCTGAAAGCGGACTGCCTGCTGAAGAAGAGGATACTGGGGGTTATGGCAGCTAGCTGCTGCCATAACAACGATATTCCTCTTCAAAGTAGAGATGTAAAACTATGGCGGGCGGTCCGTAAGTGGTTAAGATTAGACATGTGCACACTAAAATATATAGTTTTGGAATTTCGTTTTCATCCAAAAAATAAATTTATTTAGTTACTCCCGAAAATTTGTTTTTATTTATTTTGTTTCGTTAAAAAATGCATTCATCCGAAAATCCGAAATAATTAAGGTCGAATCTGTCATTGAAGGCTTATGGTGTCCGTTTAATGTTCTAAGAAGATTCGACGGAGCAGCTAAACTCTACAACGCCACAATCGTACATTTCAGGTCGAATGTTCCGCCTACAAGCTATAGTAGAATTCTAATGTATGACACTAGTAATAATTATATTTATTAATTATTATTACTAGTCAACCAACATTAGAATTCTTCTATAGCCTGTGGGCGGAGCATTTGACCATAAATGTCCACTCGCGCCGACTGCTTCGTCGAATCTTCATGTCGAATCTTTTCTCTCTATGTCGAATAATCTTGGACTAATAGAGTTAGGTTAGGCACATTCGACCTTTTTTGCTATTGTCTCTATAATGTCGAATCTTTTCTCTCTATGTCGAATAATCTTGGACTAATAGAGCTAAGGTTAGGCACATTCGACCACAGGTCTGATGGACACAGAATGCTATTGTCAGCATTATGTTGAATCTATATCAAACTGTTGCCACAACGAAAACAAAAATAAAGCATTTGTTTATGTCGGATCTTTCGGTTTTCGGATTCTGCGCGTTCGTTATCATTTGTTAAAATGATAATGAAAATACCTGAAATTCGGACGAAAATGCATTTGGACGAAAACGAATGCACATGTCTAGTTAAGATTGCCCTGTATTTGGCTCCATCCATCTTCCCATCAACTCTGACCAGTTTCCATGTCCCTGCTGAAGAAAAGCATCCCTACAACATGATGCTGCCACCCCCATGTTTCACAGTGGGGATGGTGTCTTCAGGGTGATAAATGTTAGTTTTCCTTCACACATAGCATTTTGCTTTTAGGTCAAAAAGTTCAATTTTGGTCTCATCTGACCAGAGCATCTTCTTCTAAATGTTTGCTGTGCCCCCCACGTGGCTTCTAGCAAACTGCAAACAGGAATTCTTATGGCTTTCTTTCAACAATGATCTCTGATGAATGCTCTCCTTGCCTGGGCCTGTCAGTTTAGGTTGACGATCACGTCTTGGTAGCTTTGCAGTTGTGCAATACTCTTTCCATTTTTGGTTGTTGGATTGAACAGTGCTCTGTGAGCTGTTCAAAGCTTGGGTTATTTTTTTATAACCTAACCCTTCTTTAAACTTCTCCACAACTTTATCCCTGACCTGTCTGGTGTGTTCCTTGGCCTTCATAATGCTGTTTGTTCACTAAGATTCTCTAACAAACCTCTGAACAGAACAGCTGTATATATACTGAGATTACATTTACACTCTAATTACTAATTAGGTGACTTTTGAAGGCAATTGGTTCCACTAGATTTTAGTTAGGGGTATCAGAGTAAAGGGGGCTGAATTATAATGCATGCCAAACTTTTCAAATATTTATTTGTAAAAAATTAAAAAAACATTTATCATTTTCCTTCCACTTCACAATTATGTGCCACTTTGTGTTGGTCTTTCATATAAAATCCCCCCCCCAAAAAAGTGATACTAAAGTCTTGTTTTTTTTTTAACTAAAATAACAAACATGTTATACTTACCTGCTCTGTGCAGTGGTTTTGCACAAAGCAGCCCCGAGTCTCCTCTGCTCGAGTCCCTCTTCGGTACTTCTGGCCCCTCCCTCCTGTCAAGTGCTCCCACAGTAAGCAGATTGCCGAGGTGCAGCTCCGTGTGTCCATTTAGACACGGAGTCGCAGTTCGGCCCCACCCCCTCTCTCTCCTGATTGGCTGACTGACTTTGATTAACAGCAGTTGGAACCAATGGCACTGCTGCTGTGTCTCAGTCAATCAGGAGGGAGAGTCCTGGGCGGCTGAGGCACTCGTGCTCCTCTCTGGGTAGAGACGGACCTCAGGTAACTATTAGGGGGGCTGAGGGGGGTCTGATTTTACAACCTCTTTAAAGAATAATAGGACGTTCACCCTGTTCCTGCTGGTCATACACATATATGTGGCTGTACTTTGCTGTTCTGTACAGAGAGTGCACTAACTCACCACTTCCAGCACTGTGACTGAGCTGTCAATGATCAGATCTCACAATTTATGATTGCGAACTAGTAGGACAGGCTTCCAATCAGGTGGACACGGTGACAGCCAATTACTGTATTCACATGATCTGGACCTCAGCAAGCTGCCTCTTGTGTTTAGGTGTCCTCAAAGTTCCAACTGGTGCTAAGAGCTTAAAGGGGGTTTCTTTTGTCTAAGAATCTTTTTGTCCACAAAGTGGTAGCTTCTGTAGAAGCTGGAACTGTTAAAAGAACTACCTCAAGGAATTTTCATGCATTAACTATTCTGGTTATCCTATCATAGGCTATTATTTCTAATGTAATATTCAAATCAATAAATATGAATTACTTTATTCACATAAATTAGCAGATAATAAGAATTGTGAAAACTTGTAATTATGTACAGCTGCCGTAATTCATCACATTACTTGACATAACCATTCTCTGCTTAAAGGATAAGTTCACCCTCGGGAAAATGTTACATGTTGCACCCAATTTTGGGGTGGAACATGTAACATGTTCCTGATCCTGCAGCTGCTCCCTGATCCCCGCACTCCCTATGACAGCAGGCCAGGGATTTTTTCTCCCCATACCTGCTGTCACTATTTGAAAAGTGCGCAGCTGTATGGGGCTTTGCCCACACAGCCGCATCATTGATTCACAGATCTCTGGGAATCAATGAACTACAAAACTCTAACAAGCAGGGCTCTCTGATTCCTACTGTATTAAATTGTATTGCAATTGTACTGTCTGCCCTTATGTTGTAAAGTGCTGCATAAACTGTTGGCGCCATATAAATCCTGTATACACAGGCGTGCATGGGGGTCTGTGCCTGGGCACACCCTAAGTCATGGGGTGCTGATTTCACCTACTGCCCGTGCTCCCCCCCGTGTTGCCCCCCCTCCCCCTACAGTGCTGCTGGCTTTCCTCCTCTCTTCTCCCCCTGGCTGCTGCAGGGGATGTTTAACCACTTCAGCCCCGGAAGGATTTACCCTCTTCCTGACCAGAGCACTTTTTACAATTTGGCACTGCGTCGCTTTAACTGCTAATTGCGCGGTCATGCAATGCAGTACCCAAATTAAATTTGCGTCCTTTTCTTCCCACAAATAGAGCTTTCTTTTGATGGTATTTGATTACCTATGCCGTTTTTATTTTTTGCGCTATACACGGAAAAAGACCGAAAATTTTGAAAAAAATTATATTTTCTACTTTTTGTTCTAAAAAAAATCCAATAAACTCAATTTTAGTCATACATTTAGGCCAAAATGTATTCGGCCACATGTCTTTGGTAAAAAAAATGTCAATAAGTGTATATTTATTGGTTTGCGCAAAAGTTATAGCGCCTACAAACTAGGGTACATTTTCTGGAATTTACACAGCCTTTAATTTATGACTGCCTATGTCGTTTTTTGAGGTGCTAAAATGGCAGGGCAGTACAAAACCCCCACAAGTGACCCCATTTTGGAAAGTAGACACCCCAAGAAAATTGCTGAGAGGCATGTTGAGCCCATTGAATATTCATTTTTTTGTCCCAAGTGATTGAATAATGACAAAAAAAAAAAAATTACAAAAAGTTGTCACTAAATGATATATTGCTCACACAGGCAATGGGCCTATGTGGAATTGCACCCCAAAATACATTTAGCTGCTTCTCCTGAGTATGGAGATACCACATGTGTGGGACTTTTTGGGAGCCTAGCCGCGTACGGGGCCCCGAAAACCAATCACTGCCTTCAGGATTTCTAAGGGCGTAAATTTTTGATTTCACTCCTCACTACCTATCACAGTTTTGAAGGCCATAAAATGCCCAGATGGCATAACCCCCCCCAAATGACCCCATTTTGGAAAGTAGACACCCCAAGCTATTTGCTTTGAGGCATGTTGAGTCCATGGAATATTTTATATTTTGACACAAGTTGCGGGAAAGTGACACATTTTTTTTTTGCACAAAGTTGTCACTAAATGATATATTGCTCACACAGGCCATGGGCATATGTGGAATTGCACCCCAAAATACATTTACATTTAGCTGCTTCTCCTGAGTATGGGGATACCACATGTGTGGGACTTTTTAGGAGCCTAGCCGCGTACGGGGCCCCGAAAACCAATCACCGCCTTCAGGATTTCTAAGGGTGTAAATTTTTGATTTCACTCTTCACTTCCTATCACAGTTTCGGAGACCATGGAATGCCCAGGTGGCACAAACCCCCCCAAATGACCCCATTTTGGAAAGTAGACACCCCAAGCTATTTGCTGAGAGGCATGGTGAGTATTTTGCAGCTCTCATTTGTTTTTGAAAATGAAGAAAGACAAGAAAATTTTTTTTTTTTTTTTTTTCAATTTTCAAAACTTTGTGACAAAAAGTGAGGTCTGCAAAATACTCACTATACCGCTCAGCAAATAGCTTGGGGTGTCTACTTTTGAAAATGGGGTCATTTGGGGGGGGGTTTGCCACCTGGGCATTCCATGACCTCCGAAACTGTGATAGGCAGTGAAGAGTGAAATCAAAAATTTACCCCCTTAGAAAGCCTGAAGGCGGTGCTTGGATTTCGGGGTCCCGTACGCGGCTAGGCTCCCAAAAAGTCCCACACATGTGGTATCCCATACTCAGGAGAAGCAACAGAATGTATTTTGGGGTGTAATTTCACATATTCCCATGGCATGTTTGAGCAATATATCATTTAGTGACAGCTTTGTGCAAAAAAAAAAAAAAAAAATTGTCTCTTTCCCACAACTTGTGTCACAATATAAAATATTCCATGGACTCGACATGCCTCTCAGCAAATAGCTTGGGGTGTCTACTTTCCATAATGAGGTCATTTGGGGGGGGGTTTGAACTGTCCTGGCATTTTATGCACAACATTTAGAAGCTTATGTCACACATTACCCACTCTTCTAACCACTTGAAGACAAAGCCCTTTCTGACACTTTTTGATTACATGAAAAAATTATTTTTTTTTTGCAAGAAAATTACTTTGAACCCCCAAACATTATATATTTTTTTAAAGCAAATTCCCTACAGATTTTAATGGTGGGTGTTTCATTTTTTTTTTTTTGACACAGTGTTTGCGCAGCGATTTTTCAAACGCATTTTTTGGGGAAAAAACACACTTTTTTAAATTTTAATGCACTAAAACACACTATATTGCCCAAATGTTTGATGAAATAAAAAAGATGATCTTAGGCTGAGTACATGTATACCAAACATGACATGCTCTAAAATTGCGCACAAACGTGCAGTAGCGACAAACTAAATACATTTTTAAAAGCCTTTAAAAGCCTTTACAGGTTACCACTTTAGATTTACAGAGGAGGTCTACTGCTAAAATTACTGCCCTCGATCTGACCTTCGCGGTGATACCTAACATGCATGGTGCAATTGCTGTTTACATTTGACGCCAGACCGACGCTTGCGTTCGCCTTAGCGCGAGAGCAGGGGGGACAGGGGTGCTTTTTTTTTTTTTTTTTTCTTTATTATTTTTTTGCTTTTTTATCTTATTTTTAAACTGTTCCTTTCATATTTTTTTTTAATCCTTTTTATTGTTATCTCAGGGAATGTAAATATCCCCTATGATAGCAATAGGTAGTGACAGGTACTCTTTTTTGAAAAAATTGGGGTCTATTAGACCCTAGATTTCTCCTCTGCCCTCAAAGCATCTGACCACACCAAGATCGGTGTGATAAAATGCTTTCCCAATTTCCCAATGGCGCTGTTTACATCCAGCGAAATCTAAGTCATAAAATGCTCGTAGCTTCCGGTTTCTTAGGCCATAGAGATGTTTGGAGCCACTCTGGTCTCTGATCAGCTCTATGGTCAGCTGGCTGAATCACCGGCTGCATTCTCAGGTTCCCTGTTGAGACAGGAGAGCCAGAGAAAAACACGGAAGATGGTGGGGGGGGGCATTCCCTCCCACTGCTTGTAAAAACAGTCTAGAGGCTAACTAGCCATTAGGATTGCTTTTACATGAAAGCCGACCGCTGGCTGAAAAGAATGATACCAAGATGATACCTAAACCTGCAGGCATCATTCTGGTATAACCACTCAAAGTCGTGAATGGTGTACCTGAAGACCAAAAAATGGTTAACAATAAAGCACAGTAAACGGTAAAGTATAAAAAATTGCATACCTGAAAAGCAAACATGATAAAACATAATAACAATAAAACATTGCAGAATAGAATACAGTAAAAAAGAGCAGAACAATAGAGAGAATAGAGAGAGAGAGAACAATAAAACGACAACTATTTTTTTTTATTTTATATTTTTGTTTGTGTTTTTTTTTTTTTTTTTTTTTTACACTTTTTTTTGTAACTGTAACCGGTTCCAGGTTCGGGTCTCTCAAAATGCGATGGCATCTTGGGAGACCCTGTGAAAGTGTGCCTAGTCTGTGCAGTGCTGTACCCTACACTAATACTCAACTAGTGAATGGTAGCGTTCAAAACATTCACCAATGCAAAGACCAGGATTGTCAGGACAGGAGGGACAATAATAGCGGGTATCACGCCTATGACCACGCTTGCTGCATACACAACATCTTTTTTGGGGGGGTTCGTTGGGTAGGGGTACTCGGGAGGACATAAAGAAAATGTCTCTCATGCAGCCCACTGATTTGGTTGGGGATGTGAATGGGGGAAGTACGGGCGCTGCAGAAGTGGTGGGTTCCCAATTAGGATGGGCGAATGCAGCAGGAAGGGCACTATGGGCACGACGGGCCTGTGTTTGTCTTCTTCTTGGTGGCAGCGGGACACTACTTGTGCTTGCCACTTCATCAGCTTGAACTGCACTTATGGGACTCGCCACGTCACCAAGTGTTACTGCAGTGCTGGTTTGACTACGACCGGGGTGTACTAGGCCGCTGGTGTTTGCCAGTTCACCAAAACACTACCAAAAAATCTGTTAGCGATCGCAGGGATCAGGCCTGACTCTGCGAACGCTGCAGTTATGCGTTTAGTGTTTTGTAAGTGACAGTGATCGATCGATACTGCACTTGGGTGGGCTGGGCCGGGCCAGGCGGAGGGGCAAAACGCAGGTGCTAGCAGGTATCTGGGCTGATCCCACTAACACTGCGTGTTTGGGAACCCTAAACTGCTGGGGATGCTAGTATAGATCTGATCGGATCAGATATTGATCCGTTCAGATACTATACCACTAAGGGAGGTGTATGCTGCGTGCGTGGGTGTTAGCGGTACTGGCGCTAATTATACGGTGATCAGTGGTGAAAGGGTTAACTAGCAATCAAGGGGTTAAAACATTTATTAGTATATGGGGGTCCCTGACGCTATAAAACGCTGACGGCAAATCTAAATATTTACGTCCCTAACTAGCGTCACCAGTGACACTAATACAGCGATCAGAAAAATGATCGCTTAGTGACACTGGCGACAGGGGGTGATCAAGGGGTTAAAACTTTATTAGGGGGGGTTAGGGGGTATCCTAGACCTACAGGGGACTTACCCTAACTGTCCTAACACTTCTAACTGTCACAAACTGACACCATGCAGTAATCAGAAAAAAAAAAAAAAACACTGCTTGGTGTCAGTTTGACAGGGGGGGGAGGGGTGATTGGGGGATATCGGGGGGCGATCGGGGGGGGATCGGGGGTGTAAAGTGTGCCTGGCATGTTCTACTCTGTGTGTGTGTGTAGTGTTGTGCACTCACATGTCTTCTCTCCTCGGCGACGGAACGGAAACTGCAGAGCCGAGGAGAGATGACATCACATCCTCTGCCTCTGTGTACAATACAGAGGATGTTTCTCATTGGCTGGGAGTGATCGTGAGGGGGGGGCCACGATCGGATGGCCTCCCCCTCATCTCTGATTGCTGCCAGACAAAAGCCGACCGCCACTGGCACCGGGGGGGTCCGATTGGACCCCCCGCCCGTGGGAAGGCAATCATGTACCAGGTACGTGATTTTGCCTGCCCGTGCCGCTCTGTTCACGTATATATGTGTGAGGCGAGTGGTTAAGGATAGAGAGCAGGGGAAGGGGCTAGTAAATATGGGATTTACCGTCCCTTCCTTTTCTAAATAGACACAGTAAACACACTTGCTCACTGTGTCACTTCATAACTGAAGCATAGTAAACTGTGTTTACTATGCTTCAGTTTGCGAATGTACAGGAAGCCACTGAGCACAGTGCACTTCCCATTCACTAACTGTCCAATGCAGCTGAGGCTGCAGAGAAAGGCATGAGTGTTTGAACTTTGGGGTGCACACCCTAATACAATAGGCTGCACACACCTATGCCTGTTTAAGAAATGATATAATAATAATACAAGTATTGACAACCTTTGTGGTTGCCAGCTTGTAGTTCTCAATGAACTAGCAGGGTGATGTTGAGTGCTTGAGTAGTTAATTGAGTCTTCCTGCCTTTGTGAAACTGCCTGCGCATATGATGTACTGGCAGAGAGCTTACACTGACAGTCTGTAGGAGTCCTGCATGGCACCTGCAATTTGACGATCGTGGTGTAATGCTTTCTAGGCTCCTACAAAAAAATAGTAAATGCATTTTTTTCCCCAAAACAATTTATTGGAAACGTGCAGTTTATAATGCAACAGAAAGGCATTCTAAAGGCCCGTACACACGATCTGACTTTTTGACAACAAACATGCAAATTAGCTGTTTTGGCGCAACATCCGACCGTGTGTATGCTCCATCGGACAAACTTTTTCTGTTTTCATCGGACTTTTGTTGGCTGTGCAAACACACAAACTTTCCGGCAACAAAAGTCCGATGGAGCAAAGTCCGATCGTGTGTACACAAAACCGTCGGACTTTTGTACAAACTACAGTACGCAGCTGCGAGAATGTTTCCAGCGTGATCCCATCGCGCTGGTTCTCGGCGACAGGGTACTGTACATCTCGCGCTGGCTGCAATAGGAAAAACACATTTGCGTGAGAGGAAATTCCCCTCTGGGAGCATGCCAGGCCCTTAGGTCTGGTGTGGATTTTAAGGGGAGCCCCCTACGCCAAAAAAATGCCCCCTAAGTCCATACCAGACCCTTATCCGAGCATGCAGCCCGGCCGGTCAGGAAAGGGGGTGGGGACGAGCGAGCACCCCCCTCCTGAACCGTACCAGGCCGCATGCCCTCAACATGGGGGGTGGGTGCTTTGGGGGAGGGGGCGCCCTGCGGCCCCCCACCCCAAAGCACCTTGTCCCCATGTTGATGAGGACAAGGACCTCTTCCTGACAACCCTGGCCGTTGGTTGTCGGGGTCTGGGGGCGAGCGGCTTATCAGAATCTGGGAGCCCCCTTTAATAAGAGGGCCCCAGATCCCGGCCCCCCACCCTATGTGAATGAGTATGGGGTACATTGGGGCATACTGTCCCGGAGCATGCTGGGACTGTGACGTCATAAGGGGGCGGGGTCACCGGTGACCACGCCCCATGCCTATATATGTCATTGTGAGGTGCTCACACAGCATTACAGTGGGAGAGAGCATCATGCCAACATCGGAAGAAGAAAAGAGGGGAGAAGGCGACGAAGAAGACCGGGCCACCACTAGCAAGAGAGCAGCAAAAGAGCAGAAGCTAGCGGAAGAGTCCGGACATGGGGAGAAGAGGCCGGAGAGAGCGGAGAAGAACCGAACATCAGGAGAAGAGCCGGAGAGACCCCCGAAGTCGGAAGAAGACCCCCAAAGTCGGAAGAAGACCCCGGAGCTGCCTAATAAATTACTTTAAAAACCTGTGTAGTGTGTTCTTTATTGACACTTTTTTCCCTAGGTGAATGGGTAGGGGAACAATGTACCCCATACTCATTCACATAGGGTGGGGTGCCAGGATCTGGGGGCCCCCTTATTAAAGGAGGCTCCCGGATTCCGATAAGCCGCCTGCGAGCAGACCCCGACAACCAACGCCCAGGGTTGTCGGGAAGAGGCCCTTGTCCTCATCAACATGGGGACAAGGTGCTTTGGAGTGGGGGGGCCGCAGGGCACCCCCTCCCCCAAAGCACCCACCCCCCATGTTGAGGGCATGCAGCCTTGTCCGGTTCAGGAGGGGGGCTGCTCGCCTGTCCCCACCCCCTTTCCTGACTGGCCGGGCTGTGTGCTCGGATAAGGGTCTGGTATGGATTTTGGGGGGACCCCCCCATTTTTTCGGCGTAGGGGTTCCCCTTAAAATCCATACCAGACCTAAGGGCCTGGTATGCCCCTGGAGGGGAACCCATGCCGTTTTTTTAATTAAAATTTGGTGTGGAGTTCCCCCTCATGATTCATACCAAACACAGTGCCTGGCATTGGCAGGGATCCAAGTCGGATCCCTGTACCAGTGTGAAACCGGCTCGCAAGGTGTCAATTTCACCGATAAAAACAGCGAGATTGACACAATATCAGACAATGCAGAAGTTGACCAAAGGGTGGTGGTAAAGAGCTGAAAAAACACGTAATTTGGTGAAAGTTGGCTGAAAAAGTTCTGCCGTGTGTATGCAATACAAACTTATGGCCAACGCCCTTTGTACAAAAATCCACAGGAAAGTTTGTACAAAGTCCTATCATGTGTATGAGGCTTAAGAAACAAAAAAGTTCCAAGAGCCCGATCGAGGTCAAAACAAAACAGAGTAATCAATGCTTGAGTTACATCTTACAGAAACATTACAGTGTCCAACTAAGAACAGACATCACTAATGAACCAAACCACATTAACTGTATAATTTTATCAAAGAGAAGGATACATTTTCTTCACAGAGTGTCATATAAATGTTCTGCAGATTTTTTTACCTGCAAAAAAGTGCACTTATTTATTTATTATTATTATTTATTTATTTTTTTAAGTGAACTTTTCCTTTAACATAGGCTGTTTTTACACTTTCCTATCAGTTCTGATACAACATAGACATTACAATCATCGGTGTGTTGTCTCTCATTCACACAATCTATAGAATTTTACAGACCCCACATTATTCCTTGATAGACGCCCTGTTGAATGTGGCTACTTTGTAAGCCTGTAGATATTATTATGATCTATAATTCACTTTTTAAGTTTGGATGAAACTAGAGCTCCACACTTGCCCTTTTTAAACAGTTTGTGAAATTGATCTATAGCATTAAGCTCAGTGTAGATGTACTGTACAGGATTTGCAAGCCTGGATATCACCGCACTTTTTTTTTGAATATTTATTTCTTCTTCAAATTAGTGTACTAACCTCATCCATTTATTTTGGCTTTTTAGTTTTTGTTTATCTGATTTTGAAGCACACTGCCATTATTTGCCTTGCATTTCCAACTTCGTAAAATGATTTTTGCAGAATTATCTGTTATAATAATAATAATATATCCTCAAGCACTTTTGTTGCTATGTTGGCTATTTACTATGTTTTCAGCAGCTGTTCTGAAATTAAATGAACTGAAATTACTTGGTTAGCCATTGGTTAGCCTATTCCAATCAATCAGCTGACTCACTTTTTGATTGGTTGCTATTTGTTTTAGGTTTTTTAGTTCTTATATATATATATATGTTGCAATGTGGGGGAGCTGTTTGATGCCCCTGTCGGAGTCCCATTAGGACGAAATGCGTAGGGATTTGCTTCTCTGCTCCCCACATTGCTTTGTTTTTATTGTAATCACATTTTAGTCGCTGTATGCTGTTTTTATGAAAATAAACACCAGAGTTACTTTTGATCTGCACCTTCTGGAGCCCTTTTTCTTTTCACATATTTTCCATCATGAACCTGTCCATTCCACTGATCCGGCCATCATTGGCCCTAGGATTGTTCCATCTGTGATGAGCTTATTGGATGGATTTCGTCTTTTGTGGATACCAGAATCTGCTCCAGTTCTCCTCTCCACCACCCTGGTATACCTTGTGCTCCTTCATTCATGCTTGTTTGATCTGGTTTCGCTGACATCCAGATCCACATGTTCCGGTAAGAATACCCATTTCATTCCTTCTTTGTGATATCTGCTGTCAACAGTATATTTGATGTCTCCGATTGCCCACATGAAGATGTCCACTATCTGATGGATTCCTTGTTTTTTCACAACCTTCATCTTTTGGGACACTAGTTGTCAAGACATTACCTTTTTTGCTTTTTTATTGTTTATTTCAAGTTGTCCATCATCTGACGGACTATTCGTTGCTACTACCTTCTATCCGAGATTCACCTCTTCTATTTTTTGTTTCACTTGTGCTTTGTCACTCCATGAGATTCACGTGCTTAGATTTTTTACATGTTTATCCACATGTTTTTTATTTTCAACATTTCTTAGAACATGTAGCTGTTTTACACAGCCCCCATTAGCGCTACATTTACATTCGCCTTGTTTTTACAAATTTTAGTCATATTTTTATGTAGCTGCTTCAGTTTTTCCATGTTTTTCAAAATAGCGCAGTTTTATCTTTCTACCATATTGCAATTTTGTTGATTGTCATTCAAATTTTTTATTGAAAGAAAGAACAATGAATCACAACAGGATGCATCAAAGAGAAATCTTCCTCCAAGATTGGAGGAGGCAATGGTAGCAGAAACACATATACAGCAGAGGTAGGGACACAGCCCTTTGTAACAAACATCAAAAAAGAGGCAACAAAAGAAACAGCTAAGTATAAACAGTTATTACAAGGCTACACTGTGAGAGTTAGTTTGGGGACCCTCAGGAGATTGTTAATAAATGGGATCTAGAAACTGATAAGATTCCTATAAACAGAGGTTAATTACCAAGGGCTCCGGTTGGAGTCACCCTGAAACAATTAGGCGTCTAAGGGCTCTTTCACACATGAATGTGCATTTTACAGACAACATTTGCTCAGTGGGGATCGATCCGTTGATCCCCGCTGAGTCGGCGAATGACAGGTCCATATCTGCTCACTGTGGAGAGACGGACCTGTTGGATCTCCGCTCTTCGCTATGGGGGATCTGATGAAAATGGATCCGCCTGTCCGTTTTCATCTGATCTGCCAGACGGTTTCCATCTGCTTGAATTTAGTGGGGCGGAGCGGATGTCAGCGGACATGTCACAGCTGATATCCGTCGCTCCATAGAACTGCATGGAGCGCCCGTTCAGGTTCGCTTAAAAAACTGACAGGCGGACCTTGCATGTGTGAAAGGGGCGTAAGGGTCCTCGAAAAGAATAAATGATGGAGAGTTAGATAAACATCAGGGGCGTGTGAAGGCTAGAACTTAGGGGGATTACAGTTGAAGGGTTGTGTCTGGACTCAGAAAGATGGGCTGATAGATTAGTGTAAGCTGGAGGATTCACATATAGGAGAGAAGAGCTGAAAGGTGAAGGAGAAAGAGAGAGGAAGGGGGGAGAAAGGAAGAAGAGAGGGGGGAGATGGGAATAAGGGGGTAGGTAGCTCGGGAGGAAAAGGTGAAGGACAAGAAAGGTGGTGTGGGTCTGGTCTCTATTTATAAGCAGAGTTACAAATAGGCTATTCAGGGAAGTAGTAAAGCATTGTCAAAGTCAGAGGAAAGGAGTGGTCAACCCAGGGCTTCCTAAAGCGCTCAAACTTTTAATTTTGTCTAGGAAAACTGTTATTTTAGCTTGAATCATGGCTCTGGTGACTCTATTCTTCATTTCCTAGACAGTGAGGTGGTGTCAGGAAGGGCTAGCCAGTACCAAAGATTGCGGCTGAAGATGACCTCAGCCTCTGTCAGAACACCTCCGGTGCATCTGCGTGCGCCCGTGCACGCATATGCGCGTGCACATCGCAAAGAAGAGCAGGCCAGTACTCGAGATGGGAATATAAGACAGTCTGTTTGCACACGTACCCTGTGACAGCTTTTGGCGCTCAACAGGCTATTTAAACTCAGTCCGTGCCTAGACCCAGTGCTGTCCATTTTACAGCGTTCCTGCGCCTCCTGTCCACTGTATCAGGGGGCACGAGTCAGAGGGGTAAGAGAGGCCGTCCCCTGCATGCATATCAGGCTCTACCGTCAGGTACGTGACAGTAACGGACAGCCATGTCTGAGCCTGCGCAGGGACCCTTTCCCATGGAGGAACTTTGCCAGCACCTGGCCGGCCTGACACAGGCTGTCAAGGACCTAGAACGGGGCTATACCCAGCTGGAGGAATGCTTACAGACCCTGTCCGACTCTACAGCCGCCCAGGGACCACCACCAGCATCAGCCTCTCCACAAGAAACCCCTTCTGCTCCTGCAGTGGTCATGCTCCCACCTGAGCCCAGGGTAATAACCCCAGACAGGTTCCTGGGTGAACACAGCAAGTTCAGAGCGTTCCAGAATGCATGCAAACTCTACTTTGCCTGGCAACCCCGCACTTTTTCTTTGGAAGCTACTAAAGTCGGCTTTGTGATTTCCTTGCTGCAAGGTGAGCCACAAACCTGGGCCCATCGTCTTCTGGAACAGAAGGCTGAATGTTTATCGGACTTAGGTACATTCTTTAGTGCCATGGCCTGGCTGTGCCATGGCTTCAGCAGAGGCATCTCTTCACTCACTACAACAAGGTCGTAGGGCGGTGAAAGACTATGTTTTGGAATTCAGACGATGGGTCTTTGACATTGATTGGAACTATGCTACCAATTCCCTATGGGCCTCTTTGAAGCGCTCAAGGATGAGCTAGCGTGAGTAGGTGTACCCTCTACCCTTGAAGCCCTGATTGATTTAACCATTCAGATCGACCGCCGTTTGAGAGAATGAAGGTTAGAGAGAGCTGCAGTTCCATCCTGTCTGGTATGGATGTTACCCCGGGTACCCAGCTCCTTCAATCCTGCTCCACCAGCTCCTGCCACTCCCGCTCCTGAAGCTCCAGAACCTATGCAGCTTGGCCTGCTGCGCCCTTCTCTCTCCACTGAAGAATGACAACGTCGTCACCAGCAGAACCTGTGCTTGTACTGTGGGGGGTCCGTACATTACGTGAGGTACTCCCAATTAAACCCCATAAGTCCCTCTCAACTACTTCTGCCTCGTCAACTCCAAGTTTGCTCAACAATTCCGCTCATCTGCCAGGAGGGACTATTCAGACTTCCGCCATAATTGATTCCGGAGCCTATAGCTGTTTTGTGGACTTGACCTTTGCTGCCAGACATCATATTCCATTACAACCCAAGGCACAGAAGCTCTTGTATCATGTGGCCGATGGATCCATTATTAAATCCGGAGCAGTTACTCATGAAACCATTCCTCTGCTTACCACCATTTCCTAAGACCACCAAGAACTGCTACGTCTGGACGCCATCGCTTCCCCCTTGTTCCCGGTCATCCTTGGTATGCCCTGGCTGAGGGCCTATAACCCCCACATCAACTGGACTAAGGAAGGAATTTAGTTCGTCTCCGCTTACTGCATCCAGTACTGCTTACAGACCCCCTGTGGTGTACCTACTCTGCTATGCCTTGACACAGACTGTGAAATCAGTCAGCTCATGCCCCCAGCCTACCATGAGATGTGTTTATCAAGAAAGGGGCAGAGATCCTTCCTCCTCATCAGTCTTACGACTGTCCTATAGAACTACTTCCTGGAGCCAAAGTCCCTTTCTGGAGAATCTTCCCCCTGTCCGAAAGTGAGCTGGTAGCTCTAAAAGACTATATCGATGACAATCTTAAAAAAGGGTTCATCCGCCCTTCTACATCTCCAGCTGGGGCAGGAATTTTCTTTGTGGAGGAGAAAGATCATTCATTACGGCCCTGTATGGATTACCGTGAGCTCAACAAAGTTATGGTTAAGAACCGTTATCCACTTCCATTAGTTCCTCCAAACTTTTTCAGAGACTTGGCTCCGCCACCATATTTACAAAACTGGATCTTCATGGCGCCTATAATTTGGTGCGCATTCGAGAAAGTGGTGAATGGAAGACTGCCTTCCGCACACGATTTGGGCATTTCGAGTATCTCATAATGCCCTTTGGACTCTGCAACTCCCCGGCCACTTTCCAGCACTTCATTAGTGACGTCTTCCGAGACTTCCTGGACTTGTTTGTTATTGTATACCTTGATGATATACTAATCTTTTCTTCCTTCCTAGACAACCACAGCAGACATGTCAGAAGCGTACAACTCCCTGTGACAAAAAGGGCATTCAACACTTCGTATGTTTTGCAGACTTTTACCGAAAATTAATTTGGGGGTTTTCAGCAATCATTGCCCCCATCACACAACACACCAAACAAGGTTCCGATTCCGTTGGTCCCCAGAGGCTCAGGCTGCCTTCGAGGCGCTGAAGAAGTTGTTCACTTCCGCACCTGTTTTGAAGCACCCCGACTCGGCCCTACCCTATGTTTTAGAAGTGGACGCCTCAGAAACAGCAGTTGGAGCTATTCTGTCCCAAAGACATACAGACCTGGCTCTAAGAACATAAAGCCAGACGCACTCACGCATGTTCAGCAGATCTCAATAAGTCTCCCCCCGGATATGATCCTGTCCTCTGGGAATTTCCTTCTTCTACAAGGAGACTTAATGACCTGGATCAAGCAAGCCTCAGTGGGGAGTTCTGCACCACCCAGGACCACCTTACGGACAAGGGAGGGGCTACTCTGGTATGAGGATAAGATCTTTGTGCCGGAGGATCTGCGAACGGCCACTTTGGGTATGTGCCATGATCACGTGCTTGCAGGGCACTTTGGCGTCAGCAAGACCTCCGAACTTGTGCAGTGAACATTTTGGTGGCCTGCGGTGACGAAGGACTGCAGGAAATATGTAGAATCTTGTACTACTTGTATCCGCAACAAGAGCAGCAAGTCCAGGGCCTGGGGTCTGTTGAAACCATTACCCATCCCAAATAGACCTAGGAGAATGATCTCAATTGACTTTATTGTGGAGCTGCCCCCATCCAAGGCCCACTTCATTCCCATGAAGAGTACTCCTTCTGCACAAGAGACTGCACAGATTTTCATCAGAGAAGTTATAAGACTCCATGGAGTTCCGGCAAATATCATCTCTGACAGAGGGATCCAGTTCACCTCCAGATTCTGGAGATCTTTGTGCGAATCTCTTGGGATTGAACTTTTCTTTTCTTCAGCCTATCACCCGCAAGCTAATGGGCAGACAGAAAGGACCAACCAAATACTTAAACAATATCTGCGCTGCCTCTCTTCCTTTTCAGAATATGACTGGGTGTATCTACTTCCCTTGGCCGAGTTTTCCTACAATAATTCTACTCACTCAGCCATGAAACAATCTCCTTTCTTCGCGAACTATGGTTTTCACCCCTCCTTTCTGTTCAATAACATTCGGGAATGCCCTGTACCCACTGTACTTGAAACGTTGGATTTCTTTAACTCCAACAACAAACTGTTACAGGAGACGATGGCCAAGACTCAAGCTTACAATAAAGAGATCTTCGACAAGAAGAGAAGAAGGGAGTTGATCCTAAACCTGGGGGACCAAGTCTGGTTGGCTACAACGAACCTGAAACTAGCCTGTCCCTCGAGGAAATTAGGTCCCAAATTTATAAAACCTTTCCCTGTAAAGAGGCGGATTAACAATGTCACTTATGAACTTGAACTACCAGAGACCTTCAGGATCCATCCTGTGTTTCATATAGCCCTACTGAAGCCCGCTGTCTCTAACCCTTTTCCAGACTGAAATACAGGGCCACCCGAACCCGTGGTGGTAGACGGTGTAAAGGAATTCGAAGTAGAGGCGATCTTAGATTGCAGGAGAAGGAGGAATCAAGTTCAATACCTGATTAAGTGGAGGGGATACAGCCCTAAGGACAACTCGTGGGAACCAGAAGCCAACATACATGCCGAAGAACTTATCCGAACCTTCAAGAGGACTTATTCTGACAAGGTGGCCAGGTTAGGCATCCAGAGGCTGCCCGTTGGGGGGGGGCAATGTCAGGAAGGGCTAGCCAGTACCCAAGATGGTGGCCGAAGAAGACGACCTGTGACCTCAGCCTCTGTCAGAACACCTCCGTGCATGCATATGCGCGCCCGCACCTGCGCGCATTGCCAAGGAGGGCAGGCCAGTACTTGAGATGGGAATCCAAGACAGTCTGTTTGCTCTGTCAGAATGCCAGTGCACCGTCGCACACTAACAGGCGTACGTGCGCGTGTGCACTGGTGCGTGCGCACCCTGTGACAGCTTTAGGCACCCAACAGGCTATTTTAACTCAGTCCGTGCCTAGACCCAGTGCTGTCCATTCTAAAGCATTCCTGTGTGTTCCTGCCTGCCTGCATCTGATACCTGTACCTGTTATCTGATCCAGCTTGCCTCCGACTCTGCTGTTTGCTGCCCGCATCTGACCCGGCTTGTTCTGACCACCGCATCTGCCTACTCCTTCTACTACTTTGCTGCCAGCCCATCACTGACCCGGCCAGTGTCCTGACTATGCTTTTCCCTTCGCACCTGCTTCTGACGTTCCCACCAGTGTATGACCCGGCCTGTTTGTACCTGCCTTCTCTCCTAGCTGGAGAATCCTGCTGAACTACCGTTCCACCTGCAGCTGCTTCCAGTTCCACGGTCTGCAACCCATTAGGCACTCATGCAACTCTGCACTCCTGTGCCTCCTGTCTGCTCTATCAGGGGGCCCCGAGTCAGAGGGGTAAGAGAGGCCGTCCCCTCTATATCAGGCTCTACCATAAGGTACGTGATAGGTGGGGAGTTTTCCAGGCCTTCACAATGGTTTACTTTGCAGCTGTCATGACATACAGGGGCAGCTTGAATTGGAGATGAGTTAGATCAAGAGGTTTCTTATTGAGTAAATCCATGGCTGGCTTGGGGGTTAAGGTGTTACCAACAAGGGTGGAAAGGATAAGGAAGATTTCAGCCCAAAATGATTGGGCTAGTGAGCAGTAAATATGGAGGTGTGTGCTGTTGTCAAGGCAACCCCAGAAACAAGCAGAAGAGTAGGATGGAAGACATTTGGCAATCTGGGAAGGGACCAGGTACCAGCGCATCAGTACCTTGTAATTTGTTTTAGAGGCTACAACATTCTGTGAGGCCGATTTTGTGGGAGGCTAAATGTTGGACCAGTCGGTTGTGTCCATTTGGAGACCCAAATAGGATTCCCATTTGGTTACATAGTGTAGGGATGTGCACTGTAAGTAGAAAGAAGAGATTAAGCCTCGGGAATGGGGATCTTTTTTGCAAATACGCTCGAAGTTGGTCATGTCAGGTAGGGAAGAGTCTGTGTGTAGGCGTGAGGAAAAGAAATGTTTAATTTGAAGGTAACAGAAAATTTCGGAATTGGGGATTCCATAGGTTTCACAAAGGGTGGGAAACGTCTTAAAGGTGTCCAGATTTGTAAATTTGTGGGCTTAGATTAGGTTGGCTGCTGACCACCAAGGAAAGGGTAAAAAGTGGTATTCCAAAGGTAGAATAAGAGAGAGTTCTGAGGAGATTGGAATCTAAATTTAGTTTTAAGAGTATCCCACAGCCTCAGGTAATGGCAGGTGATGGGGTTCTTTACTGTTTTTCAGTCGTGGGGACCTGCCATCATAACCAGTTCCTATGATCGCTGCTGGCCTGCCACAATTGTAATCCCTTGCCACCTTTAACATCATCTATCACTATTAACATAATTTTTACTGCAGCCTCTCCTGCCTCATTCCTGTTCTCTAGCACTCTAAAGGTGCCACATTAAATTTTTATGCAACTGGGCCTCAGCCGGAAAATTTGTATTTTTTCACAGGGTTAATCTTGCTCTTCACTTAAACTTTGCAGCCTATTCCGATAATCAGACACTGTAAAAGTGCCACGGGTAAATCATGCACTGTATCCTCTAATTTGTGTCCTATTCCACAATTCTGACAATCCAGAATGATTGTGGCTGTTGTCTCTCTGAAATAGAGAACCCCAAATTGTAATTTTTTTGTGTTATTATGATGAAAATCTGTTTGGTCTCTCTCTATGAAACTTTGACTTATTAAAAGAGCCTAAAGAGAGAAAAAAACTATCCCATCTGGGTGAACAATATACATTGTGGGAATTTTAACAGACTTTGTACCAGATTCCTACTTTTGTTGCTCAGGAAAAAATAGCTGTTCAATGGGGAAAAAAATTGTCCTTTTTTTTTTACATACTGTCACCAGTCAGTGTCCCTGATCACCGCCACATTATTTATCAGCAAATGTGGGGATGCTAGATATATTTTGTCTATATGGACATTTAGCAAATACATGGCATTCAATGGTAATAAGGATCCATACACATTTGATAGCTGATGCTAATAACTCTTAGAAACAGGAAACCATGAATACTTATTATTTACCTATTGTGGGTAGTAGTTGTGTAGTTGGGATAATGTTGTGGGCCCACAGAGATATATATGCATGTATACCTATATATATATATATATATATATATATATATATATATATATATATATATATACACAGTATATACAGTATATACACTTATTTCTTATAAATAAAACCTTTTACTTATTTTGGGTTGGCCACCTCTGGAATTAAATTCTGGAAGGTGTAGTGGCACACCTCCTGTTGTGAAAATTAGGTGAGTAATACTGTAATTTCCTTTCATATAGAGTTGATCACTTAGATATTGGCTAAGTAAAAAAAATACTATTTAAGAAAGCTATATCATATTGTCTGCTTATAAAGATTAGGCACTTTCCCGCTGATCCATCTTGTAGTGGCAGGGATATCAGAGCTTGTTGATCGGAGTGGCTGAAAGGCTGTCCATTTTATGTGTTTTTATTCAGTTGCATATGCTTTGTTATTCTGCATGCAGGTAACATATGGTGAATGCTATGATGAGTGGTATGTTGATGTAGATGTTGACTTGTAAACATGAATGTATTAATTATTTTTCCATGTTTACAGATGTTCAAAAACTGATGTTCCTGAGGAAGCAGGCTTTGACCTGTGAAACACTTTGACGAAGCAAAATGATCCAATGTGGATAATTGTAGTTGGGGCTCTTTATTCATGTACAACTGATAAACAATACTTAAGCAAAATGTGCAACCTTTACTGGGAATTTTATTATTACATTTTGGAATAAAATGTGTTACTCCTTTTTACAAATGGTGTGATACTATTAAAGTCCTGTGTAGCTAATTATTTTGGGTTGTTTTGCTTGTTTTTTTTATAATGAAGGATGTGGTACCTGTAAAAAACACACTTCTTTAAACGGAGGCTGTGTACTCCTGCTCCCCACCTGTGTTTTTATCTACCTTAAAATCAGCTGGTGCATTATCAGTGTTCTAATGAGAGAGACTGCATATCTTTAGAAGTATTTAGCCCTTAAACAAAACTGAAATTTCTATTTCAGGAAATTCCTAAAATGTGGCTTGTATCTTAGTGTAGACTTCTGGGAAAATCAGTGGAAATGATGTTTCAGTGGGTGTTCTGTACACCAATAGTGTACAGAATGTCTATAGGTTGCCACATTGGATTGAATTTACAGTAGCTGCAAAATAAAAGGAAAAGTCAATTTTAATAACATTAAATTACAACATGGCTTTACTCATTAAATACTGTGTATGGAATTTGTACAATATGTTGCTGACTTTTTTTAGTTACAAAATTTTTTTTTAATGTGGATTTTTTGGATAAAAAGTTGCCTGGTATCTGTCCTACAAGTGCTGTATATGAGTGAATAGAATATACAATATGTGGCTTTTTTATGTTAAGTACTTATCCTCTAATGTTGATTTACGATAAAAAGCTGGCTTATCTGTCCTTTGCAACTTACAAGAAGTGTTTAAATACTGTGTATGCAGTACAATATTTCTGGATGTTGTCTCTAAAATAATACACTCTATATTTTATTTCCTGATAGAACACACCCACTCTTTGTCTCTGAAATTGCGGGGAAATAAAAAAAAAGCTGACATGGTGTCCATGGAGTTTGTAAAATATTTCTGGCTTTTGTCTCAGAAATAATGCACTCTAAATTATTTTCATGGTAAAACCTGCCATGTCTCTCCTTCTTCAGCCATGGCCTAGTAAAATTGTTTACATAATGTACAGAGAGTCTATACAATATTTCTGTTTGTTGTATCTGAAATAATACACTTTAAAATGTATTTAGTGATATATCATCTTGCCCTCTTACATTGCAACCCCAATTAAGCTGCTTACATTTGTTAGCCACTATGCTATATGTAGTATTGTCTCTGAAATAGGGCACTCTAATTTAAATTTCAGGATAAAAACTGCCTGTGATTTTAAAGTGTATATGTGGACTTTATTATGACATTTTAATAATATTTTAGTGTGTGATACTGCAATAAAGATGATCAAAAGCAATACTATGAAACTGTTTTGTCATTGTCTAATTGGTAGAACATTGGGGGCTTTAGTTCTATTTTTTGTAACATCTCTTGTGGCTACTACTTTCACTGCTCAGTTCAGGCCTATTACTGCTGGATAAACAAAACAATCTAAACTTTTTTCAAGTTGAAATTAATTAGATTGGGGTACTACTTCTGTATTTAAGCAAACCTAAATGTAATATGTAAAAAATTAAGTACACATGAAAAAAATGTGATGCCAGAATTCGTTGTCGCTGACATTGTCCATAAGAATTGTACTGCTCCATAACACATACATCTTAAAGGGATCTTCTAAGCACATAAAGTGCAGGTGTTTTGTGCAAGTTCATTTTATTTGGTTAAAAATAATGTACATATAGTTTGGAAAATTCTATATGATTACTATAAAAGCAGTTTGAATTCTTTACCATCAAGGGAATTACCTTTAAAATGGAGATTAGAATTGTATGTGTGGTGAGAAGGAGGTGGACTTAATGATTTTGCTATGAAGCTTCATTACACATAATTGTTACCTTGCGTAGAAGGGTTTATTTTTCATTTTAGGATAGTGAAAGGGCTATGTAAATTATTCCTTTGTACCATGACCTGCTGTATTGCCAAAACGGATTTACAACTTAGACGCAATTTAAATGTGCCCATACTTTTTTCTAACTTGCTCTATGGAATAGTACTGGTGGTTAACAAAATAGTACAGCAAAGTTTAAAAAAAAAATGAAGTAAAAGGTAATAAAATCCATGGTAAATGTACAACATTGCCTTATATAGACTTGTCTCAAAACATAACACAAAAGGTATTTGATAAGAAGTGTCCTTACAAAAGCCCCTGTGTTTGCAGCTTTATAGCTCCTGCTTACACTAATAGCAACATGAAACTTAAAGTGTATCCAAATCCAATTAATAAATGTATTTATTTCAGAGCACTAGGCATCAGATGTGGTGGCAGAATCCATTTTCTCTTTTTAGGCTTTTTTTCTTTATTTTCACGTGGTGATCCTCCCAGTAACACACTTTCTGTCCTATGATGCCAGCGCTTACTGTATTGTATCTGTTGACTGGAGTAGCAGTGTTGCCACCCTAGTGCAGGAAGTATATTAGGAGTACAGAACACTTCCCCAGTGCACTAGACAGCACTGGATTTCTGCCAGGATCAGCACATATTAAACAAATATAACAAAACAGTTTCAATGGTATATTTAACATACCAAAAAGAGACAAACAAGAAAAACATATTGTTTCCATCTACTCTTTTTATTTATTTCATTTGCTCTAAGCCGTTTATTTTGACATAGAAATTTAATGTACTGACTAACAGATTACAGGGATTGTAAGGAACAGCTCAAGAAGATTGGTTTGAAAGTCAACCAGCTGTCTACCATGTTAAAGGACTTCCTAATGCAGGTTCAATTAATTTTAGAACTACCAGAAGCAATTGCTACTCAGAGCTACGTTAGGCTGAAAGATAGATAATCAATATTTGCCGGCCAGATGCTAATAATGAAAGTCATCTGCCTGTGCAACCTGAAATTGAATAGAGAGATTCTATCAAACCCAGATCAGGTGTCAGATCCAGCTACCACTGACACTGACCACTAGTAATTTTCAGCATTCTTTGAAGCCAGTGATTAAAAATATATTGCTTTTTCTATTCCTTCTTATAAGAAGAAGCAATACAGATTAAATGAACACCTCCAAATTTTAATTAATATTGAATGTTTTACATATATATTAAGTAACGAGTGTACAGCTTGTATAACAGTGTAAATTTGCTGTCCCCTTAAAATAACTCAACACACAGCCATTAATGCCTAAACTGCTGGCAACAAAAGTGAGTACACCCCTCAGTGAAAATGTCCAAATTGGGCCCAAAGTGTCAATAATTTGTTTGTGGCCACCATTATTTTCCAGCACGGCCTTAACCCTCTTGGGCATGGAGTTCACCAGAGCTGCACAGGTTGCCACCGGATTCCTCTTCCACTCCTGCATGACGACATCACAGGGCTGGTGGATTGTAGAGACCTTGCACTCTTCCACCTTCTGCTTGAGGATGCCCCACAGATAATCAATAGGGTTTAGGTCTGGAGACATGCTTGGCCATTCCATCACCTTTACCCTCAGCTTCTTTAGCAAGGCAGTGGTCACCTTGGAGGTGCGTTTGAGGTTATTATCATGTTGTAATACTGCCCTGCGGCCCAGTCTCCGAAGGGAGGGGATCATGCTCTACTTCAGTATGTCACAGTACATGTTGGCATCCATGGTTCCCTCAATGAACTGTGGCTCCACAGTGCTGGCAGCCCCAGACAATGACAATACCACCACCATGCTTGACTGTAGGCAAGAGACGCTCGCCTTTGTACTCCTTAGCTGGTTGCCACCACACACACTTGACACCATCTGAACCAAATACGTTTATCTTGGTCTCATCAGACCACAGGAGATGGTTCCAGTAATCCATGACCTTAGTCTGCTTGTCTTCAGCAAACTGCAGGCTTTCTTGTGCATCCTCTTTAGATGAGGCTTCCTTCTGAAATTACAGCCATGCAGACCAATTTGATGCAGTCTGAGCACTGACAGGCTGACCCCCCCACCCCTTCAACCTCTGCAGCAAAGCTGGCAGCACTCGTATGTCTATTTCCCAAAGACAACCTCTGTATATGATGCTGATCACGTCCACTCCACTACTTTGGTCGACAATGGCGAGGCCTGTTTTGAGTGGTACCTGTCCTGTTAAACCACTGTATGGTCTAGGTCACCGTGCTGCAGCTCAGTTTCAGGGTCTTGGCAATCTTCTTATAGCATAGGCCATCTTTATTTAGAGCAACAATTCTTTTTTTCAGATCTTTAGAGAGTTCTTTGACATGAAGTGCTATGTTGAACTTCTAGTAACTAGTATGAGGGAGTGAGAGCAATAACACCAAATTTAACACACCTGCTCCCCAGTTACACCTGAGACCTTGTAACACTAACGAATCACATGATGCCGTGGAACGAAAATGGCTAATTGGGCCAATTTGAACATTTTCATTTAGGGGTGTACTCACTTTTGTTGCCAGCGATTTAGTCATTAATGGCTGTGTGTTGAGTTATTTTGAGGGGACAGCAATGTTACATTGTTATACAAGCTGTACACTCTACTTTACATTGTAGCAAAGTGTAATTTCTTCAGTGTTATCACATAAAAAGATATAATAAAATTTTTACAAAAATGTGAGGGTGTACTCACTTTTGTGAGATACTGTATATATTATGTAGCAGGATCCAGGTCTAGTAAACAGCCAGTTCACTAATGAGTCAGCCGTGTTCTGGGTTTAAAGTATTGACCAGACCAAGGCTCAAGACAACTCCACCCCGGCAGATAGGAAGTCAGGAGGGCTCCACCTATACGAGAGGCGGGAGCCAGTGCAGCACAAGGCTGCTAGTGACAAGCACAGAGTTGCTGAGAGTTGCTGAGCATCAGGTCTGTTGGAGACAGACCAAGGCCTAAAGAGTAAGGCCTGAGCAGGAGAGCTGCAGTTATTAGCCAAGCGGGCTGAATGTTTTTTGTTTCTGTAGCAGAACTGGAATGCTGACTACCACTGCGAGGGAATCTACTGTATTTTTTTAACTGTCTTTTGAATAAAAATGGGCAAAACCAGCCCTTAAAGGAAGGAAAAGCGAATGGTGATGTCCTTAAAGCTCTAAACTTGGAGTGAGCCCTTTACAGTATATATATATATATACCCTGTTTCCCCGAAAATAAGACCTAGCGTGATTGTCAGTGATGGCTACAATATAAGCCCTACCCCCCAAATAAGCCCTACTCTGTTTCCCCGAAAATAAGCCCTACCCTTAGAATAAGACCTACAAGGACTTTAACTAGGGCTTATTTGGGGGGTAGGGCTTATATTGCAGCCATCACCGACAATCACGCTAGGTCTTATTTTCGGGGAAACAGGGTATATATATATATATATATATATATATATATATATATATATATATATATATATATATATATATATATACCCAAGGCAATGCCCTAAATGTAGAACCCTGCTCTATCACTATTGTCAGCCTTGAAGCAGTGTAATTGTTTTATACTAATGAAACACAGTGAGACGGGAGGCACATTAATAAAGTATTAAACTTTTTTTTGTCTTTAAATTAAATGCATTCTAAGCAGCAATTGAAACTTGACAGAATAACATTTATTGCTCTCTTTTTTTTTTTTTCCATAAAAGTTTTTATTGTGAACAAAATGTTGTTACACAGTTTTTACAAGCAATAGGTGAATAGACAACATAGATCTTATTGACATGACTTATTTCACTAAAGTATAGCGAGTCAGATATATGTTCAACTATAAATCAAACAGACGTATAAAAGAGTAAACCAGCCTCGAACTCAAGGTTTACCTCATCATCTGAGATCAGGAACTATCTTAGATAGGAGTATCACATTGAATATGGTTTCAGAAATTAGGGGCTAATTGAAGAAATTGGCGTGTGTAGTTAGCTATAAGTCCGTTTGTTTGTTCCTGAGCACGTGTGGATGTGTCGGGCTTGCAAGGTGGGGTATGTCTGTATGGGGAGTTAGTCTCGTCAGTTTTTGAAATGTGAGGATTAGATGGCGAATTATACACCAAAGTTAGGGTAGTCATGGGGGTAAGTAGATGGTTAACGTCGTCTGTTCAGTTGGGGTAGGGGTGTAGAGAGGGGAATAGACATAGAAGTGAATGGGATTGAGGGATAAAGTGAAAGACAGAAGTAGGGGGGGAGGGAGGGAACTGGGGTTTCCCCTCCCCAGTCTCCACGGGCTTCAAAAGAATGGATGCTTTCGTGGGCGGATCCCTGTCTGGAGGAGGATTCCCCCCGGGATCCGCATTAAAGCGCGAGTGAGCGAATCAGCGAGTTTTGATGATTAGGAGCGTGTCTCAAAGGAGTTATTTGGCTTATTTCAGTCAGTCATTGTGGGAGGATTCGGGACGGTTTGGCCTCATAATGGAGGTATATCTCTCTGTGGTGCAGAAGTGGGTCCAACAGGCCCACGTTCGGGAGTATTTTGATGTGGATTAATTCCTCCATTTCAGCCACTTTGCCCACACGGGAGAACCATTCAGACATAGTTGGGATACAGGGGGATCTTCAGTGGGCTGAGATGCATAATTTGGCTGCGTTGATCATATGTATTCCCAGAGACTTTCTGTATGTGTGGGCTGAAGTGGAGGAATGGTGGAGAATGAGTCTGGCAGGAGTATAGTCCAGGGGGTATGTGGTTACCTGGGAAGTGATGTCATGAACCTGTTTCCAGAAAGTCTGGAGAAGAGGGCAGGACCACCAGATGTGTAAAAATGTACCTATATCATTGGAGCATCTCCAACATTTGTTTGACGTCTCAGGATTAAATTTGTTTAGTAATTCAGGTGTACGGTACCATCGGGATAGGGTTTTGTAATTATTCTCTTGTATTGTGACATTGAGGGAGCCTTTGTGTGCTATTGTGAAAATTCGTTCCCAGTTCTCTTCCGTTAGGTCTATTTGAAGTTCCCTTTCCCAAGCCTGGCAAGCTTTGGTATCTTTGGGGGAAGTCAGGGAAAAAAGCATAGAGTGGGTACTTGCAATCAAGTGTTGTTGCGGTGTGGTTTGGGAGCATACGTTTTCAAATGGGGTTAAGTTTCTAGATAGAGACGTGTTTCGGTGCGTTGTTGCAAGAAAATGGCAAATCTGGAAGTAATTCCATAGCGGGAGGGGTTCGCCCCCTGTATTTGTTGGAAGTGCATCACGGTTTAGAAATTTGCCATCTCTAAAAAAGTGTTGGACTAATATGTCTTTGTGTGGCCAAGTATCTTTAAGGAAGGTGTTGGACATCCCCGGGACAAAGGCTGGGTTAAGTCGGATAGGCGTAAGGGGCCCTGGGTTAGAGGAGATTTTGAATTTTTTACATACTTCCCTAAAGCCTCTATTAGGGGGTGTTCTTTTAGGGTTTTGGGAATATGGCATTGGAGAATCCAGGGGGTACTTCTAATGGGGGTACTTCTAGTCTCACCCAGTCTTTAACCCCTCTGTGTACTGCCCAGTCTACAATTCTTCCCAGATGGCAAGCTCTGGAATAGTTCTGCAAATCTGGTAGTCCAATACCCCCTTTGTTTTTGGGTTTCGAGAGTTGGGTGTAGCTTATCCTAGGACGCTTGTGTTTCCAAAGAAAATTCAGAGATTGTTGGTTAATTGTGTGAAAGAAAGCTGCAGGGAGTTTGATGGGTATTGTTTGTAGCAGATATAGGACACAAGGGAGCACATTCATTTTTAGGATGGCCGCACGGCCGAACCAAGAAAAATGGGGTTTGTCCCATCTGCGTAGGTCCTTGGAGATTGTGCGAATCAGCGGGGTGAAGTTTTTAGTGTACAAGTCCGATAGGTGATGGCGTTTTGTTTCCAGACAAAGGGAAAATTATCTTGGCATTGGGAGACTAGGTCTTTCGGGAGGGATATGTTGAGGGCATGGGATTTTGAGAAGTTAATCTTTAGGTTGGATATTTGCCGAAATAGGTCAAAATCTCTGAGGAGGTTTGGGATCGAGGTAAGTGGGTCACTTAGAAATAGCAGAATGTCATCGGCGAACGCCGCTATTTTATACGTATGTCCTGCAATGGGAATACCTTTGATATTCTCGTTCGATCGCAGGCAATGTAGTAGGGGTTCTAGAGTTTAAAATAAAAAGGATAGGGGACAGTGGGCATCCTTGTCTCGTTCCATTCCGGATGGAGAAGGCGTCTGACAGGTGGCCGTTGACTTTGACTTTTGCTGTTGGTGTGGTGTATAGGGACATAATTAGGTTGAACATTCGGTTCTGTAGACCTAGGTGGCGTAAAACTGCCCCCAGGTAATCCCAGGCCAGCCTGTCAAACGCCTTCTCAGCATCCAGGGATAGAAAGAAGCCTCTTTGTTTTTGGGAAGTTAGCCAATGGTTTAAGTTAATTGCCTTGATGGTGTTGTCCCTGGCCTCTCTGCCAGGAACAAATCTAACCTGGTCTTTCCCTATTATTGTAGGAAGGAGGGGAAGGAGTCGGTTTGCTAAAATTTTGGCAAATAATTTAAGATCTACATTGAGTAGGGAGATTGGTCTGTAACTAGTGACTGAAGTGGCATCCTTCCCCTCCTTCGGGATGACCGTGATATGCGTGTCAGGAAAGGGTCCATCCGCTGGTAAGATATATCATTTGGCATGCAGTACTGGGGTCCACCAGCAGGTGTCTCCTGGCAGTGTTGAACTGTCAGGAGAATATTTCCCTGCTGGTGTCATTTCATCTTTTGGCCGCAGTACTGATGTCCACCAGCGGATGGATCCTGGCAGTATGGAGCAGACAACATTCCCTGCGCTCAGGTGTGACTTGAAGCCAATTATAGGCAGCCCTATTAATACCCGGCAAGCCCTCACATGCTCGCCTTGGTATCTTTCTCCCTGTGCCTTGACGCCTGCATCCTGTTTGTGTACCTGCTCTGTCCCGTCCCGTCCCGCTCTGCTCTGATCCGATCCGATCCCTATCCCAGGCCCATCCTGTTCTTGTCCCTCCTGATTCCCTTGGATCCCTGCCCTGCAGCTTTACCATCCATCCTCTCCCCTTCCTGCTGGTTTTCTGTCCTTACCCATCTGCTGACTTCCCTGTGTATGACCTTGGCTTGGCTTTGTTTACGATTACGGTATCTCCATTTACTTATATATATTGTTGTTTGTAGTGGGTTGTTGTGTTGGTTTTGCACTGTTTATATTCCTTTTACTTATCACTTGTTTAATAAACACCATTATTTCACTTACATGTGTTTCTGGTCTCCTCTGTGCAGTCCACACAGTCTGGTCAATTAGATTCTCTGACAATGCGCTTCTAGTAGTCTGTGAAAAGGTAACGTTGATGAGGTTAAGAAGTTGAATGTCTTCAGAAACGGGGCTGAGAGTATGTCTACAAAGGTCTAATAATAAGGTGCTGAAAAGCCGTCTGGGCCTGGGCTTTTGCCCGTTTTTAGTTGTTTGATCGCTCTCTTAAGTTCCTCTTCAGATATGAGTTTGGGGTATGGGCTTGGGGCTGAACTTTTTGAGGAAATCTGTGAAAAGGGCTTTTCTAGAGGTTTGGCCTACAGCTGTTTCGGGTTGCTGTGGTATATTATAAAGTTCTGTGTAGTAGTGTTCGAATTGAGATGCTATGTCTGCGGAGTTCGAGCTTGAGTTACCTAAAGAGTCTTTTATGGTGTGGATGTTAGTGCTAGCTTTCTTAGATTGGATAGCTCTGGCTAGTAGCTTCCCGCACTTGTTCCCCTGTTCATAAAACAGCTTTTGATTTAGCATAAATTTGCGTCGGGTTTTGCGGTTGAGGACTTCCAACAGAAGTTTCCTGGTTTGAGTAAGTTCTAGGTATGTGTCTTGTGATTGAGACTGCTTGTGAAGTAGTTCTAGTCTCTTTATTTTGTTAGTTAGTTCCCGTAAAGTTATTTGTTGTGTTTTTTTCCGATTGGCCTGAAGTGTGAGAAATTCCCCTCGGATGACGCATGTAAGGATATTTTAGCTTGCTGTCCACCATTTTAGCTATAAAAATATGTATCCATCTTAGAATAATATGTATATGTGACGTCTATCAAAAGTTAGTTTCAAATTCTTGTAAATCATATGATTTCCCCGAAATGACGCATGAAGTTCTTTCTTGTTGACAGTTTCTGTATGAAGAAATTATGTTCTATTTTGGTTAGTTGTATGTCTGTAAATTTAGCATATATTAATGAAGGGGTTGGACTTTTGTTGTGATGTCATGTTGGTTATATAAGTGAAAATAGGGAAGTAAAGGATTGGATCATTTCTGAATTGCATGCCTTGTGTGTGTCATAATTTCTTGTCGGAATGATCTCCAGATCTGAATGGGTTTTTGGGGAACACTCTAATCAGGATATCATACGAGGTTTCACTTGCTTTTAGAACATACATGCACCCCAACAGCTTGGTGTCAGAATGTGGGGCGGTCATTATTTAAGTCGGGTGAGTCTGATTTAATTAACATTATTTCTCTTGCCGTGACTTTAGTTTAAAAGACCGTTTCCCTATATGGGATTAACAGAAGGTGTAGTGTTAAAGACATTTATGAACCTCAGTAGAAGTGAAGAAGTCCGTTCGGGTGACGGAAGAAAGGACTCTGAGTTAGTCCAAAGGACTCTGAGTTAGTCCAAGGGGTTCTGAGAAACCCAAAGAGGGCTCTGAGATAGTCCAAAGGAACTCTGAGATTGTTCCAAAAAAAGAAGGACTCTGAGATAGTCCAAGGGGTTCTGAGAAACCCACAGTACTGTAAGAAGTTTTATAAAGACATCTGATGGAGTGTGCCAGAAAGACCCAAACCTCTTTGCTTGCCTTCCTGTCGCTTAGATAAAATAAGTAGATAAAATAAGGTCATCTGTTTGTCTGTGTGGAATTTGTCAGGTGTCATAAGGTAAGATGACACCTTTCCACTGCATTGTATTATCATTGTATTATAATGAAACGTAGAGTGATGTTACAATATTTGGTGATGTATTGATGCTGACTTTTAATGATTTATATATAAATGCTTTGACTCTAAAGTATAAGATATAGATATATATATATAGTTGGCAGGATGATTCTGGCATTGATGCAGTGAGTAAAAATATTTTCTTTGCCTTGCTGTAATCAGACGTTCAGTGTCATTTTAGGGAAAGTAAAAAAAAAAAAAGAAAAGGTTTCAAAAGTGTCCTGATTGTATTATTGGTTTACACAAATTTGTGTTTTAAGAAGGATTGACAGTGCAGGGAGTAATGTCACTTATTGGAAGAGCAGGGGAGACTTATCAAGTCTGTCCCCAGTCTTTGAAGTATTGTGACATTAGGGACATTTTTACCATTTAAAATATGGGTAGAGCGTTAGTAACACTTTTTTAAGGTAATACATAAATTGGTAAGGATAACTTTTGATTAAAACATGCTATTTGAATAATTCTTTTTGCTACTGACATCTCTTGCAAAGGGGAAGTCAGGTGCAAAATTTGGACATTTGGCTTTTTGCCAACAGGGTTCAAGTACTAATATCTCACTGACTGTAATAGATAGTGGGGAATTGTTTGCGGCATAAGTACTACCGCAATTGAAGGCACTGTTTGAACCTGTTGGCATACTGCAAAACGGAAAAAAGAGACTTAGTAACTAATTAGAATGTTTAGAAAGAAAAAATAAATATATATGTTGTGGAGATCGGCTGGACCGAGGCTCCTAGTCTCTATAGTGTCCTAGCCCATACATTGTTCACGATGGGTTTAGCAGAGTCATGGGATGGTAAATTAAGGGTT
This sequence comes from Lithobates clamitans, assembly GCA_037952925.1. Lineage (NCBI taxonomy): Eukaryota > Metazoa > Chordata > Amphibia > Anura > Ranidae > Lithobates > Lithobates clamitans. The sequence goes on from JBBGZY010001544.1 coordinate 924,869, forward strand.
AAATCTTACATACCACAAAACAGAAGTTGAAAGCTGTAGAGGCTGCGCACGCCGTAGAGGGTCAGAATACAAAACACGTAGTTTTAAAACAAGCAGAAAGCACGGAGGAAAAAAAAGGAAGTAGCTACGCAGTTAGTTATATAAAGTTTTCCTTTCATTACACAAGACGCCGGATTTAACACTTAAGATGAAATGCACAGTCCTTTAAATACAGACTTATTAAAGTCTGTCTTGAACAAAAAAAAAAAAAACGTTGATTGAAAAAGACGCAGCGGGATGTTTTGACATCCCAAAACAAACACCAGTATCAACACATTATCAAAATGATTTCTTAGGAAATCAAAGGGGAAATTGTCTCGCCTTATAATACTCCCAGTAAAAAAAAAAAGGCAAATGGTGACTATAGGTTTGTACAAGACCTAAGGGACATTAATAGCCTAGTGGTATCAATTGCCCAAGTAGTGCCTGATGTGCCATCAATACTTACCGCCATGCCATGCGATGCAGAGTATTTTACTGTGATTGATTTAAAGAATGTTTTTTTTTCATCCCTGTAGACGAGGAGACATGGCCACTGTACTCCAAGTCACCCTTGGGCCCTGGACTGCCCCTCATGGTTCTGTACTGTTGCAGTATGTTGGTGATTTTTTGATTTGTAGTTCTTCAGAGGAGGACTGCCGAGCTGATAGCCTATCTTTATTGAAATGGTTACATGTATGTGGTTACAAAATGTTTAAGAAAAAGTTACAATGTTGTCAAAAAAAAACAAAAAAACACAGTTGAGTATTTGTGCTCACAAAAGGAGAAAGAAGAGTCAGTCATAAAAGAGCTGCGGCTCTGAATGGGTCTGCCACGCCCATTTAATAGGAAGGACATGCTCACCTTCCTAGGTATGATTGGTTACTGCCGCCAATGGATACCTGACTGCTCTTTCAATGACAATATATTGAGACAAGCAATGTTTTTGAAGCAATGTCTCTGAAATGTCTGATACTGTAAAATGGTCTGATGAAATGTTAAATGTTTTTGCCATGTTTTGCCATGTTGAAATGTATAATGGTTACCAGCCCGAGCCTCAGGCCTCCTTGAATATGGCAAAATGTTTCACTTGTTTGCCAGGGAAAATTGCAGAACCATGGCGGGAGTACTGGCCCAGGAATATAGTGGGAGACTGTGCCCTGTAGTTTTTTTCTCAAAGATGGTCCTGGTGCGCTCTAGCGTCCTGTGTCATGGTGGTTGAGATGGTCGCTTCTTTCACTCTGGGACACGACACCACACTTCACATCACTTACAATGTGTCAATCTTGTTGAAAAATGTACATACACAGCATATATCTGCTCAGAGTTTGAGAGCATATGAGGTGATTTTGCTGTCCAATCCAAAAATCGCACATTAAATATGCTTCTCCCACTGCAGGCTCGGCACCCATTTTAAATGCCTTTTTAGAATTAAAAAGGAGAACGGGATGAGGTTGTGCCATAACATGACTGCATAAACCTCATTCACCAAGACACATCACCCAGGTCTGATTTATTTTCCACAGCACTACCGGACACACAGAATGTTTTTGTGGATGGTTCTTGCTCTAGGCTATAGTACACTGCAGAGCATACACAGGCCAATAGACAGAGATAGCCAGGGGAAATGAGCAGGTCTGGCTGACCTTGCTGCTAAATAAGCTGCTATCTCACAGACAGCAGACATCCAAATTGTTATGCTGATACCTGACCTATCCCCATTTGAAAAGTCACTTGCAGATCCCCAGGATTATGCATCAAATTATGAGTTAAGGGATTGGAATGGAAAGGGTGTGTAGAGAGATCCAAGGTCTGGATTTCACTGCAAAGAGGGGAAACCATGTATACCAACAGCAAGTGCATTCACAGTACCACGGAATAGGCCACGCAGGTATACAAGTCACAGCTGATTTCGCATACAGGCCCAAACTAGGACAGGAATATCTTTTGATAATTGTGGACATGTTCTCAAATGGTCCAGCTTTTATAGCCAGGGTCTGCCAAGGACTTGGTAAAAACTCTCAAGATAGAATGGAAGTTTTACATTCCCTATCGCCCTCCAAGTTCAGGAATAGTAGAAAGGATGAACAGAACAATAAAAGACAAGATAAGAAAGGCCACAGGAGGAACCTTTGCCAATTGGAGAAAGGTCCTCCCAGCAGTCCAGGCAGAAATAAGTTTTTTTTTAAGTTTTGATGAGTAGATTTTTCCCCACCCCATAGGCCAGAGCACCTTTAATGGTAGAAAAGGAAGATTTAGACTTAATACAGGAAGAACATGTAAGAAAACTGGTTGAAATATTGGATACAGTCAAAGAAATGTTGCTCGCACCTCTCTTTTTTCTTCACAGGAAGCTACTCACCTCTTCAAGGAGGGAGACACCGTGGTGGTCCAACAGCTGAACACAAATAAGAAGCCAGAGTATCCCTTTGGACCTCCTACTATGGTGATTGCAGTGATCAGAACGGCTATCCTGGTGGAAAACTGCTAGTCGGGGATCCATGCCAGTCGAGTGAAAAAGGTTGCCCAAAGCCCCAAGAGCAGGAAGGAGATCCTTAATATAGGAGGCCCTCAAGCAGAAGTCCAAGCAGATGAAGGAAGAGCTCCTGGAAAAGCAGGTCCGGCCAGAGAAGATGACCTCGCTTATTTCACTACAGACTTCTGGCAAAACATTTTGCTTCCTGTTCCTGATCACCCTGATGGTGTTCCCGCCCACTTGGATCTTCACTAACTATTTGCCATCCTGAAGATTTGGGTGGCATTAAAAGTATTTGTGGAAACACACATACATAGGAGAACATTGCAGTGATACAAGTTAGAAACAAGAGAGACATTGAGGATAATTTTGCTGATAAAATGCTTTTGTTAACATTTAAATATGCTTATGCTCAGAAATCAGGATTTCAAAAATTTGGATCTGTAGTAAACTGCACCCTAGCACTGTTAGGATACCTTTAATGGCTATACCTTTAAATATTACTCCCCTGATGAGAGAAGAGATTCTCCTTGACCTTTTGAATGTCAGCAGAAGAACTAATGACACCATTTCCTTTCACATCATCAATAGAAGTCATAATCCTACCTGGTGTTTCAATTTAGGGAATTCTACTAGAAATGCTCATATCTGTAGTCAATCGGTTTTGAACATTTCTGATTGCTATGCCCCTAGTGGGAAGTCTTGTTCTTTATATCAAACACACCACGTTAAGGTCAGAGTACGGGCTGATTTTGAAAAGATTATTGCCTCTGAAGATGAAAGTAGTAAACCTGTACAGCATTTGTTTCAGGTTTTAGCAGCAGTTACAGCAGTAGATCAAGAGACTGCTGTGAATACGCCCTTCTCGTTTGGTAACCACACTTATGTTTGTTGTGGAAAGACTTGTTATCCCTGGATTCCACAAGAGGTCCACGGCTGGTGTTACCTGACCTCACTGGTGCCCATAATGGGGGTGGTAGGTGATAGTGATGGGAGTCATTTACTTGAAGCTAGTATACACCCAAGGTATCTATTAAAACATTGTAACAAGATAGAGTTATTCCTTGAAACTAGGGCTATTAGAAAACAACTAGAATTGCATGACTTAGCCATTGAGAGCATGAGTTTAGCCCATACAGGATTATGTGAAATGACTGAGGATTATGAATGTTGTACTTGGGTACATAATACCAGTATAGAGGTACCAGATTATTATGATGTGATAGCTTAGCATAGAAAAGAGGTGGCCAAGCTGCAACAAGAGGCTTGCAACATAGCCCAGACCTTGAGTCCTTTTGGAAATGGGGATATTCTCTTGGATAAGGGATATTCCCATAATTTCAATCATTATTGTGTTCTTTTTCCTTTTCCTTTAACTTGTGTATAGGCTTATTATGTGCCTTATTAATAGAGCCACTCGCATTTTAGATCCCTCATCTCCCAATAAAACGTATCTCAGTATGTATCATCAGAAGTAGGCTGAGAATACCACCATGATAAGGAAGTGAGATCATACATATATATATATATATATATATATATATATATATATATATATATACATGTGTGATCAAAGAGGGGATTGTAAGGATATTTTAGCTTGCTGTCCACCATTTTAGCTATAAAAATATGTATCCATCTTAGAATAATATGTATATGTGACGTCTATAAAAAGTTAGTTTCAAATTCTTGTAAATCATATGATTTCCCCGAAATGACGCATGAAGTTCTTTCTTGTTGACAGTTTCTGTATGAAGAAATTATGTTCTATTTTGGTTAGTTGTATGTCTGTAAATTTAGCATATATTAATGAAGGGGTTGGACTTTTGTTGTGATGTCATGTTGGTTATATAAGTGAAAATAGGGAAGTAAAGGATTGGATCATTTCTGAATTGCATGCCTTGTGTGTGTCATAATTTCTTGTCGGAATGATCTCCAGATCTGAATGGGTTTTTGGGGAACACTCTAATCAGGATATCATACGAGGGTTCACTTGCTTTTAGAACATACATGCACCCCAACAACGCACTTATGTGCCTCCCAGAGGGATAGGGGTGCTGTTTCGGAGTTGTCATTTTCCCTGAAGTAGTTGCCTAGGCTAGTGCGGATGTGATTGGTGTCAATTTCTGAAGTGAGGAGAGATGGGTCAAGACGCCATATCTTTGTGACCAAGTTTCTTTCCGGGAAGGAAAGGGAGAGGGTGATCGGGTGGTGATCTGAGATGAGTAGGGGTTCAATGGTAGCAGATTTTAAGAAGGGGAGATCTTTTTGGGAGAGGAAAAGGTAGTCTAGCCTAGAGTACCTATTGTGAGGTGCGGAGAAAAAAAGAGTAATCTTTCCCATTTGGGTGTAGGGTACGCCATGTGTCGTGTAGAAGGAGTTCCTGTATTTGTATCTTAATTTGTCTCAGTGCTCTGTAAGGTAGGGTGGAAGACCCCGATGAGGAATCTAGGATGGGCTGAAGTGTCACATTAAAATCGCCTCCAAGGATTGTAATCCCCGCTTGAAAGCCTGCAAGGGTGGTTGTGATAGAACGGAAGAAACTGACCTGGGCGGTATTGGGGCTGTATATGTTTGCTAAAGTGACCGTCCGATTATGGATGACTCCCTTTAGGAATATATAGCGGCCCTCTGGGTCTACTAGGGAATCTGTCAGTTGCCATGGAAGATTTTTAGAGAGCAGGATTGATACCCCTTTGTTTTGGCTAGAGGGTTTGTGGCATGGAAGGAAGTAGGGTACCTACGGCTTGCTTGTTTAGGGGTATTGTTCGTGCGAAAGTGGGTTTCTTGCAGAAATACCACATCTGCTTTTAATTTACTCATCATGCTGAGGATTTGACTACGCTTCTCAGGGATATTTAGTCCTTTGACATTTTGAGAGACTACTTTGAGCGTGTTGTGTTGCGGACTAGAATATAGGGGATCCATGGTAATTGGGTATAGTCTAGTTGGTGTATTAGGCACGGGGAGGGGTTGCAATTTGCCAATGTGGCCTATGTGGGTAAGTGTAATCCGTGGAGAGTCGTACGCTCTTCAAAAGGTATTTAAGCGTTACAGTGGGAAATGCTACGGTGGAGACTAGGGGGGATGAAACCCAGATATATAGAGGGGGGAGGGGGAAAGGGAGGGAGAGAGAGCGTATAGAAAGGGGGAGAGTTGGGAAAAAGGAGGGGGAAGATTAGTCAAGTGGGATTTAGTAACGGGGAGTAAGATGTACTTACCGGAGGTAAAAGTAGTCCGGCTATCTTACCCTGTTAGGGGTTGAAACGTCCGGTGTGGGTCAACTAGGATAGTCACTGTCCTGTTGTGTGGAGGAGTAGAAGGTGCTCGAAGAAAGGTTCGAGGGATGTCCTGTCCGTGGGAGGTCGTCCTGGGTCTATTCGACTTGTATGGAGGGAGCCTGCTTTCATATCATGGAGAAAGTGTGTGGTTAAAGATCTCGGATTGATGATGTGGTAACAATAACAATCAGCAATATAGACAATTGAAACATTGAACTTTAGACTATGTTCCTAGAGATAATCTCGCTACTTTAGGAAACTTGGGGAGGTCGCCACCCAGACAGCAAGTGAAAAGGCACAGGAAGAGTGGTGTTGCTAAACCATCTATAAACATATCTTAGTAATAATACTGATACTAGTAGCAGCAATAATATTAATAATAGGTCGGATTTAGTGCAAATTATGATCTCGTGATAAGTAGTGAGGATATATGGGGGCGTGAGGTAGCGCAGCCTCTAAGAGACTAGCTCACTATAATTTGGAGGGGTATTTGGCTATGGGGGGGAAATAAATAAGGATCCATTGATGCTTAAGTGTAAGGATTGGTCTAAGTGTGGTCCAATCAACGGGTTAGGATAGAGCTGTACCTCAAGCAGTTGCTCTTTCCCAGAATGGTCTATAGTTGTTCCTGGCAAAATTTAGCAGTGGGTTAGGAATGAAGTGGCCTTTAATGGGTATTTAATTGACGGTACAAAACTCAGCGGCTATGGCCCTAGAGTGGTTAATTCAATACAACCCGCCCACCATTAGGAAGTTCGTCCCACATGCAAGCCCCTGGCAGATGTAGAGCGAGTAGGAGTGTGCTAGGTAAGGAAAGAGCCCTTATCCATGCGGGACGAGCCCCCCTTCTTCACAATAAACATATCAAGACATTCAGCATAAGCATATTCAAAAGCATAAAGTAAAGTTAAGGAAAAAAGAAAAAAAAAAAAGCCAAAAGAGAGAGAACTCCATATGTAACTCAGAGCATGGTGGAATACCGTAAGTTAAGCATCTAACTTGTACTTGTCTCGGAAGTTCAGTTCATCTCATTGTTGCGTCGTCTTCAGTCTGGAGAAGGTACCTGAAAGTATGGGGGGTTAGGGGGGGTAGGGAAGTGGGGGGAAGGGGAAAAGGGGAAATGGCGAGGGGAGACCCAAGTGGTGTTATGAGCTGCGGTGGATGACACCATGTTGAAGGGGGGGGTCCATCCCGGGCTTCCAGTCATGGGCTCAATAAAGGCTGGTGGTTGAGTAAGGGTGTTGGTGGATTGTGTGGTAGCCAGTTGTTCAGCCAGACAATATTCCACTGGTGATGTATGCGTCTTAAGTTCTGCTTCTTAGAAGAGTGGATTGAATTCTGTTGGGGTCTGTGGAAGAGGGATATCCCCCCGGGGAGAATGTCTTGGTGTTGAGTTGATGTGGAGATATATAGCGTGGGATCTTCAGGGGTTTCTAAACTTGTAGGAATGTAATATTGTCTATCTGTATCTGGTGGATCCAGTTCGGGTCAGGTTTGAAATAGGCCACTGCCGGATGGGTTTCAAGTGTCGGTCGGTTTGCTGTTCTGACCTGATTCTATGGCACTGGAACTTGGGTTGGGGTGGCGACCTATGAAAGACTGCAACTCTGAACATGAGTTGTACTGTTCTCAAGCATTTGGACAGGAATAATTTAGGCTGATCTGGCCTAGCCCACCTGTGAGCTGGGGACGCTGTTGGGCTTTGTCGGTCTCTATCTAGCTGATCCCTCTGAGGAAATGGTCTTGGAGAGGATGATCTGTGCCTTCTAATGTGGAATTCATCTCTTACCGGAATAGCTTCCATGGAGTTGGTTCTTTGGAGCTGGGGGGTACGAAAAGCTCTATACCAGTCCGGGAGTTCGATGAATGGTATCTGCAGAGTATTGCAGAACCCCCTGAGATCTTCCGGACTTTCAGATTGGCAGTGGGTCCAGCATTTGATGCAGACAGGCAAAAGGGAAATTTCCAGCGATATTGGATCCCTTTATGGCGTAGTAGGTCGAGCAGCGGGCGCAGGTCTCTTCTGTTTTGTAGGGTTATGGGGGACAGATCTTGAAAAATCTTGATTTCTGCACCCTGGTACAGTAAGCTGCGGCGCTCTCTGGCTCTTCTCAGGATGTCTTCCTTCAATCTGAAATTTATTAGGCAGCATATCACATCCCTGGGAGGGTCTGAATCTCTGCCTCTGGGTTTAAGAGCTCTGTGTAGACGCTCATATTCAATGGGGGTCTCAGGGGGTCTTCCCAGCAAATCATTGAAGATCTGGATTGTGGCCTGTATAATGTGACTCTGCTCAACGGACTCAGGTATGCCTCTTATCCTTACATTATGGTGGCGTCCGCGATTGTCCAGATCCTCCATATGCCTGTGTAATTCTCTGAGCTGGCTATTGTATATCTGAGATGAATGCTGTAGCTGTTGTAAGGCGGCATCATGGTGGGTTGTGGTTGTTTCTAGGTCATCAATTCGCATGTGCATCGATTGAATATCTCTCCTGAGATCTGTAAAGGCAGCAGCAAAGGAATCTTTTATATCTGTTGCCACCGACCTGAGATCACTCATGTTAAGTGGTCGGGCAGCAGATGGGCTCTCTGTGTGCTGTGAGCTTTTCCTGGCAGGGCTGAGGCCTGAGGAGCGTGTTCCGGAGTAGGCCGGAGATGAAGCCGGGGCCTCGCGTGATCGCGGCCGGAAGATTTCAGGGATGTTGTGTCCGGAGAGCGGATCCGTGCCTCTGGGGGATCGGGACTGGGATGCTTTGTCCTTCGGTTTCCCCATGTTGGCTGCAAATAAGGGCTACTTTAGACAGCTTGCAGGACCTCCGTGGGACAGAGCGAGGAGATCAGGCAGCCATTCTTGTTCGGCACCAAGCCCCTTATTGCTCTCTATGTGTGCCCAAACATCACATACTTTGCTGTTCACTGCCACCTACTCCAGGTCCACATTGCCGCTTCCTCAAACTTCTGGGTAATGGAAAACACACCCCGAGTTCCTCACATGTTCCCAGTGCACTAGGGAATGTGCAGTCTCCAGCTACTAGCAGTGACTTGCGTGGCGGAGAGGTGGAAAGGTAGTAGCTTTGTCTGTGGATTGAAGGACACTCATTCACAGCTGGGATCACAAGCACATAGGTAGCTCTATGTGACTCTGCAAGAAACTAAAAGATGATATCAGGACAATCACTCATTGGACAAGATCATTCTACAGGAAAATGAAAGTGGAATACAACAAGAAAAAGCAAATCATGTTCATTATGTTATTTCAAGAGCATCTGAAACATGTAAAAACTTTAATTGTAATAAGCTTTAATTTACTAAAACTGTCTTCCTGTGCTCCTGTTGCACGGTCAATCTGCCAGCACATATACAATAGTTTTGCAAAAAATTTCAAGTGATGAAGACGAACACAAAATCCTAGCTAAATATGAAATATTGCTTATTGATAGTTTGTATTGTTATTAATGGCTAGCAGGAAGAGCTCTAGGCTTCCTTTCACATATCTGCAAAACTATTCTTACCTGCTGCACAACAAAAATATCCTGATAGATATTTACAGAGCTCAATAGCTCAAACTAAAATACAACATAACACACACTCACACACCTAAATAAGCCAAAGCAGTGATCCAAACCTCTCTCCTTCTCCCTACTGCTGTGTACGGATGACTCGCTACAAGAGTTCAGTCAAAAAAGAAACACTGCTTTTTGTTTATATTTTTCATTTTTAAAGTCAAGAGTGCTCCCTGTATTATATATGTATTTGTAAGCAAAGATTTTATACAGATAAATGTAAAACAAAATTTTAAAATGTACAAATTTTAATAACAATACCCAAACTATGACCTTTATAGCTTTCCATTAAAACCATAGGTGCATGTAATGCATCTAAAATGGGATTAAATTCAGAATTCACTTTTTTGACCCAGAAAGCAAGGATACGTTTGTGGCAGGGTTGAATTGTAAGTCTGTTAACTTGCTGCACATTTTCACTGGCAAGTTGTACTCTGGCAGAGCACTTAAATGAATGAATGAATGAGTGAAGAATTTGTATAGCACTACAAATGCGAACTGAATCGCTTCAAGGGTCTTGATCCGTCCTGAGTTGTCCTGCTTCTTAGAAGAGGTGAGTCTTGAGTTTTTTTATGAAGGCCCGATGGTTTTATTCCATGCGGATGTTAGTGGGTAGAGCATTCCATAGCCGTGGTCCTTGGACTGCGAATCTTCATTCTCCCTTTGATTTGTACCTGGAATTGGGAATGAGGAGGAGGTTTTGGTTTGTTGATCATAGACTGCGATTAGGTGTGTGGAGCATTTCCTTGTGTGCATTTGTGGGTGAGGCAGAGGGTCTTGAATGTGATCCAATCCTTTACAGTTAGCCAGTGTAGGGTCCTTAGGGATGTGGAGATGGATTCCCAGGGTTTTTTTTCCGGTTACTAGTCTTGCTGCCGTGTTTTGGATGACTTGTAAGTGAGCAATCTGGTATTTAGGTAATCCTATGTAGAGGGAGTTTGCGTAGTCGAGTCAGGAATTGATGATTGTTCCGGCTACTGCTGCTTTGTCCTCTTCTGGAATTAATGGGATGAGTCTACGTAGTAAGCGGAGAAGATGGTGAGAACTTGAAGCACAAGTTCTAATTGACACTTTTCCAAATTCAGCCACAGTGACCCCTGTGGTGGGATGACTATAGCACAACATAACTGAACCAGAACTTGCAGCAGACTTGCAGAATATTTGCAAAGAAAGTTGATCTGAAGTCATGCAATGCGGACTTGTAAAGCCTGGCAAGTCTAGCAATAGCTTAGCAAGTTATTTTCAAACTTGCAGCTCAAATGCTTGCTATCTGGGGATTTGTCTGGATTGCTATGGGTTATTGTACTTAGTACACATAATTACTCTTTGAATAAAAATATCCAAAGTAGCAATTTGGGTTTAGATTTGTGCATACATATATGTTTTGTTGAACACATAATTCATGTGCTGTCATTTCCTTATGAGCACTGACATAAACTAATAAGGTGGAATACTCTAATTCAGTCAAGGGCAACCAGAACATTAACATATTTAATTTGTAATTCTAACATTATGCTGTGGAAGACAGCTGTTGCAGTCTGAAAGCTGTTTTAATTTACAAGATTATTCAGTTCAGCTGTAAACACTCGCAATTCCAGTAATGGAGAAAGCTGAATTGGGCAACACATTCTAGTCTACTTATGGGATTGTGTGGCGTTTATTTTGTGATATTTGATTCTAGAAATATTTATTATCCCAAAAAATACTGGGGCTCCAAAGTGTCCATTTATTTAACCACTTCTCATCAAGGCCACTTCCCATCCATTCCCTTCCGACATTTCTCTCCTACATGTAAAATTCATCATTTTTTTTTTGCTACAAAATTACATAGAACCCCCAAACATTATAAATGTTTTTTTTAGAAAAGACCATAGAGAATACAATGGTGGTCATTGCAACTTTTTATCTCGCACGGTATTTGCGCAGCAATTTTTCAAACACAAAATAAAAACAAATAGAGTTGGGGTGAATGGCGCTACCTTCCTAGCTGTCATATGGGGCTGAGTAAAAACAAGTGTATATAAATGAATATAACTGCCTATAGGCCAAAGAATTGACCCCAAAAATGCAAGCAGCATACAGTCATATCAATATAAGTGACATAAAAGCAAACAATAATAATATTAACCTAGTTGGTCTATACATGTGCAAAATGAGGTATAGATAAGTTGGTTAGATATAATCAAAGTGATGTAATTCACAATATTAAAGCCTGAAGTCATCAAAAGCTATCATAAAAATAATCTCAGAAAATTGTATGTAACACATAAAAAATTATATATAAAAAATTATCTATAAAAAGCCACAAATCTCAGATGTAGCAAAGTCCCAAATTGATATGGAAAACCATAAAATACCATGAAAAAAAAAGAAAAAAAAGAAATATACTAGTGCAAATAAGTTTATATGTCAAGCTCCAAAATGGACAAATGACTCTTGTGTTCAGCTAAAAATGGGTGACTCATGTGCTCTCCCTGATGGGTACCCACTCACCAGCTCCCTGTACCCCTACAGGGGTAAAGGCATGTAGGGTAACTTTGAATGGTGTCCCTTGATGGCTCCACTCATGGTCCGTCTCCAGCTTGTGGTGATCTGTAGGACCTCTGTAGTTCTGTCCACCCCGTCAGGGCATCCGGAGGGGTTTCACCGATCACTTGTTCAGCTTGTCAGGGATGGGTCCTCTGCATCCCCTTCCACAACTGAGCAGTTAGCTTTTGATGACTTCAGGCTTTATTATTGTGAATTACATCACCTTGAATATATCTCACCAACTTATCTATACCTCATTTTGCACACGTATAGGCCCACTAGGTTAATATTATTATTATTGTTTGCTTTTATGTCCCTTATATTGATATGACTGTATGCTGCTTGCATTATTGGGGTCAATTCCTTGGCCTATAGGCAGTTATATTCATTTATATACACTTATTTTTACTCACCCCCACGTGACAGCTAGGAAGGTAGCGCCATTCACCCCAACTCATTTTGTTTTTATTCTTTGTAAGTTCCTGCTGGGAACTGAATAGGGGTGGCTGCAACCTTATACTATCCTGAGCGCGGAGCTTACCTCTACTAATTTTTCGAACACTTTATTTGGAAAAAAAACAATTCCATGCTTTAAAAAAACCAAAACATTAAAGTTAGCCCAATTTTTTTGCATAACGTGAAAGATGAGGTTACGCTGAGTAAATAGATACCTAACATGTCACGCTTCAAAATTGAACACGCTCGTGGAATGGCGCCAAACTTCGGTACTTAAAAATCCCCATAGGCGACGCTTAAAAATTTTTTAATGGTTACATGTTTTGAGTTACAGAGGAGGTCCAGGGCTAGAATTATTTTACTCACTCTAACGTTCTCGGCGATACCTCACATGTGTGGTTTGCACACCGTTTTCATATGTGGGTGGGACTTATGTATGCATTTGCTTCTGCGTGCGAGCACACGGGGACAGGGGCGCTTTACTTTTTTTTTTTATTGTTCATTTGACGTTTAAACATCCCTTGTAATAGGAATATGGCATGATCGGTCCTCTTTACAGTGAGATATGGGGTCATAACATCGAGCCCGGCCACTGAACGATCATAGAGATTCCGGCAACCATCTGGTCCACTGAAAATCTCTATGATCACCATCCGGGGCCAGCAGATCCATTCTCCGACTCACAGATGGAAGCGGTAAGTCGGTAGAAGCACCAGAGGGTGGTGGGAGGGGGGGCATTCCCTCCCGCCGCCCGTAAGAATGATCAAGCAGTGGAACAGCTGCTATGATCATTCTTATGGTGTAGGGAATTGCCGCCTGAAAAATCAGATATCTGAATGATGCCTGTAGCTGCAGGCATCATTCAGATATACCCCCGCAAAGTCAAGGACGTCCTGGGACGTACCTTGGGTGGGAAATGGTTAAAATAGTTTTAGCAAAAGTCACAAATAATACCTGTTACATTCATAATATGTGTTATATGTTAATTTCTATTTGTTGCCTTTTGCAGGGAAACATTCTCTACCATTCAGAAAAAAGCCTTAAAGTGATTATAAAGGCTCATTTTTTTCAATTTAAAATAACAAACATATCATACTTATCTCCACTGTGCAGCTCGTTTTGCACAAAGTGGCCCCGATCCTCGACTTCTGGGGTCCCCCGGCGGCTCTCCTGGCTCCTCCTTGTTATTAGATAACCCCCTAGGAGAAGCGCTCTCCTCGGGGGTTATCTTGCGGGCGCGGCATCCATAAACACGAATGCCGGACTCGTCCCCGCCCACCGGCGCCAGTGTAATTTCACCTTAATGCATAGGATGCATTAAGGTGAAAAAACACGAGGGTTTACAACCCCTTTAAGAACATTCAAGCAGAAGAATTAAAGAATATTCAACAAATAGAGAAATAACCTAACAATATAGGGAGAAAAGTTTCTGCACTGCGTACAGTGTTTAGAGATTCTTGTGCTTACCACCGCCTGTGTAATAAATCAGCTACTACAGGGAGAGAACTGCTATAGAGAATTGATACAGAGACAGAACTCCATTGTTTGACAAGTAAACGTTCACAGATGAGCAACAGATCACCTAAGGCTCCTTTCACACTAGTGTGATTTTGGATGTGGCTTCAGTCACATAGAATCGAATGGCAATGAAATAACATTGTTTTCAAGGGGGCTCCATTCACACAAATGTAACTCAGCATGGCACGATTTTGGAAAAAGTTTGGTACTACTTTTGTGTGATTCCAGCTAAATTTTGGCCCAACAGAACATGCAAACCATATCCAAGTTGCATTCAAGTTGCACTACATAATTGCACTAACAATCAGATCAAAATCTAATTGCAGCAATGCGAACTTAGTCTAAAGTTAATAATAGCATTCCATTTCTGTAATATTGTGTCCATTCTATATAGCCAATCATTTTTTGCAGTAGTTGAGTGTAGAAGTTTCCCTCATATTATTTTTTCTTCTGGCTAATATTTTTAGCCTACAGTTTTAGGCTAGTTTCTCTGCTGAAAAAACATGTGTCATACTACAAGGAAAAAAATAACTAGATAAATCAAATAATAGCATGTGAATATCAGAATTCAAATTGCTTTTAATCCATCAATATTGTGCAAAAAAAAGTCCTTCCAAAATCTTCTTAGTTCAAATAACATGTGATGTCATAGGGATAGTGATATTCAGTGTAATCACAACAACTCCCTAGTGGTCATACTCTATGTGATGGAGTTATAATATTGGCATCTCACTTTAAGCTGTGAACAGATTTCCAACTTAGTGATCACCTTGATTGCTTCCTATCTTTATATCTGTCATCCTTTCAACAATGCTTGGTATGTTAGAGGATAAAAAAACACTAATAGTGCAAGTCCAGGAATGTTAATCAAAGGGGTTGTAAACCCTCGTGTTTTTTCACCTTAATGCATCCTATGCATTAAGGTGAAAAAACTTCTGTCAGTCACCGGCCCCCCAGCCCCCCCCCCCTCGTTTTAATTACCTGAGCTCTGGAATTTCCAATGGTGAGGACGTGCTGTCCCTCTGCCCGGGGTTCTCGGCACTTGATTGGATAAATTGATAGCAGCACAGCCATTGGCTCCCGGTGCTGTCGATCAAATCCAATGACGCGGGCGCGAGGGGCAGGCCAAGTCAGGTATTTGTGTCTATGGACGCAAATGCTGGACTCGGGAGCGCACCCGCAAAGTGACCCCCTGGGAGAGAGCTTCTCCTAAGGGGTTATCTTATGTGGGGAGGAGTCACCAGAGCTGCTGGGGACCCCAGAAACCGAGGATCGAGGCCACTCTGTGCAAAGCAAGCTGCACAGTGGAGGTAAGTATGATATGTTTGTTATTTAAAAAAAAAAACAAAGCTTTACAATCACTTTAAAGCAGTTGTATACTTTTAATGTTGTCCTTTAAGTTACATGTAAAGATCCTCTTTCCTCTGAATCTTTTCTGTTTTTTTTTTACAAACTTTGCATTGGTACTTGTTCCTCATGACAGTGTCCAGCTTATCCCTGCATTTTGTTAACAAATTCTTGTAAATTACTCCTGCAAAAGGTCAATAAAAATTACAAGATTCACTTCCCCTACACTTCATTTGGGTTCAACTATAAGCTCAGGGTTAGTGAGTTTGCTGGACCTCCCATGTATCCATACTGGTTCACTCATCCCTGCCAACACACAGAGACTGTGGTATTTGAGAATAACACACTTCCAGTGTCCCAGAAAAATATAACACACCTGTGCTTCATTCTGTATAATAGCATTTCCCAAAAACTGAAATTCCAGTTTTAGTGGACTAAATAAAAAATGTACCATATTTATCGGCGTATAACACGCGCCGGCGTATAACACGCACCCCAATTTAGGAGGGAATTTTAAGGAAAAATAACTTACATTTAAATGCCCATCATTACAGCCTTCTCAGTGCAGCCTTGCCCCAGTGCAGCCATGTCAGTGCAGCCCTGTCAGTGCAGCCTTGTCAGTGCAGCCTTCCCCAGTGCAGCCTTCCCCAGTGCAGCCTTCCCCAGTGCAGCCTTCCCCAGTGCAGCCTTGTCAGTGCAGCCTTCCCCAGTGCAGCCTTGTCAGTGCAGCCTTGTCAGTGCAGCCTTCCCCAGTGCAGCCTTGTCAGTGCAGCCTTCGCCAGTGCAGCCTTGCATCCTGTGATCCTGGACCCCTGCCATCCTGTCTTTCAAAATCGCCGACCGCGATTTGAAAATGGCGCCGCCGGCGCCCAAATACACAGAGCTGGTCCTCGGGTCTTCTCGGCGGCTCTCGTTCACTTTCGGCTCCACTCGTAGTCCCGAGCGGAGCTATCCGAACCTAGCCGAGTACACTCGGCTAGGTTCGGGCGGCGCTCGAGTGAAGACGAAAGTGGCCGAGAAGAGCCGAGGACCGGCACTGTGTATTTCGGCACCGGCGGCGCCAATTCTTAAATCGCGGTCGGCGATTTTGAAAATCTGGCAGCTCCGGATCGCAGGGGGTCGGCGTATAACACGCACCCACGATTTTCCCCTGATTTTAAGGGGAAAAAAGTGCGTGTTATACGCCGATAAATACGGTATTTATTTTTTTCTCGTTTACGTTCAATAGGGTAGCTACAATACGTCTTAAGGTAGTGTTTCTCAACTTTTTTTAAAGACACTCTTAAAATGATGCCCAATTCCAAGGCACCCCATTCTAAAATAAAAATTAAAAAAACAAAACTAATAGTTTTACATAAAGCAACAACATTCACACACATAGGACACCCAGCATTAGAGGTGATTTAATTATTTATTTTTACAAAGCAAATACATCTTTTCACATTGGCACTGGCTAGTATTCCAGTGTCTCTTCCTCATTTAGCTATATGAGCCCAGTGCTGAAGGAAGAGGACAAACAAGGGTGTCCTCTGATGCCCAATGTCCCCCTCAACAACCTATCACATCATTGGTTGTTTGAATGCTAGCAGCTGGCCCACACAGTGCCCAAGTTTGTGGCTTTCTAATAAAAAGGTGGGCTTGATCTACCTGCTGACTTGTTTTCAACTTTAAGGCATTTTGCCAGGGCACCCCTGATGAACTCAGAAGGCACCCTGGTTGAAAAAGGCTGTCATAAAGGACGACAGTATTTGGTATAGTGTTAGACACAATTAACCTGTTTGCATTCATTCAGGATAGCAACCCAAACATAAATAAATTGTTTATGCTATATGACAGACACATGTCTATACCGCCACATCATATGAAAAAGGTTCCTAAAGAGCAGCACTTTTTTGCATTTTCCATGAATTTTCTTTTCATATACCATGTCATCTTGCACTGACATAACATGGCAGTTGAGAGCACCAATTGTTTACTTGGATATTTCATTGGCATTTGCAGCTCTTTGATAACAATTAAGAGCCCAGTTATTCCAAGGAATATCTGTTAATATATAATATTATAAACATAATCAAACTATATAACAATTATTACATATTTTTTTCTGGGATTAAGATGAAAATACCTAGGGAGAGATATGAAAAATCATAGGGCTATAGTCTTTGCTTTTTATGATTCTTGGTTGTACTTTTTTTATTATCACTAAATCAGATCTTTAAAAATGAATGTTTAGATAAACCAAAGTAATTTCCTTGTCATTACTGAAACATCTCTGAACCATGAGAACATTCATTGATATCTCTGCCTAGAAAGCTCATATCTTGGCGCTGGAAGCATATTTATACTGCATATTGCAGGTATAGTTCCTTCTATGGACCTGTACAAGAGGTACCTAGCACAAATACTGTTTGTTTGTTTTTTGTATATTGTAATATGTAAGAATGATTAGGTAACACATGACTACTTGACTGGAAGAACCTTTATGAAAGATATGAATTAGGAAGTATAAAAATCTTAATACAGTGCTTTTGGCATTAAGGGATCTCTTTACAATATTTGTATTTTTTCCCGTAAAAGAAATTTAACTTCATATACCTTTTCTAACATTTGCTGCATGTGCTACAAACAGAATTTGAGCTCCACTATATATATTGAATTCATAAAACATGCAGACATAAACAAAAGGTTCACTAATATAACTAAACATTAGAATAGATAGAGCAGTGTTTCTCAACTCCAGTCCTCAAGGCGCACCAACAGGTCATGTTTTCAGGATTTCCACTATTTTGCACAGGTGATTTGATCAGTTTCATTGCCTTAGTAATTACCACAGCCGTTTCATCTGAGGGAAATCCTGAAAACATGACCTGTTGGTGCGCCTTGAGGACTGGAGTTGAGAAACACTGAGATAGAGTGCAGGACTGAAGTGTTTTTGACTATGTAATTATTTATAGTGCCAGATATAATGGCTGCAATATCTATACAACTGCTGACCTTCTAGGTATTTTCTTCCCCTCAGTTTCTGAAGACTAAAGAACATGCGAAAAACAACACAAAAACATAAAGCAGGGGGCAGACACCTACAAATTAGAGATTCTAATGAAAGGGGTTTGTGAAAGACCCAACTAGGACAGGGGCTTTTGGAGAGGACTAGGGGCAAGCTTCCTACCCACTGATTATGGCTCATGGGGAGAGCAGACCATTCTCTAATGATGGACCACCACTTAATGGATGCTGAGAGTGAAGGTTTGGATTAATTCTCTGAATAAGGACAGAAATTGGCCTTATTCAGGGAATATGGTGGCCCTCCTGCAGATTGGGTTGGAGAGGCTCCTTCACTTAGGACAGGTATATTTTTCAACCATATACCTCAAGGAATCTGTGAAAAATAATTTCACTGTATCAGACTGCTGAGATTTTGTATGTCCTCTGATGACTTGTCTAGTGGAGAGAATACACAAGTTTGTGTCTCTCCCATTGTTAATTGGGTTACCTATTGTTTCTATCTATCTGCTAGCATTGTGTCCCCTCCACCTTGTTAGCAAACTATTGTGGGGTGTTGTGTTAATGTTAATATTGATTAGATTATTGGTTAATAAAATTATTGTCAGCTATTAGTTGCTAGATGTGGATTAGCATATAGTATATGTTGGTTGTTCCTTAGTTATGTTAATTATATTCCTGAGTACAGTTTCCTTTGCATACATGTCAGGGCTGGGCTCAGCCCTTCCTTCTCTGAGCTGGCCGCTCAGCTTTCATCTCCTAAGTCGCACGGCTCACCTGGAATCTCCCACTGTGGCTGCTCCGGTACAACCTGAGTTGCAGGCCGTCCCTGCTGCTGCGCCAGTCTCTATGCAGGCACCCGCCTCGAGTATTACCTCTATAAGAGGTATGTCTGGTTCTGCTCCGCTTCCCCAGCGATTTGGGGGTGATCCAGTTCAATGCAGAGGGTTTCTCAACCAGGTTGAGATTTACTTTGAGATGCTGCCCCAGGCGTTTCCACGGACAGAAGCAAAGTAGGTTTTGTTATATCTTTGCTTTCTGAGAGAGCCTTGGCTTGGGCAAACCCTCTATGGGAGACGCAAAAACCTATTGGCTTCAGTTACCCTGACTTTGTAGCCTCCTTTAAAAGGGAATTTGACGTTCCCGCATGCTCCGCTTCTGCTGCCAAGTGCCTCATGTCCATCAAGCGTACGAGAACTATTGCCGACTACGCCATTGAAATCAGTACTCTGCAGCAGAGGTTGCTTGGAACAATGAGGCCCTCGTGGCTGCTTTTTTTCATGGTCTCTCGGATTCCATCAAGGATGAGATAGCAGCCCGAGATATACCCACTGAGCTGGAGAGGTTGATCACGTTTGCCATCCTCATTGACTCCAGACTCAGAGAAAGACTCTCTATTAAGGAGCGCTTGCGGAAGCCTCCTGTATGTTTGCCTCCAAGCTTTGCAGTCCCATCCATGCCTCCCTCACCTCCTATGCCTCCTGGTACCAAGTCGGTCAGTAAAGATGAACCCATGCACTTGGGCTTCACGTGTCTGCAGATGAGAGAGCCTTTAGGAGAAGGGAGAGATTGTGCCTTTATTGTGGCCAGGCAGGTCACTTTTTGAAGTCTTATCATACCCGTCCAGGGAATGCCCGAACCTTGAGGTCTTGTCATGGACAGACCTTAGGTGGTGTTGTTTCGTCCCCAGTTATCCAGAAAGATAAGCCCCTGGTTTCAGTCACCCTTTCTTGGGCTGAGTTGTCCATCGAGATACAGGCTCTAATCGACTCTGGGGCTGAAGGCCTGTTCATTGATGCTGCCTTTGTTTCTGCTCCTGTGTTGACACATCCTGATCCTATGTTGCCTTTTATCCTAGAAGTTGATGACGTCATGACACTGCATGCGCCCCATCAATCTCACAGGCATAAGATGGCACCAGCGTGAAAGGGCTATTTCCTATCCCTGTCAGACTGCCCATGACTCCTAGAAGGGATCCCAGGCTAATCAGCACCCGGGGCACACAAAAGGAGAAGGCCTAGACCATGCCCAGAAGGGTGTGGAATCATGAAGAGCATGTGTCCGCCCACCAGAGTCGCAACCTATGCACAGAGTCCGCCATAACATTGGAGTCCAAATGATCAACACATATATATATATATATATGTATCACAATATCAGCATGCTATATATTCATCACAAGATATCTTCTCAACCAATTAACATTAGTCACGCTTTCTCCTACGAACCCATACTTTTGACCAGCCTCCTTAACACCAAAGGGGGGAAGATTTACAATAATTTTCTGATAAAAAGAAGATGCATAGGCAAATTTGTTTGTTTGTTATATTTCTTTGCTAGCCTTACACAGAACTAAGATATCATTAGCCTATATCTGTTATGATAAAGGCATATATTGGTATAGGTAGTACTCCTTATAACAACCTAGGTCCGTGATATTAAGTGCAGGCATTATCTAGATATAGGGGAGGAGATATGACAACAAATATGGCTTGAAAAGAATGGCATCATTGAGGCTAGGTGGCGTAGTAGTTTGTAACAGATATATCCAACTTGTTTTGCGATATAAATTTATTTTATCAAAATTTCCTACTCTAGGACGATTTGTTCCAAAGCAGCAAATTTTTTAACACGGGTGTCCCATTTATGTCATAAAGCAATGAGTCTGCCAATATGTGTAGAAAGCTTGTTGGTTTTGGCATAGTATATACTGTATAGTCTTTAATACCAAATGAAGTAGTCACTGCGAGTATATCATTTGCATACCTCTGCGTGCATATACGCAATGTACAGTTGGTGTTCCATGATTGTTTTATCAAAAGGATAAGCAATGTTATCAGCATTTAAAATGATGTAAATCTGTGTTTATCTTCTATTGGGCTAAAACCCATCTTGTATATTATTTTATCCTTTAGACTGCACTGTAATATTCCTATGACTTTCCTTTTCCTGAACTGTAGACAATTTTCTTTTAATGGTTTAATCACTTTTTGTCATTCCCTTGTGTTTCTAAAACTCATAAAATTAATTTGTGTTCAGTTTCAAATAAAGCATAGTAGTCAGTTCATTACTACAGTAAGTTATTACAGAGCTGATATACACTCTAACAGAAAAATGCCCTGTATACATCACCCTGTAATGAGTGACTTTGTTCTCTGTATCTTGCAATTATCCGGAGGAAATCCCATGTGATAGATTTTTACTTTTACAGCAGTTAGAGAGAGTAGAGTAGAAAAAGTATGCAATCAGCCATGTTTTTCTCTTATAAACTGTCAGTTGGATGGGTGCATAAGATTCACCCTCAGTTACGTATTTGTTGGTTGTTCTAAGGCCACATGTACACTACAGCTGCTGAACTGAAGTTTAGGAGCAGTTGGGTATTTTTTTCAGCAGCCCCTGAACTCTCCTCAATGTTATCTTATGTGTATATGTACACTCAGTAGTTTATAGTAGTTTAGAGGCAGTTTAGGTTATTGGCATTTTTTTGAAAGCAGAAAAATGGTGTTCAGGACTGTAGTTTACTAGCATTTCAAACGCCAACCGTAGTAAACAGCGTTTTTGTGCGTTTGCGTTTATAATAGTTTTTAACCACTTAAGGGCCAGAAGATTTCCCCCCTTAATGACCAGGCCATTTTTTGCAATAGGGCACTGCGTCTCTTTAACCACTTAAGGACCGCCTCACGCCGATGTACGTCGGCAAGGCGGCACGGGCAGGCAAAATCACGTACATGTACGTGATTTGCCTCCCGCGGGTGGGGGGTCCGATCGGACCCCCCCCGGTGCCCGAGGCAGTCCTGTTTTGTCCCCCGGCGATCGGAGGTGAGGGGGAGGCCATCCGTTCGTGCCCCCCCCCCTCGCGATCGCCGCCGGCCAATCAGATCACTTCCTTTGCTGCTGTATGCTAAACAGCAGCAAAGGAAATGATGTCATCTCTCCTCGGCTCGGTATTCCGTTGCAGCGCCGAGGAGAGAAGACTTCACTGTGAGTGCACCAACACTACACAACACAGTAGAACATGCCAGGCACATAAAACACCCCGATCCCCCCCCGATCGCCCCCCGATCCCCCCCCCCTCCCTGTCACAAACTGACACCAGCAGTTTTTTTTTTTTCTGATTACTGCATTGGTGTCAGTTTGTGACAGTTACAGTGTTGGGACAGTGAATATTAGCCCCCTTTAGGTCTAGGATACCCCCCTAACCCCCCCTAATAAAGTTTTAACCCCTTGATCACCCCCTGTCGCCAGTGTCACTAAGCGATCATTTTTCTAATCGCTGTATTAGTGTCGCTGGTGACGCTAGTTAGGAACGTAAATATTTAGGTTCGCCGTCAGCGTTTTATAGCGTCAGGGACCCCCATATACTACCTAATAAATGTTTTACCCCTTGATTGCCCCCTAGTTAACCCTTTCACCACTGATCACCGTATAACCGTTACGGGTGACGCTGGTTAGTTCGTTTATTTTTTATAGTGTCAGGGAACCCGCCGTTTATTACCGAATAAAGGTTTAGCCCCCCGATCGCCCGGTGGTGATATGCGTCGCCCCAGGCAGCGTCAGATTAGCGCCAGTACCGCTAACACCCACGCACGCGGCATACGCCTCCCTTAGTGGTATAGTATCTGAATGGATCAATATCTGATCCGATCAGATCTATACTAGTGTCCCCAGCAGTTTAGGGTTCCCAAAAACGCAGTGTTAGCGGGATCAGCCCAGATACCTGCTAGCACCTGCATTTTGTCCCTCCGCCCGGCCCAGCCCAGCCCACCCAAGTGCAGTATCGATCGATCACTGTCACTTACAAGGCACTAAACGCATAACTGCAGCGTTCGCAGAGTCAGGCCTGATCCCTGCGATCGCTAACAGTTTTTTTGGTAGCATTTTGGTGAACTGGCAAGCACCAGCCCCAGGCAGCGTCAGGTTAGCGCCAGTAGCGCTAACACCCACGCACGTACCATACACCTCCCTTAGTGGTATAGTATCTGAACGGATCAATATCCGATCCGATCAGATCTATACTAGCGTCCCCAGCAGTTTAGGGTTCCCAAAAACGCAGTGTTAGCGGGATCAGCCCAGATACCTGCTAGCACCTGCGTTTTGCCCCTCCGCCCGGCCCAGCCAAGCCCACCCAAGTGCAGTATCGATCGATCACTGTCACTTACAAGGCACTAAACGCATAACTGCAGCGTTCGCAGAGTCAGGCCTGATCCCTGCGATCGCTAACAGTTTTTTTGGTAGCATTTTGGTGAACTAGCAAGCACCAGCCCCAGGCAGCGTCAGGTTAGCGCCAGTACCGCTAACACCCACGCACGCACCGTACACCTCCCTTAGTGGTATAGTATCTGAACGGATCAATATCTGATCCGATCAGATCTATACTAGCGTCCCCAGCAGTTTAGGGTTCCCAAAAATGCAGTGTTAGCGGGATTAGCCCAGATACCTGCTAGCACCTGCGTTTTGCCCCTCCGCCCAGCCCAGCCCAGCCCACCCAAGTGCAGTATCGATCGATCACTGTCACTTACAAAACACTAAACGCATAACTGCAGCGTTCGCAGAGTCAGGCCTGATCCCTGCGATCGCTAACAGTTTTTTTGGAAGCTTTTTATTGAACTGGCAAGCACCAGCGGCCTAGTACACACCGGTCGTAGTCAAACCAGCACTGCAGTAACACTTGGTGACGTGGCGAGTCCCATAAGTGCAGTTCAAGCTGGTGAGGTGGCAAGCACAAGTAGTGTCCCGCTGCCACCAAGAAGAAGACAAACACAGGCCCGTCATGCCCATAATGCCCTTCCTGCTGCATTCGCTAATCCTAACTGGGATCCCACCACTTCTGCAGCGCCCGTACTTCCCCCATTCACATCCCAAACCAAATGCAGTCGGCTGCATGAGAGGCATTTTTATGTCCTCCCGAGTACTCCTACCCAACGAACCCCCCCAAAAAAGATGTCGTGTCTGCAGCAAGCGCGGATATAGGCGTGACACCCGCTATTATTGTCCCTCCTGTCCTGACAATCCTGGTCTTTGCATTGGTGAATGTTTTGAACGCTACCATGCACTAGTTGAGTATTAGCGTAGGGTACAGCATTGCACAGACTAGGCACACTTTCACAAGGTCTGCCAAGATGCCATCGCATTTTGAGAGACCCGAACCTGGAACCGGTTACAGTTATAAAAGTTAGTTACAAAAAAAGTGTAAAAAAAAAAAATATATATAAAATAAAAAAAATTGTTGTCGTTTTATTGTTCTCTCTCTCTCTCTATTCTCTCTATTGTTCTGCTCTTTTTTACTGTATTATATTCTGCAATGTTTTATTGTTATTATGTTTTATCATGTTTGTTTTTCAGGTATGTAATTATTTATACTTTACCGTTTACTGTGCTTTATTGTTAACCATTTTTTTGTCTTCAGGTACGCCATTCACGAGTTTGAGTGGTTATACCAGAATGATGCCTGCAGGTTTAGGTATCATCTTGGTATCATTCTTTTCAGCCAGCGGTCGGCTTTCATGTAAAAGCAATCCTAGCGGCTAATTAGCCTCTAGACTGCCTTTACAAGCCGTGGGAGGGAATGTCCCTCCCCCACCGTCTTCCGTGTTTTTCTCTGGCTCTCCTGTCTCAACAGGGAACCTGAAAATGCAGCCGGTGATTCAGCCAGCTGACCATAGAGCTGATCAGAGACCAGAGTGGCTCCAAACATCTCTATGGCCTAAGAAACCGGACGCTACGAGCATTTTATGACTTAGATTTCGCCGGATGTAAATAGCGCCATTGGGAAATTGGGGAAGCATTTTATCACACCGATCTTGGTGTGGTCAGATGCTTTGAGGGCAGAGGAGAGATCTAGGGTCTAATAGACCCCAATTTTTTCAAAAAAGAGTACCTGTCACTACCTATTGCTATCATAGGGGATATTTACATTCCCCGAGATAACAATAAAAATGATTAAAAAAAAAATGAAAGGAACAGTTTAAAAATAAGATAAAAAAGCAAAAAAATAATAAAGAAAAAAAAAAAAAATAAATAAAAAAAAAGCACCCCTGTCGCCCCCTGCTCTTGCGCTAAGGCGAACGCAAGCGGCGGTCTGTCGTAAAACGTAAACAGCAATTGCACCATGCATGTGAGGTATCACCGCGAAGGTCAGATCGAGGGCAGTCATTTTAGCAGTAGACCTCCTCTGCAAATCTAAAGTGGTAACCTGTAAAGGCTTTTAAAGGCTTTTAAAAATGTATTTATTTTGTTGCCACTGCACGTTTGTGCGCAATTGTAAAGCATGTCATGTTTGGTATCCATGTACTCGGCCTAAGATCATCTTTTTTATTTCATCAAACATTTGGGCAATATAGTGTGTTTTAGTACATTAAAATTTAAAAAAGTGTGTTTTTTCCCCAAAAAATGCGTTTGAAAAATCGCTGCGCAAATACTGTGTGAAAAAAAAAATGAAACACCCACCATTTTAATCGGTAGGGCATTTGCTTTAAAAAAATATATAATGTTTGGGGGTTCAAAGTAATTTTCTTGCAAAAAAAAATAACTTTTTCATGTAAACAATAAGTGTCAGAAAGGGCTTTGTCTTCAAGTGGTTAGAAGAGTGGGTGATGTGTGACATAAGCTTCTAAATGTTGTGCATAAAATGCCAGGACAGTTCAAAACCCCCCAAATGACCCCATTTTGGAAAGTAGACACCCCAAGCTATTTGCTGAGAGGCATGTCGAGTCCATGGAATATTTTATATTGCGACACAAGTTGCGGGAAAGAGACAAATTTTTTTTTTTGCACAAAGTTGTCACTAAATGATATATTGCTCAAACATGCCATGGGAATATGTGAAATTACACCCCAAAATACATTCTGCTGCTTCTCCTGAGTACGGGGATACCACATGTGTGAGACTTTTTGGGAGCCTAGCCGCGTACGGGACCCCGAAAACCAAGCACCGCCTTCAGGCTTTCTAAGGGCATGAATTTTTGATTTTACTCTTCACTGCCTATCACAGTTTCGGAGGCCATGGAATGCCCAGGTGGCACAAGACCCCCCCAAATGACCCCATTTTGGAAAGTAGACACCCCAAGCTATTTGCTGAGAGGTATAGTGAGTATTTTGCAGACCTCACTTTTTGTCACAAAGTTTTGAAATTTGAAAAAAGAAAAAAAAAATGTTTTTTCTTGTCTTTCTTCATTTTCAAAAACAAATGAGAGCTGCAAAATACTCACCATTCCTCTCAGCAAATAGCTTGGGGTGTCTACTTTCCAAAATGGGGTCATTTGGGGGGGTTTTGTGCCACCTGGGCATTCCATGGCCTCCGAAACGGTGATAGACAGTGAAGAGTAAAATCAAAAATTCACGCCCTTAAAAACGCTGAAGGCGGTGATTGGTTTTCGGGGCCCCGTACGCGGCTAGGCTCCCAAAAAGTCCCACACATGTGGTATCCCCATACTCAGGAGAAGCAGCTAAATGTATTTTGGGGTGCAATTCCACATATGCCCATGGCCTGTGTGAGCAATATATCATTTAGTGACAACTTTGTGCAAAAAAAAAAAAGTGTCACTTTCCCGCAACTTGTGTCAAAATATAAAATATTCCATGGACTCAATATGCCTCTCAGCAAATAGCTTGGGGTGTCTACTTTCCAAAATGGGGTCATTTGGGGGGGTTTGTGGCATCTTGGCATTTTATGGCCTTCAAAACTGTGATAGGCAGTGAAGAGTGAAATCAAAAATTTACACCCTTAGAAATCCTGAAGGCGGTGATTGGTTTTCGGGGTCCCGTACGCGGCTAGGCTCCCAAAAAGTCCCACACATGTGGTATCCCCATACTCAGGAGAAGCAGCTGAATGTATTTTGGGGTGCAATTCCACATAGGCCCTTGGCCTGTGTGAGCAATATATCATTTAGTGACAACTTTTTGTAAATATTTTTTTTTTTTTTTGTCATTATTCAATCACTTGGGACAAAAAAATAAATATTCAATGGGTTCAACATGCCTTTCAGCAATTTCCTTGGGGTGTCTACTTTCCAAAATGGGGTCATTTGGGGGGGTTTTGTACTGCCCTGCCATTTTAGCACCTCAAGAAATGACATAGGCAGTCATAAACTAAAAGCTGTGTAAATTCCAGAAAATGTACCCTAGTTTGTAGACGCTATAACTTTTGCGCAAACCAATAAATATACGCTTATTGACATTTTTTTTACCAAAGACATGTGGCCGAATACATTTTGGCCTAAATGTATGACTAAAATTGAGCTTATTGGATTTTTTTTATAACAAAAAGTAGAAAATATCATTTTTTTTCAAAATTTTCGGTCTTTTTCCGTTTATAGCGCAAAAAATAAAAACTGCAGAGGTGATCAAATACCATCAAAAGAAAGCTCTATTTGTGGGAAGAAAAGGACGCAAATTTCGTTTGGGTACAGCATTGCATGACCGCGCAATTAGCAGTTAAAGCGACGCAGTGCCAAATTGGAAAAAGACCTCTGGTCCTTAGGCAGCATAATGGTCCGGGGCTCAAGTGGTTAACTAATAATTGCGTGGCCGTATGATGCTGTACCCAAACAAAATTGATGTCCTTTTCCCCACAAATAGAGCTTTATTTTGGTGGTATATGATCACCTCTGCGTTTTTTTATTTTTTGCACCATAAACAAAAAAATTTGAAAATAAAAAAATGTTACTTTTTGCTATAATAAATATTCCCAAATGTAAAAAAAAACCATATTTCTTTATCAGTTTAGGCCAATATGTATTCTTCTACATATTTTTGAGAAAAAATCACAATACTTGTATATTTATTGGTTTGGGCAAAAGTTATAGGGTCTAGAAATAGGGGATAAATTTATGGCATTTTTATAATTTTTTTTTTTTTTTACTAGTAGTGGCAGTGATCAGCGATTTTTAGCGGGAGTGCGACATTGCGGCGGACAGATCGGACACTTTTGACACTTTTTTTGGGACCAGTGACATTTATACAGCGATCAGTGCTATAAAAATGCGCTGATTATTGTATAAATGACACTGGCAGGGAAGGGGTTAACACTAGTGGTGTGGCCAGGAACAGACGATCACTCTGTACTTCCCGGTCAGAACGGGGATCTGTCAATGTAAACAAACAGATCCCCATTCTGACCCAGAAGTACAGAGTGATCCTCTGTTCTGGCTCTCTGTGGAGCAATCGCGGGTGGCCAGCAGACATCGCGGCCGGCACCCACGCACATCAGGTCCCCTGTCTTGCAGCGCCTAGCTGTAAAACAGACCGACATACAACTACGGCGATTCGTGGGAACGAGCCGACCTGCCACAGTATAATGACGGCGGTGGTCAGCAAGTGGTTAAAGGGGAAAAAAAATTCTGATAATTTTTGAACATATAAATATGCTCATGATGGGATCCATAGTGAAAACACTAAAAATAAGACAGTGATCTACAAGCACACTGCCCCCTTGCTTCTGCTCTGTCTTCTTTCACAGAATGGCTGAAATAGTTAATAATTTACTTGTTTTTCATGCATTGTGGGCATTTGGGAGGGTCTCCCGAGGTTCTCTTTTAAAAAACGCCTCTAACCTCAAATGCTCATAACCGCTGCTAAACTCGCATAAATGCTGTATGTAAAAGCTGTAAAACTGGCGTTTTTCACCATGAGTTTCCAGCATTCAGAAAAGGTTTTCAATTGCCCTGTGTATATGAGCCCTAAGCCCTCATTCCCATGAGGCGGATCCGCTGCCACGGAGTCCGCCTCTGTACACCGGCTCAGCGGGAGATCTCTCTGTTGATCTCTGCTGAGCTGGCAGATGACAGGT
The DNA here is from genome assembly GCA_037952925.1 of Lithobates clamitans. Taxonomy (NCBI): domain Eukaryota; kingdom Metazoa; phylum Chordata; class Amphibia; order Anura; family Ranidae; genus Lithobates; species Lithobates clamitans. Next base: position 953,848 of record JBBGZY010001544.1, read on the forward strand.
CCCTCTCTGCTCACTGAGTAGGGAGGGGCTTGTCGAGCGCCACTGGTCGCTATAGAGAGATCGGACAAAAACTGACAGCATGTCTGTTTTCGTCAGATCTCACCCGATCCGATCTGCCAGGGACGGATGTGAATGTAGGGCCATCCGTCTGATTTTGGCAGATCGGACCGGGTCGTATGTCAGCGGACATGTCACCGCTGACATCCGTCCCTCCATAGCCTTAAATGGAGCTCCAGTTCAGGTCCACTGACAAAACTGATTGGTGGACCTGAACGGTCCATTCGTGTGAAAGGGGCCTTAGGCTTCGCATTTCATACAAAAAGGTCAGCCTAGCTGCTACATTTTTTGTAAAGTTTTTTGTGATCCTTTTAGTACTGTCAGGTTAGGAGTATAAATGACAGCAAAACAGTTCAGAAGTGTTACATATGCAGACAGTTCAATATTAGATAGCATATACCAAAAACAGGACCATAGGCAGATCAGACTAGCTGGTACTTGTGGTGTACCTCCACAAACATTAGTAGAAAAGCAAGGACTGGTGCATAGATGGAGTGAGTCAGCGCGTGCCAAGAAGTCACAAAGTGTCTGATAACACAGGAGGGCCAGGCAGAAGCCTAGTCGAGACAAATCAGGTCACTCATGAGTGGATCAGAGTTCAAAATGGCACAGAATACACAGTGATCCAAGGAGCAAATACAAGCTGAGTCAAGCAAGTGTACACCAGGTGACATCCGCTATCACAAGCACTAGTGTTGTGTGCAACAGGTGCTTTAAACGAGGACAGCAAGGAGCTGACCAATCACTGTTGTTTCCAAGCATAAACTGTCTCAGGTGAGTTTTGCTCAATCTTAAAGGGCCAGCCTGAGTCATGGTACTAAGAAGTACCTTCTAGTGGTAATCTGGTAACTTCACTTAGCTTACCTGTTTGTGATGCTTGAAAGCTTTTTCCAAAAACATCCACTGTACGGTCTTTTCTTTCTCTCACAACGAGACGGTTGATGTAACTCTAAATAAACATCAATATAAAGAAAATGATTCTCACAGCTACTAATCAAATTCAAACCTGCTTGGAATTTTAAATCTGATTGGTGATTAAGCCACAAGAGGTTAAACAGTGTTATGCAGTGTATACTTCAAAAAGAATGCTCCCACATGTGGAAGATGCGGCTGCAGTTGATTTTAGAGTTTTCGGGTTAAGGTAAATCAAGTGGACCTCTGACACAGATGCAGCGAACTTCCTGAGTGTACCTAGTGCATGAATTTTTATTTTTAATGTGAAATGTGGTTTTAAAAGAAACAGCTTATAAAGACTCCTCTGATCTCTCAGGAGAGTCTTCTTGCTATAACAGGTATTGTACAAAATTAACATTCGTCAGAAAATTAATCCACATAGCAGCACTGTTTACATATGAATAAAACCACTACTGCCTCTGATCAAATATAGGTATGCTCATAAAAGGATGGCTATATGCAAATAGGACATTTTTTAAAAGGCCATTAAAGATATTTCCCTAAAAGAGGGGCTAAAAAAGTTTGTGGGGGATAAAGATTACAGTTATGACCTACATACACTTGCGTGTGGTTATGTTTTTTGGGTTTTGGGTTCCAAGGTTTTTGCCAGGCAGTGGTCTGATTAGTATTTTAAAACATTTCTCTGTGGATGTATTCACCTTTAAAGTGGACCTGAAGTCATCTGGATATTTCAGTGCAAGGGTGTCCTTGCTTCCACTTTTTTTATTCTGTAATCAAATCAGCAGTCATTGATGGGAGGAGGATGAAATTAGGGGGCTAAACTCTGCCTCTACCAAGATGGCTCTCTCTGCATAGAGTGCAGAACAAGGTATGGTAATTCAGTAATGGCAAACAGCTATAGCGAGCATACTGCCAATAATAATGACTAATGCATTGCTCTATGCTTGTATTTTTTTTGGACACAACTTTCCGAGTTTAATTTAAACCTTCTGCATTCATCTAAACCTGCTTACCAACATTTTTTGAACACTATTTTTATTGATGTTACTAACAAACTTTGAATTTCCTCCTTCATTTACAAGTAAAATGGATGTAATAAAAGCAAATGCTAGAAACTATTTTAATTTCCGAGCATGCGGCCAGAGGGTAAAAACAAATTAGGGGAACTAATTAATTAGGTGAAGGAATGACATAGCTGTGAGGAGCTGCGATACTGAACACATCAACCAAACAATGTTTCCATCTCTAATTTTGAAAAACAAGATATGTTGGTAGGCTGGATCATCAGTACTTATTTGAGGGATTAAGAGATTATTAAATTTTTAAACCTTTTTAGATTGCATGTTCTTATAATATGCATGGTTTGCTCATTTCACAAACGTGGCTCATAGGAAATCTCCTCTGTTGCAAGTAGCAACATGAAGCTGTGCCCATTATTCACAGCTGCTTTATAAGCAACATGGGGGCCATGAGAAGTGGACGTGAGTGTAAGAAAAGGAAAGGAAAGAAGAGAGACTGCACATTAGCAATTCCCAGCATTGTAGCATCCGGAGCAGCGCTGAGGGGTTCTACTGCTAGACCCTATCCCATGACTTATTTACAACCACGGGATATATATATATATACAGTATGTATAACATATACACTGTATTTTTTTTCTTTTTCATTAAAGTTAAAAATTAAATAATTCTTTTTAGGAATTTTATTTCACGTTTGATGAAGTAGCCACCTCTTGCAGCTGAACACACTTACAATATAAATTAAATACTGTATGGAAAATTCTATCCAGCAGTGCATCCCATAAGTTTCCACAAATACACTATATTAGTATTGGGATGCCTGCCTTTACATGCACATTTGTGAGGTCATGCACTGATGTGGAAGAGAAGGCCTGGCTTGCAGTCTCTGCTCTATCAAGCGGAGATCAGGACTCTGTGCAGGCCAGTCAAGTTCCTCCACCCCAAACTTGCTCATCCATGTCAATGGTGAACCCTAAGGACTAAGACTGAAATGCCACTAAAGTTCATGTGCGTTAAAGGAAGGTGTCCCAATACTTTTGGTAATATAGTGTATATTGCATGTGTAGTTTGCTTTGCTTTTACGCTTTTGACCAACTCATAATAGTCTGTGGACCATTCTGCCCATTTCCTGATCTGAAGTCTACTGTCTTGTTCTTTTTTCCTAAGGTAGTTTTTATGGTAGCTTTGGAGGTTATGGGTCATTATCTTGCTGTAGGATGAACCTGACCAACTGATTGTAGTTCAATTGGTGCTACAAAATGCTGTGGTAGTTTTTTTTTTTACAGTACTGAAAACAAGTGCTGTGCAAGTAAAACTGTCCCAAAAAACAAATTATGTTTTCTTCTTCATGCTTGATGGTTGGCGTCACTCTCTATGAAACCATCCTTTAACACTTTAACATACCTGATGGCAATGATCTAGTAATGAAAGATTTAAAATTTTGAATCATCAGTCCATAAAATCTTATTCAGTCTTCAGTAGTCCACATGACACCAGGCAAGCCTCTTTCTTCTAATTTAAAATGGTTTCTATTGCTTTCTTACTGCTACCTGACCTGTCAAGCCTGCATCTTGAATCCTTCTCTTTACAGTTGTAGTGAGAATTGCTGACATTACCAACTTTTTGGCTAATTCTGAAGCTGTTGTCCAGTGAAGCACTTATGCAGGCTGTTGACTCTCAGAAAATTGTCTTCTGATTTTGTTGTAACTTTGGGTCTGCCATAGCTGATCTTGTCAAATTACTCTCTGGTTTCCAAATGTCTTTTGATGGTGTAGGACAGGGGTCTCCAAACTCTCTATACAATGGGCCAGTTTACTATCCTTCAGACTTTCAGACTTTAGGGGGCCAGACTGTGGCCAGTGGGAATAGAAAAGATTTAAACATCAGTGGCAGGAATAATGTCCAATAGTTTGTTTCAGTGGAAGTAATTATGCCTCATCATTGGTGTCAGTGAGAGGAATTGTGCCTAATGCCGCGTACACACGGTCGGACTTTTCGTCTACAAAAGTCCAACGGACGCTGACGGACTAAAGCTGGCTGGTAATCCGATCGTGTGTGGGCTTCTCCGGACTTTCAACTGACTTTTTTTGCCTCAAATCCGACGTACTTTAGATTTGAAACATGCTTCAAATCTTTCCGACGGACTCGAGTACGGTCGAAAAATCCGCTCGTCTGTATGCTAGTCCGACGGACAAAAACCCACGCTAGGGCAGCTATTGGCTACTGGCTATGAACTTCCTTATTTTAGTCCGGTGTACGTCATCACGTAAGAATTCGACGGACTTTTGTGTGATCGTGTGTAGGCAAGTCTGTTCGTTAGAAAGTCCGCCGCAAGTCCGTCGAAAGTCCGCCGCAAGTCCGTCGAAAGTCTGTCGGACAGGCTGTCGGACTTTTGTAGACGAAAAGTCCGACCGTGTGTACGCGGCATAATTGTTGTATCACTGGGAGGAATTGTGCCCTTTTATTGGTGTCATTGGGAGGAATTGTGACCCATCATTGGTGTCATTGGGCCTCATTGTTGGTGTCATTGGTAGGAATTGTGCTCCATTATTGGTGTCAATTGGAGGAGTTGTGCCATATCGCTGGTGTCATTGGGTTCTATTGTTGGTTTCATTGGGAGGAATTTCGCCCCATCTTTGATGTTCATGGGCTGCTTCATTGGTATCAGTATTGGTATTGGGGGGAATTATGCTCCATTGTTGGTATCAATGGATAAATTAGTGCCCCAAGGGCCAGATAAAAGTGAGCAAAGGGCCACATCTGACCCCTGGGCCACAGTTTTGAGACCACTGGAGTAGGAAACTGTACTCACTGACACAGTGACTTTCTTTGCAATTTTTCTAAGAAAATATCTAAAATTTTAAGGATTATGATCACTTGCCTGCCTTTGACAACTGTCTTTTGCTAGGATTATGAGAGCAATATATTACTTCCTGCAGTAAATATTGTCCAAATAATGTTCCAAAGGGTGTAGTAACACAATTTGTAAATGCAAAACACATGGCGCCACTCTAAGTGCAGAGATACCATAAAGTTTATTTTACAAGACTAGAAAAGGTGGTACTCACAAAAGTACATGATTAAAAGCATGTTTGCATTATGGTCGGAGTGTCCTGGAGTCTGTATTGTCCTGGTCTGGACGGCGTTGGTATCCGATGGGCAGGCTCAGCGGTGGAAGCTATCGCTTCCTGCCGCTTGAACGCACGCTGAGAACCAGGGAGCCAGTGAGATGAGGTCACTTCCGGGTGACGGGACGCGTAGGTGACGCGTTTGCGGAGCTACGCTCCTTCCGCAGGCCTAACGTGTAATGTGATTGGGCTGGAATATAGAGGCTAATGGATGTCGCTGATTGGTAGAAAAAGCACTCCGGATTATGCTGCAATCGCTCAGGCTGACATTATAGCTAGCTAGTATGGATACATTAGACAACAACTGCTGAAATTACTAAAATGACAATACATATAAAACCAATTTTAACCACTTGCCAACCGCCTCACGCCTATATACGTGAGCAGAATGACACGGGCAGGCAGAATCACGTACCCATACGTGATTGCCTTCCCGCGGGCGGGGGGTCCGATCGGACCCCCCCCTGGTGCCAGCGGCGGTCGGAATTTGTCTGGGAGCGTTGAGAGGCGAGGGGGAGGCCATCCAATTGTGCCCCCCCCCCTCGCGATCACTCCCAGTCAATGAGAAACATCCCCTGCCTATGTATAGTACACACAGACAGAGGATGTGATATCATCTCTCCTCGGCTCGGCAGTTTCTGTTCCGGCGCCGAGGAGAGAAGACTTCACAGTGAGTGAACACACACACACACACAGTAGAACATGCTAGGCACACATAACACCCCCGATCCCCCCCCCCGATCACCCCCCAATCACCCCTCCCCCCCTATGTCACACTGACACCAAGCAGTATTTATTTTTTCTGATTACTGCATGGTGTCAGTTTGTGACAGTTACTGTGTTAGGGCAGTTAGGGTTAGCCCCCTGTAGGTCTAGGATACTCCCCTAACCCCCCCTAATAAAGTTTTAACCCCTTGATCACCCCCCCGTCACCAGTGTCGCTATGCGATCATTTTCCTGATCACTGTATTAGTGTCGCTGGTGACGCTAGTTAGGGACGTAAATATTTAGGTTCGCCGTCAGTGTTTTATAGTGCCAGGGACCCCCATATACTATCTAATAAATGTTTTAACCCCTTGATTGCCCCCTAGTTAACCCTTTCACCACTGATCACCGTATAACCGTTATGGGTGACGCTGGTTAGTTTGTTTATTTTTTACAGTGTCAGGGCACCCGCCATTTATTACCGAATAAAGGTTTAGCCCCCTAATCGCCCGGCGGTGATATGCATCGCCCCAGGCAGCGTCAGATTAGCGCCAGTATCGCTAACACCCATGCAGCATACGCCTCCCTTAGTGGTATAGTATCTGAACGCGTCAATATCTGATCTGATCAGATCTATACTAGCGTCCCCAGCAGTTTAGGGTTCCCAAAAACGTAGTGTTAGCGGGATCAGCCCAGATACCTGCTAGCACCTGTGTTTTGCCCCTCCGCCCGGCCCAGCCCAGCCCACCCAAGTGCAGGATCGATCACTGTCACTTACAAAACACTAAACGCATAACTGCAGCATTCGCAGAGTCAGGCCTGATCCCTGCGATCGCTAACAGTTTTCTTGGTAGCGTTTTGGTGAACTGGCAAGCACCTGCCCCAGGCAGCGTCAGGTTAGTGCCAGTACCGCTAACACCCACGCACGCAGCGTACACCTCCCTTAGTGGTATAGTATCTGAACGGATCAATATCTGATCCGATCAGATCTATACTGGCGTCCCCAGCAGTTTAGGGTTCCCAAAAACGCAGTGTTAGCGGGATCAGCCCAGATACCTGCTAGCACCTGCGTTTTGCCCCTCTGCCCAGCCCAGCCCAGCCCACCCAAGTGCAGTATCGATCGATCACTGTCACTTACAAAACACTAAACACATAACTGCAGCGTTCGCAGAGTCAGGCCTGATCCCTGCGATCGCTAACAGTTTTTTTGGTAGCGTTTTGGTGAACTGGCAAGCACCAGCGGCCTAGTACACCCTGGTCGTAGTCAAACCAGCACTGCAGTAACACTTGGTGACGTGGCGAGTCCCATAAGTGCAGTTCAAGCTGGTGAGGTGGCAAGCACAAGTAGTGTCCCGCTGCCACCAAGAAGACAAACACAGGCCCGTCGTGCCCATAGTGCCCTTCCTGCTGCATTCGCCAATCCTAATTGGGAACCAACCACGTCTGCAGCGCCCGTACTTCCCCCATTCACATCCCCAACCAAATGCAGTCGGCTGCATGAGAGGCATTTTCTTTATGTCCTCCCGAGTACCCCTACCCAACGAACCCCCCCAAAAAAGATGTCGTGTCTGCAGCAAGCGCGGATATAGACGTGACACCCGCTATTATTGTCCCTCCTGTCCTGACAATCCTGGTCTTTGCATTGGTGAATGTTTTGAACGCTACCATTCACTAGTTGAGTATTTGCATAGGGTACAGCATTCCACAGACTAGGCACACTTTCACAGGGTCTCCCAAGATGCCATCGCATTTTGAGAGACCCGAACCTGGAACCGGTTACCGTTATAAAAGTTACAGTTACAAAAAAAAGTGTAAAAAAAACCAACACAAACAAAAATATAAAATAAAAAAAAATAGTTGTCGTTTTATTGTTCTTTCTCTCTCTATTCTCTCTATTGTTCTGCTCTTTTTTACTGTATTCTATTCTGTCATGTTTTATTGTTATTATGTTTCATCATGTTTGCTTTTCAGGTATGCAATTTTTTATACTTTACCGTTTACTGTGCTTTATTGTTAACCATTTTTTGTCTTCAGGTACGCCATTCACGACTTTGAGTGGTTATACCAGAATGATGCCTGCAGGTTTAGGTATCATTCTTTTCAGCCAGCAGTCGGCTTTCATGTAAAAGCAATCCTAGCGGCTAATTAGCCTCTAGACTGCTTTTACAAGCAGTGGGAGGGAATGCCCCCCCCACCGTCTTCCGTGTTTTTCTCTGGCTCTCCTGTCTCAACAGGGAACCTGAGAATGCAGCCGGTGATTCAGCCAGCTAACCATAGAGCTGGTCAGAGACCAGAGTGGCTCCAAACATCTCCATGGCCTAAGAAACCGGAAGCTACAAGCATTTTATGACTTAGATTTCGCCGGATGTAAACAGCGCCATTGGGAAATTGGGAAAGCATTTTATCACACCGATCTTGGTGTGGTCAGATGCATTGAGGGCAGAGGAGAAATCTAGGGTCTAATAGACCCCAATTTTTTCAAAAAAGAGTACCTGTCACTACCTATTGCTATCATAGGGGATATTTACATTCCTTGAGATAACAATAAAAATGATTTAAAAAAAAAAAAATGAAAGGAACAGTTTAAAAATAAGATAAAAGCAAAAAAATAATAAAGAGAAAAAAAAACCCACCCCTGTCCCCCCTGCTCTCACGCTAAGGCGAACGCAAGCGTCGGTCTGGCGTCCAATGTAAACAGCAATTGCACCATGCATGTGAGGTATCACCGCGAAGGTCAGATCGAGGGCAGTAATTTTAGCAGTAGACCTCCTCTGTAAATCTAAAGTGGTAACCTGTAAAAGCTTTTAAAGGCTTTTAAAAATGTATTTAGTTTGTCGCCACTGCACATTTGTGCGCAATTTTAAAGCATGTCATGTTTGGTATCCATGTACTCGGCCTAAGATCATCTTTTTTATTTCATCAAACATTTGGGCAATATAGTGTGTTTTAGTTCATTCAAATTTAAAAAAGTGTGTTTTTTTCCCCAAAAAATGCGTTTGAAAATTCGCCGCGCAAATACTGTGTGAAAAAAAAAAATGAAACACCCACCATTTTAATCTGTAGGGCATTTGCTTTAAAAAAATTTATAATGTTTGGGGGTTCAAAGTAATTTTCTTGCAAAAAAAAATAATTTTTTCATGTAATCAAAAAGTGTCAGAAAGGGCTTTGTCTTCAAGTGGTTAGAAGAGTGGGTGATGTGTGACATAAGCTTCTAAATGTTGTGCATAAAATGCCAGGACAGTTCAAAACCCCCCAAAATTACCCCATTTTGGAAAGTAGACACCCCAAGCTATTTGCTGAGAGGCATGTCGAGTCCATGGAATATTTTATATTGTGACACAAGTTGCGGGAAAGAGACAATTTTTTTTTTTTTTTGCACAAAGTTGTCACTAAATGATATATTGCTCAAACATGCCATGGGAATATGTGAAATTACACCCCAAAATACATTCTGTTGCTTCTCCTGAGTATGGGGATACCACATGTGTGGGACTTTTTGGGAGCCTAGCCGCGCACGGGACCCCGAAAACCAAGCACTGCCTTCAGGCTTTCTAAGGGCGTAAATTTTTGATTTCACTCTTCACTGCCTATCACAGTTTCGGAGGCCATGGAATGCCCAGGTGGCAAAAAAAACCCCAAATGACCCCATTTTGGAAAGTAGACACCCCAAGCTATTTGCTGAGTGGTATAGTGAGTATTTTGCAGACCTCACTTTTTGTCACAAAGTTTTGAAAATTGAAAAAAGAAAAAAAAAATGTTTTTCTTGTCTTTCTTCATTTTCAAAAACAAATGAGAGCTGCAAAATACTCACCATGCCTCTCAGCAAATAGCTTGGGGTGTCTACTTTCCAAAATGGGGTCATTTGGGGGGGGGGTTGTGCCACCTGGGCATTCCATGGCCTCCGAAACTGTGATAGGCAGTGAAGAGTGAAATCAAAAATTTACACCCTTAGAAATCCTGAAGGCGGCGATTGGTTTTCGGGGGCCCCGTACGCGGCTAGGCTCCTAAAAAGTCCCACACATGTGGTATCCCCATACTCAGGAGAAGCAGCTAAATGTATTTTGGGGTGCAATTCCACATATGCCCATGGCCTGTGTGAGAAATATATCATTTAGTGACAACTTTGTGCAAAAAAAAAAAAAATTGTCACTTTCCCGCAACTTGTGTCAAAATATAAAATATTCCATGGACTCAACATGCCTCTCAGCAAATAGCTTGGGGTGTCTACTTTCCAAAATGGGGTCATTTGGGGGGGGTTTGTGCCATCTTGGCATTTTATGGCCTTCAAAACTGTGATAGGTAGTGAGGAGTAAAATCAAAAATTTACGCCCTTAGAAATCCTGAAGGCAGTGATTGGTTTTCGGGGCCCCGTACATGGCTAGGCTCCCAAAAAGTCCCACACATGTGATATCCCCATACTAAGGAGAAGCATCTAAATGTATTTTGGGGTGCAATTCCACATATGCCCATGGCCTGTGTGAGCAATATATCATTTTGTCAGGGGCATGTCAGCAGTCGTCGGGTGAATCTGCGTGCATGAAGGTCCTCAAGGATCATTTCCAAGCATATTCAGCCAAAATCCCCACCAGGGGGCGCCGGAGCGCTCCCGCGAATGCCCGTACGCGCGTTCGCGGGTGCGCGCGCGCGCCCGTGCGCGCGCCCGTTCGCGCTAGCGCCGTTTGGCGCCAAAGGGCCTTTAAAAGGGTGACAGGTGCTCATGTTAGCTGCTGTTCGTCTGCAGCTCTGCACCTGAAAGTTCCTGAATCTGCCTGCTTGTTGTTTGATATTGACCCGGCTACGTCTGACCATTCTCCAGTCTCCCATCCGACCCGGCTTGTCTGACCTTGTTTCTTCTGCTACCCGTTGCTGAACTCCTGCCTGTCTGACTACCCTTGGATCATCCCTCCTGTTGATATCCTGCCTGATCTCCTGCCAAATACGGACTGTCTGACCTTGCTTGCCTGTGTCCTGTCACGCTGCTCCAGCCTGCCTGTTTGCATCCAGCTGCTGTCTACGCATCCGGCTACCAGCCTACCTACCGGCCTGCACCAGTTACCTGCATCCACAGCTCAGCCATCCCTGAGGGACTTCATTCCAGTTCCGGTGTCTGCTTCTGCTGGAACCCGCATCAGGCCCTCCTACCCACTGTGCTCAGGAGACCACTGTTCCCACTTCCAGCGGCTCCTGAACCAGCGCTTAAGAGAGGTCTCCTTCTACCAGTCAGGCTCAACTACCAGGTACATTACAGTACGAACAGCCATGACTGAGCCTGCAGGAGAGACCTCTCCCATTCAGGAGATCTGTACACACTTGGCGGCCCTCACCCAAGCAGTAAAGACTCTACAAGACAGTTATAACAGACTGGAAGGGCAAGTGTTAAACCTCAGTGGTTCCGGTGGTGTGGCCGCTGCACCCGCAGCTGCTCCAGTACAGGCTGCTGCATCACCCTCAGTGGTCATGCTCCCACCAGAACCAAGAGTACCTGTTCCTGACAAGTTTTCCGGTGACCGAACTAAGTTTGTGGCCTTCCGCAGCGCTTGTCAACTTTACTTTGGACTACAGCCACGGACTTTTTCTTTGGAAGCCACCAAAGTGGGGTTTGTTGTATCCCTCCTGCAGGGGGAACCCCAGACCTGGGCCCATCGCTTGATTGAATCCAACGCCATACAGGTTCAGACCCTACCTGCCTTTTTTGAAGCCATGGCCCAGCTTTATGAGGATCCTCAGCGGGCTGCCACCGCTGAGGCAGCTTTGATCGCGCTCCAGCAAGGCCGTAGACCGGCCGAGGACTATGTCATGGACTTTCGACGCTGGAGCGCGGATACTCAATGGAATAATGCAGCCCTACGCCATCAGTTCCGCATGGGGTTATCTGAGGGTCTTAAGGATGAGCTTGCCCGAGTAGGAATGCCTGACACCTTAGAAGAGCTCATTACCATCACTATCCAGATTGACCGACGCCTTCGTGAGCGCCGCTCTGAACGATCTGCCCAACAAACTCGGCCTATGTGGATGACTGCCAGAGCCCCGCTGCCTGCCTCTCGGTATCTACCTTCTGCCGGGCCAAGTCCAATCAACCAGGCAACGGATGCCCCTGAACCCATGCAACTTGGACTTATGCGTACCACTCTGACCCCTGAAGAACGGGCACGCAGGCGCCAACTAAACCTTTGCCTTTATTGTGGCGGAACGGGCCACTACGTGAACAACTGCCCAGTGAAGATCCGTAAGTGTTTTTCTTCAGCTCCAACCAGTTTGTCTGCTTTAACAGCCAATGCCACTCAACTTGTGCTCCCTCTCTCATTACAGCTCCAGGGAAGAACAATCCAAGTCAACGCCATTGTTGATTCCGGGGTATGTAGCTGTTTTGTTGACTCCACCTTTGCCACACAGCAAGAACTTCCGCTAAAAGACAAGACACATAGACTTTCAATTTTTCTGGCCGATGGGTCCCGTATAAAGTCCGGGCAGGTCTCTCAAGAAAAAACAGGACAAATCACCGCGCTATATAAAACTGAATAATGCAAAACCACCTATTGACAAATAAAAAATAAATTGTAAATTAAACCCAATCTAATGTGACAAATAAGTGATCAAATATATAAAGCAGCTGCTAAAACGTGAGATACACACATAACAAAATTAGGTAAAAGAGGAGCAGCGCTGTGAGAAATGTTCCATGTGATGAACAGAATTAGTACATAGGTAAAAAACCAAAAATTGGGATAGGCTCCAAGTTCATAGGTTATATAAACAACTGGACTGTCCTATTAAGAACCAATCTTGATGGTAAATACGGGACGTGAATATGGGAATCAATGAGTCCTTCACCACACCACTGTGATAATAAAATTGTGCGCTTACCAAATGGCAAGCTTAGAAGAGCTTGCGACCTTAACCCGGTCGGGGCCTTTCAAGGTGGAACCATCAAGGAGAGACACACCACTTGGTTTGAATTAGGCACACTGTTCTTCCAGTTACCACTCTAAATGGAGATGTGACCCCAGGCTAGGGATAAACCTCCAAGGAGGTATACCAGAGAAAGAAGGAAAGCAACATAGCGTAATCCTGCTTCCACTTTTAATAAAATCAAAAAGAAATGCACTTACATGTAAAAGGATAACAATAAAACATTAGAGCCGGCCGGCTAGAAAGCGAACGCCCGTCCTGTAGACTGTAGACGGTAAATGCAGCACGTCAGCACGTCAGCACGCCCGACGTACGTTTCGTCACACTCTGACGTCGTCTGGGGCACGGGCGACGCACTGACGTGTCGCATTAATATACTGAAGCAACGTAACCAGACCTCTTACTGAGGACGGGACCGGAAATCACCTTGCGTTCCACCAGTTTAGAGCGGATGGCACAAAAACGCCATCTTAAATGTGGGAATGTGCGTAACATTCTATATCGGTTTCCGGTGTAAACAGAGGAAAACCAACTTCCGTTCCTAAATGTAATTAACCACAGTAGGTGGGATTCCTCATTATCGAAAGTGTAAATAGAAATATATTAATTAAAATTAAATATTAAATAAATGAATTAAAATCAAGCAACTTATTCCAACGAGAAAATATGAGTGGGAATAAAGGGGAATAGAGAAATGTCCCATCAAATCCCATGCCGCGTACCTAATAGACAGGAAAATCATTTGCTGCATATATAGGGGCGTCCCAGAGCCTTTCATAGCTCTGTGAACGCCCAAAACTGTATAAATAAAATGACTAATCAAATTGAGGATAGATATTCCTAGAGGAAAGGAAGGTGATCTCTCCCATCTCTGGAGAGCATTAGGAACACCATATACAAGCAAAGGGATATATACATTGTGAAATAAACCAAATTGGGAGAATAAAGAAGTACTATTTAGCATTTACTAGTCCCAGATCCACGCAAGTACTAATATGACACATACCCCCTTAGATGGACACAATTCTTCAATGAAGCATCCACCATCCCAACAAAGGTACAAATCCAATATGTCTAATTAACAGTGTAAAGACCATTCATTAGAGGCATCCAGGAACACTAAAGGAGTGGAAATGAGTACAAGCCGGAAGTTCTGAGAATCATGCATTATTCATGAATTATCGATAAAGGCGTTAGTGTCAGTGTCAATATTAAGCCCATAGGGGGCATAGCACTTGATTTTATGTATCCAGAGCATCTCAAGTTTTGAGATGCTCCTAACCAAAGAACTACCTCTCCAATGGGGACGATATCTATCGATTCCTAAAAAAAGTGTTTTGGAGGGGTCTTTATTATGTGTGGTCAGATAGTGCTTAGAAACAGAATGTTTCGGGAAGCCATTCAAAATGTTAGTGATGTGTTCGTTTAGACGAACGGAGAGTGGTCGCCTAGTCCTACCCACATATTGTAGGCCGCAAGGGCACTGCAGTAAGTAGACGACCCCCTCCGTTGTACATGTAATGAAGGGCCTAATATCGTGTTCCTCGTGAGTGCTATTAGAGGTGAATTTCTGGGTTCGTCTGGATGTTACGGAGTTGAGCCTGCAGACACGACATCTCCCACATTTATAGTACCCCTTCAGATTGTCAAAAAGGCCCTGAATGCCTCTAGTGGGTGGATCAAGAACATTGGGGGCCAATCTATTCCTAAGTGATGATGCCCCTTTAAAAATCACTTGTGGTTTGTCTGGAATGACAGTTCTCAGAATCGGATCATTCCCCAATAGATGCCAATGTTTTTTGAGTAGGCTTTTTATATTTGTATGCTGTATAGAATAAGTGGTGATAAAGGGGAGAGTGACAGACCTTTCTCTAGGGGGTGCTTTTTGAATAAGTAACTGTTCCCTATCGATACCCTTAACGACATTCAGAGTTTGGGTTAGGAATTCCCTATTATACCCTTTTTCCACAAAGCGGTTCATCAGGACTCCAGTTTGTTCCAGGAATTGTGAGTTATCCGTACAGTTCCGTTTGAGACGTAGGAATTGGCTCTTAGGAACGGACCGGAGCCAGGAGCTATGATGGCAGCTGCTCAAAGGAATGTATGAGTTCCGGTCTGTTTGTTTGAAATAAGTAGAGGTTACGAACCGGTCCCCTTGTATGTCAATATTGAGGTCCAAAAAATGGATATTGGACTGACTGGCTTCAAAATTAAGTACAATGCCTCTATTATTGGAATTAAGTTCCTCCATAAAGAGGTCAAGGTCACTGCGACTGCCATCCCACAGGAGGAGGATGTCGTCAATGTACCTGGCCCACAGTTTTAACTGGGGCCTTTGGCAAACATGGACGACATCCTCCTCCCACAGGGCCATAAATAGGTTCGCGAGACTGGGGGCATATTTAGCCCCCATCGCGACTCCACGGTCCTGTCGGAAGAAACATTTATTAAACCAAAAATAATTGTGGGACGCAGCGTACCTTAAAAGTACCAAAATAAAGTTGATTTGCTCATCGTACAAGCCGGAGTCCCTTCTTAAATAATACTCAACCGCGAAAAAACCCAACTCATGGGGAATAATCGTGTATAAGGACGAAACGTCCGCCGTTACCATCCACATGTTGGGAGTGGGAGTGCATTTAGCCAATATGTTAATGGTGTGTTTAGAGTCCCTAATGAGGGAAGGCATCTTGCTCACCAGAGGTTGCAAGAAGAAATCTATATACCTGCCCACCCGGGACGTAAGGGAATCAATCCCACTAACAATGGGACGTCCCGGGGGGCAGGTAGGATGTTTATGCACTTTAGGCAGATAGTAGATCACAGGGGTCCGGGGGGCTTTAGGTATCAGATAGGCCCTCTCCTTTTTATTGAGAATTCCTTGAGTGTATCCCCAATCCACCAACTTTCTCAATTCCTTAAGATAGGGAATTTTGGGGTCAGAATCCAAAGGAGTATAGGTCTCTCTGTCACCCAAGATCTTAAACATTTCCTGGAGGTAATCGCCTCTATTAAGAACCACAATCCCTCCCCCTTTATCAGCGGGTCTGATGACTATTTCTTTGTTGTTACATAGGGCGTCCAGTCCAATGTGAAGATCTCGATCAAACTTAACCTTTTTGACAGGCATTGTGTCTAAATCCCTCAGAAGTACCTCCTTAAAAACTTTAACAGAGGGCGCCATAGCCCCAGGGGGGTTAAATAAAGAGGCATTGGCCAATCCAGAGTGTTGGTAATCATCGGTAAACACATTCCTCTCCTGAATGGGATTGGAAAGTAGGTATCTCTTGATGTTAATTTTTCGTATGAATTTGTGAATGTCCATATAGGTTTCGAACTTGTTAAGTTTCCTGGGTGGTGCGAACTTTAGGCCCCTATCAAGCACCAGTTTTTCTTCTTGGCTGAGGGTCACGGTACTTAAATTAAAAATCCCTGTCCCAGCTAAAGCTTTTTTCTTTTTTGCTCTAGAGCGTCTGCCTCCTCGGGTCCCTCTCCCTGGTCTGCCAATCTTTTGGTGCCCTGGCCTGGCCTGTGAAAACCCCACTCATGGGGGTTAGGGCCCGAAGCCCCTGAATATTGAGGGGGTCCCGTCCTATCATTGGTATAGTAGGGCATAGGTCCAGGGGTGCCTCCATCGGCTGGGTAGGGGGAATCTATTGAGTTGATATCCCCCTCTCCCGGCCCATCAAGGTCACGCAGAGGGAAAAAACGATTCTGTGTGATCCCACCGTATCCAAAGTATTCATCCATGTTGGGGCCACCCGATGAACTAATCATTGGACCTCCTGTCATGTGAGAATATCTTTCATCGTAGTTATTAGAATGACTCACATGAGGAGGAGGGCCTCCTACAGGTCTACCAGTGGGGTAATTCTCCACACGAGGTGGGGGGCCCCTTCTGGAGTTGGATCCCCTATCTTGTGGAACATAGGGGGTATGAGGGCCCCAACCCCGATTGGGGTTAGATTCCCGTTGTGTGTAGGGGGGATTCCAATAATAATTGGGATTGGTGTATGGGGCGTTATGATGCCGCCCCCCTCTACTCTCAGTCGCAAGCTCTTCTAAGCTTGCCATTTGGTAAGCGCACAATTTTATTATCACAGTGGTGTGGTGAAGGACTCATTGATTCCCATATTCACGTCCCGTATTTACCATCAAGATTGGTTCTTAATAGGACAGTCCAGTTGTTTATATAACCTATGAACTTGGAGCCTATCCCAATTTTTGGTTTTTTACCTATGTACTAATTCTGTTCATCACATGGAACATTTCTCACAGCGCTGCTCCTCTTTTACCTAATTTTGTTATGTGTGTATCTCACGTTTTAGCAGCTGCTTTATATATTTGATCACTTATTTGTCACATTAGATTGGGTTTAATTTACAATTTATTTTTTATTTGTCAATAGGTGGTTTTGCATTATTCAGTTTTATATAGCGCGGTGATTTGTCCTGTTTTTTCTGCTATTTATCTTGATACCCTCACACCGCTGCTCTTATTGTGTATGTAATTGGTGTCATTTACAATAAGATGGACATCTTTGAATATAGGACCTCTAAGAAGGTTAATACCAGCGGGGTATTTGAACCTTACAAAAATGAAGAAGGTGACCTTAATGGCCTCTTCACTAGGTTAAAAAATCTTACCATCTCTGAGATTCATACTAAATGGGATGTCGCATACTTAGAGACATATGTCAAGGCAAACATGGTACCCCGTAGCTTGAGATGGGAGGTCAGTCCTCAGAAAGGGGATATTCAACTCGAGGAATGGTATAAATACTTCAACGAGGCAGGTGTTGCTCTTCTCAGATTCCTCATTGAAAGAAAGATACAAAAATTATCTAGATTAGACGAAGAGATCAAAACCCTTCGAGATAAAGTTATCCCCCTCCAGGATACACCTGAGTACAAAGACAAATCACAAACTTTACTAAATATATTAGAAAAGGAAGATAGGGAACAAACATATAAGAAAAAGAAAAAATTCAATAGGGATCTGGCTGATTATCAGGGTGGGATTGTGTTCGAGTGGCAGAAGAAATTGTTGACAGCTAATGGAAACAATTCTGCTACAGACACTAACACTATGGAGATTTCTACCTCCACTATTCCTAATGAGGGGAAAGGACCTAATTTGAACAATACACAAAAGGTTAGAGATTCCCACTCACGGGGCCCTCGCCAATCACCCCGTAGACAGTCTAATTATAATAAGGGAGGACCACCGCCACCACCTTATTACCAAGCAGGACCCCCACGACGTCACCCCAAATCTACCACTGAGAGTAGAGGGGGGCGGCATCATAACGCCCCATACACCAATCCCAATTATTATTGGAATCCCCCCTACACACAACGGGAATCTAACCCCAATCGGGGTTGGGGCCCTCATACCCCCTATGTTCCACAAGATAGGGGATCCAACTCCAGAAGGGGCCCCCCACCTCGTGTGGAGAATTACCCCACTGGTAGACCTGTAGGAGGCCCTCCTCCTCATGTGAGTCATTCTAATAACTACGATGAAAGATATTCTCACATGACAGGAGGTCCAATGATTAGTTCATCGGGTGGCCCCAACATGGATGAATACTTTGGATACGGTGGGATCACACAGAATCGTTTTTTCCCTCTGCGTGACCTTGATGGGCCGGGAGAGGGGGATATCAACTCAATAGATTCCCCCTACCCAGCCGATGGAGGCACCCCTGGACCTATGCCCTACTATACCAATGATAGGACGGGACCCCCTCAATATTCAGGGGCTTCGGGCCCTAACCCCCATGAGTGGGGTTTTCACAGGCCAGGCCAGGGCACCAAAAGATTGGCAGACCAGGGAGAGGGACCCGAGGAGGCAGACGCTCTAGAGCAAAAAAGAAAAAAGCTTTAGCTGGGACAGGGATTTTTAATTTAAGTACCGTGACCCTCAGCCAAGAAGAAAAACTGGTGCTTGATAGGGGCCTAAAGTTCGCACCACCCAGGAAACTTAACAAGTTCGAAACCTATATGGACATTCACAAATTCATACGAAAAATTAACATCAAGAGATACCTACTTTCCAATCCCATTCAGGAGAGGAATGTGTTTACCGATGATTACCAACACTCTGGATTGGCCAATGCCTCTTTATTTAACCCCCCTGGGGCTATGGCGCCCTCTGTTAAAGTTTTTAAGGAGGTACTTCTGAGGGATTTAGACACAATGCCTGTCAAAAAGGTTAAGTTTGATCGAGATCTTCACATTGGACTGGACGCCCTATGTAACAACAAAGAAATAGTCATCAGACCCGCTGATAAAGGGGGAGGGATTGTGGTTCTTAATAGAGGCGATTACCTCCAGGAAATGTTTAAGATCTTGGGTGACAGAGAGACCTATACTCCTTTGGATTCTGACCCCAAAATTCCCTATCTTAAGGAATTGAGAAAGTTGGTG
Source organism: Lithobates clamitans (assembly GCA_037952925.1). NCBI lineage: Eukaryota > Metazoa > Chordata > Amphibia > Anura > Ranidae > Lithobates > Lithobates clamitans. The sequence continues at coordinate 973,012 of JBBGZY010001544.1, forward strand.
GATTGGGGATACACTCAAGGAATTCTCAATAAAAAGGAGAGGGCCTATCTGATACCTAAAGCCCCCCGGACCCCTGTGATCTACTATCTGCCTAAAGTGCATAAACATCCTACCTGCCCCCCGGGACGTCCCATTGTTAGTGGGATTGATTCCCTTACGTCCCGGGTGGGCAGGTATATAGATTTCTTCTTGCAACCTCTGGTGAGCAAGATGCCTTCCCTCATTAGGGACTCTAAACACACCATTAACATATTGGCTAAATGCACTCCCACTCCCAACATGTGGATGGTGACGGCGGACGTTTCGTCCTTATACACGATTATTCCCCATGAGTTGGGTTTTTTCGCGGTTGAGTATTATTTAAGAAGGGACTCCGGCTTGTACGATGAGCAAATCAACTTTATTTTGGTACTTTTAAGGTACGCTGCGTCCCACAATTATTTTTGGTTTAATAAATGTTTCTTCCGACAGGACCGTGGAGTCGCGATGGGGGCTAAATATGCCCCCAGTCTCGCGAACCTATTTATGGCCCTGTGGGAGGAGGATGTCGTCCATGTTTGCCAAAGGCCCCAGTTAAAACTGTGGGCCAGGTACATTGACGACATCCTCCTCCTGTGGGATGGCAGTCGCAGTGACCTTGACCTCTTTATGGAGGAACTTAATTCCAATAATAGAGGCATTGTACTTAATTTTGAAGCCAGTCAGTCCAATATCCATTTTTTGGACCTCAATATTGACATACAAGGGGACCGGTTCGTAACCTCTACTTATTTCAAACAAACAGACCGGAACTCATACATTCCTTTGAGCAGCTGCCATCATAGCTCCTGGCTCCGGTCCGTTCCTAAGAGCCAATTCCTACGTCTCAAACGGAACTGTACGGATAACTCACAATTCCTGGAACAAACTGGAGTCCTGATGAACCGCTTTGTGGAAAAAGGGTATAATAGGGAATTCCTAACCCAAACTCTGAATGTCGTTAAGGGTATCGATAGGGAACAGTTACTTATTCAAAAAGCACCCCCTAGAGAAAGGTCTGTCACTCTCCCCTTTATCACCACTTATTCTATACAGCATACAAATATAAAAAGCCTACTCAAAAAACATTGGCATCTATTGGGGAATGATCCGATTCTGAGAACTGTCATTCCAGACAAACCACAAGTGATTTTTAAAGGGGCATCATCACTTAGGAATAGATTGGCCCCCAATGTTCTTGATCCACCCACTAGAGGCATTCAGGGCCTTTTTGACAATCTGAAGGGGTACTATAAATGTGGGAGATGTCGTGTCTGCAGGCTCAACTCCGTAACATCCAGACGAACCCAGAAATTCACCTCTAATAGCACTCACGAGGAACACGATATTAGGCCCTTCATTACATGTACAACGGAGGGGGTCGTCTACTTACTGCAGTGCCCTTGCGGCCTACAATATGTGGGTAGGACTAGGCGACCACTCTCCGTTCGTCTAAACGAACACATCACTAACATTTTGAATGGCTTCCCGAAACATTCTGTTTCTAAGCACTATCTGACCACACATAATAAAGACCCCTCCAAAACACTTTTTTTAGGAATCGATAGATATCGTCCCCATTGGAGAGGTAGTTCTTTGGTTAGGAGCATCTCAAAACTTGAGATGCTCTGGATACATAAAATCAAGTGCTATGCCCCCTATGGGCTTAATATTGACACTGACACTAACGCCTTTATCGATAATTCATGAATAATGCATGATTCTCAGAACTTCCGGCTTGTACTCATTTCCACTCCTTTAGTGTTCCTGGATGCCTCTAATGAATGGTCTTTACACTGTTAATTAGACATATTGGATTTGTACCTTTGTTGGGATGGTGGATGCTTCATTGAAGAATTGTGTCCATCTAAGGGGGTATGTGTCATATTAGTACTTGCGTGGATCTGGGACTAGTAAATGCTAAATAGTACTTCTTTATTCTCCCAATTTGGTTTATTTCACAATGTATATATCCCTTTGCTTGTATATGGTGTTCCTAATGCTCTCCAGAGATGGGAGAGATCACCTTCCTTTCCTCTAGGAATATCTATCCTCAATTTGATTAGTCATTTTATTTATACAGTTTTGGGCGTTCACAGAGCTATGAAAGGCTCTGGGACGCCCCTATATATGCAGCAAATGATTTTCCTGTCTATTAGGTACGCGGCATGGGATTTGATGGGACATTTCTCTATTCCCCTTTATTCCCACTCATATTTTCTCGTTGGAATAAGTTGCTTGATTTTAATTCATTTATTTAATATTTAATTTTAATTAATATATTTCTATTTACACTTTCGATAATGAGGAATCCCACCTACTGTGGTTAATTACATTTAGGAACGGAAGTTGGTTTTCCTCTGTTTACACCGGAAACCGATATAGAATGTTACGCACATTCCCACATTTAAGATGGCGTTTTTGTGCCATCCGCTCTAAACTGGTGGAACGCAAGGTGATTTCCGGTCCCGTCCTCAGTAAGAGGTCTGGTTACGTTGCTTCAGTATATTAATGCGACACGTCAGTGCGTCGCCCGTGCCCCAGACGACGTCAGAGTGTGACGAAACGTACGTCGGGCGTGCTGACGTGCTGACGTGCTGCATTTACCGTCTACAGTCTACAGGACGGGCGTTCGCTTTCTAGCCGGCCGGCTCTAATGTTTTATTGTTATCCTTTTACATGTAAGTGCATTTCTTTTTGATTTTATTAAAAGTGGAAGCAGGATTACGCTATGTTGCTTTCCTTCTTTCTCTGGTATACCTCCTTGGAGGTTTATCCCTAGCCTGGGGTCACATCTCCATTTAGAGTGGTAACTGGAAGAACAGTGTGCCTAATTCAAACCAAGTGGTGTGTCTCTCCTTGATGGTTCCACCTTGAAAGGCCCCGACCGGGTTAAGGTCGCAAGCTCTTCTAAGCTTGCCATTTGGTAAGCGCACAATTTTATTATCACAGTGGTGTGGTGAAGGACTCATTGATTCCCATATTCACGTCCCGTATTTACCATCAAGATTGGTTCTTAATAGGACAGTCCAGTTGTTTATATAACCTATGAACTTGGAGCCTATCCCAATTTTTGGTTTTTTACCTATGTACTAATTCTGTTCATCACATGGAACATTTCTCACAGCGCTGCTCCTCTTTTACCTAGGTCTCTCAAGAAACCCTTCCACTATCTGCTATCTGTTCATCCCAGCACCGAGAGATCTTAATCTTGGACGTCATCTCATCACCTCTTTTCCCAATCATTTTGGGTATGCCCTGGCTTCAAGCCCACAATCCTCTTGTTAATTGGGCCACGGGCGAGATCAAGTTTCAGTCACCCTATTGTCAAAGACATTGCCTACCTGAACCTGTTAATCCTGCTACTACCCTACTATGTATGGACACTGACCCAGATCTGCTTCAAAACGTACCAGAGGTCTATCAGGACTTTGCAGATGTTTTCAGCAAGAAGGGAGCAGATTCTCTGCCACCCCATCGCCCCTATGACTGTCCAATTGAATTGCTTCCTGGAGCTGAGATCCCTTTTGGGCGCATCTTTCCTCTGTCCGAAAAGGAACAAGAGGCGCTCAAGGTTTACATCAATGAAAATCTAGAGAAAGGCTTCATTCGACAGTCCACTTCACCAGCAGGAGCGGGAATATTTTTTGTCTCCAAGAAAGATCATACGCTCCGCCCTTGCGTGGATTATCGGGAATTAAACAAGGTTATGGTCAAGAACCGTTATCCGTTGCCCCTAATACCAGAACTGTTTCAAAAATTACGGACCGCCATTATCTTCACCAAATTAGACCTGAGAGGGGCCTATAACCTGGTCCGCATTCGGGCCGGGGATGAATGGAAGACGGCTTTCCGGACCCGTTTCGGGCACTACGAATATTTGGTCATGCCCTTCGGCCTTTGCAATGCTCCTGCCACATTTCAGCATCTGGTCAACGATGTGTTTAAAGACTTCCTGGACATCTTCTTAATTGTTTACCTGGACGATATCCTTATCTTCTCCAGCTCACTTGAGCAACACAGGGAACATGTCCGTAAAGTCCTAGCACGACTCCGCTTGCACAGATTGTACGCCAAAGCGGAGAAGTGCGAATTTGAACAAGAAGAGATCCAGTTTCTGGGGTTGGTCATCTCCCCAACCGGTATTAAAATGGATCCCCAGAAAGTGTCTGCTGTATTAGAATGGCCAGCACCCATGGACAAGAAAGGTGTACAACGCTTTGTTGGCTTTGCAAACTTTTACAGGAAGTTTATCAGGGGGTTCTCTGCCATCATCTCCCCTATTACACAGCTAACCAAGCAGAATCTTCGTTTCCACTGGAACCAGGAGGCCCAGGAGGCCTTTGGAGAATTAAAAAGGCGTTTCACGTCAGCTCCGATTCTTAGCCATCCAGACCCATCTTTGCCTTTTATTCTAGAGGTTGATGCTTCCGAAGTAGCTGTGGGTGCTATTATTTCCCAACGTCAGGGCAACAAAGATCTGATGCATCCTGTTGGGTACTTCTCTAGAAAACTTTCGCCAGCTGAGCGGAACTATGATGTGGGGGATCGGGAGTTACTTGCCATCAAGACTGCCTTGGAAGAATGGAGATACTTGCTTGAAGGTGCAGTCCATCCAGTACTGATTTATACAGATCACAAAAATCTGGAGTATCTAAGATCTGCTAAAAGACTAAAACCCAGACAGGCCCGTTGGGCCCTATTTTTCACACGATTTTGCTTCCACATCACCTACCGGCCGGGATCCAAGAATACAAAACCAGACGCTTTGTCACGCATGTTTGATAATCCTAAGGACTCTTCTGTCCCTGACACTATTTTGCCGGCAAACAGTTTTCTTCTCCTTCAGACAGACTTGCTATCCATGATTAGAGAAGCATCCCCAGAACCTTCAAGTCTTCAGGAGTCTTTCTTAACACCTCGAAATGGACTATTATGGAGGGGAAGTCAAATCTTCGTGCCAGAGAACGTTAGAGTCAAGGTACTGACGCTTTTGCATGACCATCCACTTGCAGGACATTTTGGGGTCCGTAAGACCCTTGAGCTGGTGCAGCGCACCTTTTGGTGGCCTAACTTAAAGGAATTTTGCAAGAAATATGTCAACTCCTGCTCTGTCTGCATCCAGAACAAAACCCCCAGGAACAGAGCGTGGGGTCTACTAAGACCATTGCCTATACCAGATAGGCCCTGGAGAATGATAGCAATGGACTTTATAGTCGAACTGCCACATTCGGAGGGGTGTTCGGCGATCTTTGTGGTCGTCGACCGGCTATCCAAAATGGCCCACTTTGTGCCCCTAAAAGGAACACCTTCTGCTGTAGAGACAGCCCGTGTGTTCATTAAGGAAATCGTTAGATTACACGGGATTCCCGCAAATATAGTGTCTGATAGGGGGGTGCAGTTTACTTCACCTTTTTGGAGAGCCCTTTGTGAAAGCTTGAAGATTGAACTAGCCCTGTCCTCAGCATACCATCCCCAAACAAATGGGCAAACTGAAAGGACAAATCAAACTCTGGAGCAATACATTAGGTGTTTTACATCTTTTGTGCAAGATGATTGGGTATCCTTGCTGCCACTTGCAGAATTTGCGTACAATAACGCCAGTCACTCTGCCACCGGTCAATCTCCTTTCTTTGCCAATTATGGGTTTCATGCATCTTTTTTACCAGATTGTCTTTCAGAATCTGCAGTTCCAGCGGTCCAGGACACAGTGCAGTTCTTCAGTCGCAATAATCGGATCTTGCAGGAGGCGGTATCCAAAGCGCAAGCGGATAATAAGAGGTTCTTTGATGAGAAAAGAAGGGGAGATCTAAACCTCCAACCTGGCGACAAGGTATGGCTGTCCACTAATAATATCAGATTGTCATGTCCTTCCAAGAAACTTGCCCCAAAATTTATTGGACCTTTCCCTGTGAAAAGGAAAATTAACGAAGTATCGTATGAATTATGCTTACCTGATTCACTTAAGATACATCCTGTATTTCACGTATCACTCTTAAAGCCTGCTGTAGATGATCCTTTTCCTGATAGGGGCACCAGGGTCCCTGAACCAGTTCTGGTGGACGGCAATGAAGAATATGAAGTGGAATCCATCCTTGACTGCAGGAAGAGGTCTGGGCAAGTACAGTTTTTAATTAAGTGGAAAGGGTATGGTCCGGAGAACAACTCATGGGAACCTGACTGTAATATTCATGCCAAACGTTTAATTCATGCATACTTCTCTACCCATCCTGAAAAAAAGGCGCATCTGGGCATCCGGAGGCTGCCCGTTGGGGGGGGGCAATGTCAGGGGCATGTCAGCAGTCGTCGGGTGAATCTGCGTGCACAAAGGTCCTCAAGGATCATTTCCAAGCATATTCAGCCAAAATCCCCACCAGGGGGCGCCGGAGCGCTCCCGCGAATGCCCGTACGCGCGTTCGCGGGTGCGCGCGCGCGCCCGTTCGCGCTAGCGCCGTTTGGCGCCAAAGGGCCTTTAAAAGGGTGACAGGTGCTCATGTTAGCTGCTGTTCGTCTGCAGCTCTGCACCTGAAAGTTCCTGAATCTGCCTGCTTGTTGTTTGATATTGACCCGGCTACGTCTGACCATTCTCCAGTCTCCCATCCGACCCGGCTTGTCTGACCTTGTTTCTTCTGCTACCCGTTGCTGAACTCCTGCCTGTCTGACTACCCTTGGATCATCCCTCCTGTTGATATCCTGCCTGATCTCCTGCCAAATACGGACTGTCTGACCTTGCTTGCCTGTGTCCTGTCACGCTGCTCCAGCCTGCCTGTTTGCATCCAGCTGCTGTCTACGCATCCGGCTACCAGCCTACCTACCGGCCTGCACCAGTTACCTGCATCCACAGCTCAGCCATCCCTGAGGGACTTCATTCCAGTTCCGGTGTCTGCTTCTGCTGGAACCCGCATCAGGCCCTCCTACCCACTGTGCTCAGGAGACCACTGTTCCCACTTCCAGCGGCTCCTGAACCAGCGCTTAAGAGAGGTCTCCTTCTACCAGTCAGGCTCAACTACCAGGTACATTACACATTTAGTGACAACTTTTTGTAATTTTTTTTTTTGTCATTATTCAATCACTTGGGACAAAAAAAATAAATATTCAATGGGCTCAACATGCCTCTCAGCAATTTCCTTGGGGTGTCTACTTTCCAAAATGGGGTCATTTGTGTGGGTTTTGTACTGCCCTGCCATTTTAGCACCTCAAGAAACGACATAGGCAGTCATAAATTAAAGGCTGCGTAAATTCCAGAAAATGTACCCTAGTTTGTAGGCGCTATAACTTTTGCGCAAACCAATAAATATACGCTTATTGACATTTTTTTTACCAAAGACATGTGGCCGAATAAATTTTGGCCTAAATGTATGACTAAAATTGAGTTTATTGGATTTTTTTTATAACAAAAAGTAGAAAATATCATTTTTTTTCAAAATTTTCGGTCTTTTTCCGTTTATAGCGCAAAAAATAAAAACGGCAGAGGTGATCAAATGCCGTCAAAAGAAAGCTCTATTTGTGGGAAGAAAAGGACGCACATTTCGTTTGGGTACAGCATTGCATGACCGCGCAATTAAAAGTTAAAGCGACGCAGTGCCAAATTGGAAAAAGACCTCTGGTCCTTAGGCAGCATAATGGTCCGGGGCTCAAGTGGTTAAACAATTCATTACCTGTTCAACTGAGTTTGTGATTTATGTTCTACGATGCATGTGCAAGATGTTATATGTTGGACGGACTATACACACTTTAAGAACAAGAATTGGTGAACATCGGAGGTTTATACATAAAGGGTGTGATAAACATAGTGTCCCACGTTATTTTTGAAAAAAACACAAAAAAGATATTAAATACCTCAATGTTTTTGCCATCAAGGCCATTTCGATGGGTACACTTATGGCCAATGAGAGATTTTGTCTTCTTTGTAGGAGAGAACATTTTTGGATTTTTATGATGGGGTCACTTTCGCCTCATGGTTTAAATGAAGAACTTGAGACTAATACCCTTATTTAAATTTGTTCACTTTGTGTACATCTTACTGAACGATTCAGATTTTTATATATTCTTATACTTTCAAATTATTTGTTCCTTTTTCCTTCCAAATGCAATATCTTTGGCTACATAGAATTTTTCTCAGGCTCCTTATGGGAGTAGGGTTTCATTATATATATTTTATAATAAATATATATATATATATATATATATATATATATTATTTTTTTTTTTTTTTTTTTTTTCAATTGTTGATTCTAGGTCTTTGAAGATTGGAGATATATATATATATATATATATATATATATATATATATATATAATATAATATATATATGTTATTACTTATTATTTTTATATATTAATAAGCTTTTATATTAAACAATTTTTATATTAGATATGTGATGATAATTTAGGATTATATGCATATATAATTTTGTGTATGATCATGGGTAAGGCTTTCGTAGTTAATGTACATCATGCTTTTTGCATAGTAATTGTTAATTATGGTTGTTGCTTTTGTTTGTTTTTTTTTTCATATACATGATAATTGTTTTTATTGCTCCTTTACGTATGTTCTTACAATAGATAGTTGCAATTTATGGTCTCTTATGTCTATTTTGATATTTATTAAGTGTACCATTCATACGGAGCATTTTTTAATCTACCCCTTTAAGATTGAGCAGTGAGGTGATGACAATCATACCCAGGCTTGAGATTAGCTCTCTCTCCTTATATCTAGTATCTGTTGTCGTCCTGGCCGTGACCTTGACAAAGCGCATGCTCGCAAAACATGTAAGTCATGGCAACAGAACAGTGGACGTTTGAACAGCTGACTCCAAGACACTTCCCCTTTCGTCTCTGGCATAGCATTGACCAATAGTGCATTTAGGTTTTGTGCTGTCCTGGGCCTGACTAAACTCGTGTACCTCATAATTTAAATATTACCCACCCCCCTACCAAGGCCACACTCCTTGCTGTTTAAGACCCCCCCTGAAATTTTCGAGTGGGGACACTAGTTCTGAGGGCCTGGGGGGCAATGGATTCCTTTAATTTGCATAGATTCCCTCTCACTTCCTGTTTGGCTATGGGGCAGGAAGTGAAGGGAAATCTCTACAATGGGACAGGGATGGTAAAAAATAAACTGACAGGGGCTCTAACCCTCCCTTACTCTATCCAAAATGAAAAAAAAAGTGTTGCTTATAGTGTTCTACTTTAAGCACAAATTTCTGATAATTTTATGGCAAGGACTAGGAAGATAAACCCATGTTAATGGTGCAGCAGAAAACATAGCACAGTGAGGAAGATTTGTGGTCCAAGATGATAGGTCAGCCAAAAAAGTGGCGCCAGCCCCCCCCCCCCCACAGTTGCAGAATGCCGCCCGCTCGCATACTGGAAGCAGTGCGGCCGCTTTATGGGGGCACTAGACTAATTTGCCTCTCAGCCCAGTCCACCTCATAAGACTGGTGCTACACTAACAGTGTAGCACAAGCCGGCGGGGACTCTTTTCGTGCTGCCCCCCTGCAAAGTGCTTGTCCTTGTCGGCCTAAGCCAGGATACAGCGTTGGCATTGACGTCACAGGAGGCGGGCAGGCGTGCTGAAAGTATCAACTCTGCTCGGCTTGTTTGTCCCCTCCCGGAGCCATTGCCATAATACAGGCTGCCTTTCCATCCCTCCTGCTGGTCACCATCGAGTCACGGCATCCACCTTGGAGCTAGTTGTTCCAGCCAGCAGCCAGTACGCTCCACCTTTGGGAACTGAATTTCCCCTCCACTCCTTTGGATGGTGATTGGTGTTCAAACCATCTCAGATGATTGTTTCCCCTACTATCCACTCCGAGGTCACTGGTAAGGTTCACCAATATCAATTTCAAACTTTGACTGTCAATTTTTATTTCTTATTAACTTTATGGAATAAACAGCACTGTTAATCTTAACGGTAGCAAGAATCGTTTCGGCATACAGCATCACTTTGGACATTATTTGATCAGTCTTACAGAGCACTGCACTGTGTTTTTTTTTTTTTTTTCTTTTTTTCTTGTGCACTTTGCAAATGCATGTCCTTTAACTTTCCCTAGAGCTTAGTAAATGTGGAAAAGTTCTGCTGATTTCCATCATCCAATAATGTAAAACAAAAATGTTTTTTTTAATCTTCCTTGTGCCTGATTGGCTATTCTTTACAAAGCTATACTACATTTAATTTACTAAGGAAAACAAGTGCAATTACACTTGCAGGTATATTTTATTATTATATGTTAACCACTTGACCTCCTGAAGGTTTTACCCCTTTCATGAGAAGGTGTAAGTAAAGCTCAGTATGTTTTGGGACCAGTAGGCTATTACATACCCATAGCAAAAGCTCACTGCAGGATGAGTATTAGCACATACGTGCAAATTTATTAGTATACGCACAAAACAGAATGGTACTGGCTTGTAGGGATGAGCCAAACCCCCCCCCCCGTTTGGGTTCCCACCAGAACATCTTGAACAGGCAAAAAGTTCTACCGAACATGCAAACTCTATTAAAGTCTTTGGGACATGAACATGAAAAATCAAAAGTCCTCATTTTAAAGGCTTTTATGCAAGTTATTGCCATAAAAAGTGTATGGGGACCTGGCTATGGGCCTAAGGGACACGTATCAATGCAAAAAAATGTTTTTAAAACAATTGTTTTTAAAGGAGCAGTGATTTTAATGATGCTTAAAGTAAAACAATTAAAATTAAATATTATAATTTTTATTATAAAATATTAATATTATAATTTTTTAATGCTAATTTTAAAGGTTAATTTGCATGGTATTGTCCTAAAAAGGGTTTGGGGACCCGGGTCCTGCCCCAGGGGACATGTATCGATGCAAAAAAAAGTTTTAAAAACGGACGTTTTTTCGGGAGCAGTGATTTTAATGATGCTTAATGTAAAAAAAAAGAGTGAAATATTCCTTTAAATATCGTACCTGGGGGGTGTCTATAGTATGCCAGTAAAGTGGCGCGTGTTTCCTGTGCTTAGAACAGTCCCTGCACAAAATGACATTTTTTAAGGAATAAAAGTCATTTAAAACTGCTTGCGGCTTTAATGTAATGTCAGGTCCTGGCAATATGGATGAAAATTAGTGAGACAAACGGCATGGGTACACACCAGTCCATTACCAGGCCCTTTGGGTCTTGTATGGATATTAAGGGGAACCCCGCACCCAAATTAAAAAAAGGAAAGGCGTGGGGCCACCAGGCCCTATATACTCTGAACAGCAGTATACAGGCGGTGCAAACAAGACAGGGACTGTAGGTTTGTTGTAAGTAGAATCTGTTTGTAATTTTGAACTGGTACATTTTTAAAGTGTTTAGCTCCAGCCAAAAAATCTATTTTAAGCTTTTTGGAAAACATAGGGAAGGGTTATCATCCCTGTGACATTTGTTTTGCTGTCTGTGCTCCTCTTCAGAAGATTTCACCTCACTTTCTGTCCCAATGACAAATGTTTTTATAAAATTTTTTCGTGAAACAAGGATTGGTGATAAAGTATCAGTGGAAAGGAGAAACATTTTTCCCATATTAACTCTTACAGGAGAGAATTTCCCTTCCTAGGGGTAGATATCATCTCACTTCCTGTTGTCTCCTTCTGTTTGCAAGTAGGAGTCGTTTGTAAGTTGGATGTTTGAAAGTAGGGGCCTGCCCTATATACTCTGCAGAAATTTGGGCCTTAGGTGTTGGTGTTGCCTCAATACTGTAAGCCCTCACAGGGCCCTGCTGTGAAATATTAGATCAAGAATTGTAATTACATGCCCCTGTTGAACATGGGCAGAAACATTGGGCCTTTGGTGGTGGTGGTGGTGCAACAACACTGCAATTCCTCACAGATATTCTTGTTGGAGTGCAGGAACGAGCCCTGCTGCAAAGTATTGCATCAAAAATTGTATTTACATGCCCCTGTTAGACAGGGGCTGAAAAATTGGGCCTTAGGCACTGGTGCTGGTGTCACAACACTGCAACCCCTCACAGATACTCTAGTTGAGCGCAGCAACGAACCCTCCTGCAAAATATTGCATCAAAAATTGTAATTACACGCCCCTGTTAAACAGGGGCTGAAAAATTGGGCCTTAGCCACTGGTGGCGGCGCCCAGAACCAAAAATATTCTTACAAGCTATCAGCATGATCATTGAGGAAGAAGAGGATAATCACTCAGCATAACAGGATAGTCACTCAGCATCAGCATAGGCAGTCTTGAAGGGATCTGAAAGTTCAAAAAAAAATATTCAGTTACATCAGCATCAGGTGCTTGGTAGCTGGTGGTGATCCAAGACTGATTCATTTTTATGAAGGTCAGTCAAACGACCGAGTCGGTGGACAGATGCACCCTGTGATCGGTTACAAAGCCTCCAGCAGTACTGAATGTGCGTTCCGAAAGAACGCTGGATGCAGAACAGGCCAGTAGCTCAATTGCATACTGTGCAAGCTCTGGCCAGTGATCCATCCTCAAGACCCAGTAACCCAGAGGATTTTCAGTGCGAAAGGTGTCCAAGCCAGATCTTGCCCCTAGGTATTCCTGCACCATGTAAAACAGACGCTGGCGATGGTTGCTGGAGCCGATCATACCTTGGGCTGTGGACTAAAAAATTGTCTGAACACATCGGTCAGACGGCCACCTTCTCCACCGCCCCTTCTTTTACTGACCGAAGCCTCAGCAACACGTTGTCCAGGAACAGGAGTTTGTAACCTCCTAGTCTCTGGGAACACGTTACACAGACCTTTCTGCAAGGCCTCCCAAAGATGTTTCATCCTCTGCTCCCTCTGCGATGGCAAGATAAGGTCCGCAACCTTACCCTTGTAACGTGGATCAAGGAGGGTTGCCATCCAGTATTGATCCCTCTCCTTGATACCACGAATACTAGGATCCTTCCGCAGGCTTTGCAGGATCAGGGAGGCCATGCAGCGTAGGTTTGCTGAGGCATTCAGTCCGGAGTCCTCTGGGTCACTAAGGACAACATGATCCGTAGCCACCTCCTCCCAGCCACGTACAAGTCCATGGGTTTCTTGGGACTGTAAATGATCCCTTAAAGACTGCTGCTGATGCTGAGTGCCAGGCTCCACCTCCATGCTGACACATTACTCCTCCTCCTTGTCCTCTTCCTGTGTGATCGGCGGGCACGCAGGAACACTGTCTGGATAAAGGGGGCCTTGAGAGGTAAGGAAGTCCTCCTCTTCCTGTCTCTGTTCTGCCTCAAGTGCCCTGTCCATTATTCCAGGCAGCGTGTGCTCCAACAGGTGGACAAGGGGGACAGTGTCACTGATGCACGCACTGTCACTGCTCACCATCATTGTGGCCTCCTCAAATGGTGACAAGACAGTGCATGCATCCCTGATCATGGCCTACTGGCGTGGGGAAAAAACCAAGCTCCCCTGACCCTGTCCTGGTGCCATAGTCGCACAGGTACTCATTGATGACCCTCTGCTGCGTGTGCAGCCATTGCAGCATGGCCAACGTTGAGTTCCACCTGCTGGGCATGTCAAAGATTAGGCGGTTCTTGGGCAAGTTAAATTCCTTTTTGGAGGTCTGCCAGCCAAGCACTGGCATTATATGACCGGCGGAAATGCACACAGACTTTCCTGGCCTGCCTCAGGACATCCTGTAAGCCCGGGTACCTGCCCAAGAACCACTGCACCACCAAGTTAAGGATGTGAGCCAAACAGGGCACATGGGTCAGTTGTCCCTGTCGGAGGGCGGAGGGGGTTGGTGCCATTGTCGCAAACCACCATTCCTGCCTTAAGTTGGCATGGCGTCAACCACCTCTGAACCTGCACCTGCAGAGCTGACAGAATCTCTGCCCCAGTGTGGCTCCTCTCCCCCAAGCACACCAGCTCAAGCACTGCATGGCATCTTTTGGCCTGCATACTTGCGTAGCCCCTTGAACGCCTACAGAGCACCACTGGTTCTGAGGACAAAGCACAGGAAGAGGCCATGGAGGAAGAAGAAGAGGAGGGGGTGAAGGAGAGAGGTGTGTCAGAATCACCAGTACTGGCATTTTGGAGGTGTGGTGGCGGAACAACCTCCAACACTACTGCACCTTGTCCTGCATCCTTCCCAGGTGCCAGCAGAGTCACCCAATGCGCCGTGAAACTTAGGTAACGTCCCTGTCCATGCCTGCTGGACCATGAGTCAGCGGTAATATGCACCTTACCGCTGACTGCCCTGTCCAGCGAGGCCCAGACATTGCCTTCCACATGCCGGTAGAGAGCCGGAATCACCTTCCGTGAGAAAAAGTGTCGTTTGGGAAATTTGCCTGGTACAATCTGATGTCGGTGTACCGATAGTAGATTGCCCACAAGTACTTGGCTGTGACACACCTAATTCTACACCTTCATTCCTCTCAGTGCAGGTCTCAGAGAGGACTGAAGGTATAGTGGGGTTGGAGATCCCAGCTGATGAGGAGCAAGGAGAGGTCTGCCTTGTTCTTTGGTGTGGTTCTTTTAGGTACGCTTGCCAACGAACTGCATGACAGGTCAGCATATGTCTGGTCAAGCATGTGGTGCCCAAGCGGGAGATGTTTTGGCCACGCGAGATACGCTTGAGACATATGTTGCAAATAGCAGCGGTGGGATCTGATGCACTCGTCTCAAAAAAGGCCCACACCAAAGAACTTTTGGAATAACGCACAGCAGCGCCCTGCACATGTGGAGCTCTGCGGTGTGATGCAGTCAGTGTGCTGCCCTTAGGCTGGCCCCTGGGAAGAGGCTGCGTTGGCAGCTGCTTTGCCAGACAAAGTACCCTGAGTCTGGGTAAGAGAGGATGAGGACGATGAGGACGGCTTGGTCATCCACTCGACCAAGTCTTCCGCATGTTGCGGCTCAACACGGCCAGCTGCCGAAAAAAAGGCCAAGTATGTCCCACGGCCACGTGCTGATGAGGATGCACCGTGTCCATGACCAGCACTGTTGCCTCTAGACACAGAGCCTGCTTGCCCTCTTTTATTGGCTTGTGACTGTCTGCCTCTCCTTGTTGGCCTACCAGACATACTATTGGCCTGCAGTGAGCTTGGGATATATATATATATATATATATATATATATATATATAATATATAATACTGAATATGTTGCAGCTAGCAGAATCAACTGCCTGCCTGTAGTATTATTAGTATGATAACACCTGCACTTGTCTTCAGGTAGCTATACTGTAGGTGCAACTGTGCAGGGTACACAGTGCAGTAACTGGAAATACTTCAAGAGCCTACACAAGCACCTGGCTGCAGGTAGCTATACTGTAGGTGCAACTGTGCGGGGTACACAGTACAGTAACTGGAAATACTTCAAGAGCCTACACAAGCACCTGGCTGCAGGTAGCTATACTGTAGGTGCAACTGTGCAGGGTACACAGTACAGTAACTGGAGATACTTCAAAGAGCCTACACAAGCACCTGGCTGCAGGTCGCTATACTGTAGGTGCAACTGTGCGGGGTACACAGTACAGTAACTGGAAATACTTCAAGAGCCTACACAAGCACCTGGCTGCAGGTCGCTATACTGTAGGTGCAACTGTGCAGGGTACACAGTACAATAACTGGAAATACTTCAAGAGCCTACACAAGCACCTGGCTGCAGGTAGCTATACTGTAGGTGCAACTGTGCAGGGTACACAGTACAGTAACTGGAAATACTTCAAAGATCCTACACAAGCACCTGGTTGCAGGTAGCTATACTGTGGGTGCAACTGTGCAGGGTGCACAATACAGCAACTGGAAATACTGTAAAGACACCTGCCTGCCTGTCAGTATATTAGGAAGAGAAGAACAGGATCTAGCTAAACTGAATACAGTGTGTGTGTGTGTGTGTGTGTGTGTATGTGTGTGTGTATATATATATATATATATATATATATATATATATATATATATACTATATATATACAACACCTGGGATATATATATATATATATATATATATATATATATATATATATATATATACACAATGCACTGTAAGTGCAGCTAACTGGCTCGACCTGCCCACTCTATCTAACTTAAATCCAATGACACTGTCATGCCACAACACACTACACAGGGCCGACGTGCAGGCAGCCTTATATAGTGTGGGGCGTGTACTAAACCCCCTGAGCCATATTTGGCCAAAGCCTCCTTGGCTTTGGCCAATTACAGCTCTCTGTACACACTGTACTGTGATTGGCCAAGCTTGCGGGTCATAGTGCATGCTTGGCCAATCATCAGCCAGCAATGAATTATGGGGTGTGATGCACCACTCGAATTTGGCGCGAACGGCCCATATCGTTTGTAATTCAGCAAACGCTTGAACACACGATGTTCGAGTCGAACATGGGTTCGACTCGAACACGAAGCTCATCCCTAGCTGTAATGTATTTCCGGCTCCCGGCAATACAAATTTTAAAAAAATGAGAAAAAATGGCATGGAGTCCCCCCCTCTCAGTCCATACCAGTCCCTTCGGGTCTGGTATGAAATTTAAGCAGAACCTCACGCCAAAATAAAAAAAAACAGGCATGGAGTCCCCCCTAACGGGCAGGTGAGGAAAAGGGGAGGGAAAAGCAAGTGCCCCCCCGAACCATACAAGGCTACATGCCCTCAACATGGGGGTCTGGGTGCTTTGGGGCAAGGGGGCTCTGCACCCCCCCCAAAGCACCTTTTACCTATGTTGATGGGGACAAGGGCCTCTTCCCGACAACCCTGGGCTGTGGTTGTCGTGGTCTGCGGGTTGGGGCTTATCAGAATCTGGAAGCCCCCTTTAACATCAACATGGGGACAAGGTGCTTTGGGGGGCACCCTAAAGCACCCTCCCCATGTTGAGGGCAAGCGGCCTGGTATGGCTCAGGAGGGAGTCGCTCACTCGTCCCCCCCTTTCCTGGCCTGCCAGGCTGCATGCTCAGGTAAGGGTCTGGTATGGATTTTGGGGGGTCCCCATGCCATTTATTTAATGAAAAATTGGCGTGGAGTTTCCTTTAAAATCTATAACAGCGTATCATTGCCCAACAGTGCAACCTATCTGTACCCATCAGTGCAGTCTCATATGTGCCCACCAGTGCAGCTTATCAGTGCAGTCTCATCTTTGCACATTAGTACTGCCTCTCCGTGCCCATCAGTGCGGTCTCATCTGTCCTCACCAGTGCAGCCTGGGCCCATCAATACGGTCTCATCTGTGCCCACAGTACAGCTTATCGGTGCCCACCAGTTTAGCTTATCAGTGCCACCTATCAGTGCCCATCAGTGCCGCCTCATCAGTGCCCATCAGTGCAGCCTCATCAGTGCCACCTCAGTGCCCATAAGTGACGCCTCATCAGTGCCCATAAGTGCAGTCTCATCAGTGCCACCTCAGTGCCCATCAGTGCAGCTTATCAGTGCCACCTCAGTGCAGT
This sequence comes from Lithobates clamitans, assembly GCA_037952925.1. Taxonomy (NCBI): domain Eukaryota; kingdom Metazoa; phylum Chordata; class Amphibia; order Anura; family Ranidae; genus Lithobates; species Lithobates clamitans. Next base: position 990,379 of record JBBGZY010001544.1, read on the forward strand.
TTATCAGTGCCCATCAGTACAGCCTATCAGTGCAGTTTATCAGTGCCTATCAGTGCAGATTATCAGTGCTGCCTTAGTGCAGCCTCATCAGTGGTGCCTTAGTGCAGCCTCATCAGTGCAGCTTATCAGTGCAGCCTCATCAGTGCCGCCTCAGTGCCCATAAGTGCAGCCTCATTAGTGCCCATAAGTGAAGTCTCATCAGTGCCACCTCAGTGCCCATCAGTGCAGCTTATCAGTGCCACCTCTGTGCAGTTTATCAGTGTCCATCAGTACAGCATATCAGTGCAGGTTATGAGTGCCCATCAGTGCAGCCTCATCAGTGCTGCCTTGGTGTAGCTTATCAGTGCCCATAAGTGCAGCTTCATCAGTGCCACCTCAGTGCCCATAAGGGGAGCCTCATTAGTGCCCATCAGTGCTGCCTTATCAGTGCAGCCTCATCAGTGCCCCCTCAGTGCAGCTTATCAGTGTCAATAAGTGCCGCCTATCTGTGCCCACCAGTTTTGTCTCATCTGTGCCCATCAGTGCGGTCTCATCTGTGCCAATCAGTGCAGTCTCATCTGTGCCCATCAGTGCGGTCTAATATGTGCCAATCTGTGCGATCTCATCTGTGCCCATCAGTGCGATCTCATCTGTGCCCACCAGTGCAGCCTATCTGTGCCCATCAGTGCAGTCTCATCTGTGCCCATCAGTGACGTCTATCAGAATCAAATTGGGGGAAGAGCTGGAAGGGAGCAGAGGAGGAGGGAGGAGGAGAGGAAAATCACCTCCATGGGCTGTACAGACTGGGGGCTGTGAGACCCCTCCGCCCACTACAGCAAGCAGGAACAAAAGTACAAGTCCCTGCTTGCTTTTAGAGAACTACTAAGGGGAAGTGCCAAGACCGCTGGCTGAGGGTACAGGAGGAATAGCAGCCAGCGGTCATGCGAACAGGAAATCACTGGAGATTAACGGCTTTTTTACAAAACCATCCAACTACAGAAGAGTAACTACAGAACTCAGAAGAAGATGGATGGCATAGTTGGTAAGGGTAGGGGATCAGCAACAAGGACATGGAAATTTTTTTTTCCCCAGAGTTCTGCTTTAACACACTGCTGGTGTGAAGCAGGAACAGGAACTTCTGAATGGACTATTAAAGCCTTAACACATAAATAATTATATACCACCAATATTCTACCTGCCCTATTAACTCCAGTGCATTCCATCTATAATTGAAATTTTGCCAAACTGTTTGTGAAATTAGCTAATTTTACTCATGCCTAGTGTTCAATGATTACTAAAGAAGTAAAGAATGTTCCTTAGTAAGTAAATGTCCAATCGTGCAAAATATGTTTGCTTTCATATGATTGGATGGATAAAGTTACTTTAGCTTCAGCCTACTGAAGTGTGCAGTGTGCAGGGCTGCTGTTACAAAACACGTACAGCCTACCTGACAGCCCCCCCACCCCAAAAAAAAATCGAATGATATTTTCGCTAAAATACCACGGCTGTGATGCTATGCTTCAGGGCAATGGCAGATATTTTACCCTCATTGATCAATACCCAATCAATCGAATAGCACTGCTCTGTATGCGCCCTGGTTGCAGTGTGTTAGTCCAGGGTTAAAGCAGGTGATGAGGAGGCAATAGGCTCTACAGTACCTGACCGCGAGATTGTGTTTCCAGCGCGATACCATCGCGCTGGTTCTCGGCGACAGGGTACTGTGAATGTCGCGCTGGCTCGCTCATCGGGAAAGGAAAACTTTGTTTTCCTTCCGCGATGAGTGACAGGCAGCGCTGACAGCTGTCTAGTATGAATCCTGAGGAGGGAACACCGCGCTAAATTTTAAATGAAAAAACCGGCGTGGGTTCCCCCCACGGAGGCATACCAGGCCCTTAGGTCTGGCATGGATTGTAAGGGGAACCCCCTATGCCAAAAAATCGGCGTGGGGGTCCCCCCAAATCCATACCAGACCCTTATCCAAGCACGCAGCCCGGCCGGCCAGGAAAGGGGGTGGGGACGAGCGAGCGCCCCCCCCTGAGCCGTACCAGGCCACATGCCCTCAACATGGGGGGGGTGGGCGCCCTGCGGCCCCCCCACCCCAAAGCACCTTGTCCCCATGTTGATGAGGACAAGGGCCTCTTCCCGACAACCCTGGCCGTTGGTTGTTGGGGTCTGCGGGCGGGGGGCTTATCGGAATCCGGGAGCCCCCCTTAATAAGGGGGCCCCCAGATCCTGGCCCCCCACCCTGTGTGAATGAGTTTGGGGTACATGGTACCCCTACCCATTCACCTAGGGAAAAGTGTCAATATAAAAAAAACACACTACACAGGTTTTAAGAGTAATTTATTGGTCAGCTCCGGGGTCTTCTTCGGACTTCGGGGGGTCTCCTTCCGACTTCTCCCGGTGTTCGGCCTCTTCTCCTGGTGTTCGGCCTCTTCTCCCGGGCCCCACCGCTATCTTCTTCCAGCTCTATTGCCAGCGAGGGGCCCGGTCTGCTGCTGCTGTCTTGTCGCCGCTGTCTTGTCGCCGCTGTCTCGCCGCCGCTGTCTCGCCGCCGCTGTCTCTCCGCTTCTTCTCTTCTTTTCTTCTTCCCCGATGTTGACACGACGCTCTCTCCGGCTCGAATGCTGTGTGCGAGCTGCGGAGCCATTTATATAGGCGGTAACCCCACCCCCTTACGAAGTCATGGTCCCAGCATGCGCAGGGACTCTGGGGCCATGCCCCCTTATGACGCCAGAGTCCCTGCGCACGCTGGGACCATGACGTCGCAAGGGGGTGGGGTTACCGCCTATATAAATGGCTCCGCAGCTCGCACACAGCATTCGAGCCGGAGAGAGCGTCGTGTCAACATTGGGGAAGAAGAAAAGAAGAGAAGAAGCGGAGAGACAGCGGCGGCGAGACAGCGGCGACAAGACAGCGGCAGCAGACCGGGCCCCTTGCTGGCAATAGAGCTGGAAGAAGATAGCGGCGGGGCCCGGGAGAAGAGGCCGAACACCGGGAGAAGAGGCCGAACACCGGGAGAAGTCGGAAGGAGACCCCCCGAAGTCCGAAGAAGACCCCGGAGCTGACCAATAAATTACTCTTAAAACCTGTGCAGTGTGTTTTTTTTTTTTATATTGACACTTTTCCCTAGGTGAATGGGTAGGGGTACCATGTACCCCAAACTCATTCACACAGGGTGGGGGCCCCCTTATTAAGGGGGGCTCCCGGATTCCGATAAGCCCCCCTCCCGCAGACCCCGACAACCAACAGGCAGGGTTGTCGGGAAGAGGCCCTTGACCTCATCAACATGGGGACAAGGTGCTTTGGGGTGGGGGGGCCGCAGGGCGCCCCCTCCCCCAAGGCACCCACCCCCCCATGTTGAAAGCATGCGGCCTGGTACGGCTCGGGGGAGGGGCGCTCGCTCGTCCCCACCCCCTTTCCTGGCCGGCCGGGCTGCGTGCTCGGATAAGGGTCTGGTATGGATTTGGGGGGGACCCCCACGTCGATTTTTCAGCATAGGGGGTTCCCCTTACAATCCATGCCAGACCTAAGGGCCTGGTATGCCTCCGAGGGGGGAACCCACGCCGGTTTTTTCATTTAAAATTTGGCGCGGTGTTCCCGCCTTAGAATTCATACTAGACAGCTGTCAGCGCTGCCTGTCACTCATCGCGGAAGGAAAACAAAGTTTTCCTTTCCCGATGAGTGAGCCATCTCGGCGCTGGCTCCTGCGACGGGGCTCGTAGGTGTCAAATCTCGCCGAGAAGTGCGGCGAGATTGACACAATATCGCGGTCACCTACTGTATGTAAAATGCTCTCTGAAGAGTGATCTAAATACTGACTGCTCTTCAAAGAGAGCAAAGCACATTTGCATGAATCATTTGTTTGTTTATTTATATGTCTTTTGCACTTTTAATCTGCCCTGTTTGGGGGCTTTGGTGAAATATCAAGGGTCTAAACAGACCCCTGATGTCTCACATTTCAGACAGACAAAGGGACTGATGACATAGATTCATCAGTCCCTTCTCTGCAGCTTCAAATGTTCTGGACAGTGAATGAATGGGAAACGCTCTGAGTCTGCCTGCTCATTCACAAAGTGAAGCATAGTAAACCCAGTTTACTATGCTTCAGCGATGAATGGCCACAGGAGTGATCAGTACCATTTGCTCACTGTGTTCATTCAGGAAAGCTGCCCCCCTTGCTCTTTATGCCAAAACAATCCACTTGTGTGCCCGCAGCAGCCAACAGGACAGGAGAGGAGGAAAGCCGGCATCGCTGTGAGGGAGGGGACACACAGGGGGGCCCGACAGCAGGTGAAGGGGGTGCGGATCCTATAACCAATCCCCTTACTGCGCAGCCGGAGGAAGAAGGAGGAGTAGAAGCCGGCATCACTGCAGGGGGGTCCTCAAGAGCCAAAAGACAGTACTGTGCCCTGGCCCCCCCTTTTAACTGATGGGGCCCGGGTCTGGTACAGAAGGCCCGGCTATACTTCCTTTTCAGCATCCCTGATAGTGAGCAATTAGTTTGCTAAGGGAAACATTGGGGTTTGATTACTTAAGAAAAAAAAAGTTAATAGACTGCTTTAGAATGCTTACTATTATCACAGCTATGTTTTGTACAGCAGTTGGAAAACATTGAGCTTTATTGCCTACATTTTAAGGTTCCTATGATTGAACTGATTATTTGATGCTGCAAAAAAAGGCCTTAATCAAATTTGCAACTAGATACACATCATATGTATGCAAATGATATTGGCAGTGCTGAGAGTACCTAAGGCGAAAAGGCCAAAGTGTACCCCACCAATGAATTACATTGGAGGCTTGGAATTATTGTAGGGTGAGGGATCTGGAATAGAATTTCTCACCTATTGCCATGATCTGGTATTGGAAACGGATTAACTAATTTTTAATCAAAAAACATTTCAATATTTGTTTTATAATGGATACCTATTGTTTTAGGCCCTAAATCAGGGATCCTCAAGCTACGGCCCTCCAGCTGTTGCGGAACTACACATCCCACGAGGCATTGTAATACTCTGACATTCAGACATGACTAGGCATGATGGGAATTGTAGTTCTTGAACAACTGGAGGGCCATAGTTTGAAGACCCTTGCCCTAAATCACGTCACTAGAATGAGAAAGAAAATAAAAAAATCCTCTTGAATGCAACTTTTGGCCTCTATAACTTCAAAATTAATTGCTATAAAAACATCAGTCTGTGTCATATTTTTTCATTGTATATATTAAAATGTTGGAAACCCTTGTTGTTGTAATATGTTCGCCGATTTATGTGGGATATTATATTATTATATATAGGTACACATACAGTACAATATTGACCAATGACCAGGCCAGAATTCAGTTGACAATGGCTGATTTGTCCAAGCCAACTCAATTTTAACATATCAGCTGATGACCCTTTGATATGTTGATCTTATGCAATTCTACCTAGGTGTGTGAGGTATGGCCTGTTAACCTAATTGAACATTTCAAAGGGTACATTGTTTAAAGGACCATAGAAGAAGTATTTATTGATGGTAATTAGACTTAAGGGGGTAACAATAAGATCAAAGAGTATTTTGGGATGACCTAGCAGAAACTCCCTCCTAGTGTACTAGTATTTCAGGGGGCCTATTCAAGTTGGCAGTCAGTCCGGTCTGTGTGTGACTATGAAGGCACAGACCTAGGAAAAATGGGACTCTGAGTTATATACTCTGTTGGATTTTTGTCATCTGTGAACTTTGGACCTTGTTCTGTGTTGGAAGTCAATAAAGTGCATCTCTCTGGAAGAATTGGGTTGCTGCAGAAGAGTACTTACATCATCATGATAATAATTACTAATTAATTATCTACCCACTATACAATATATCACTACACTTGTATGACACTTAAACATATACTAATGAGGCCAGAGAGCAATATATTTAATGTATAATCTATTGCTCACATACAGTGGGGAGGGAAATTATTCGATCCCCCTTAAATTTTTCTTTGTTACATTGCAGCCATTTGCTAAAATCATTTAGGTTAATTTTTTCCTCATTAATGTACACACAGCACCCTATATTGATAGAAAAACACAGAGTTGTTGACATTTTTGCAGATTTATTAAAAAAGAAAAACTGAAACATCACATGGTCCTAAGTATTCAGACCCTTTGCTCAGTATTTAGTAGAAGCACCCTTTTGATCTAATACAGCCATGAGTCTTTTTGGGAAAGATGCAAAAAGTTTTTCACACCTGGATTTGGGGATCCTCTGCCATTTCACCTTGCAGATCCTCTCCAGTTCAGTGAGGTTGGATGGTAAATGTTGGTGGACAGCCATTTATAGGTCTCTCCAGAGATGCTCAATTGGGTTTAAGTCAGGGCTCTGGCTGGGCCATTCAAAAACAGTTACAAAGTTGTTGTGAAGCCACTCCTTCTTTATTTTAGTTTCAATAGTTTTTATTGTTTTATAAGAAGTAACAGAGGAGAAGTACATAGCAGTGTGGGAACATAAGGTTAGTTCCAATTGTTTTACTGATTATCATATATAGGTACAATCATAGACATATATTCATTTAAATATAACTCAGGTTTAAACATTAGAATATAATGAATTGTAGTGATGATCTTATCAGTTAGGTTCTATTGACCCATCCCATATATATCATTGAATTACATATACTCTTATTTCTGAACATAAAAGATGAAAGGAAGGAAAATAAATGTGCAGCAAACTAACCACAGGAATAGGAACTTTATGTTCAGCAGTAAAACTATCTGTTTGATAACACCATCTTGGTTGTGTGACCAGTAATCATACCTCATCTATATTCATTATTAGACCATCAAGGCTTCACTCCCATAAGGTTTTGGTTGGATGTATACCATTTTTGCCAGTAACTCCATAGCTTATTGGTTCTTTCATGGGTACCTATACTATATGCAAATTGTTTTTTATAGATGCAGTGTGTGTTCGTTGTTTGTAGAGCTTCTAGAATAGTGGGTGGTTGTTGTGTTTCCAATGACTGACTATAGTAAGCCTAGCAGCTAAGAGTATGTGTGTTATCACTGTTCTTAGGTGTGGTGGGAATAGCTCTATGTCAAGTGTTAACAGTGCTAGACCTGGGGAAGGGACCGTCTGTATACCAGTGATCCGTTCAATTAAGAGAAAGATGCGTGACCAGAACCTTTCGATACGCGGACATGCCCATAGGATGTGTGATAGTGTTCCTGTTCCGTCACATCCTCTCCAACATGCCGATGATTTCTCAGATATAAATTTTGCTATGCGGTATGGGGTGAGATACCATCGCAGCAAATTTTTTTGGTGTAGTTCCCAAAGACCAGCACTTCTTGTAGATGCATATGTTATTTTAAGAGCCTTCTGCCACTTGTGTTTTGTGTAGCTTTCCCCAAAGTCCCTCTCCTAGGCTTGTATATTGGGAGTTTTTCTAAAGGATTGTTTATCCTGTAAGTGTCTGTATATTAAGGATGTGCCTTTGAGTTTGGTGTTAGTATTTGTATAATATAAGGCTAATTGCCAGGATAGAAAAGTGGTGAGGTTGTTGTGTTGTTTAAGTAGGTGGGATATTTGAATATATTTTAAAAAAATCTGATGGTGGGATAGAGTATTCTATCTGTAAGGATCTGAATGTCTTCAGTACTGGTCCTACATATAGATCCTCCAGAAGGAGATTTTTGGTGATGCACCAAGAGTTTAGGGACATGTCAGGTATCAAGAGGGCTATAGCTGTGATTGGTAGTTTCAGAGGTTTTAGGATACTTGAGTTGCCTACTGTTTTAGAAAGGTACTGCCAAGCTTCTATAGATGCTTGTATGGTAGGGGTGAGTGCTAAGGTTTTGGATGTGCAAAAAGAGCTGGTAATTAGATAATCGTATAAGTTACCCCCTGGTACTTGGATCCTTTCGAGTTCTGCCCACAGGGTGTTGGCATGAGGCTCACACCATGTCCTAATCTGTGCTAGGAATGTAGCAGCGTGGTAATCCTTGTATGACTTGTATGACCTACTCCTCCAGCTTGTTTAAGAGTAACAAGTCTGCTGAAAGTGCAACATGCTTTTTTCCCCATCCATAATAATTTGTTCAGCTCCGACTGTCCTTGTTGGAAAAATGTTTTAGAGACTGATATAGGTAGTGTCCTGAACAAGTATAAAAATTGTTGGAGAATTTGCATTTTAAATGCAGCTAGCCTGCCTGACCAAGATAACTCAAACTTCTCTATATTGTCCAGCTTGTGCTTTAGGGTTTGGAGGAAGTAGGTGTAGTTCTCTTTAACTAGCTCTGATGTTCTAGGGGTGAGAGTGATTCCGAGATTTCCTATGCCTTTTTCTTCCCATGTGTAGGGGAAGTTAATGCTAATATCCTTCTTGATGTCACTGGTCAGACCCAGCCCCAATAGGTATGACTTGGACTCATTGACTTTATAGTATGATACAGTGTTGAACAGTTGTAAAGCTTGATGTACAGAAGCCAGGGAGGATGTAACGTCCATTAACATCAGTATATTGTCGTCCGCGAATAAGCTGATGGTATGCATTCTACCCCCTATTGGGAATCCTTTGATTTTTGGATGTTGACGGATATATTCGGCCATAGGTTCCATGATCAAGTTAAAAATCAGTGGGGATAAAGGGCATCCCTGGCGAGTTCCATTAGTTATGTTGAATGGGGTTGAAAGCATGCTCGAGATATAGACCTGGGCTGATGGGGTTGTATACAGTGCCATAATGGCTTGAAGGATCTGGCCTTGGAATCCAAATTCATGGAGAACTTGCTCTAGATAATCCCAATGGACTCTATCAAACCCCTTCTCTGCATCCAAAGCTAGGAGCAGAGAAGGCATTTTTTTTGACTGGGCAATATGTATGACATTAATTAGGCGCCTGGTAGCATCAGCCGTCTGCCGTCCTCTAGTGAACCCAGATTGGTCCAAATGGACCACAGAGGGCAGAATGTCCACCAGCCTGTTAGCTATTAATTTAGCTAGATTTTTAAATTGTTATTGAGTAACAATATAGGGCGGAAGTTTTGTGGGACGTTGGGGTCCTTCCCCGGCTTCAGCAAAGCAACAATCATAGCTCTAAGCATTTCAGATGGGAAAGAAGATGAGGAGGCGGCTTGATTGTATACCACTAATAGATTTGGAGTTATTATATCTCTGAATGTTTTGAAATATTCCCCAGTAAAGCCATCTGGGCCTGGTGATTTGTTATTAGGTAAAAAATCTATGTTCTGGGAAATTTCTTGTATAGTAAATAGAGAGTTTTAATTTGGTTATATGCTCTTCTGTGAGTTGTGGAAGATTGATTTTGCTGAGAAAGTCAGCAATCGTGTGGGAAGTAGGTTGGATTGTATTAGGAACTAGTTCTAGATTGTAAAGTGAGCTATAGTAGGAACTAAAAGCATCGACTATAGCTTGTGGATGGTGTAATTTAGATTTGTCCACTGGGTGGATTATATAGGGTATTTTTTCTTTGTGTCTGTGCCCTCTAAGCCGAGCAGCAAGTAATTTACCTGCTTTATTGTTATTAATGTAGTAAGACATTTTAAGCCTCTTTGAGGTCTTTTCAAAGTCCTCCAGCAACATTATACGAAGTTCATATTTCAGTTTAGTTAGTTTGTCTGACATTGCTGGAGTAGTATTAATTTTGTTTTGGGCTTTTATCGTTTGTATACGGGAAGAAATAGTTTGAATCTGCCATCCCCTCAGCTTCTTGGCTCTAGCTCCCAGTTGAATTAATAACCCCCTCATAAACGCCTTATGTGCATTCCAGGTTATAGAAGGGTCAGTCACAGAATTCACATTATGTTCAAAGTATTCTGTAAGATGTTTCATTAGATCTGATTTGGAGGGATCATCCTGGAATAACCATGGGTTGGATCTCCAAATGAACGTGGACTTGGCATTAAGTGCATCATCAACCCGCAGAGATACAGAGGCATGATCCGACCAGGTGATAGTGTTAATCTTAGACATTTGAATTTTGGTTAGTAACCATTTGTCTGTTAAGAAAAGATCGAGTCTCGTATAGGTTTTATGGCTTGTGGAGAAAAAGGAGTAGTCTCTTTCTGTAGCATGGGAGCATCTTCATGCGTCGTATAGATCATACCGGAGAAGAAGTGGTTGGAGTGTCTGGTACTGTCTATTAGATGATGTGGTGGAGTCCATCTTAGGATCTGGGGGTAGATTGAAATCTCCACAGAGCAGTAGGTAACCTTGCCTGACCTGTGAGATCTTTTTCAGAATTCTGTGCAGAAAACGGGTTTGATGGACATTTGGTGCATATACATTAACCACTGTATAGGTTGGAGAATTAATGTCACAAATCAAAACATGGTATCTGCCCATAGGGTCAGAGATCTCTTTGTGTAAGTGGAAGGCTACCGTGTCCCTTACAGCAGTGAGTACTCCCCGTTTCTTAGTATCCGCACTGGCAAAAAAAATATGTGATTGGTGCAATACAAGGTTGGTGTTTGATGGTTTACAGAAGAAAAAAAAAAAAAAAAAAAAGAGACTGAACCGGAATCCGGCCCGGATTTTCCCAGCAGGAAAAGGGATATCAATGCTCCAGCATGCACATTGGAATCACCTGAAACATAGCAGCAACTAGCAGCAAAGTCCTTGTGTAATACTACAGGCCTGATACCCCTGCAGGTGGTGAGTGAGCAATTTAGGGGGGGATCACAGAAGTCACCATTCAACCCTGTATACACGAAAGTCACTCCGGAAAAAAAACGTGTTTTTCTTTTTTAATAAATCTGCAAAAATGTCAACAATTCTGTGTTTTTCTGTCAATATGGGGTGCTGTGTGTACATTAATGAGGAAAAAATGAACTTAAATGATTTTAGCAAATGGCTGCAATATAACAAAGAGTGAAAAATCCAAGAGGGTCTGAATACTTTCCGTCCCCACTGTATATTTAATGCATAATCTATTGCATATTTGAATTCCTTTTAAAATGTTGTAAATACTAAGAAACATATTAAACTAAGTAACAATTCATATTAATGATGCAATAATGTCCTTGAATGCATAAGGATGCAAGTACAAAGGGTGAAGCTGAACTTTTTCTGCCATGGCATTTAGGTCTGTACATCACCATCTCACCAGCATTCACTGACTGACTCTAATTTTTGGCAATTTAGTACAAATACACATGGGCATAAAAGTGGTATGAGAATGCACATGTGCAGTTCAAAAAAGATAATTCCTATCCCCAGGGCTTTTTTTCTCAAACAATAGGTGCTGGAACTTAACCACGGCCCCACAAAACCCCTCCACCCCACACACACCCTCCAAATCCCATCAAATAGTGGGTGGGTTCAGTCAAATTTCACAAAAACAGTAGGAGGGTCTTAAAGGGGCATTAAATACCAGGATTGCATTGCATACAGAGTGCAGAGCTGTCACTTGTAAACACAGAAGCCATACTTCCGTGTTTACAAGTGATTGTGGTGAGCAGGCACCAAAGGTTCTAAGCCAGAGGTGGTGGAACTGAGTTCCACCAAGTTCCCCCTGAGAAAAAGCCCTGCCTATCCCACATGTATTGTATTTTGAGGACTGCGTATCTCAATATGTGCAAAAATGTTGATACAATATACTGTATTTACAGCATTGCCATGTAAATGAAAATTGATGAATGTGGAATAGAGATGTGTGTAGCAACGAAAGGGTGGTGCTTGAAGACTACACAGATTGTGGTGGTGGTGAGCCACAGCAAAGCAAAGTTTGAGAAACACTGCATTAGATTGTCTACAAAAGATTGGCATGCATTTCCCTTTGGGATAGTCTGCATCTCTCCTATCTCGTGGCAGATATTTGTCCACTTCTAGTTACTGTAAAGATAAATCAGAACACATTATTAAAGGAGAGCGAGTAAGTGAGTGAGTGGGTTTGTTTCAAATATTTAATCCTGTCCAAAAATGATCAGGGCAAAAGGGCAAAAAGGATTTCTTAAAGTGTATTTCCACTTTTGCAGCTAAATTGGTATAACACCGACTTCGTTTTTGTTACATGTTCCCATTACCATAGCAATACTTAATATAAATTGCTTGGTATCTTTTTAGGTGCTTTTTACTTGTTTTTTTTGCTTTGTAAAGTTTAGGATGGGGTTGTGGAGTAATGCTTATACAAACTAACCCTATCTTTACTGTGTTCACTGTGCTTTATTATCAGCTGTAAACTAGATTTGAACACTGTCGGTTCTAACAAAGAGTTAGAAATTAAGAAACCACTCTCTTGCAATGCATGCTTAGGAGGGATAGCTTAAGCACTGAATTTTTTTTTTTATTCAATCAGTGGGGTGAATGAAAAAAAGAAAGATTCCTGCATTCACCCAAGCCATGTGGATAAAGGGATCTCCCCCACTGAGCTAGATGGGACTTTCCCCCTTTCAGAATACAGCAATCAGTGCTGCATCTGCTGATCAAATGCTGGTTTTCCAGCAGGACCATTTGACTGAAGCCGATCTAATGACCAACTTCTGTGGAACAGAGAGAGCTACGCATGGATCTAATTCTGAACGGGCAGAATTTTGATACATGTTTATCAGGCTTTAGTCTGTGTGGGGACAAATAAAAAAATAGCTATGTGAATGGGAACACATAACAGACGCAGAGTGGAGTTTTCTCTACGTTTACTGCAAAAAGTGGAAAAACCCTTTAGAGTGCACTTATCCTGTTTTTATGAAACATACAATTCATGTTTTATTTGGGTGTATTTGCCATAAACGTACTATACTGTCTAATATAGAAAAAGCCAAAAAAAACTTTGCCCATGGGGCTTTTGTAAGTGGTGCTAAAGAAAGGTCCAACAACATATTAAAAATGTAGAAAATTGATTACAAAATGTTTAAAAAGACAAACAAAAAACATTAATATAGCTTGGTTTCGATCCTATCATCACTATCCACATATCAGACAAGTAAAAACAACGTAACACCCATGATTCGTTGAGATGTGTAATAAACAATTCATGAAGGCTTAAAGCTCTCTACGTGTTTCATGGGGCAGCGCCCACTTCTTCAGGAGACAGCCCAGATATAATTATTTGTATGGGTATATTTGTAAAAAAAAAAAACATGTCATAGAAAAAACATAAATTAAATAGAAATCAGTGAATTTTAAATAAAAAAATACATCCCACTGAGAGATGAAGTTCCAGACTGTGTATTAGAAATATACTCGCATCAATGTTGACAGAGTCAAAGATGAACAAAATAATGTGGATCAATTAGCATGTATGTATTGACAACATGATCACAATATTATGGAAAGGAATCCATAGGGATGGTTTCAAACAGGAGCTTAAGGTGTAGGATGGACCCGGGGCCAGACACAAAAGGAGGGTCAAAGCTGTGAAAAAAAAACCCGGTTGAAACCATCCCTATGGATTACTTCCTATAGTATTTTGATCTTTTGATCTTTGATCTTGTTGTCAATACATACATGCCAATTGATCCACATTATTTTGTTCATCTTTGACACACTTCTATTTAATTTATGTTTCTTTTATGACATGTTTTTTTCTGCAGATATAACCATACAAGAAACTATATCTGGGTTGTCTCTTGAAGAAGTGGTCGCTGCCCCATAAAACACATAGACAGCGTTAAACCTTCATAAATTGTTTATTACACGCCTCAACTAATTATGGGTGTTAGATTGTATTTACTCAGGGTCAGCCCATCCATTAGGGGCACGAGTGCCGCCTCCACTCTCCAGGCCACCCCCTATGTGCAATGAATCTATCCATGGCTGCCGCAGCCACCCCCTATTTATGCTTTCAGCCCCTTTTAGGGCACCGGGTGCATGAATTACAGCGGCCAGGTTTTTTTTTTAGCACCTGATTAGAGCCAGAGGCTCTAATAGGTTTCAAAATAGGGTGGGCTCAAGGTAACAGAGAGTGCGACTGGAGCCCACCCAGGCTGTTGCAACACTGATCCTCCTCCCAGCCAAGCGGATCTGATACCCATCACCCGATTGGCTGAAAGGACAGGCATCCCTTTTGGATGCTTAGGAGGAGGGGAGGAGAGGCACGGTGGAAGCGAGGAGGAAAAGAGCCGCTGGCCAATGCCTGGATGCCCAGTCCCCGCCACTCCTTGGATGCCAATCCCCGCCACTCCTCGGATGCCCGTTCCCACCGCTTCTCGGATGCACATTCCCAATGCTCCTCGGATGCCCGATCCCCGCCGGTGTTCCCCGGATGCCCGCCGATGCCTGCTGCCTAGATAGAGTAAGTGCTGGTGGACCAACCGGCAGACAGTGGGTTGGGGGTTGAGCTGGGCGGTTGTTTGCCGCCCCCAAACCAAAAACCACCAGCCGCCACTGTATTTGCTTGTCCGATATGTAGATATTGATCATATGATCGAAACCAAGATATATTAATGTTTTTTATTAGTCTTTTTAAACATTTTCTAATAAATTTTGGACATTTTTAATATGTTGTTGGACCTTTCTTTAGCACCACTCACAAAAGTCCCATGAGCAAAGTTCCTTTTTGGCTTTTTATGCATAAGTAGGGACTGAGTGTTGCTATAGTTTAAGTTTATGTGGCCTTTCTCCCTATTATTGTATAATATAGTGTATAATACTATAGTGTACATGTTGTACTATAGTGTATAACACAGCCATGTAGTCACAAAATTATATCAAGAGTGACTTGCGCTAAGCACATGTAACATCCACAACATATAAAAATGGATGCAGACAGATGCTTCCAGAGCACATCCTGATTCCCAGCATAGCATGGATCTGCATTATTATAGGTAAGTACCTTCATCACAGAATGCTAGCAAGGACTGTCCTTTAAAGCCAATTTTGTATACTTTGGCATCCAGAGTGCAAACACTTTTTGGAACATCAGAATTTGTGCATGTGATTTTCACGCCAGGTCCCACCCATCAAGCCATGATCCTGTACCTGTATCTCTGACAGGACTGTTAACATTGTTCAAATAAAAACACATTTTACTAGTTCTTTATGAGAGATGCAACATCCTAGAGTATAACTTTAACTGCCAGGACAGAACATGTGTCATATACAACGAACCTGGGATCATGTATTATACAGGTTATTTTAAAAGAAAACCATACATTTCAGTTGCCAATGGATGTGCTACGAGCTTGTAAAAAATTACATTTTCAGGCAGATATTTCAGCTGCACTGAGGACTAAATTTTGGAACCTCAGTTATTATTAATGAAGGCATCACTAGCAGTTCTAAATATAGTAAATGTCAGGTAGTGTGAAAATCACTGGCAATCTCCAGAATATATATACACAATGAACCGGGCGCAAGGCACATGCATTGGGAAATTTTACTATTGAATATCTTCTTTTCTATTTTATTCTGTAATGGTAGTGGCAATAAAGGCAGCAGCAGTTAGGTATGGATGGAAGTTAGTGGGAAAAAGCAGGCATAGCTGTTTATAGCTGCCTGAAAGGTATAAAAATGACCATCCAAAAGCTAAAGCAATGAAGAAAGAAGTGCTAAAATGGACCAAGTAATTAATGGTATTATATTACGCTAAAACATAAAAAAGAGAAAAAGTCAAGTCCAATGTGTAAGCACAGTGTTAAGAAATCATCTCTATGTACTTCCTTCTTCTTGACTCCCCTTCCAGGTGCTGCAAGTGATGTCAGAAGGTAAATGAAAAAAATTAAGTTTTGGCTTTAGATATATTTTAAGATGCATCAGAGCATATGCATACTCCTAGTCCTTCCAAATTCCCTGCAGTAGCATGACAGGGTGCCTGTTTGTGCCTGTTTGTGGAGGTTGGCTTTATTTTGGGAGACAGTTGAAAAAATGTAAATGAATAATTTTGCTGACAGAAGAAGGGGTAAATTGTGTTGTTGTCTCATTAGGACATGTTCTCTATCACCTCTTGCTGCCCTATATCCAAAATGGGCAGTAAGATCCTTTTAAATACTTTCTGGGTATTGGGACCGGGGTTCCTTTAGGTATCAGCTATTCATAATGTCCTCAATTCTTCTGAATCTAGTGGAAGCGGGAGGTGGGATATTTGTAAAGGCCAGGGCACTAACAGCCTCCCGATGGCCAGACCCAGGTGAATTGGGTATATGGAGAAAGGTTAATCCTGCCACCATGTAAGTATTTGAAGGGTTTTACTGGCTGTTTTGGGCACAGTGGAGGTTTCATTTTTTTTAGTGGTTTTAGGTCTGATTTAATATGTATACTGTACAAAACTACCATTACTGTAGCATCAAAGTAGTGGGTGTGTGTGCCCTCAAGATGTTCCCTGCTCTCTATCTCCACCTTCTGTTCATGTCCCCAATTCAGCTAGGGATTTTGCAGCTGTGGTGGCAAATCTACACATGCTCAGTTTTCAGTGAGTTTCTGTGCTGAGCATTTCTTGCCTACAACATCTGAGAGTCACACATGTGTGTGTATACACAGTGGTAAATGACAACCCACTCCCTCCTCCATGTCCACTAACCAGCTAAACACAATGAGGGTGGGACATTAAATGTTGATTGATAGAAGCTTTAACTCCCTCTTATTCTAAGACACTAGCTAGAGGGGTGTGATACATCTGATTTCAAATATATATTTTTATGACAATTTAAAACAGTTCATTGATAATACCTATTTATTTTTACTCTTTATTCCAATTTTTTTAAAGAACATGTGACCAGCAACAGAGGACTAAAAGCTCCTCCTGCTTATGTTTCTCTGTAGACAGGCTGCAAAAGATCTAGGCCATGTGACAGCTGTATATCAATTAGGAAAAAAGGCATTTAGTTTTTCTTTTTTAATTAACATAATTACAGTGCCATCATTCCCATACAGAAATAGAAGGGACGCTGTAAATCAAACAGTGTGTGTTTAGTATCACTTTAAGACAGTAATGTTATTCCCTTGGTGTGAGGTCATTGAGGGTGAGGGTATAGATAATAGGAGCATCATTTGAAAAGAAGTTGCTTCCTGTCTCTATGTGGGTGATACTAGGGAGATGGTTGCAGTATACCATCTCTCTAGCATCAAAGTAGTTGATGTATGTGCCCTCAAGATGAAATGTTCAGTTGATAGATAGAAAAGAAGTAGGTGTCATTGTGAATATTTTTTTCATCTTTCTAAGACTCTGTTTGAGTGAATTAGGCCTAGGCTAGGCTGCAATTGATTCCTTCACTATATACACTATATAATCAATGTACTCTGTAATGTGTATACTACACCCTAAGAAATAATGTTAAACAGCACAGATTGAAAAGGAGTCTGTTGCCTGAAATGAGCATTCTTCTCTTGGATTGTGTATACAAAGAAAACAAAGCATTGTCCCTTTTATGTGTCATTTTGATGAACGGACACTGATCCATTAGAGAAGAGCGATTACTTTTTTTAAGAGCTCTTCTTCATAACAACAGGGAGCCACATTAGCCCTTGGAGGCAGACCAGATTTTTTCTACACCTTAGTAGCTGAGTAAAATGTTTCCTGAGCTATTGATTCTGTGACAATAAATGGCTTCTTGGTCGTGTTTCTTGGCTGTGCTTTTTCTCCAACACTCACCTTTTCTCTCAGATTGCTAAATGTACCCCCTGTGGTTTATCCTGCAGTGGCTTGCTTTCTCAGTGCATTTATTTTATGTCATGATGGACATTTAGGCGGATTTTGCACACCAATTTCCCACTGTTTAATCAACTATAACAGTGCATAGAATACTTTATTACTTTTCTAAGACAAAATCTACATAAGTTTTGTGCAAAAAGAATTACATTCCTGTGAAGATTACATAAGTGCCCCCTATTCGTTTTTCTTGGCAAATTTAATTGTTTAAAGAATTGTTTTTAAACAAGGTTAAGCCATGCCCATGTGAATTTATTTTTTTCTATACTGCCCTTTGTTTAAGATGACTGGCTTGCTTTATAGTTTTACTGCTAACAACTGAAATTAGACCTGACAGCTATCAAAAATGTAATAAGGCTCTGCATAGACCAAAATGTGTATATAAATTGTAAAACAAAGTGCAGAAACCCATACTAGCCAAACAACATTCATTTTTTTCAGTGTTACAACTGTAAACATAAATCTGATTGGTTGCTACAGAAAAATCCTGTTTATAGGTTCACTTTTCAAAGATTTTTTGGAGAAAACCTTTTGATTAACAACTTGTCTACTGCTGTACATTCATAAACGGGAAAGTGGTGGACTTGTATTTCTGCAGTGCCACCTGGATAATCTAATGAAGTAGTAATGATTACAGAGCAGAGGTAATTTATGGCTTTTATATCAGCTTTACTATTTGCAGGGATGCCATATAGACGTATACTGTAGCATCGATTTCAGAGTGTGAAATGCTACAGAGCATGTTCAATGAATTTCATGAAATTTTGCTTGACTCTGCAGAGTTTTCTCTGCATGCACTTAATACATGTGACTAGGAATGAGTTAAACATACCTTGGTAATGGCTATTTTATTGGCAATCAGACAAGGGACTGTTAAATAAAGGGCATAGGAGCTGGGCAGTGGAAGAGGTTCTTTTCAGATGACTTAAAGGGCAACGTTTCATATACAAAATCCTTCAAATTGCATGCTTATGGGATGCCCTAAAGCTGTTTGTGATTTTACAGTGTCAGGGCTAGCTCAGGCCTTCCTTCTTTGAGCTGACCGCTCAGCTGTCGGCTAATTGCCAGCTCTCATCTCTCTCCACAGTTAACCAGCTGTTGTGGATCTGCTCGTCAGTCCCGCCTACTTAAAGATCTCCAGCTCACTTCATTCCTGCCTTCGCCTTGGTCAAATCACAAGAAACCATCTCCTGCGTTCCTGTTTAAAGACTGGCTTTGCTGACATCCCTTCTGGCTCCTTATCCTGCTTGCTGTTCCTCTACTTGATTCCCTGACTTCTGGCCTGGCTTATTACCCGATCTGGTTACTGAACTCTGGCATGGCTGACTACCCGATCCGGTTACTGGACTCTGGCTATGCTTTGACTACGCTTACTCTATTTACCATTTTATTTTTATTAATAAACAAGTGTGATTTTACTGTACTTCTGTCTCGGTCTGGTTCATGGTTTCTGACATACAGAACATTACAATTCTCCGGGACAGCATCATTGACATCTTAGCATGACACACATACATTGTATGTGTAATAATTTAGTTTATTTTTACATTGGTCATTGATTTACAGCAGAAGCAACCCAATATGGTTGAATTAAAAAAGACTTTATTAGGTAGTTTTTTCAAAGACAGCGAGTATTTGGTGTAGCAGTGATAGACCATAATTGAACACTGAAAGTAGCAGGAAAAATATAGCTAATATTTTTCACAATGTAAAATACATTGAAAAAAATTAAAGCTAATGCTATTAACGTAATACAAATTGGCAAATAGTGTCACAATATAGCTTGTGATCTTCTTTTATTGATACTTTGTATTGTAAAGTTCAACAAAATATCAACCCAGAGTGCTCCAAAACACCTCAAAACTAGGCAAAAAAAAAAAAATACTGTCCCATGTTCCAGAAACAACAGCCAAACATGTGGCATATTGACCCACGATAAATGCTCAGGGCCACCTGCTCAGGCTGACAAGGTCCAATGAGTTCAATACCACTGACTAGTGAGGGGTGCAGGCTGGGGAAAGGACCCAAAACACACTGTAGAAATAGGAAGAGATTAGCCTGGTCACCACACACCTTGCCCGGCCCAAGTGGTTAGCAGGTAAAAGCAGCCTCAGCTCGATTCATCCAGGCCATGCCCCCAACATGTTTCATCATGCCCTTGGCACAGTGGTTTTAAGAAAAATAATAATATTTCCAAGATAGCAGCCATAATAATTGTAAGGATGTACAATCCTTATGTATGCATGCAAGCACTTGTACTTGCCAAAGAGAGCACACAGATTTCATCTTGTTTAAACACACAACAGTATATATTTTTTTAGACTAAAGTCCAAAAAATAGTACATATTTACTGCAGAATTTTTAAGTCTTTTTGATAGTCTGCTATTTCAGAACGAGAGAGAACAGGTAGATTTCATGTCTAAAACAGATTGATAGTCTATTTCTTAGAACTGAAGACAAAAAAAAATTGTACACATTTGCAGTTCACCCTAGTTGATGCAGCAAGAAAGAGAGCATTGACATGCTGATAAAAGCTGTGGCGCATTTTTTTTATTTTTAGATTGTTTCTCCCTTCTATATGGGAAGAAATAAGCCCATCTTATTGAAAAATGCAATATGCTTGTAGCAGCCTGCCCAAACATTACTAATGTTTTAACATGAACTGCTTTAATTAGTTTTTGTAAAAAACAAAACAATTTATTTTTTATCGTTAAAATCTACTTGCTCTCTTCCTTGGCCTAAAAAGATTACAAAAGAAAAAAAGAATACAATCGATTTTTTTCTAGCTAAAATCTACTTGCTCTCTTCCTTGGCCTAAAATTATTACAAAAGAGTGCTTAGAATATTGTTCCTCTGATATACTGTATAACTAAATCTAGGTGTGGTGCGTGGCAAGATGCACTTTTAGAATAGTGTGGTGTTAACTCCTTTTCTTTAACATAGCTCTTATACTGTTTGGACAGGCCAGTAGTGTTGAGGTAGAAAGCAGGTAGACGGCATCTGAAAAAAAAAAATTATTCTATTTTTATTTGAAATTTAAACCAGAAAAAACTTTTTTTATATAGCTCTCTATTCTGAGGGAGAGAACAGGCAGATTTCAGCAATAAAGATAAACGTATACAGATATATTGTGTAGACATAGTATAAATATTGTATATAATATTGTACAAATTTGCTACAGAGAATCTCATCCTTATTAATGGGAGAATAACTTTGAATTATGGGTGGCACTGTTGGAAGCAGAGAGTTGGCTTCTTTATGCTAGAAATATAAAAAGTATATGTATTTTGTGGCAAGACACTATTAACAAAAAATCATACAAACTAGCCAAAATGCATTTTAACAGGAACTAATCTTGGGGACAAAAATTAATCCTGTTTCAGCATGAAAAACCAAATAAAAGGAAATTCGTTTTTAAACACCATATGAAATTTGTATGAACTTAATATGATTTTTCATGGGATATAATTGGAAAGCAGGAAGCTGGCATTATTCAGCTATACATTCTAAATCAAACCATATTGCTTTCAAAAGCATTTTACTAAATCATTTTAATTTTTTGCCAAACAGCATCACATTCTGTATGAGGCGAGGGTGTTTTGTAGGCAGAAAGTAGGCAGATTTCAGCCTGGAATATAAAGTTAAACTTTATATATATTTCCATATAATCCACTTTGCACTACAAGTGCACTTGCAAGTGTAGTCGCTGTAGATCTGAGGGGGGCATGTAAAGAAAATAAAAAATAGCATTTTTGCTTGTATTGGATGATAAATTCAGCAGAGCCTCCCCTCATTTCAGATCTTCCCCTCAGATCTAAAGCGACTGCACTTCCAAGTGAACTTGTAGTGCAAAGTGGATTTGCCTTTAGTAAATCAACCCCATTGTATAAACATTGTGCATATCCATTTTACAGAAGGCAACTTGGTAAGTAGTAAGTCGGCATTTATCAGGCAGAAGTATAAAATGAAGTTTTTTTTTCCCCTCAAATGTTATTGTTGAATAGATTTGATGCACATAATACATTTTTTTTTTAATGCACGGAAATTTCAGAAGAATGAAGAAGTGTTTTTTCAGCCAGAAATAAGGAATGAGATGGTTATTTTTCGAAAACACTATATTACAATGGTATAAAGGATTTTATGCACTGAATCTCTACTGTATAATATGAGTGAGTATTCCTACTATAGCCATAAAAATAAAATTACACAGTAATTTATCTTTAGAGACAGGCAACGATTTTCTAAAAAACGAATATTGTCCTTTGAAAAAAGATTGCTTTTTGAAAGCGTATAGAAGTCACATTTGAGCCCAACATATTCAAATGTGCTGTTATTTTTTTTCAGATACATAATTTATTAAATATACAGATCAGCTGCACAAAATCAAATTATTTTCTATAGGAAGCAATTGAAGAGGAAGAAAGCAGACAGACTCCTTCTTTATAAAAAGAAAAAAATGTTTATTCCTCCTGTGCCAAAAGGAAAACAAAGGAGTACAAATTAGTTAACCAAATGAAATGTAAATTTATATTTTTTTGCCATAAAAATCAGAGTTAGGGAATGAGAATGGGTGATTTATATTTAAATGATTGATAAGACCATAATGATTGATAAACAGCATGATATAGCTGGAATGAAAGCCAACACATTTTATAAAATTAGGCTAATGATGAGGATAATGAGGATAATTATGCTGGTACATTATGGGGTTTATATACTCAAACCGGAGAGTACAAAATCTGGTGCAGCTCTGCATAGAAACCAATCAGCTTCCAGGATGTTTTGTCAAAGTTTAATTGAATAAGCTGAAGTTAGAAGCTTATTGGCTACCATGCACAGCTGCACCAGATTTTGTACTCGGCAGTTTTAGTAAATCAACCCCAAAGTGCTGTCCAACATTGATGGCCAATGCAGTAGTTAGCCAGGCAAAAAATAGTGTAAAAATTTTTTATCTTTGAGCAACAGCTGTGTTAAAATTTTGGAGTTTGGGATGTTAGTGTATGTGTTCAGAGCACAGTATTATTTTCCAAAAAAAATAAAATAAAAATAATTTTCAATGGTGAAACAGCTGCAGAAAAATTGGGTTTGAAATGTTAGTGGTGCAAAAACACCGTAACCCTACAGATATATTCATGCAGAGCACAGGATGTGACTTGCTGAAAAATGCTAAATTCTTTGCAACTGTGAAAAAGCGGTAAAGGAATTTGGTTTGGGGTTTTAGTGGTGCAAAAACGCCGTTGGGCCCCTTCCACATCAGTTAATCTTTTTTTTCTTTGAAAAAAGTGACTGAAATCAGTTTTACATCAGTTTTGCATCAGTAATTCATTATGTTTTAACACCAGTTGGATTACATCCACTACCAATGCAAAAACAGATGCAAAAATGGGACCTCTTGTCAGTTTACATCCATTTTTCGTCCACTACACTTTTTTAATGGAACAAAAAAATGTCTTTGATCCATTTCTGTCCAAAAACGGATGTTGACGGATGTGGATGTAAATGGATGTAAAAGTATGACCATCCGTTTACATCCGTTTTTCAGTTTAGATGCATTGATATTTGTTTTTCATCCGTCAACAAATGGATGAAAAACGGACAGATTGAGGCACATGGGCGGAGCCTTACTGAGCAGACATGCCAGCTTAGAGTTCTGCTCCTGAAGGGATGTTTCTGCAGTATTATACCATGTCCCGACTCAGCTTCACCGAGTAAATATTGTCTGCTAACTACCTTTACCACTTAATGTAATAGTTATTGGGAGTTCTTGCCTGAAAATGAAGCCAAAAAACAATAAAGAAGTGCTACCTCAGGCTTCAGTCAGAATGGCACTAGTTGCATCCCCTCCCCCTGGTACCTCACACTCAGTGAAATCCTCTCAGCGCTCTAAAGTATTTGTGGCAACACAGGGGGAATATGACTCAGTATCATCTATACAAACTTCACAAATTACATCTTTTACAGACAATGCTCATTCTTCTGATTTGAGGCAATTTGAAAATATGCTTCACAAAGCCCTTAAACAGACCTCAAATCATATAACAAACAGTCTGATGGCAAATCTTGAACTGCGGGTTGATGAACTTGAAAATAACACCCAGGCTTATGCAGTTGAATTTACAATCTACTCCTAAGTTTTTCAGCTCCTCTTATCCACAGGTATATATAGCTTCGGCAGCTACTAAACAGCAAGGTATTCTTATAGCTATTCACCGTACAACCCCATTTGTACTTTCATCTGAAATTAAAGATCCTGAACGCCACTACCTCATTCTTATTGGGCACATTTCTGATGCTGCTGTAACCATTGTATCATATTATGCTCCTAATAAACATCTATTATCATTTCTTTCCCATCTTTTTCATGTAATTGATTCACACAAATTAGGTACAGTAATATTATCTTTTTGGATATATTTTTGGATAAATCTCCCCCTTCTCCCTCCTCCTGTTCCCCATAGCTTTCATTTCAGCAGCTTATCTCTAAGCATAACATGTTAGAGTCTTGGCGTCAGCTCAATCCAGCTCGTAAACACTTGTTTTCTAGGATTGGCACAGCCCCAGAAATTCTATCATCAGTTATTATGCCCTTTACTTGGTCTGATCATAGTGCAGTTTGTACTACCACCTCCTCCCCTATCCCGAGATCCCAGGATTTGTCTTGGTGCATTAATGATTCCATTCTAACTCACGCATCCCATTGTCTAGATATTAAACATGCTCTCAATGACTCATTAACCAGTTCCGGACCAGCCCTCTGCGGTAGGTTGGCCTGGCTGGGCGAAGCGACGATACCTTACAGCGGCCGTGAAGATCGTATTCGCTTCAGAACCGATCAGTCTCCAGACCTAGGCCAATGATTTCTGGCCTGGACTTGGTGATCGGTTCTGGAGAATGAAATCCTTCCCCTGCCTGTGTAAGTGTAAGCACAGGCAGGGAAGTGATTTCATCTCCTGTCGTGGAAGTATTTTCGTTACAGAGAGAGAGGAGATTAGACATCTCAGAGTAAGTTGCACCAACACTACACTGACACACATTTCACCTCCTGATCGCCCCGATCCCCCCCAGTTAACCCCTTCACTCCCTGTCACTGTGTCCCCAGTGTAGTGTTCATATTTTTCTTTGATCACTGTACTCGTGTCATTTTTGACAATAATCAGTGTTTGGGTACTTAGTAGTAGTAGCAGATAGGTCTAGGGACCCCCCTAATGCCCCCTTATAAAGGTTTAACCCCTTGATCACCCCCTGTCACCAGTAATCACCGTATTAGTGTCATGGGTGACACTGGTTAGTTTGTTATTTTCCATAGCATCAGGGCACCCGCTTTATATTACCTAAAAAAAAGGTTTAACCCCCTGATCACCCGGCGGGTGACATCAGTCAGGTTTTAGCGTCAGTTAGGGTCTGCGTTGCCCCAGGCAGCGTCAGATTAGTGCTAGTAGCGCTAACACCTAACGCACCATACACCTCCCTTAGTAATATAATATCTGAGCGGATCGATATCTTTTATCTGATCAGAACTATACTACTGTAACGCTGATATTTTTGCCTGCTAATACAGTGTGATGTAAAAGTATAGTTAATGCATATATTGGTATTTGGCTCCCTCCAGTGGTGAAAAATGTGAATAGACTTCTTTAATTTCACACTTAAGAATTCACAGGGCTTTACAGGAAGTGACCTAATGTTTACTTTGTGAAGTAGACTTACCTACCCACAATGCTAACTGACTTACCCAGGAAGACTCAGTGACTGAACTGCATGCTGGGTAGGATATAAAAGCCCCATAGCGGCCATTTTCTTTCTCTTTGGGACGCGTGGCCTCCTCAGTAAGGGGATACCACATGTGTGAGACTTTTTGGGAGCCTAGCTGTGTACAGGCCCCCGAAAACCAATCTCCGCCTTCAGGCTTTCTAAGGGCGTAAAATGGTGATTTCACTCTTCACTACCTATCACAGTTTTGGAGGCCATGAAATGTCAAGATAGCGCAACCCCTTGACATTTCATGGCCTCCAAAACTGTGATAGGTAGTGAGGAAGTGAAATCACCATTTTACGCCCTTAGAAAGCCTAAAGGTGGTTTTCAGGGTCCTGTACATGGCTAGGCTCCCAAAAAGTCTCACACATGTGGTATCCCCGTACTCAGGAAAAGCAGCGTATTTTGGGCGGTAATTTTACATATGCCCATGCCATGTTTGAGCAATATATCATTTAGTGAAAATGTTATGAAGAAAAAAATAAGTTTGTAATTTTCACGCAACGTGTGGCAAAATGTAAAATATTCCATGGACTCAACATGTCTCTCAGCAAATATCTTGGGGTGTCTATTTTCCAAAATGGGGTCATTTGGGGGGGGGGGTTGTGCTATCTTGGCATTTTATGGCCTTCGAAACATCAATAAGTAGTGAGGAGTGATATCAAAAATTTACGCCTTAGAAATCCTGAAGGCGGTGATTGGTTTTTGGGGTCCTGTACGCCGCTAGGCTCCCAAAAAGTCTCACACATGTGGTATCCCCATACTCAGGAGAAGCAGTAGAATGTATTTTGGGGTGCAATTCCACATATAACCATGGCATGTGTGAGCAATATATCATTTAGTGACAACTTTGTGTAATTTTTTTTTCAAATGGGGTCATTTGGGGGGTTTGTACTGCCCTGCCATTTTAGCACCTCAAGAAATGAGATAGGTAGTCATAAACTAAAAGCTTTGTAAATTCCAGAAAATGTACCCTAGTTTGTAGACGCTATAACTTTTGCGCAAACCAATAAATATATGCTTATTGACATTTTTTTTACCAAAGACAAGTGGCTGAATACATTTTGGCCTAAATGTATGACTAAAATTGAGTTTATTTGATTTTTTTATAACAAAAAGTAGAAAATAAAATTTTTTACCAAAATGTTCAGTCTTTTTCCGTTTATATCGCAAAAAATAAAAATCACAGAGCCAATCAAATACCATAAAAAGATAACTCTATTTGTGGGAAAAAAAGGACGCAAATTTTGTTTGGGTACAGCATTGCATGACCGCGCAATTGCCAGTTAAAACAGCGCAGTGTTAAATTGTAAAAAGTGCTCTGGTCATTGAGCAGCTAAATCTTCCGGGGCTGAAATGGTTAATAACACTTCTGCAGATATTTCCCCTCTCACTCTTTGGGAACTCTTTGAGGTACTCTTATCCGGTAAGCATCATATCTCAAACCCGAGTGTAAGCTCCTTTACTAAAAATTAGAAAATGACTACAATCTGTGTCACGATGCATTCCAAAATTCTCCCTCCCCTTCTACTAAAGCTAAGCTTGATAGAGCCCGCTTAGAATTTGACCTGTTTGTCACTGTCTCTGCAGATAAATTAATACATAAATCACAACACCTTTATTACCTCAAAGCAAGCAATCCAGATACCCTATTGGCTCGAACCTTACGCTCACTGCAAAAACCTACGATATCTGTGTGACTCAAACAAAACCGTAAGTCATACACAAGTAACCCTGTCTTCAAGTGGTTAGAAGAGTGGGTGATGTATGACATAAGCTTCTAATGTTCTGCATAAAATACCAGGACAGTTCAAATGACCCCTTTATGGAAAGTAGACACCCCAAGCTCTTTGCTGATAGGCATGTTGAGTCCATGGAATATTTTATATTTTGCCACAAGTTTCGGGAAAATGACAAACCTTTTTTTGCACAAAGTTGCCACTAAATGATATATTGCTCAAACATGCCATGGGCATATTGCTTCTCCTGAGTAAGGGGATACCACATGTGTGAGACTTTTTGGGAGCCTAGCTGTGTACAGGACCCCGAAAACCAATCATCGCCTTCAGGCTTTCTAAGGGCGTAAAATGGTGATTTCACTCTTCACTACCAAAACTGAAGACACTTCAAGCTATTTGCTGAGAGGCATGTTGTGTCCATGGAATATTTTATATTTTGACACAAGTTTTGGGAAAATTAAAAAATTGTATTTTATATCTTGAGTATGGGGATACCACATGTGTGAAACTTTTTGGGAGCTTAGTCGCGTACAGGATCCCAAAAACCAAGCAACACCTTCAGGCTTTCTAAAGGTGTCAAATTGTGATTTTACTCCTCACTACCCACAGTTTCAGAGGCCCTGAAATGTCCAGATAGCACAACCACCCCCCTTTTTCATAAATTACCCTTCCAACACTCTCACAATCCCACCGCGAATGACTCAAGTGTCACATATCCGCAACAGACGTCATCGCTATTAAGGCTTTAAAACTTAGTAAACATCCCGGCCCAGATGGATTTTCTGCTTTCTACTACAAGAAATTTTCTGATATATTATCTCCTATCCTAACTAAGGCTTTCAGTACTTTGTTGAGGGGACACTCTTTTCATTCATAATCCTTAATGGCTATAATTTCCATGCTTCCCAAATCTAAATCTCATACAACCTCTTGGACAAATTACCATCCTAATTTGCTTCTTAATATTGACATTAAAATTTTACCTTAAATACTTGAATCAAGTAATAGGCCAACTTGTTCATTGAGATCAAGTTGGGTTTATCACCTCGCACCAAGCAAGTGATAGTATTTGTAGAGCTTCTTTACTCACCCATGTTGCTGAATCCAGTTATCTACCTGCATGTTTTTTTATCATTCGATATAAGAAAAGCATTTGATACTGTCTCATGGCCATACTTACAAAATATTCTTCAAAAATGGGGGTTTGGAACGCATTTTTTGAAGTGGATTACATCCTGAAAGCCGAATGCATTTATCAAATATGCTGGTTTAAAATCAGACCCTTTCCCTATTGGAAGAAGCACCCGTCAAGGATGTCCTCTCTCCCCCCTCTTATTTCCACTCCTTATTGAACCCTTGGCCCATTTAATTAGATCTGATCCAAACATAAAAGGTATTGAATTAGCTGGATGTCATCAAAAAGTATATCTTTTTGCAGATGACATCTTACTCTTCATGTCATCTGTACCTAATCACCTCTCTGTCCTTAACCGTTTTACACACATTTCGGGCTTAACAGTTAAAGATCAAAAACCGACTGCACATTTCCTTGCCTCCTTCAGACCTTCAGCTTGCTAAAGATTCACTTCCCTTCTCTTGGACACCTCATAGACTTTCATACCTAGGAATACAACTCACTCCTAAGATAATTGACTTATACTCATCTAACTTCCCTCCATTACTAAAACAGGTTACTGAATTATTATCACAATGGTCTTCTATCCCCCTATCCTGGATAGGCAAAATTAATGTAATAAAGCTGGCTATATTGCCCATCTCATTTTTTATGGCTTATACAGCGCAAAATGATCTCCTTTATCTGGGGTAAAATGAAACCTTTAACCTCTAAATCCATTCTCTGTCTCCCACAATGCTGTGGAAGTTTAGGTCTCCCAAATATTTCTGCTTACTATCATGCTGCACACCTTGCACATTTACCAAAATACCATGCAATCCAAGAAATTCCTTTATGGGTAACAGTTGAGTCTATTGACTGTGACCCTATTTCAGTATCTAACATGTTATGGTTAGGACCAACTGATCATACTTTTATTTGCAATCCTATCACATTACATTCTTTATCCATCTGGGACAGATTCAAAACTTCTATTGGCCTCCAATCTCCTAATTTACCGCTCCTTACTTTTGTTAAAGATTCCGCTTTTTACCCTGCCTGGATCGCTCCTAATTCTTTCAAAGCATGCAATACAGCTAATTTATCCCATTTATATAAGTTGGTATCTGCCTCCTCCATACATTCTTTTCCTACTTTGTGTAATAAATTTGGACTTCCTCAATCGGAACTGTTCCCATATTTGCATATCAAAACTTTTTTCCAACCTTATCTAAATTCCAACTCCCAACTATCCCAGATGTCATGTTTTGAACGCATATGTATTTCTGACCCTTATGCCAGAGGACTTGTTTCCTTTCTCTATAAGCAGTTTTTAGCTAGTACTAACACTGGTCCCCCCTCATATGTCTCCAAATGGAAACTAGACCTTAATCGCTCATTGAAGTAGTTGCCACCGCCCACAGTCAAATGACAGCGGCTCTTGTTCTGGAACACCGTCATATGACGGTGTCCCAGAGTGGCCGCTCTCGTGCGCCCGCGGGGGCATGGTGATTGTAGCCGAACCATGTTGCTAGGACATGGCGCGACCCCAAATTCTGTAAAGAGCCACTTCTGCGGCTTTTTTAACCATGTGATCGGCTGTGTCCAATCACAGCCGGTCACATGTAAACACAGAGATGCCGTTAATTGGCGCTCCTCGCCTCACACTGACAGAGTGTGTGGCGAGGAGAGCTGATCAGTGGCATCTCCTCACAGGAGACATCTTTACATGTAATCAGGGCACTGATCATCACATATCAGTGCCCCTAAGTGTGGCATGTTAGTGCTTCCTCATCAGTGCCACCTAATCAGTGCCCATAAGTGCCACCACATCAGTGCCCATAAGTGCCGCCTCATCAATGCCCACCAGCTTAGCCTATCAGTGCCCATCAGTGCTGCCTCATCAGTGTACATCAGTGAAAGAGAAAAATTACTTAATTACAAAATTTACTGACAGAAACTTAGTAAAAAAAATACCACCAAAAGAAAGCTCTATTTGTATGAAGAAAATGATAAAAATTTAATTTGGGTACAGTGTAGCATGACCGCGCAATTGTCATTCAAAGTGCAACAGTGCTGAAAAATGGCCTGGGCAGGAAGGGGGTGTAAGTGCCCTGTAGGCAAGTGGTTAATGTTACTGAATTGTCTAGCATATGGTCCGTCACTAAGTCTGCTTCTTCTAATGTTATTGCTGTGGAAACTAACTTTAAGGTGCTAACCCGTTGGTATTTGGTTTCCGCTAGCATATTGAAATATGCTTCTGATTACCCTGGAGCTTGTTTTCGCGGGTGTCCAGAGTCTGGCACTCAACTTCATATTTGGTGGAATTGCCCAATTGCCCACAAATTCTGGAAGGCATTTTTTGACTTAGCCTCAAAAATCTTTGCTACACCTATACAGCCCAATCTTGCTACAGCTCTATTAAACCTGAAACCTGATGGGATCACACAGAATCAATTTTGCCTTCTTTTACAGCTCCTAACAGCCACAAAACAAATCATTGCTAAGACATGGAAAACTAAATATTAAATTCTAGCTGAAACCATACACAGAACTAATAAAGCTCTTATTCATGCTAAAATGAAAGCAATCGAAAGAGATCGAATTGGTCAATTTGAGAAACTGGTTTCCTTGGGTTAAGCATTGTTTACCTCCAAACTTTATCATTGGTGCAACATGGTGCCTCTCCGCTCACTCTGTACGGTTGTATGAAGTTGGTGGTGTGCCTCAGTGTCGGCCATGTGGGATCGGTCCAAGGTGGTTTTTGCACTCATGGTATTTTCACACTCAATATTGGTATCACATTGGATATTGGACCTCAATCTACATTATTGAACGAGGCAATCTCAGCTTTTAACATTTACTCCACAGGTTTGTTTTGACTTCACTTTATTTTGTTTTGCATTTGAGTGATTCACTTGCTTACCTTCCCTACTCCTCATCCTTATCTTTGCAGCTGGTCTTTTAATAAGTCACTGTTAAATAATTATCACAGCCCAATCTTGTGTTTGGGCTATCCTGTACAATATCGATTTACACAATTTATTATATTATCTTTTACAGAGGCCCCTATTGATTGATCCCACTCATCTACCCAATCACTATCATTGATTTGCACCCACCTTGATTGCTGTCCTGCATTGGCCTACATCTATTGGGGCATCACCACAGCTCCTGGCAATGACTTTCTCTGGGTGATTCGTGACCATCGGTGCCATACCATCATTATACAGATACCCTGTAAGTAACACGCCCTTGGGGGATTTTTCATATCCATCCCATTGTTGCCATCTATCAGTATTGCTTAATTTGTTAGAAACCAATATAATTATAGTTTTTTTTACCATAGATCCATTTCACGTGCTTCAGCCATGAAACACGTCAAGCTTCAGATGCCCATTCCAACTATTTTATGTTTATTACTTTAGATAATAGGTTCCATGGGTGTCTATGTCAATTCCTGTGTATGTGTATGAATAGGATCCATTGGACTATGTATTACTTTAATGTATAACCTTGTTTATCATAAATGTTGGGGATTAAGAGAGGCCCCAGATTATATTGGCTAAATTGTATTTTATATATGTTCAATTATGCACATTGTTCTAATTTGTATCATTACCATGTATGAATCAAATTGGGTTCTGTTGTATCATTACCATAATATACCCTGGTTATTAATTTTACTCAATTATATTTACTGTATGTATTGGTTTATAACATGCACTTATTCACCCTGAAAATCGTGTGCAAATAGTGTGTGCGTGTTATACGCTGATACAGCAATTTGGGCTACCTAAAAGGGAAAGGGGAGGGGGCGGGATGAGCGCCATCAGATTACATACAGTAATCATTCAAAGTCCCACATTTTAATTTCTTTCCTTTTTTGTAATACCTCCAGACTTTGATTTTCAACTTTGATTTTCAATTGTTTTTATTAAATTTTATAGTACATACAAAATCTTCCATATCATTCCAAATACATAAATAAAAAACATTCAGAAAAAATACATACACATATACAAATACAAAACAAAAACGAAGAGAAATGGATCTATCCTTTAACACCACATCTTGAATGGCCATATTTCTAAAAAATTCATAATCAATTTTTTAAGCGAAGAAATAGAGGTACTGCACCCTTTGCTTCCAATCCCTGAAAAAAAAAGGGGGGCGAAAAGAGAGAAAAAAAGGGGGGAGAACCCCCACTCCCCTTCTCCTTTCCTCAACTCTTAACGTATCTCACCTCCTCCCCCTTCCCCCCTCCCCCTCCCTCTCCATCCCCCCTTCCACTCTCCCCTCCCCCCACCCCGCTCCCTTCTTTTAAATTTAATATATATATAAACTGTGGGGTGACACAGTGGTGTAGTGGGTAGCACTTTCACCTAGCAGTAAGAAGGTCCGCTGGTTCAAATCCAAACTAGACATGTGCATTCGTTTTCGTCCGAATTTCAGGTATTTTACGTTATCGTTTTAACAAACGATAACGAAAGTGCAGAATCCGAAAAACGAAAGATCCGACATAAACAAATGCTTTATTTTCGTTTTCATTGCTACAACAGTTCGATATAGATAGGAAATTCGACATGATGATGACAATAACAATCTGTGTCCATCAAACCTGTGGTCGAATGTGCCTAACCTTAACTCTATTAGTCCAAGATTATTATACATAGAGAGAAAAGATTTGACATAGAGAGAAAAGATTCGACGTAGGGGAGAAAGATTCGACGTAGAGGAGAAAAGATTCGACGTAGGGGAGAAAAGATTCGACGTAGGGGAGAAAAGATAAATAAAAATTATGATGATGATGAATGTTATTGGCTGATTGTAACCAAAGAGGAGGAGCAGTAAAATAGCTAAAACTAAGTACACACGTACTTTGGCTTATGGTGTCTGTTGAAAGTTCTAAGAAGATTCGACGGAGCAGGAAAACTAGGGTGTCGTACAGTTCAGCTGATCCGTCGAATCTTCTTTGAACATTCGACAGACACCATAAGCCTTCGATGACAGATTCGACCTTAATTTGGATTTTCGGACGAATGCGGGCGAGAGCCGCCGAGAATGGCCGAAGGCGGGCGAGAGTCGCCGAGAATGGCCGAAAGCGGCCGAGTACGGCGGCGCCATTTTCAAAGCCGCCGAGAAGAGCCAGAAGCCGCTGAGAGCGGCCGAAGAGCTCACAATCGGCGGGGGATCGGCGTATAACACGCACCCACGATTTTCCCCTGATTTTCAGGGGAAAAAAGTGCGTGTT
Organism: Lithobates clamitans; assembly: GCA_037952925.1. Classification (NCBI taxonomy): domain Eukaryota; kingdom Metazoa; phylum Chordata; class Amphibia; order Anura; family Ranidae; genus Lithobates; species Lithobates clamitans. The sequence goes on from JBBGZY010001544.1 coordinate 1,023,789, forward strand.
ATATGCCGATAAATACGGTAAGTACCTGATGTGAATAAATAAAAAATAAATAAATATACACCCACCTCTACCCCCCAATCTCCTTATTCCTTACCGTTAAGTGCCTATCCCCCATTCTACACTTTATTTTACTCTAATCAAAATATTAGTTCAACAAATAAACTCCCTAACTCCTTCCAAATGTATTGAATGCTCTTGTCAAGTGTCTCAATTATATATATACATAAGTGAATCTGTGATCCTCCCATACCCTTTTCTTTATTTATTTATGAGGTGGAGAGAGTCCCATCTCTCAACCACCACTATATACCCTTAATGCACACTTCGTGAAGGGTCGCTTTGCATATAACTCACGTAAACCAGAGATTGTTTAAATTCTAACCATCCTTTCCAAATACTAGCAAATCTTACTTCAGAATCATTTTGCAAGTGAATTACTTCCTCCATAAGTCTAGTTCTATCTATCTCCCTAAATCTCCCTTAGCATTCAGCAAAAAAGGAGTAATTGCTGCTCTATATTTCTTCCTTGTGGAATTTATCGCATGGAACAAACATTGCCACGGATCCAGCCAAACTTTGATTCCACTGATTTTTTTATTTAAATCTATTATTTCCATCCAATATGATTGAATCAGGTGGCACTGCCACCATATACAGGGGGGGCGGAAAGTATTCAGACCCCCTCAAATTTTTCACTCTTTGTTATATTGCAGCCATTTGCTAAAATCATTTAAGTTCATTTTTTTTCCTCATTAATGTACACACAGCACTCCATATTGACAGAAAAACACAGAATTGTTGACATTTTTGCAGATTTATTAAAAAAGGAAAACGGAAATATCACATGGTCCTAAGTATTCAGACCCTTTGCTCAGTATTTAGTAGATGCACCCTTTTGATCTAATACAGCCATGAGTCTTTTTGGGATAGATGCAATAAGTTTTTCACACCTGGATTTGGGGATCCTCTGCCATTCCTCCTTGCAGATCCTCTCCAGTTCTGTCAGGTTGGATGGTAAACGCTGGTGGACAGCCATTTTTAGGTCTCTCCAGAGATGCTCAATTGGGTTTAATTCAGGGCTCTGGCTGGGCCATTCAACAGTCACGGTGTTGTTGTGAAGCCACACTTCATTATTTTAGCTGTGTGCTTAGGGTCATTGTCTTTTTGGAAGGTAAACCTTCGGCCCAGTCTGAGGTCCTGAGCACTCTGAAGAAGGTTTTTGTCCAGGATATCCCTATACTTGGTAGCATTTATCTTTCCCTTGATTGCAACCAGTCATCCTGTCCCTGCAGCTGAAAAACACCCCCACAGCATGATGCTGCCACCTCCATGCTTCACTGTTAGGACTGTATTGGACAGGTGATGAGCAGTGCCTGGTTTTTACCACACATACCGCTTAGAATTAAGGCCAAAAAGTTCTATCTTGATCTCATCAGACCAGAGAATCTTATTTCTCACCATCTTGGATTCCTTTAGGTGTTTTTTTTTAGCAAACTCCATGTGGGCTTTCATGTGTCTTGCACTGAAAAGAGGCTTCCGTTGGGCCACTCTGCCATAAAGCCCCGACTGGTGGAGGGCTGCAGTGATGGTTGACTTTCTACAACTTTCTTCCATCTCCTGACTGCATCTCTGGAGCTCAGCCACAGTGATCTTTGGGTTCCTCTTTACCTCTCCCACCAAGGCTTTTCTCCCCGGATAGATCAGTTTGGCCGGACGGCCAGCTCTTGGAAGGGTTCTGGTCATCCCAAACGTCTTCCATTTAAGGATTATGGAGGCCACTGTGCTCTTAGGAACCTTAAGTGCAGCAGACTTTTTTGTAACCTTGGCCAGATCTGCGCCTTGCCACAAAGTCCTTTGACCTCATGATACTCATTTGCTCTAACATGCACTGAGAGCTGTAAGGTCTTATATAGACAGGCATGTGGCTTTCCTAATCAAGTCCAATCAAGTCCAATCAGTATAATCAAACACAGCTTCAAATCAGGGGCATAACTAGAAATCACAGGGCCCCATAGCAAAATGTTGTATGCCCCCCCCTTGCAGACAGCCCCTCTGCAAACAGCACCCCCCACACAAAAAATAACTAATGCCATTAGACTACAGATTACCACCCTCATGTGGCACAGAACCCAGGCAACAGCTTATATTAATTTCGAACAACAAAACAAAAATTTAAATAACCGTATCATAAATAAAATGCAAAATTCGAAGCAGTATAATGTATGCTGCTATTCATGGGCAGAGTGCCGTGGCTATTCATGGGAACAGTGAAGCTGCTATTCATGGGCACAGTGAAGCTGCTATTCATGGGCACAATGAGGCTGCTATTCATGGGAACAGTGAGGCTGCTATTCATGGGTACAGTGAGGCTGAATTTGACTGGTGGGGGGTAACAAGCAGGAAGACAGTGAGATCACCAACACTGCAGCACACCAGTGTGAGCCCACATCATAGTACACATGACCAGGTACTGCACAGGCTGCTGAAAGAAACCTCCTTATCGGCAGAGAGGGAGGAGGGAGAGGAATTTGGGAAGGGAGAGAGGGGGGAGAGGCTGGTCACAGCTCACTCACTTGGAAGGAAGGACCCAGCAGGAGGCTCAGTCATCAGCTTCCAGAGCATCCCATACAGAACACCGTCTGCTCTCAGTTTAAATGTTCCCACCCACACAACCTATTCACAGATGCAGCACATGGGCTGCTCAGAGTGTGGGCAGGCACAGTGAGAGAGGGGGCTGGAGAAGGTAGAGCGGATCGACTCTCTTCCATTCGGCTTTGCTATGAATGGATACAGAGTGTCAGTTCAGAAGCCGGGAACAGCACTGTGACAGGACAGATGTCCGCTCACAGCACAAACGTTCCTGCACGCTTCTGGGCTGTTATCCAGCCCTGTCAGCCTCCCTCTGGATTCGCCCAAGCAGTATCACTCGGCCAACTGCAGAACTGCACATGCGCAGTTTGCAGCACATCAGTCTTTTTACGGTCAATCAGCCCTGTCCGCCCCTGCTCATCCTCATTGGGCCCCACTCAGCTGTGGGCCCCATAGCGCCCGCGTGGGTCACTATGGTGGTAGTTCCGCCCCTGACTCAAATGAAGGTGTAGAACCATCTCAAGGATGATCAGAATAAATGAACAGCACCTGAGTTAAATATATGAGTGTCACAGCAAAGGGTCTGAATACTTAGGACCATGTGATATTTCAGTTTTTCTTTTTTAATAAATCTGCAAAAATGTCAACAATTCTGTGTTTTTTTTGTCAATATGGGGTGCTGTGTGTACATTAATGAGGGGAAAAAAAATAACTTAAATGATTTTAGCAAATGGCTGCAATATAACAAAGAGTGAAAAATTTAAGGTCTGAATACTTTCTGTCCCCACTGCATGTGTCCCAGCCTCCCCACATTCCCTCCAGCATAAAGGAGAAATGTGAGGGTTCATTTTATGTATTTTTAATGACACCATTTCCATTTCCACCAGTACCTTTTCACCAATAATTTATAGTTCATTTCTTTTGTCCGCCTGGTGGAATGGACATAGTCTAAAACCTCATTTTTCATTTCTTCGGGTAATGCCTGATTCAACTCCATTTCCCAACTCCCAAATGGACACGTGGATTCGTCATCCAGAGGGGATATCAATATCCTATAGATATTTGAGATCCCCTGTCTATTTATTCCCCCTTGATCAATTAATCTCTCCCACGGGTTTAACCTGGAAGCCGCGTGGAGAGATTTTGGGAGAGAATTCACAAAATGTTGGAGCTGTCTATATCTCCACAAATCCCATGGGGTCATACCATACCTCACTCGCAGCTCCATTAATGAGCACAAAACGTTCCCCTTCAAGACATCCTTGAGCCTCAGCTGGTCTGATAGGGTCCATTCTAGATAAAGATTATTATTTTTTCCCAGCGGGAAAAAGTTATAACATCTCAAGGGGGTCAAGGCACTATTATGCTGCTATAATATGCTATTAAGTTATTTATACCATACTCTAAATGTTTCTATAGTAATTGATGCTGTTTCTCCCGAAAGCCCCCTATATTGCTTTGGAATCCAAATAATCTGGCCCAAAGCCGCTTTACTCACACTTTCCTCTAAAGACACCCACTTTTTATACAGTGAGCCATGGACCCAGTCTAAGATCCTCCGTAGCACTGCCGCCTTGTGATATTTTCCGAAATCTGGAAGGAGCACTCCCCCTTCTCTCTTGGTCTACTCATTGTTTTGTAGGCGATACGGTTGGCTTGATTATTCCATACGAACTTCAGCAGAATCAATCTAAGGGTTTGGAAATATGCTCTGGGAATATTAATCGAAAGGCTTTGGAAGACATATAGGGCTTTCGGAAGGATCATCATTTTAATCACATTTATCCTACCAAACCATGATAATCTATGTGCAGGGTACTTCCAAAGCCTTTCTTGTTTAATTTTATTCAATAAGGGAACATAATTATCTTGTTATAAATCTGTTGTTGCTACTGCCAGGTATATTCCCAGATATCTTAATCCCTTTTGTTTCCACACAAAGTGAAAAAGAGCTCTGAGGAGCCTACCCTCATTTGGGGGAACAGAGATATTTAATATCTCCGGTTTTCTCCATGTTGATCCTTAAAATCGAAACAGCTCCATAGCTACTCAATTCTCCCAAATCTTTGGGAGTGTTTGTGAGGGATACGTTATATAGAACATAATATCATCCACGAAAGCGGATATTTTATATTCTTGTCCTGCAGTTTCTATACCTTTAATCTCATAGTTGGCTCATATAGAAGCTAAAAAGGGTTCCAGAGAAAACACAGAAAGTAAAGGGGAGAGTGGGCATCCCTGACATGTACCATTATAGAGCCTAAAGGGCTTCGATAAAGTACCATTTACCCAAATTTGGACCATAGGTTTAGAGTACAAGGCCTCAATCCACCTCAGCATACGTGGTCCTATGCCAAATTTATGCAGTGACCCGAGCATGAAGTCCCAATCTAGCCTATCAAAAGCCTTTTCGGCATCAATTGATAGGAAAAGAACGGGTTTCCTGCTTTATTTTGCTTCACGCATTAAGAAAATTGTTTTTAGGATATTAACCCTTGTTTCTCTCCCAGGGACAAACCTTGCTTGATCCTTTCTAGACATCTGCATTCTGTTTCGCTCCGAATCGAAATTCAGACAAATTTTTCATGATTCGGAAATTCGTATAAATCTGAATGTCCGAATTACAAAAGTAACTAATTTAAACAAATCCAAAATAACGATTCAAATTGAAAAAAGCAACCAAAATTCTAATCGAATTGAATTCGAAAAATAAAATAAATAATAAAATAGAACATGACAGTCTTCCGAAATTAGAATTCTGAATAGTATAAATTCGAATTCGAGAATAGATTGGAATATTATTCAAAACAATTCTATTCTGTTCTATTGTTTTTTCTTTTCTCTTCTTTTTTTTTTTTTTTAATTCAATATTTTTATTGAAAAATTTGCATGTTACAGAAAATGAAACAGTAAATATATTAAATATTGTTAACATTGGTATGCAATAAGACTGCAAGAGGTGTACAGAGGTCAGAACAATAAAAGATTCATTAATAGATGAACCACAGCATAACAATGCATAGAACAAGCTTTTAGAACGTTGAAAACTGTAGAAAGTTCTAGAACCGTGATAAGACATGTGGACTAGCAAAGGCAAATTTAGCGGACTCCTGCTATATACGTCTTCCCCATACCGAGTGTATTGCCGAATCTCCCACCTACCCCTATCGGAAACTGACTGTACGTGGGGAGGGCATCCTCTATTCAATATTGCTTTGCCAACATGCCGGTATCTCAGTTATGTGACGTGTGGTATGTGGGATATCAGGGTATATGCTTGAGTCCCAATATTATTGCAGGTTCTTGGTGCAGTGGTAGTCCACTAAGCCTAGTCTGTAATACAAGTAGATGGATAAGGGGGGGGTGATGAGAAGAGGGGGTGAGGGGAGAAAGGGAAGGACGGGTTACCATAAATGGATGTCCATTATTTAAGATGTTTAATGATGTGAGGCCCCAGGTCAAGCTATGAGGAATCTGTTATGATGGTACGGTAGTCTGTTGATTCTTTGAAATGAAGCCAACAAGCCCATGTTTCATGGAATTTCGCTGGGGTGTCCTGAGCTTGATGGATTAAATCTTCCATCTCAGCTATTTTCCCGATTCTGCAGAGCCATTTGGTTATACTAGGGGGGGAAGTAGTCCTCCAGTGAGTGGGTACACAGAGTTTTGCTGCATTGATGAGGTGTAGAGTGAGTGATTTTGAGTAGGCCGTTTGGGGAATGGAAATATGATGGAGAAGATATTGGGCTTTGTGAGGTAAGACGATGTACCTCCTTCTAATAGGGTTGGAATAAGGGGCAATCCCACCAGATGTGCAATAGAGAACCATGAGCGGTGTTGCATCTCCAACATAAAGGAGGGATGCTAGGGTGAAATTTGTGTTTCCTGTCAGGGGTCCTATACCACCTGGAAAATATTTTGTAACTGTTTTCTTGTGCGGAGCCATTCAACGACCCTTTATGTATGTGGGTAAAAATGTTTTCCCAGTCCTCTTGTGTGAGGTCTGTGGACAGTTCTCTATTCCATTTTTGGCAGGATACATCGTCTTTGGTGGATATTTCAGCAAACAGTAAGGCGTACATATCAGAGACTATATGTCTTCGGGGTTTGGACCCGTTGCATATGGCTTCGAAAGGTGTGTGATCTCTGCACCATTGAGACGGTGGGGTAGAGCTGAGTAGAAAGTGATGTATCTGAAGGTAGTTGAAATAGGGGATGTGTGTGTCAGTTAGCTTAGTTGTGAGGGCTTGGTAAGGTACAATTTTCCCTTTGTTGAATAAGGCTTCTGCTCTAATGGATTGTGTCGTGGGTCTACCAGTAGTGTCAAGGAGAGTGACTCCCGGGGGAAAGTCCGGATTCCAGTCAAGCGGTGTCATTGGGCCCGGTGATGAGGCAATTTTCAGTTTGTGGCATATAGTGCGAAAAAGTCTGAATTGTCAGAGCAGTCAGGGGGTGGGATTTGCTTTCCCTTGGTGTTCCATGGGGGCTTATCCATGAGAGGTGTTGGATAGGAAAGGAGGAAAACGCCTCCTATATGCCTATCCAGGCTTTAGCCTCTTTGTGTAGGTGTCCATCTACAATTCTGGTTAGGTGGCATGACCAGTAGTATTTTTGTATATCGGGGAGCGCTATTCCTCCCCTCGATTTAGGCGCCACCAGTTTCTCCCAACTTACCCAAGGATGTTTGTCAGCCCAAAGAAATTTTAGGCAGAACTGTTTGAAAGAGGGTGGTAGTTTGATGGGGATCGTTTGTAGTAAATAGAGAAGTCTGGGAAGGATGTTCATTTTCAATATTGCCACCCTCCCAAACCACGAGAATGTGCCCCTGTTCCAGTCCTGAAGGTCCTTTTGTATTGTTTTCAGGATGGGGGTGAAGTTTCTGGGGTATAGATCCTCTAGTTTAGCTGGTAACTGAATCCCCAGATACGTGATTGCATGTATGTCCTGTAATGGAAATTTGTACGTTCTGTATATAATTGTATTCTATTTTGTATGTATTGCACACTGTCCTCACTGTGCACACAGCACTAATAATGTTTTCAGTACATGTTTACATTCTTTCCAGTCCTGATTAGAATTAGCCTGCCTATGTAACGCCCCTTGTTACCATAAAGGTACAATTGTAATATTAATGTGATACCTACTTAATCATGTGCATAAAAACCTTTAATTGCGTCATAATAAAGCAGAACAGTAATTTGGAAAGATGCTGAGCATATCTTTTGTGTCTGTTCCCTACTGCAGTAGTTAATAATTTGGAACCACTAATCAATGTGAGGATAGGAGTTGCCTATCATCAATTTAACCAAGTCAGCATGGCGAGCTTTGCCTTAGGAGGGGATGCCAGGTGACCCTGAGTATCCGAAACGAGGAGCTTGAGACGATCCGGGAATTTCTGATAATCAGCCGGCTGAGGTAAGCCTTTTGCTTACATTTGAGTTATCAGACTTCCTTGATCGGTAAGGCATTTTCGGGACAAAGGGTACCTATTTTACTCCCCTTAATCGAACTGTATTGATTGGTGGTTATATGTTATGTTATCCCTGTCTATTGTCCATTGGAGTGTTATAGATAAGAAAGGGAAGAATAGTGATGTTCACAGGTATATGTAGTAAATCTGCTAAAAAAAGTAGTTTAGAAGTAAGAGGGTATAGGCACACGTAGAGAAGAGAGAAGACTGGCCAGTCATTATGGGCATTGAATTAAGTAAGGGAATGAAGGGTAAGAGACCTTAAAAAATGCCCAGCGCAAGAGGAGCGCTATATATGAACCAAAGGTGCGGTTCCGCCTATACTGAGCCCCTAGATTAATGGTTAGAGTGGACATGGATCCACAATGGGTAACTGGGTTACCAAAGTCCACAGGGACTAAGAATCATGCAGAGTAAACAGCTAGAGAAACAGCTATCTATGTGAGCAGGATGGATGAAGGGTGACAATTAACACTAGACAGAAAGGGACATTTTCATGTTAAGTTGTGGGATGAATTTGGGGTCAGGCACTACAATTATTAGAGTCAGAAACAGAGAAATGAGAGGTTAAAACAGAATACTTTATATGTTGTCAGAGAGGGAAGATGGGATGAGCAATATGGCTGCTCGTCTGATCATAGAATCATAGAAGCTAGATCTAAAGGATATCTGAACAAAATAAGGAAAGCAGAATTTAGGCAGGGAAATATTAAAGAGTTAAAAGAAAGTGAGAGAATGATATGCATGTGTTGTGCACAAATGGGAAAAATGTAAGCGATTTTAGAGAGATATTGGTGTATGCGTGTGCGAATGCTGGGAGCTTTAGTTCTATCCCTTGTGTGTGTCATGTACGCAGATATGACCCCCTCCTTTGTGCTCTCATGAACAAATGTGGCTGAGATGAGAGGTCAGTGATAAGCTGGAAGGACACCATGCCAATTCCAGTTTTTTAGACAAAACATTTATAACAAAATGTGCCGGGTTAACGTATCTAATGGTAAACAATGTGATCACAATTATTTTGAATCTGTTTTCCAAACATGGTAAAATGAAGGTTACATTTAACCATGTATTACACAAATTGAATATCCTTTGAAAGTGGAAAGAGGGCATTTTAAAAAAGGGAAATTAAGTAAAGTTAAGTAAGGAGTATTCATTTCTAATATGAGTTTAACAATTTTATTAATAATATAGATATATTGAAACTGGTTTAGACAACCTTTGGTTGGAAATGAAATCCAGGTTATTGGGGAAATTTGTAAAAATGGGATTAGTTTAGATTAAGATAACAATTTTTCTAATTTTGGGTTTATACAATAAGCCCTTATTGAGAGAAAAAAAGATTAAGATGAGGTTGTTATTTGGAATACAGCTGCCATAATATTTAACAAAGCCAAGATGGATGGAATACATAAGAAGTTTTTCTACAAAAATGAAATTTCAAGGTTTTTGATAATAACTTGATGTGCGGTCCATGATGTGAGAGTTATAATAAATAACATTTAAATATAACAGACCCATCACATCAAGTCCACACACCCTGTTAGGATAGATGCCACCTGCAGCCAGTTGTTTTATAGTTTTTGATGCTTTCTGGTCCATCATACAGATTGTTGATCCTTTTGTTTTTATTTTTGAAATCCAAAGCAGAATGTGTGGATTGTGAAATGATGTGCCCCTTTTCCTTGTAAGTGCCGTGGTATAAAAGCAAGAATATTTTGGATTAATGGGCATCTCTCCATGACCGCAGGGTATTGTTATCATTTGTTATAATATTGCCAGGAAGAAGTTGTCTTTTGAAACATGAAACTGGAGTTCTTACACAAACAGCATGATAGAAAACAAGCCATTGTAATATATTTATGCAAGCTGGACCCAGTAATGAAGGGTTCATCCCGATATATCAGAGCTGCAGCTTTTATGCAAACGTGCTATTAGACAAAGTTAGATATTGTTTTGGTCAAACATTTAATTTTTAATGGTCTGACATTCTGTGCAGCAAATATACAGCTAACTGTTTGTCTAATAAAAGGTTTAAAATATGAGTTTGTTTATGTACATATCTAACAATGAAAAAGGCGTACATTTGAATCCAGCCACCTTATTGCCTCTATTGAAGGAGGCTGGAGACAAAGGAAGCCACATGTGTTAAATTGATGGTGTAGGAATCAGCTGCTGTGAGCCCAGTGCGGGACACACTCCCTGAAGACCCAGATATTACATTTTTTGTAGATTTGAATATGCAGTTTATCACCCAGGAGGATACTCTGTATTCAAAGTCATTGGATCCTTTTTTCCCCAGCTCAAGAAGCAGAGCTCCATGTTTTAGCAAAGCCTGTGAGCTATAAAAATAGTGTATATTTATATAGATAGTCGAGATATAGAGAGCTTTTGGTTCCATTTAAAGGGTCAGAAGTTTGTTTTTACTTCGGCATGCGCAGGGACTCTGGGGCCACGCCCCCTTATGACGCCAGAGTCCCTGCGCATGCTGGGACCATGACGTCGTAAGGGGGTGGGGTTACCGCCTATATAAATGGCTCCGCAGCTCGCACACAGCATTCGAGCCGGAGAGAGCGTCGTGTCAACATCGGGGAAGAAGAGAAGAAGAGACAGCGGCGGCGAGACAGCGGCGGCGAGACAGCGGCTGCGAGACAGCGGCAGCAGACTGGGCCCCTCGCTGGCAATAGAGCTGGAAGAAGATAGCGGCGGGGCCGAACACCGGGAGAAGAGGCCAAACACCGGGAGAAGTCGGAAGGAGACCCCCCGAAGTCGGAAGAAGACCCCGGAGCTGACTAATAAATTACTCTTAAAACCGTGTAGTGTGTTTTTTTTATATTGACACTTTTCCCTAGGTGAATGGGTAGGGGTACCATGTACCCCAAACTCATTCACACAGGGTGGGGGGCCGGGATCTGGGGGCCCCCTTATTAAGGGGGGCTCCCAGATTCCGATAAGCCCCCCGCCCGCAGACCCCGACAACCAACGGCCAGGGTTGTCGGGAAGAGGCCCTTGTCCTCATCAACATGTAGAAAAGGTGCTTTGGGGTGGGGGGGGCCGCAGGGCGCCCCCCTCCCCCAAGGCACCCACCCCCCCATGTTGAGGGCATGTGGACTGGTACGGCTCAGGAGGGGGTGGGGGCGCTCGCTCGTCCCCACCCCCTTTCCTGGCCGGCCGGGCTGCGTGCTCGGATAAGGGTCTGGTATGGATTTGGGGGGGACCCCCACGCCGATTTTTCGGCATAGGGGGTTCCCCTTACAATCCATGCCAGACCTAAGGGCCTGGTATGCCTCCGAGGGGGGAACCCACGCCGGTTTTTTCATTTAAAATTTGGCGCGGTGTTCCCGCCTCAGGATTCATACTAGACAGCTGTCAGCGCTGCCTGTCACTCATCGCGGAAGGAAAACAAAGTTTTCCTTTCCCGATGAGTGAGCCATCTCAGCGCTGGCTCCTGCGACGGGGCTCGTAGGTGTCAAATCTCGCCGAGAAGTGCGGCGAGATTGACACAATATCGCGGTCACCTACTGTATGCGACTTATATGGTGCAATCAGTTGGAAAATGGTGGCTGGAAAGTTCAAAGTGGATGGAACACTGATTAATGAAGCGCCAACAAGCCTTAGGGTCGCCAGAAAAACTAGGTGGCGGCGGCAGATGCAGGCAGGGATTGCCAGGTGTAGCAGGTAACATGAGAGCAGCTGAATCAGAAGCAGGAACGGGAGGAGCTGAAGTTGCAACGAGTTGCAGACGATCCAGACGGGAGGCAAGATCCTGAAGGACAAGCATTGTTTGCTCTTGATTTGCTTGCTGGGAGTTAAGTCTCTGAGCTAGTTGTTGCATTTGATCCTCGGTCAGTGGCCGATTCTCAGAGGCGCTCATGGCTTGAGCAAACTGTCACGGTACTACTTACAGTGAGCCCACAGGCGAGCAGGTGACACGGGATCCCCCAGGGCATGGAGTCTAAGGGCCAGCCGGTATTCTGCCAGGGACCCCCTCACAAGGGTTTGGGCTTAGCTGCGTGTTGACCCCAGGTCACGACCCCCGGGTTCACCCCACTCTCTAGGGAAGTACCAGAAGACACTGTCAGACAAGGTGGATGAAGCAAAGGAGAGCCGGATAGCGAGCCAAGGTCAGGGCGGGCTGCAGACAACTTGATCAGAACAAGCTGAGTTGGTACACAAGAGATCAGTTCATGAGAGGTCAGGTTAAGGCAGGTTACACAAAGGGAGCTCATAAACAAATGTTGCTCAAGCAACCAGAACTAGTCAGAGAGGAATTTAAATAAAGAATCACATGAGGGGCTGGACAGGAAGTAGCAGGAAGGAATCATATATTAAGCAACAGGTGAGACCGGCGACACCCATAGCTGCAGAGTGCAGCAGAGCTGAACACAAGCTAGTGAAACAACAGGTGCCAGCCGGCCTACAGCAGTAAAGGTGAGACACAGATCAGCTGCGGAGCTGATCTGTGACAGTGTCCTGATTATCAGTGCAGTCCCAACAGTGCCCACCAGTGCTTCCAATGTGTGTCTACCAGTGCTGCCAATCTGTACCCACCAGTTCTCCCAATAAGTGCCCACCAGTGCTGCCAATCAGTGCTCATCAGTGCATCCTCATCATTGTTGCCCATCAGTGCCACCTATCAATGCCCATCATGGCCACCTATCAGTGCCACATATCAGTGACCATTCATGCCACCTATTAGTGCAGCTTTATCAGTGCCCACCAGTGCCGCCTTATCAGTGCCCATCAGTGCCACCTCATCAGCGCCCATCAGTGAAGGCGAAAAATTACCAGTTTGCAAAACAAGCTATGAAAAAGCTACTTGTTTTTTTTAAATTTTTGGTCTCTTCTCGTTTGTTTAGCAAAGAATAAAAGACCCAATGTTGATTAAATACCACCAAAAGAAAACTCTATTTGTGTGAAAAAAATTATAAAGATTTTGTTTGGGTAGTGTTGCATGACCGCGCAATGAAAGCTGAAACTTGGCCTGGTCAGGAGGAGGGTAAAAGTGCCCAGTAGGCAAGTGGTTGGGGGGGGAATTATCGGCATTTAACAATAAATAAGTGGTCCATATAGTGAACTTGGCATAAAGTTGCTCACTTTATTCTTGTGGATGGGAGATTATCTGCACGTCATAGTCCCTCCATGTGCTGATCAGACACACAGAAAGATACGAGCGTACATCCCTTCATAACCGATAATGTCTTTGCAGAGGGAACACATTCCTCCCAGACGATCGCCTGTGCATTGCACAGGGGCCCTTTGCTGACCAACATATCCCCACTCTGCAAACACCTCCCTAAATCTTACAGGAAGCTTTTCACTACCAAATGGGTCTTCTTAGAGAATGAAATAGAACATTCAGGGTTGGAGATATGAAATGTATGGTATTGCGCGAGCTAATCTGAAAAGAGGCATAAAAAAAGCCAAATTAGCCTATAAAAAAAAAATTGGGACTATTTTAATGGAAATTATGCAAGGGAGGGCTGGAAAGGTATATAGTACTTGATACAACATAGAGAAACTACAGAAATGGAAGGGAATTCTAGTGCTTCACTGGTTGAAGAATTAAATCGTTTCTTCTCACGGTTTGAGGTTGTGTTAGCAAACCAGGATATAGGGTGTCCTTTAGGTCCAAGACACTGTACACTCACTATACAGGAATATGAGGTAAGGCAGGCGTTTAAGGCTATAAATACGAGGAAATCATCGGGTCCAGACAGAATCCCAGGGAGAGTAGTTGAGGCCTGTGCTGATCAATTAGCTGGAGTCTTTACCAAGATCTTTAATCGATCACTATCATCTGCTGTTGTTCCGACATGTTTAAAATCAGTCACTATTATTCCAATTCCAAAAAAGTCAATTGTGGGAAGTGTAGACGATTATAGACCAGTAGCACTGACTTCAGTACTAATGAAGTGCTTTGAGAGGTTGGTCTTGAAATATATCAAAACTAGATTACTGGGTAGTTTAGATCCTTATCAGTTTGCGTATAGGGCAAATAGAATCACAGAAGATGCGATAGCTTTAGCGCTGCATGGGGCACTTAGTCATCTGGAGCATTTGGGAAACTATATAAGGATGATGTTTATAGATTACAGCTCTACCATCATTTCAGATCAGTTGGTTGAAAAAATGCAAAAATTGGATTTGCTGTCCTTTATTTTTTTTGGATAAGGGATTTTTCAGTCCATTGCTCACAGGTGGTCAAATTGGATACGTTTGTTTCCTCCCTGCGAGAAATAAGTACTGGAGCAAGGCAGGGTTGTGTGTTAAGTCCCTTTCTCTATGCGTTGTACACATATGACTGCACCCCCTATTATGAGGCCAATAGTATAGTATTAAGTTTGCCAATGACACTACTGTAATTGGCTGTATCACTGGAGACAGTGAGGAGCAATACAGGAGAGAGGTTGATAGGACAGTGGAATGGAATTTTGCGACTCCTTAGGAAGAATGGCTTGAGAAGGAAGGTACTAGAGACCTTCTATCGCTCTGCCATTAAGAGTACATTAACGTATTGTATTCTAGTTTGGTATCCTGGTTGTACGCAGGCAGATAAAAATGCTCTAAAGAGAGTGGTTCAAACAGCGCAGAAAATTGTAGGGTGTGAACTTGTTTCTCTAGAAGAAATATATTAGACTCATTGCCTTTGCAGAGCAGGAAAAATAGTGAGAGACCAGACTCATCCTGGTTGTCATTTCTTATTATTGCCATCTGGGAGACATTTTAGGGTGATTAAAACAAGGACAAATAGATTTAAAGAGAGCTTCTTTCCAAGGGCTATTAAGGCTATTAATGCAGGAATGAAATAAGAGGTCACATTGTGTTATTTTATTGTCTTATTTAGAATATGAGGACATTTTTTATACTTTTATAATATGGGGACACTTTTATATATATTTTTTGGTATTATTAAATCCTGTGTGGTAAATGCATGGTGGGTAATTGTGATGTATGAATAATGTGTGGAGTAGAAATGTAATTTAATTGTGAATTTGTTTCTACAATGACAATAAATCCTATCTTTACGGTCATCACAGAGGACTAGGGGCCACTCTTTATATCTGGAGGAAAAGAGATTTAATCTCCAAATACAAAAAAGGCTTCTTCACAGTAAGAGCTGTGAAAATGTGGAATAGACTCCCTCAAGTGCCGGTTCTGGCCAGCTCAGTATATTGTTTTTAAAAAGGCGTAGATTTTTTCCTATTATTTATTATTATTATTTATAGGTAAAGTTGATCCAAGTTTCTCCACTGGAGCAAATTAGATCATGCTTTATTGTTTTTTTTTTGCCTTACTCTGGATCAACTGTCGGTATAGAATAGTGTATATGGAGGTTTTCAATTGGTGTGTATTTTGTTTTTTGTTTTGTCTTTTTTCTCTGTTGGTTGAACTGGATAGTTTTTTTTTCAACCAGATTAACTATGTAACTGTCAAATTTACAAAATGTAAATAGAAATCTTCCAAATGGTGATTTTAAAAAAGTAATAAAAACGTGATAAAAGTTCTAACCCTTTCATGTTCTATAAAGAAAAAAAAATATTCTGAAGTGGTGTTTCATATGTGAGCAGTGCACCGGGATTCACTACAGAAATAACTGATTGACACTCTTACGTGGAGATTTTTCTATACGCTACGCGTAATCCTTGTCTCCTGCGCTAATAAGCGCCCTTTCAGCCTTTTGGTATAATGCATCTTAGTACATTCCTGTTTCCCGAGTGAAACAGACATAACCACCGTCCTCACATCCTTCGTTCTACAGGCAGACTTATCTCAAAAGCCTGTTTTTTTTTTTTATTTAAAGTACTTAACAATAGAGCTTGATGGCTTCACAATCAGCCAATCAAGCACAGGCAAACTGGAGGAGTTATACAAATCTCAACCAATGAACAATGACTAGGGGAGTGTATAGGCATGTCCATGCAGGGCAGTGTGTATGATTCCCTGCCCCTTGTACCTCTAAGTTGTGCTCTCCAGTAAGACAAAGAAAGCCACATGGCTGGCTTAAGAACTCATGAACACTGCCCCAACCAAATGCACACAAACACTGCCGTTTTTACCACTGGCGTGAATCCTTATTCTGCATTGTTCAGAGAACAACGCATACCCGGATTATTCTACCATTCTCGTTGATAGAAGATTATCTACAGGGGCACATCATGGTTCCTCCATGTGCTGATCAGATACACCGAAAGACATGAACGTACATCCCTCCATAACCAATATTGTCTTCACAGAGTGAACCCCTCCCCCCCCCCAGACGATTGTCTGTGCATTGCACAGGGGTCCTTTGCTGGTGGACATATCCCCACTCTGCAAACACCTCTCTACATCTTTGTCAGGGCTTGGCTCAGCCCTTCCTTCACTGAGCTGGCAGCTCAGTTGTCGTCTAATTGCCAGCTCCTATCTCTCCACAGTTTCTCAGCTGTTGATAATATCCTGCTCGTCAGTCCTGCCTACTTAAGCCGTCCAGTCCAGAGGAGCGCTGCCTTCGCCTTGGTCAACATCACAGAAACTATTGCCTGCAATCCTGTTCAAGACTTGCTTTGCTGACATCTCTTCTGGCTCCAGATCCTGCTTGCTGTTCCACTACATTGATCCCTGACTTCTGGCTTGGCTAACTTTCCATTCCGATTACTGAACTTTCGCTATGTTTTGACTACCTTTGTTCTTTTTACTTTTATTATTAAACAAGTGTGATTTAACTGTACTTCTGTTTCGGCCTGATTTAATGGTTTCTGCCAATCTTACAGGAAGCTTTTCACTACAAAATGGGCCTTAACAGGCATCAGTCTGTCCCAGTCCGCTCATTGGAGCGGGCTGCAGGAGAACTAACACTGGGAGACACTGTAACAATACGCATTAAATACATCCTAATAAAATTTCCACAACAACCCCTCTTCTTTTGTCATATGCTCCCATGTGTCTTTTGATGAATCTTGATCTTCTTCTTACACCTGGAAATGAATCAGTTTTTACAGCCCATATAAGTCCATAAATAGGAAAACACGGCTTGACTTGTAGACTCTGTCCTTTAGGAGGGATAACTTAAAGGAGGACATGAAGGCCGGTCGGTGCCAGGAAGTTCATTCCAAGGAGCAGAAAATGATGTCAGTGCCACCAGAAATACGTCAACGTGACGTATACGGAGCAGGAAATGACGTATTTCCGGTGGCTTCTCTGGATACCATCACATAAGCCTGAAATGACCCCCAGACTGCAAAGCTGGGGTCATCGCCATTTGGTGAGTGGGGAAACATGTGGGGGTGGCGTTTCTGCACCTGAAAAGTCCTATAGAATCTGTGGTCCATTGCACTTCAAAAGTTTTTTTTCCATTGTGGATCAGAACATTCAGCACATTTATTTGGATTTTATTTATATGTTTTTTGCTTTGTATATTCACATCTGCACTCATCTACACATGGTCACACATGTATAATAACATTTGCGAGCACTACATTTTCATAATTTTATATTAGTGATTGTGATTTAATTCTGCCTAGAGAGATACTTTTAGGTTACATTCTACAATATGCAGTCAGTGCACATATACGTTGTATTTTCTGTAATGATTGTGTTAGCATTTTAGTTAACAAACCTACGGCAACCTGACTGAACAATTGTTAATGAGTAATTGTCACTGGGAATCTATAATCTATGTTATTCACATAACACCCTACAAATGTCTTGTGGCTATTTTTTGCTGAGTATTAAAATTCTATTAATACAATCCAAGTTTGCACGGTAATCCCTCTGCCATCTGCTGCACCACAGTTGCTGAACACATTTTATGAAAATACATGTACATTATGCCATGTAATAATGTGTAGATTCGCTAGGACTTGGATTTTAAAATATGTTTAAGCACTTTGATGCTTAGTTGATGATTTTTTTCCAGTCTGGAAGTTTACTATTCTATGGGCTTATAGCAAGCAAATCCATGCGGCTTAGTTCTAATTTTGCAGTATATGCAGTGTAATCTTCAATTCTCTTTCAAATTGTATTTTTTGATTAGTATTAAAATGACCAAAAAGTGCATATAAGCAGAAAGCAGGTGTATAACCAAAAAGGCATAAAGGGGACAGTAAAAGTGCATTACCTATCATTTACAGTCAGGGTTTTTTTTCTCGGAGAATAGGTGCAGGAACTCCCCCTGTCTGAGTCACCCCTTGTCTCTGCCCCCTACCCATCTCTGACCACCGTCCCTTGATTCCACCCCCTACCTACCTACCAGTACTGCCCCTTTTAGAGAATACAGAACCAATTATCGTTTTGTGGTGCCAAATCATTTGTATGGAACATGTTGATGATAAAAAGAAAAGCAGTAAAATAGATCTCCTGCAGCCAGCAACAATAGAATCCCAGCAATAGATCCCCACACAACGATAGACTCCCCCAGCAACAATGGACTCCACCCCCACAACAATAGATTCCTTGCAGCAACAGTGAACTACCCACAACAAAATATCACACCCAGGAACAAAAGTAAAAATAGACCTCTCCCTCAACAGTAGATCCCTTCTAGCAACATAAGACCCCCCCCCCCCCAGCAACAATAGATTCCCCATCAGCAACAATAGACCCTCACACAAAATCAGATCCCCACCAGTGACAATAGATCCCCCAGCAGCCAACATCAATAGACCCTCCAGCACACCCCACACCCCATGCTATTACATATATTCAGTGCTGGAGGTGCCCGAACTGCGTTCCCCCAGCGTTCTCGCTGAAAAAAAGCTCTGTTTACAGTAACATTTATCTAGGTGTGAATGAAAGCTATTTGTGGTATTATTATTGTAGTATAAAACATAACAAAGACAAATAGATTAATGGGAGAAAGAATAAACAGGGATTTTGTAGGTAAGTAGTAAGGATAAGAATAATGGGTTAAGTTTTGGTACATTCACCAAACAGCTCAAGAGTTTGAACGTTAAAGGATAAGTATTGCCAAAACTATTTTGGGCATACTTCTCCTGAGCATCACAGGGAAACAGTCCATTCTGCACTCCTATGATTCATTTTTAGCAGACAGCAGGGTGAAGCCTGCTGTCGACTGACGTTGCAGAGCCGTTCCAGACTCTGAAAAGATCTCAACCTTATGGTTGGGATCCACTCAGAGTCTTAGAGTGGCATCTGGCTCATAATCTCATTTGTTGAGAGCCTGACGCAGTCCCTCCCGCCCACTCCACAGCTCAGTTCTCCAGTGAGCACTGGAGGTGAGAGCAGAGAGCTGCTGACTGACAGTCTCAACACTCTGCTCTTAGGGGGAGAATTAAGCGATCAGTGGTGTTTGATCACTCAGTTCCCATTAAAGTTCCTACCACTGCTGCATCCACCTAGATGAGTATAATCTTTTTTTTTTTTGCAAAGCCTATACTCTTTTCATCCAAGCCTCATTGGAGTCTAGGGTAGCTCAATCTTTAAAATCAATTTTGACCATTTTCCATGCTAATAGGCAACAGGACATGTACTAAAGCAATTGGTACGGAGCAGAATTTTTTGTAATGATTCTATACAATCTATACAATGTACTACAACAAAACTGAAATTTACAGAGAAAAAAAATACCATTTAAATTGCTGGCCTGGTTTTCAGCTGTAGGCAAATGTAAGTTACTGGCAAATGTATTTAATTTTTTTTCTAAAATGTTACTTTTGCTGTAGTACATCCTACAGAGAATGAGAAAAATAGCAGGGTCTCCACAAAATGCATAGCAGAACCCTTATTCTTGATGAGAATTTATATTATGGGTTAGGAGTTAGGTACTCCATGCAAAAACAGAAAACAAATAGTGTGGGGTCCCCCCAAAAATCATATCAGACCTTTGTCTAAGCATGCAACCCAGCTGGGGCCAAAAAAGGGGGGGGGAGCAGCCCTCCTCCACTCCTGAACCATTCCAGGCTACATCATGTCCTCTACGTGTGGGGGATACCTTGCCAGGGGGGACCCCCTGACAAAGAACCTAGTCTCCATGTTGCTTAAGGACAAGGGATTCTTCCCCAAAACCCAGGCCAGGTGGTTGTGAGACTCTGGAAGAGGGATTATCAGAATCTGGAATCCCCCTTAAAAATAAGGCCTTTATATACCACCTCCTACATGAATGAATGAGTGGTACATAGTATCCTTACTCATTCACAAAAAATAAACAAAAACCTGTAAACAGGAAATAAACACATCCACATCACACACTATTAATGGAATCAAATTATACCAGCGCAAAAAAATTAGTTAAAATTTAAACAGCTGCTAAACACACAAGGCAAATTTACAAAAAAGTCCCAGGCAATAATAGTATAAAGAACAGTGCAGGGGGCGTGGCCTGAACTGACACGAAGATGGCTGCTTAACTCCTCTGCTCCCGCCATCGCACGACCTGAGCATAACTTACAGGAGGCTCTGCCGATCCAAATCCGCCACAAAACATGGGGACCGCGTCCAGGAACACCTCAGCCTCCCGTTCCCGCTCCCCGAGGGGAAACCCGGAACACACGGAACACAATATCCCCGAAATGTTCCGGACGGGCCGAGGCAACATGGCGTCATCCCGCCATAGGAGCTCACAGGCCGCAATCTCCTCTCAGCAGGGAACACCGTCCCCCGCTCCACCGGTCAGCTATCAAGGGGAACTCTTGCCGGAGGAACAACCCCACCATCAACTGAACTTGAATGACCTGCGGATGATAGCCAACGACATAAAGGACACACTGTCGGCGGCCATATCAGAACTTCGTCTGGAATTCCGTACCTTGTCTGACAGAGTCACTATGGCTGAACACACGGCTGAACAACATAGCCTTCAACTGCGCAAAACCACCCGCCATGTAGATGCACATACCCTACAGATGAGGGATATGCAGAGACACCTCGAGGATCTCGACAATCGGGGCAGAAGACGTAACCTGAGGGTCCGGGGTCTCCCGGAGTCGATTGAAGGAGATCGTCTGACCCCATCAGTCATCAGCCTATTCAATGGCATTTTACACAGGCCCTTGCAGACACCTGTGGAGTTTGAAAGAATCCATCGCGCACTGCGTCCCAAAGGAAGGGACACTGACCCACCCAGGGATATAATATGCTGCCTGACCGATTACAAAGTCAAAGAGGATATTCTCAGACAGGCAAGAGGAATCCCACAGCTAATACATGAAGGAAAACCTATCCAGATATTCCAAGATCTGTCTGGCATCACTCTTCA
This sequence comes from Lithobates clamitans, assembly GCA_037952925.1. Classification (NCBI taxonomy): domain Eukaryota; kingdom Metazoa; phylum Chordata; class Amphibia; order Anura; family Ranidae; genus Lithobates; species Lithobates clamitans. The sequence continues at coordinate 1,045,043 of JBBGZY010001544.1, forward strand.
GCACAGAAGGGATCTAAAACCCCTATTAGATACCCTTCGCGCCAAAGGTATCAATTACAAATGGAAGTTCCCCTTCTGCCTGGCTGCCACTTCGCAAGGTCGCACTGCCTTACTCAAAGTGCCTGAGGATCTCCCTCATTTCTACGAGACCCTCAATATCCCCGCGGTAGAAGTACCTAACTGGTACGCGGACTTTCGCCGCTCAGCTGTACGGAGAGAACAGCACCCTGACACACCTACGGACACCGTGTCTACAGGACAAAGAAGGAGAAGATCACCCTCCGCCTCAGCGTATCATGGCAACCGCCGCTCTCAGCACCGTGATCTCGGAACTGCCGACTCCCCCACATCCAGGAGAGCCAGAAGAGATCGCTAAGGCCTCAAGGCTGTGCTCCATCTCACTTTACAGTTTAATTCTTTGTTTATGGGGCCGCGTTAGGCTCTCTCTGTTTTCCAATACAGTTAACTGCTGTTAATTCTCGGAAGATAAACAGTGAGTACACATGCCCTGTGTTGAATTTGTTTACTGTTGGGTTTCAAAAGAAATTCTAGCTAATGTGCCGCGTTCGCGAGCATTTTGTGGAGCGAGTGACAGACTACAATTACCACAATGCAATGCAAACCGGAAGTGTGAGGAGATCCTCCTCCCGGATGCGGAACCCTCCATGCTCGCGCACAGCTGAAAATGAGCACTAGCCCGCTCACCAACACAGCGTCGGAAGCAATTACGCGCTACGGCCATGGTCTCAGCTCATCCCACCTACCTGACACACGAACTCGCAGCCGCTGACATACTCCGGGTACAAAAGGATGACAGACGGAACCATATCACCGATCCTCACGACCTACGTCATCATCAGTCGCCTGGCAACACATCACGTCACCCGGATTCTACGGCTGATTTGCTCTTCATGACAGACTGCCTCAGAGATACCGCCCGCAGAGACGCTCACCATACAGCAAAGGGCCTCATTGTTACAACGGTACCTTATTGTTCTGCGACCCGCTTAGTAACTAATGGGACACCCCACTCACTCCGGTAGACCAACAGGACCCACTTCTATTCACCTTAACCATTAGGCCCTAAGGGGGAGTGAACCCCTGACTACAAGAGGTATTTGGTCATCCCTCATATACTCCCCAAAAGGCTCACGGGTCACATCTAAGGGCTTTTGATATGACACTCTTAGGTGTAAGCACTGTGTCCTAGATTCTCCCATCACAAGGGATACAGGGAGGGTAGGGATATGCTATTATGACCTACAGGTATACCCGGAGTTAAAATTTTTTTTTTTTTTTTTTTTTTTTTGTGTGCCTATGTGCTCGTCATCCTAAGCAATTGTAGGTTATTCCACGCTTGATCTGCAATATTTGCTGTTCAAACAGTGGAATCCTCGTAACTTCCTCAGTAATGGCAACCCTGCATGGTAGGCAGTAGCGCGCTACTGTATTTACCCAGGACATCTTCCCACCGATGCGGACGCGACCCCAGTATTCTGACTAACATTCCGCAGAGGTTGCTACTGACGAACTTGCACATACTTTACCTCCTTCTGGAGCAATTGTTGAAGTTATAACTAACTGTTCAATATATAGATTGTTGTTTGTATGCACATTTACGTTGGCAGCAGTCAGACACTCATTCCATAAAGGTTCTTCTCACACCTCCCCATTTACTCTCAATCTGCCCAATGGTCGTACGGTGGCGGGACACCCATTCCTTCCTATCCCTTACCAGCTCTCTCGTGTCGGGTATACTCCAACCCCCACACGGCTTCGGAGTTGTGTGCCGACCTGTGCACAACGGGTTGTACATAACCCCGGGGCTGTACACTACCGATCCCTTACTGTACAGTGAGGACACGGGATATTTTAATATCCCTGTGAACTCATCGGTTAATCTACAAAGTTCCCAAAAACCAAACATAACCTGAGCGCGTCTAAAAGCATTCAAGAAACTCTTCGCAGACCTCACCTACCCCCCTCCGCTCATCTTCCCTTTTATATTTAGGTTTTTTTTTTTTTTTTTTTTTCTCTCGGTCCTTTGTCTCTAACCGCGACGGCAATAATGGACACCACTCATGCAACAAACGCTACGACGATATCACACCCACCCCTGAATCTCCAATCCATCAATATCCGGGGCCTAAATACGCCCGAAAAACGCTCCCTCCTACTTGCCTCACTACGTAAGTCTAAAACACATATAGCCTTAATTCAGGAAACTCACTTCCGAACTGACGCTATCCCCAAATTACACAACAAACAATTCCCCACAATCTACCACGCCACAAACGACGAAGCAAAGTCAAAAGGGGTCTGTGTGCTCATTGCAAAAGATTGCCCATTTATTGTCTCAGACATACACAAAGATCCAAAGGGACGCTTTCTCTTCCTAAAGGGTACCCTATACGGGAAAAAAATTACAATTGCCAATCTATACACCCCAAATGCACACCAAGTTCCCTTTTTCCGAGACACATTGCAGCTTCTCACGACCTTTAGCTCAGGCATGCTAATAATCGGAGGCGATTTCAATGTACCCCTCAACCCAGCCCTCGACACCTCTAATGGTCACTCCTCCATCACATATAGAGCCCTCCGTGCCATAAAACAACAACTTAACGACCTACTAGTGCATGACACCTGGCGCACTATGAACCCTAATGAAAAGGACTATACGTTCTTCTCTGCGCCACACTCTAAATACTCTCGAATCGACTATTTCTTTATATCACAAGACGATCTCCCACTGCTGAAACACACCACTATCGAGCCTATGGTTCTATCAGATCATAACCCAATTACACTGACCCTTCACCTTCCCGAAAAGCCGAGGCGCTCCCACATATGGAGACTAGATAACTCCTTACTTGCGGATCTGGATTCTACAAGTAAGGTTTCCCAACACCTCACAGATTATTTCACAAACAACGAACCGGGTGATACCTCGCCAGACGTGGTATGGGCCGCACATAAATGCGTCATAAGAGGCACACTGATTTCGATAGCAGCACACCGAAATAGGCTCAGGAAAGCTAAACTGGAAGAACTGACTACACGCATTTCTCAACTTGAACAAAAACATAAAAAATCTCTGGCGGCTGAAGCACTCACAGCGCTAACACATGCTAGAACTGAACTACTGAATGAATTACACACCAGGCTTAAACGAAAATATACATTGCAACAAAAATGCTTCTATGAATACGGCAACAAATCGGGGAAGCTCCTAGCGAGGGCCCTACAAGCTAAACGTGCGGCCCACACCATACACACGATCAAAGACCCTACAGGCAAACCATTTGTGACATCGGGAGACATAGCGAAACAATTCGTGAACTACTTCACGGACCTCTATAATCTACGTTCCACCCCACACACCGACACCCCAGAAGATAGACAGACAACAATCCAAACATTCCTTTCCCAATACGCTCCCACGCCCCTCACATCAGAAGAATCCGACGCACTAGACTCCCCATTGACGCCAGACGAAATCACTCTAGCACTAAAGCAGATGAAACCAGGTAAAAGCCCGGGTCCTGATGGGCTTACTGTAGCGTACTATAAATCTTTCTCTGACATACTCATACCCCCCCTAGTTAAAGCGCTGAACAACCTCTCACCCCGTAGTATAGCATCTAAGGAAATATTAGAAGCTCATATAACACTTATTCCCAAACCAGGTAAGGACGCTACCATGGTCTCCAACTACCGACCAATTTCCCTTTTGAATGTCGATATTAAAGTCTATGCCAAAGCTATTGCCAACCGTCTGTTACCCATAATTCCCAAACTAATATCCACGGATCAAGTTGGCTTTGTCCCGGGAAGGGAGGCCCGGGACAACACCACTAAAGCCCTAGACATACATTACTGGATGACCACCAATAATATCAAAGGTTTTTTCCTGTCGCTGGATGCGGAGAAGGCGTTCGACAGGGTTGCATGGGACTATATGGAAGCCACTCTACACTCTATAGGCCTCCCACTCCAACTGATTCATATGATTATGGCTTTGTATTCAGCACCCACTGCAAAAATAAGAGTGAATGGGCACCTGTCGGACGCCTTCTCCGTCTCCAATGGAACGCGACAGGGCTGCCCCCTGTCCCCCTTAATCTTTATCCTCACAATGGAACCACTCCTTCGCAAACTCAAAGAAAACCCTAACATCAAAGGGGTGGAAATAGACCATAAACAATTTAAACTTGCGGCCTACGCAGACGATGTCCTGTTATTCTTAACGGACCCAATCACCACTTTGCCTAACCTTCTTAAAGACCTTGCTATATTTAAATCTCTATCCAACTTACAAATTAATCTAGCTAAGTCCAAAGCCCTTAACATCACCTTATCCACCGACGTAGTTACCCAATGCACGCAGAATTTCCCTTTCAGTTGGGAAACCCAGGCCCTCACGTATCTAGGCATTAAAATACCCACCACACTGACAGAGATCTATCAATTGAATTTCATACCCATCCTAAATACTATACGTACAGACCTACAAAAATGGACCTCGGGTCCGTTTTCATGGTTTGGTAGGGCAGCTGTCCTAAAAATGAACGTGCTCCCCAGACTGCTATACCTATTTCAGACTGTACCCATACAAATTCCCACGGCCTTCTTCTCCACCCTCAAAAGGCTCTGTAGAAATTTTATTTGGTCCTCCAAACAGCCCAGGTTAAATTGGAAAAGATTAACAAACCCCAAGCCACAAGGGGGATTAAACGTTCCAGATATGCAAAAATACTACTGGGTGTGCCACCTAGCCAGAATTGTAGACTGGCACGCCAACAATACAAGCAAAGATTGGGTCTACATTGAGAACGCTTCCACCCCGTTACCGATCTACACGTTACCATGGATCAATCACAAAATAGTACCATCACAAGCCAAACTAAATCCATTCATCAACTCCACGTTAACAAATTTTACAGCAGCTTGCAAACCACTCAAATTGAAACCTTTCCCCGGCCCCATGACACCTCTGGAAAACAACCCAGAGTTTACCCCAGGAGTACACACTCTCTACCCGGCGACAGATCCCAACAGATCACGACTAAAGATACATCAAATGTTCCATAATGGACATTTCCTGACGTTTCATGCCCTTACCTCCAAGTTTTCAGACTACTACATCCCCTTCCACAAATACTTGCAAATACGTCACTTTATCTATAGTCTCAAACCCACAGCAGCCCTGCACAGAGATCTTACGCATTTTGAACTATTGTGTAACAATCCTGAACCCCAAAGACACCTCATCTCATCAATATATAAACTCCTATTCCCAACTGATGAACTTAAAACTGATGACTCAATTAGAAGATGGGAGCAGGACTTGAATATAGATCTCTCCGTAGAGGAGTGGCAGCGAGCTCTTTATCATATGCACAAAGGTTCATGCAACATATCAACTCAAGAAAATCGATACAAAATTTTTACAAAATGGTACAGGACCCCAGATAGGATTCACAAATATCAACCTGACTTCCCTCCCCTATGTTGGCGATGCAAAGCAGCGAGAGGCACACTACTCCACATATGGTGGGACTGCCCTCTTATCCAGAACTACTGGATTGACATCCACCGTTTGATTACTCAGATAACGACATTCACCCCTGACTTCACCCCGGCACAATATCTGCTCCACCATACCTCTCTCCCACAACGCACATATAGGAAATCACTGGTTCTACACCTTATCAACGCGGCAAACTTATGTGTCCCAGTACACTGGAGATCCACATCTCCCCCCACCATAACAGAATGGATTCAGCGGGTTGACAAGGTGGCTGAAATGGAAAGCCTTATTCACCAAACAGCAGACACACCAACTAAATATATGAACATCTGGGCTTGTTGGACCCACTTTAAATCGTCCCAAATACAGGTTAGTCCAACAACCCCCCACCCCACAGACTTAAGGGGTTCCACGAACACACAAACACCTGCATAAGTCCATAACCTACTACTTAACTACCATTACTCTCTGTCTCCCCCCCCTTCCCCCCAATCCCCCCTCCCCCCACATCACTACATCACCTACACACTAAAAACTTTTCTTCTGAGATACTACAAACGCGACCCCATACGTCGGGGAGATACCACTTCATCAGAACCAGTTCCCTGGCCTGAGGTATTACACCACTGACTAACATTCCCAGGTACTCCCCCACCCGGGCACAGCTAGTGCCCATATGGGGGTGCTCGGGTGGGAATGGAGATATTTCGGCTGGGAAAAATCTCACTTAGACATGGTATCTTACACCATAGGGATACCTTAGATATAACGCAACTTTCACTCACGATTCTGATGCTCATTCTATATGCATTGGGTTTATTTTGTGGTTTTTTTTTTTTTTTTTTAACATTTTTCTATTTTAGTTTTATTCCGACTCCTATATATGGACCATAGCAAGTTCAGCATATGCCGCTTCCTACTGCATTTAATGTCATGCCATGTGATATATACAATAGCCAAATATGATGTAACTATCAACTTTACTCATTGCCAACATGTAACATGTGCATATACCCGTTTTCCTTGTTATACTTTTGTGAAAACTTAATAAAATATTTAAAAAAAAAAAAAAGAACAGTGCAGCGCTAAATATCACAATTAATACATATCCTCATCCAATAAATCAATACATGAAAGATATAGTTAGAAAAGGAAAAATCATAAAAACTTCATATAGAGATCAGGATTACAAAATGTGACAATGTGCATCAATAAAGACTGAAAATCGATGCCAGAAGTGTAACCTCCACCATAAGACACTCTTTGCCGCTCACCTCAATGATAGGACCCCTGAGTCAACAAAGGGTCAAAAAGACTTTCCCTTATGGGCAAAATCCTGGAGAGTAGCGATAAACCTCTTCAGAGTGCAAAGCACATGGATCACTCACCATATCAGCTCATATACAGGGGACCGCAGCATAAGATCATCAGTCTCCCAATATCCCGATATTTCCAAATAAAACAGGAAATATCTAGTTCTCTCTGCTGGCATGTATTTAATATGATAAAAAGGAAGAATCACACTTACATACAAGGCACTTCCATTAAGTGCCAGCTAAAAAGCGTTCTGTCACAAAAAAAACACATGGTTTTCACATCACACACTATGACGAATCTTTTTATTAACCACTAGCTGACCAGCGCACGACGATGTACGTCAGCAAAATGGCACGTCCCCTTTAAATCACGGCATTGTGGGTGCGCGCGCGCTGTGTACTCTGTGACTGTGCCCGTGGGTCCCACGGACTCTATGTCTGCCAGGGGCCCGCGATCATGTCACGGAGCGAAAGAACGGGGAGATGCCTATGTAAACAAGGCATTTCCCTGTTCTGCCTAGTGACATGACAGGGATCTACTGCTCCCGATGTCATCAGGAGCAGTGATCCCTGTCATGTCAGTGGAAGCCCATCCCCCCACAGTTAGAGCACCTCCCTAGGAGACACTTAACCCCTTGATCGCCCCCTAGTGTTTAACCCCTTCCCTGCCAGTGTCATTTACACAGCAATTGGTGCATTTTTATAGCACTGATCGCGGTATAAATGACAATGGTCCCAAAATGGTGTCAAAAGTGTCCAATATGTCCGCCATAATGTCGCAGTCATGATAAAAATCGCAGATCGCTGCCATTACTAATAAAAAAAAATATATAATAAAAATGCCATAAATCTATCCCTGTTTTGTAGACGCTATAACTTTTGCGCAAACCAATCAATATACGCTTATTGCGATTTATTTTACCAAAAATATGTAGAAGAATACATATCAGCCTAAACTGAGAAAGAAATTAGTTTTTTTATATATTTTTGTGGATATTCATTATAGCAAAAAGTAAAAAATATTGCTTTCTTTCAAAATTGTCGCTCTTTTTTTTGTTTATAGCGCAAAAAATAAAAACCGCAAAGGTGATCAAATACTACCAAAAGAAAGCTCTATTTGTGGGAAGAAAATGAATTCAATTTTGTTTGGGTGCAACGTCGGACGACCGGGCAATTGTCAGTTAAAGCGATGCAGTGCCATATCGCAAAAAGTGCTCTTGTCAGGAAGGCGGTAAATTCTTCCAGGGCTGAAATGGTTATAAAAAGTCCCATGAATCCATCATAAATTTTCTTTCTAGAATGTCCAGAACCATGCTGGAACGTATAAGCCGGAGCTGACGTCAAGGGGCGGTAACGTCACCTCCAGCGTGGTTTCGGAAGTCCATCCTTGCTTTCTTGCTTCTCCCTCTCCTGTCACAGCTGCGGGCCAGATCTTCCTCCCCCTAGAGGGGAAGGACTCTACAGAATGCCTATTATGCTGACTGAGATGCTCATTTGAAATACTACATTTTAAGTTTTTTTAACCAGTTTTTATCAATAAATACTCCTTAATATTGCACTTAGAAGCACCTTCTGTTTTTTACTAAAGTTCATAACAAATTCTACTTCTGTCCTAATCTGAACCTCCTCCCTTTTCTTAGCTACCATATTTATATATTATCTACTGATTTCTGAGAATGCTATTACATTTTTCTTTCAGGGCCGAGCACATCTTTGCAATAAAGGATAGAGAGTATTCCTGCGCTATCGTGAAACGGGGGAAGAAAGGAGAAACCAAAATATATGTAAAATAAGGAAAAGCAGCCTATACCGGGTAGGGTACAGCCTGCCCCTGGCTACAGTAAAAGTGGGTAAGAATGTGGTGCTGCGCTAATCCTTTAAGTAAACAATGACTCTGTATGTGATACCACAGTGATGGTGGGTGTCTCTAAACTATAAGCATATTGCAATAAAACATCACTGCCTAAGTGTGGCTCTGTAATAAAAAATAACGTGATGGTATGACTTCTAGCAAAGAGTATAGCTATATACCTATCACAAAGGTAATCTGCTAGATATAACAGTCAAACACACAAATATATGAAAAGTGACTGGTGCTTATAAACAAATCCTTGTACACACAAAATATATAAAAATAACAACTAACTTTAAAATTACTGGTCTCTGACTGAACTGGTATGCACCTGGTGTAGCTCAACACACAGCCAGGTGTATATATACAACGTGAATAGTGCTCATAGTGCATAACATAAAGTGACAGTCTCAATGGAACTGAGTGATATAAAGTTCATTAGTATACATGCACAACACATACAAAATAACGGTGTTCCACTTGAAAATAATCATCTATTTAAAGTCCACAAAATATATATGTAAGTGATCCACTTGGTGCCAATAATACGTGAAAATGGTGATTATTCTTCATGCAACACAGCACACACTGGTGGGCAGTGGCCCCTTACCTGAAGGTAATGGGGTACTCGCATTTAGCCACTTTTAGGCATGGCAACCTTTCGTTGTAAAAACCATGGAATCAACCAGCAGTGGGGGATGGTAGTGATGCAATCCTATCCTGGTTTATCTCCTTTAAGGGTGTATGTTCCTTCAAGTAGTGTCCCGGGGTCACCCAGATGAATCAGAAAAGGAAGATCCCACAATGGTATAATATTGTTTGGCAAACGTACAAATCTTTATTAAAACTCACATGTACTCACATTAAAATCAACAGTACTGGGCGGAGATCCAACGAGCAGCGAGCTTGTGATGCAAAACAAACATAGAGTGCCTGTCCCGTCCCTACGCGTGACATCACGGTCACGTGACTTCTTCAGGGGATCCAGGGAGGCACTGTAGGTGTCCTTAAATAGCTCTCCATAGACTTTAAGGGGCGGCCATTTTCTCGGAGCCGCAAGGAAGTGCTGGAGCGGATGGGCGCAGCTATACTGCTAGTCAGCCAATGATGACAACAGGGGCGGGCGCCATTCACTGACAGCCATTCCGGCCAATCAGCGATCATGCTCATCTCCACTGTCAGCAGAGGGGGAACAAAAAATATATCGGCAAAGCGGCATATAAGATCGCCTGTGTGCGGCGGCAGCTAACCTAGCAATACACAGGCCGATGTTAAACAGGAACAAATAAAAGTATAAAAAAATAGAAAAAAAGAGATGTTGGTATACAGGGTTAGTTAAGTGGACATAAGTATGCTGTATACCCATACTCGGTCAGACCTCATATCCATATGTGTTGAGGCATAGACAATTAAAAGTGTAAAAAATCTATATATAAAAAGTATATAAAAAATTATATGTATATAAAAATATATATATAAAAAGCCGATCGGTCAGGGAGAGGCATCTATATACACTGAGATCCAAACAGCAAGTATGTCATAACACATATACAATCTGGTGACCAAAAGTGCTAGTGCAGAGTATAAATATATGGCTATCTCTAATCATGATAGGTACTGTGCACGTTACGTAAGCATACATATACACCTAAATGCAGAATACTGAAAAATAATAAAATAAAATAAGTATATAAAAAACTTGGTGTATCTGTCACATGATTCCTCAGTGTACAGTGGTGAGGTTAGAAATTTGCTATAATAGCTAACAGGCTCAGACCTACATGTATGGGCCTGATACAGCCCCATATGGCTGATGCGGGAATGGACATAATAACGGGATATTCAGAAAATTCTCAGTATAAAAACTCAAATGTTAAAATAGTCTGTAGTATAGAAAGTAGGTATTAAAAGTTGCTCAGGAAACAGTTCAAGTCAAATTATATGTTGAGGCCTCTTGGCGAGAAAGTGTCCATGGTTGAAAATCCACCTGGACTCCATTTGACTGAGGGTCCTAACCTTATGTCCCCCCCGCCAATGCCTCACATAGGGTTCGATGCCCCAGAATTTTAGATGAGAAAGGGTCCTTATTATGGCATAACAGAAAGTGTTTGGATACGCTGTGTTTATCGTATCGCTTATAATGTTTTTCACATGTTCCTTAATTCGTACTTTGAGCGGTCTTTTTGTCCGGCCTTTATATTGCAAACCGCAGCTACATTGTAGGGCATATACAGCCCCCTCCGTGTTGCAACAGATGAAATTTCGGACTTCATAGGTGTCCCCCGTAGATGTAGAAGTGGAACATTTTCTCATTGGGGCGTCTAGTTCTTACACATGCAAAACATCTTTTACATGGGAAGAATCCTTTCCCTGAAAAAAACGTAAAGGGCTTTTTTGGTGGGTCCAACACACTTTTCACCAGTTTATCGCGAATTGATGGTGTTCTTTTGTAGATAAATCTGGGTTTTTTTGGTAAACTTTCCTGTAGTTGTGGGTCTGTCAACAGAATATGCCAGTGACGTCTGTTTATTTTTTTGATCTTTTTATGTTGTGCGTTATAGTCGAGAATAAACGCTGGTCCCTCCATTGAGCGTTTCTGTAAAATGTTGTCCTTAATCAGTGTTTTACGATCCATCACTGCAACTTCTGCGGTTTTCTTATCTATATATCTTTGATCATATCCTTTTGCAGTAAACCTAGCTCTGATTTTCTCTGCTTGTTCAAGGAAGACTTGAAGTTTCGTACAGTTTCTCCTCAGTCAGTTGTCAATATATCTTTTATAAATTAAAAGTTCTTCTGGTTGATTATTAAAAACAAATTCCTCTTCCCATTTAGCCATAAAAAGCCCAGCTATACTGGGAGTGAATTTAGCTCCCATGGCTATTCCGGTTTGCTGATGGTAGTACGTATTGTTATACCAGAAATAATTGTTTTTTAAACTGAAGGCCAGACATTTCACCAGGAACCTTCTTTGCAAACATGACAACTCAGAGTATCTCCTTAGGCCCCATTTGGCAGCTTCACACGCCAAATGGTGGGGTATGATCGTATAGAGGGATGCAACGTCTGCGGTGGCCATAATGCACGCCTTATCTCTTTGGGGGATCCCGTCCAGGATTTGTAAAATATGCTTAGTGTCTCGCAGGTATGCCTTCATGCTCTGGACCACTGGTTGCAGAAAAAAATCTATATATTCACCTATCCTGGATGTCAGTGAATCGATCCCATTCACTATTGGCCTCGGAGGTGGGTCTGTTCCATTTTTATGGACTTTTGGTAGTGAATATATAATGGGGGTGCGACATGAGTCAGGTACAAGAAACCTTGCTTCTTTTTTACTTAGAATGTTCTTCTTTGCCCCTAGGTGTACTACTTGCTCGAGCGCTTTCCTGCACCTGAACATAGGGTTGCTTAGTAATTTCGTGTAAGTGTTTGCGTCATTTAGCATATCCATCATTGATTTATGATATTGTTCTTTAGACAGAATGACGATACCTCCTCCCTTGTCCGCTGGTCGGATCACGATTTCTTTCCTTTTCATCAATTTGCGTATCCCGCTCTTAATATGTTTCGGGTCTTCTCTCTTCTTAATCTTCAAATCCTTAATCTTGTCCAGCACAACTCTTTTAAAGACCTCAATATATTTGTTATCTTTGATCGGTGGATTAAAAACTGAACTGTTCCTTAATGTGCTATGTAAAATATTGCCATTCTCCATTCCTGTATATCTCATAGGGTTTCCTGCAATGTATTTCTGAATATTTACTTTCCTAACGAATTTTTGTATCCCGATATACGTTTCAAATTTATCCAGGTTCTTGGTCGGCGCATATTTCAATCCTTTATCTAAAACCCCAATCTCCTCGGGGTTGAGTGCCTGGCCACTCAAATTAAAAATGGATAAATGGAATACCGCGCCAATCCAACAAGTAAAGCAGCCAACACTACAAAACGACTATATTTGTGCACATTAACTAAATAAAAAAGTGTAGCGCTATGGTGATGAAGCAAAAGTAGGGTGTAGGACAGAAGAAAGTCTGTTTACATTTGAAGAAATCAGTAACCTCATCTAATCCAAAACCTATGTGTGCTAGATAGTGCAGTGAATATGGATGTGACATCCGATATCACCACTCGTATAATTAAGAAAGATGCTCTATCTCGCTAGGAAGAGCAAAAAACATCAAAAAAGAATTGAATGTATAAAAAAGTTAATATTGATTACAACATCCAAACTTATCAGTGGTGAAGAAAATATATAGTGTCAGAAGTGTCCATAATGTAAATGGATAAAACTCCCAAATAAATAATATAAACATATTAGTCCATATGGTGTACGGTGTGGTTGGCCCAAATTGAATCCCAGGCAGGTGGCATCACAAGGAACAATCCAAATTTCAGTAAAAGATGGAATACTCTTACCGACTTTGATGGACTCACAGGCCTTTGGCGGTGAGTCAACTAGGCTTGTACTGTCTTATGATGGATGACAGTGTCAGGATGGCTTGTACACCGGAAGGGTTCTACCTCAGATGGGGGGCCAGGAATCAGCCCAAAAAGGTCTCCGCAGTCTCCGTCTTTGTCAGCATGCATGGACCATATATGAAGAAAAAACAAGGAGCCTCCACATGGTGTAAATCCAAAAAACTATTTTTCAAATAGCATTTATTAGATCACTCAAGATCATCAAACAGTCCATAAAGGTTAGAATTAGCAGAATCGATTCGAGTAATACAAAGTAGATAAAAATTGGTAAGCGTGGTAAAGGTGGCTGGGTACAGCAAAGAAACCGGGTTTCTTTGCTGTACCCAGCCACCTTTACCACGCTTACCAATTTTTATCTACTTTGTATTACTCGAATCGATTCTGCTAATTCTAACCTTTATGGACTGTTTGATGATCTTGAGTGATCTAATAAATGCTATTTGAAAAATAGTTTTTTGGATTTACACCATGTGGAGGCTCCTTGTTTTTTCTTCATATATGGTCCATGCATGCTGACAAAGACGGAGACTGCGGAGACCTTTTTGGGCTGATTCCTGGCCCCCCATCTGAGGTAGAACCCTTCCGGTGTACAAGCCATCCTGACACTGTCATCCATCATAAGACAGTACAAGCCTAGTTGACTCACCGCCAAAGGCCTGTGAGTCCATCAAAGTCGGTAAGAGTATTCCATCTTTTACTGAAATTTGGATTGTTCCTTGTGATGCCACCTGCCTGGGATTCAATTTGGGCCAACCACACCGTACACCATATGGACTAATATGTTTATATTATTTATTTGGGAGTTTTATCCATTTACATTATGGACACTTCTGACACTATATATTTTCTTCACCACTGATAAGTTTGGATGTTGTAATCAATATTAACTTTTTTATACATTCAATTCTTTTTTGATGTTTTTTGCTCTTCCTAGCGAGATAGAGCATCTTTCTTAATTATACGAGTGGTGATATCGGATGTCACATCCATATTCACTGCACTATCTAGCACACATAGGTTTTGGATTAGATGAGGTTACTGATTTCTTCAAATGTAAACAGACTTTCTTCTGTCCTACACCCTACTTTTGCTTCATCACCATAGCGCTACACTTTTTTATTTACTCAAATTAAAAATGCCTTCTCCCTTCACTCTCTTTTTCGCTTGTTCTCTCTTTCCGGCTCTCCGTCCTCTCTTCTTTCTGGACTTCTTCTGGGATATCTTGTCTCGTCCGGATTTCTCGTGGGTGGTTTGGCCTGTCCCTGTCTAAAAAAGGCTTATTAGGGTCAGAATATCCATAGTGTGTCGGGTACTGTCTCCCTTGTCTGTCATCATCTTCTCTATTCATTAGAGGGGCGTAGTAGTTATACGTAGGTATTGGGCTTCGCTCATACTGCCGATGGTAGTTCTGCTGTGGACCTGTCCTTTGGCCTTGACCATAGTCTTAGAATGGGGCTCCTATCCCTTGGTCTATGATGGTCATATAGTGGTGCCCTATTGTCTCTCTGATCATGAGCCGTTCTTCTCTGATCTCTATGATCATAAGGTGGTCCACGCTGATCCCTCTGCTCATATGGAGGTCTCTTCCGATTGTATGGAGGTATGGAGGTTTCCTATTATTTTTCCAATTATACGGTCTCCTCCCTCCATTCTGTGGGGTCCGGTTATGATATTGAGGTCTCCTCTCGCCTCTATATGGGGTGTATTGGTAGTACTCTGTGTTTCTCTCACCGTAGTCTGTATTTCTTGGTGTCAGGCCTCCACCTCCATCCCTTTGGGCCTGATAGTCAGGGTATGGAGTATCAGGTCCGGGTGTGGCATTCGCCTGTTGTGAGTATACCCTCACTGACCTTTCTGGTGTGGAGTATGTTGAGCATGTATCGCTTTTCCCTATCTGGCTTTGCCATTTGAACACTTGGTTGTTCCGAAAGTCATTCGTGTCCCTGATGTGTTTTTTTCTCTTCCTTTGTTGGACTTCTTTATCCTTCTTCACAAGGTCTTTATTTAGTTGTGTAGTTAAGTTTTTAAATTCAGCCGTATCCTTATATGGTTCTAGTTCTTCTCTTATTTCTAGAATGTTTTGATCTATCTTCTTATTTTTTCTATGCTTTCTTTCTAAAAGGAAAGATAATAGCTCTAGACCTTTGTCATTGAAGAATTTGAACAATTCGTCATTTGATTCTGAATCCATGAGGCCATCATTCGGGGGGACGTCCCATCTTAATCTCCTTGGGACTATGTTTTCCTTCAGATAAGTCTCAAGGGTACATATGTCCCACCACAGGCTCACTTTTTTTTCCATGTTGTGTCCTAGTTTCCTCATTAGGCTTTCTAGATCTAAATTTCTACTAGTATTCACGTTTGTAGTGCTAAAAACTTCCTCTAGGTTGACTTTCCTTTTCTCCATATAGGAAAATACCTCCATGATGGCAGCGAGAATAAATGGAGAGCAGTTGTATCAAAAAAGGATAGAGAGTATTCCTGCGCTATCGTGAAACGGAGGAAGAAAGGAGAAACCAAAATATATGTAAAATAAGGAAAGGGGGGAGGAGACCGTATAATTGGAAAAATAATAGGAAACCTCCATACAGGAACAATCGGCAGAGACCTCCATATGAGCAGAGGGATCAGCGTGGACCACCTTATGATCATAGAGATCAGAGAAGAACGGCTCACGATCAGAGAGACAATAGGGCACCACCCTATGACCATCATAGACCAAGGGATAGGAGCCCCTTCCAAGACTATGGTCAAGGCCAAAGAACAGGTCCACAGCAAAACTACCATCGGCAGTATGAGCGAAGCCCAATACCTACGTATAACTACTATGCCCCTCTAATGAATAGAGAAGATGATGACAGACAAGGGAGACAGTACCCGACACACTATAGATATTCTGACCCTAATAAGCCTTTTTTAGACAGGGACAGGCCAAACCACCCACCGAGAAATCCGGACGAGACAAGATATCCCAGAAGAAGTCCAGAAAGAAGAGAGGACGGAGAGCCGGAAAGAGAGAAGAAGCGAAAAAGAGAGTGAAGGGAGAAGGCATTTTTAATTTGAGTGGCCAGGCACTCACCCCCGAAGAGATTGGGGTTTTAGATAAAGGCTTGAAATATGCGCCGACCAAGAACCTGGATAAATTTGAAATGTATATCGGGATACAAAAATTTGTGAGGAAAGTAAATATTCAGAAATACATTGCAGGAAACCCTATGAGATATACAGGAATAGAGAATGGCAATATTTTACATAGCACATTAAGGAACAGTTCAGTTTTTAATCCACCGATCACAGATAACAAATATATTGAGGTCTTTAAAAGAGTTGTGCTGGACGAGATTAAGGATTTGAAGATTAAGAAGAGAGAAGACCCGAAACATATTAAGAGCGGGACACGCAAATTGATGAAAAGGAAAGAAATCGTGATCCGACCAGCGGACAAGGGAGGAGGTATCGTCATTCTGTCTAAAGAACAATATCATAAATCAATGATGGATATGCTAAATGACGCAAACACTTACACGAAATTACTAAGCAACCCTATGTTCAGGTGCAGGAAAGCGCTCGAGCATGTAGTACACCTAGGGGCAAAGAAGAACATTCTAAGTAAAAAAGAAGCAAGGTTTCTTGTACCTGACTCATGTCGCACCCCCATTATATATTCACTACCAAAAGTCCATAAAAATGGAACAGACCCACCTCCGAGGCCAATAGTGAATGGGATCGATTCACTGACATCCAGGATAGGTGAATATATAGATTTTTTTCTGCAACCAGTGGTCCAGAGCACGAAGGCATACCTGCGAGACACTAAGCATATTTTACAAATCCTGGACGGGATCCCCCAAAGAGATAAGACGTGCATCATGCACGTGCACCGCAGACGTCGCATCCCTCTATACGATCATACCCCGCCATTTGGCGTGTGAAGCTGCCAAATGGGGCCTAAGGAGATACTCTGAGTTGTCATGTTTGCAAAGAAGGTTCCTGGTGAAATGTCTGGACTTCAGTTTAAAAAACAATTATTTCTGGTATAACAATACGTACTACCATCAGCAAACCAGAATAGCTATGTTTGTTTTGCATCACAAGCTCGCTGCTCGTCGGATCTCCGCCCAGTACTGTTGATTTTAATGTGAGTACATGTGAGTTTTAATAAAGATTTGTATGTTTGCCAAACAATATTATACCATTGTGGGATCTTCCTTTTCTGGGTGATCCCGGGACACTACTTGAAGGAACATATGCCCTTAAAGGAGATAAACCAGGATAGGATTGCATCACTACCATCCCCCACTGCTGGTTGATTCCATGGTTTTTACAACGAAAGGTTGCCATGCCTAAAAGTGGCTAAATGTGAGTACCCCATTACCTTCAGGTAAGGGGCCACTGCCCACCAGTGTGTGCTGTGTTGCATGAAGAATAATCACCATTGTCACGTATACTTGGCACCAAGTGGATCACTTACATATATATTTTGTGGACTTTAAATAGATGATTATTTTCAAGTGGAGCACCGTTATTTTGCATGTGTTGTGTATGTATACTAATGAACTTTATATCACTCAGTTCCATTGAGACTGTCACTTTATGTTATGCACTATGAGCACTATTCACGTTGTATATATACAGCTGGCTGTGTTGAGCTACACCAGGTGCATACCAGTTCACTCAGAGACCAGTAATTTTAAAGTTAGTTGTTATTTTTATATATTTTGTGTGTACAAGGATTTGTTTATAAGCACCAGTCACTTTTCATATATTTGTGTGTTTGACTGTTATATCTAGCGGATTACTTTTATGATAGGTATATAGCTATACTCTTTGCTAGAAGTCATACCATCACGTTATTTTTTATTACAGAGCCACACTTAGGCAGTGATGTTTTATTGTAATACGCTTATATTTTAGAGACACCCACCATCACTGTGGTATCACATACAGAGTCATTGTTTACTTAAAGGATTAGCGCAGTACCACATTCTTACCCACATCTTTGCAATGCGTTTGTAATTCCATCAGGTTTGATGGTCACTTTTGTCCTTTTAAAGGCCTTCTAGACAAACTATTGTCACCCAAATAATATGAGAATCCTCCCACAGCTGTGGGAAGGAGCTTTCTCATACAGCTTTGAGGGTGTCATGAAAAATACACAAATGCTTTGGCTTACAGTTTCAGAGGATATTCTAAATCTGGGCAAAGCTTGCTTTGACCAGTAGAAGTAGCAGTCCCAAAAGACCTAAATGCAGATGCCGCAGGTAGGACAATGAATAAATATGCGGCCTCTCGGCAGGTGGGCGGCAAGCAATTTGCAGCCAAAGCTATGTAGAGAGCGCACACCCTGCATGCTCCCATCACAGTTAGCAGCGGCTAATGGAAAGCTACCGATCGCCTCTTGTGATTGGAAGCTTTCTGATCATGTGATCACAGTTGAAGCCAATCACGGGGGTCATGTGATCATAAACCCCTCTTCCTGGCATCTGAAACCTCTTATAGGGCTGGAAGGAGCCGACGCAAAGGGGTTAATTGAACAAGCTGAAGTTAGATGCTGATTGGCTACTATGCAGAGCTGCACCAGATTCTGAGTGCTCCAGTTTTAGTAAATCTCCCCCTTGTAAGGACTTTATTCAACTACTTAGCTTGGTGTCAAAACATATATTATGAATCTAAATGAGTATTCATTTTTAGTATGAAAACTGAGTTTGCATATTAACAAGGACTGGAGGTGAACTGCTAATTAGTCACATCTTTCTGCTGCCTGTGCTCCAAATGTACTTGTTATATGCTCCTAAAATTTGAAGAAAAAGTAATAACTAACTGTGTGTAAATTAATAAAGGCACCATCCATCAAAGGCCTGGATTTTACATTATTAATAGTTTAGAGATGAGAGGATCAATGAGAGGATCAATGCATGTAAATCAGGACTCATAATGAAAAGGGCTGGTTTGCTCTGATTGTAAGTTTTGCTGAACAGGTCTGTTGGAAAAGTTATAATGTTTATTGCGTAACTATTTTATCTAAAATGGAGACTGATTTTTATAATGGCTTCTAAGGACACGTTGCTTTAACTTGTTTTTTTTTGTCTATTATTTCAATGAACTTCCTAAGGTCAGAAAACCACAAGCTTTGCTATATAAGGAAATAGATTGTAAAAATACGCTGCAATTGGCAATAAAGCTGTTATGTGTCATGAGCCACCAGTGAACTTTTAGCCAATAAGATTCTGTCTGTTGATCTTATAAAAAAGGTCACACATCCTGTGTCTGTATGAATTCTTTTCTTCTCAGCATGTAAAGTGTCATCCATTTGCACCGGTGCCTCTGAAATAAATCAACTTACTTTCATATACTCGGAGTTGTGACTGATCTCGGGTTAAGAGTTTTCCTGCCATCTTGGTCCTTCGAGCCGGAAGCGACAACTGGATCTGAGGAAAGGGAATTCCGGTCAATAACTCGGTGAGTATTGTTTTTCACATCACTGATATGATAGACCTCCGGCTAGGATTGCCTTAAACAGAGGCTGACCGCAACCGTCACCGAGGTCTGGTGTCCGGTTCCGAACCCGCTAGATCCAGTCCTCCGTGGTATCTGAAAGATAAGATCATTTTCTTTTTCAATTTCCTTTTCTTTTTGGGTTTATGTTCGACTTTTTTGGTGGTTTAGAGACTGTTAAGTGATATACCGATATTGAAATGCTCGTGTAAGATCTAGAGGTTTCAATAGTCGAAGACAGAGCCATTGGGGGCGTTGCTAAAGGTAAATAGATGCAGCCCGTTGTTCGGGACAAACAAAAACAATAAAAGAAATAGTGTATACTGATCACTAGAGGAGTAAGCGCTTAGGGAGTAGTAAGTGATCGTATAACGAACATGAGAACTACACCTTCTTTTGTATTGGTGAAGGTTTGTCTAGTTTACTCTTTTAACTTTTTCTATGGTGAATTCAACCTCTGTGGATCGAGGTGTGAACTGGTTTTTGTGTTTGGTCACCCCCGATTAATGCATTCTTGATTTTTTTTGTTGATTGTATATAATTTTTGTTGTCAAAAACCTAGATTGGAATTACCAGTGTTCTATTCTAGAGTGAAAAAGGAACTTAATTGTGATGGGTAATAACATATGTAAGAGTACAGCATGTGCCTGTTTGTGTTGCTGTTGTGTACCTTAGACCCAGCGGTCTGTTAAGGCAGTTATATAATGATGGGTGATGCCTAATCTCGCTCAAATTATTGCTATGATTATGATCAAAGGGGGAATGGGGGCAGCGAGGGTCAGTTAATGTGACCATAATACGTGATAATAGGTAATAGGAGCTAGTTTAAAACTAGCAAAAAAAAGAATAAAATCGTTCTTCACATCTCATGTTCTGTGTGCCTGTAAATTTGTGGTTAGAAACTGAACTCACCCCCCCACCCCTTACAGACATCTGTATGACAGTTCTGTGAGTCAGCGCTGTATTGTTAGAATTGTACAGACATCTAAGTGCACTTCCTCTTTTGTGTGTGTGTGTGTGTGTGTGTGTGCGTGCAATGTGTGTGAGTAATTTCTGATCAGATGACTAATTTTACTGTTTGTTTTAACCAAGTGTACTTTGTGGTGAAAAGGTGAAGGTATAAATTGTTTTTTTATATATATTTCCTGTTGTTTGGGGAGTTTAGACTTTGTTGTTTTATATAGGTTTTGGCAGGGTTCGAGAGTAGAATTACTTGTATGCTAAACTCAAAACGGAAGGAAAAGAAATAGAGACATGGGGAACAACATCTGTAAAGGGGGATGTGCCTGTCTCTGCTGCTGCAACTCCCTTAGAGGGAGACAAAAAATTTATGCATAAAAAAGGACCCAGCAACTGTTCAATACTGTACTAAGTGGGAAAAGAAGTTTGGGTTTAATAACAAGCTTAATGTTAAAAGGGTGTGAGGAATTAGAAAACATTTTTTTTTTAGCAAGTTGGGACCTACAGAACAACAAAAAAAGTATGGTTTGGACGCGACTCAGAACTGGTTAGAACAGGCTAGAATTCCCGCTCAGGGAGTGTCTAAGAGGAAGTTGCAAGAGTGCCTCCCCCTCTTAGACAAGGAAGATGAGAACACCGTATTTGTCCAAAGGCCCCCCTCAAGTCCCTCTGCAGCTGCCCCTATATGTAGCCCCAGAAGTGGTCCCTCCTACTCCAAATACATCCACCCCTCTTGGACAGGACACTCCCCCTGAACAAAACCGAGCTCCCCTTCCCCCATCTCACCAGTTCAAGTCAAAACCCCAAGGAGAGCGGGTGGACAGGGATCTCTCACTGACCTGTCGGTCCAAAGTCCGGAGCCGAGCGCTCATGGTCTTACTAGGAGCCCATCGTTAGATCTGACTAAGATGAGTAGACAGGATACCCTAGCTGAAGGACTCAAAATGCTAGGGAAAAGATTTCTGGACCAAGAAGATAAAGATAGACATCCATCCTGCAGTGCCTGGGTCCCTAGCTACTCCACACTGACAGCACCTAGAGTTGATAGAGTTGATCCATGGAACCCCCATGGCAACTCAGGACAACATAACATGGACTGATCAGACTTAAGACATGTTCTCAGAGTTAAAAATGGTCCTTGCTGGATCCTCAGTACTAGGCCTACCCAACTATGACAAACCATTTGTACAGACAGTAGACTCGAGAGAAGGACACATGACTTTAATCCTGACGCAGGAACATGGTGGGTGACAGAGACCAATAGCCTACTTTTCTACTAAATTAGACAGTGTTGCCAGAACATTGCCACCTTGTGTACAAGCTGTGGTTGCAGCAGAAGAGGCAATAAAGGCCTCTGCTTCTATTGTGTTATATTACCCTCTGACTCTCAAAGTACCTCATGCAGTGTCTGTAATTCTATTACAGCAAAAGATCTCCCACCTTAGTCCAGCTAGACATTTATCTTGCATGAATATATTATTGACACAGCCACATTTAACAACTGAAAGGTGCACTGTTCTTAACCCCTCCGCATTGTTACCAATACCAGCTGATGGTAAACCACATGATTGCACTGTAGCAATAGCAAAAACGGTGTTACCTAGGAAGGATCTGAGTGACACACCATTAGCCAACCCTGATATGGTACTGTATGTAGATGGTTCTAGCAAAAAGAATCCTGATGACACGTGCGATGGGATATGCTTTAGTTTCAGACTCATCCATACTTGAGGCTAAATCCTTACCAAAACACTATTCAGCACAGGTTGCAGAACTTGTGGCATTAACCAGGGCCTGTGAGCTCTCAGCTGGCAAATCTGTCACCATCTATACAGATAGCCAATATGCATTTTCAACAGTCCATCTATTTGCACAACAATGGAAGAATAGGGGAATGGTGACTTCTAGTGGAAAACCCATCTCACACACTGACTTTATAATAAAATTACTTGATGCAATTCAGCTACCAAAATAGCTAGCCATCTGCAAATGTCAAGCACATACCACACATACTGACCCAATATCGCAAGGAAAGCGAAAAGCAGATGAACCTGCAAAAACAGCAACTCAACAACAGATATTCTTACAAAACAAGGAAATACCACAGGGAGATTATACGGTCCTCAAAGACATGCAGCATGTAGCACCACCTAGAAAGGAAATTATGGCAGACAAAAGGATGTAAATCTGTTGATGACATCTACATGTCATCATGGAGGAGAGGAAAAAACAAGGAATAGGGATGCCTCTGAGTATATATCATGAAACAATTTATTAAAATCATAATATCCACTCACATGAAGGAAAGAGGAGTAGTATTCAGGAGCAGATGGCTGAGCACAACACAGTTTGATAGGGTTCAGTATTCCTGGCAGATGGCAATAGCAGTCCGGTGGAGAGGGGGAAACTAGTCAGATGCTGACAGGGGTATCCGTGGGAGGAGGGGGGAAGGACGTAAGGACGGATGGCCAAGCCGTGCTGTATCTCCACAGCATTCGCACTGTCCCGTATTTGCTTGAGAAAGGAATGCGGCTATCTCTTCCATCCATAGCCAGCTAGTTCAGAAACGCGTCGCATGTTGATGACGTCACGGCTCAGCACCGGCCTGTGTCTGCACTCCAAGCCTCGCTTTCAATCTACACACACGGCCGTGTCTTTCCCTCTACCATACAGGGATAGTGCGAACGCTGTGGAGATACAGCACGGCTCGGCCATCCATCCGTATGTCCTTCCCCGCTCCTCCCACTGATACCCCTGTCAGCATCTGACTAGTTTCCCCCTCTCCACCGGACTGCTATTGGCATCCGTCAGGAATACTGAACCCTATCAAACTGTGTTGTGCTCAGCGATCTGCACCCCTGCCTGCCTGGATCTGATTGAGTATCAGCTACACTGGAACTGCTGCTAACTACAGTCCCACATCATCATCTCCTCAGCCCTGATCATGCTCCTGAATACTACTCCTCTTTCCTTCATGTGAGTGGATATTATGATTTTAATAAATTGTTTTATGATATATACTCAGAGGCGCCCCTATTCCTTGTTTTTTCTTAGCTCATTGGAACTTGCTTTTGGTTTCTTGGCGGCTGCCCTGACTGATGTAGTGATTTCACACTACTAATGTACATATATGTACATACACATTCTTCTCCATCTATGCCCCTGGACTATTGGGTACTACACTCTGAGGTATCTGCACATTGTGCCTTTTTACTTCTTTAGTGTCTCATGGAGGAGAGGAAGAGGACTCCAGTGGCAATCTGTGAAGCTCTGGTGAGCTATAGGCATCATTCAGATATCCTTGTTTTCAGCTGGTGATTCTGTGCACCATAATAATGATCATAGCGGCAGTTCCGCTGCTTGTTGATCCCTAATCAAAACGATTCCTATTACAAGGGATGTTTACATTCATTGTAATAGGAATAAAAGTGATAAAAAAATTAAAAGAAAGTAAAAATTAAAAAATACAGTAAAATTAAAAAAAAAATTAAAACGCCCCTGTCTCCGGTAGCTCATGCTCAGAAGCGAACGCACATGTTAGTCCCGCCCACATATGTAAACGCTGTTCAAACCACACATGTGAGGTATCGCCACGTGCGTTAGAGCGCAAGCAAAAATTCTAGCACTAGACCTCTTCTGTAACTCTAAACATGTAACCTATAAAAAATGTTAAAATTTTGCCTTTGAAGATTTTTAAGTACCGAAGTTTGGCGTCATTCCATGAGTGTGCGTAATTTTAAAGCGTGACATGTTGGGTATATATTTACTCGGTGTAACATCATTTTTCATATTATACAAAAAAATTTGGCTAACTTTACTGTTTTGTTATTTTTTAAAACATAAACATTTTTTTTCCAAAAAAAAAGCGTTTGAAAAATTGTTGCGCAAATACCGTGCAAGATAAAAAGTTGCAACGACCGCCATTTTATTCCCTAGGGTGTCTGCTAAAAAAAAATATATATATATATAATGTTTGGGGGTTCTGAGTAATTTTCTAGCAAAAAAATATGATTTTTACATGTAGGAGAAGAGTGCCAGAATAGGCCCGGTATGGAAGTGGTTAATAAAGGAATTGTAAAAAACTGTTTGTTGTGGTTTTTACTGTTTGACACTTTTTTGGTTAAAGTAGGGGTACAATGTACCCAATACCCATTCACAAAGGGGAGCGGGATCTGGGGGCCCCCTTGTTAAAGGGGGCTTTCAGATTCCGATAAGCCCCCTGCCCGCAGACCCTGACAACCAATGGCCAGGGTTGTTGGGAAGAGGCTCTTGTCCTCATCAACATGGGGACAAGGCGCTTTGGGGGGCACCCCAAAGCACCCTCCCCATGTTGAGGGCAAGCGGCCTGGTATGGTTCAGGAGGGGGGGGCTGCTCTCTCACCCCCCCTTTCCTGGCTGGCCAGGCCGCTTGCTCGGATAAGAGTCTGGTATGGATTTTGGGGGGGACCCATTGCTAATTTTTTTTTCAATTTTGTGGGGAAGTTCCCCTTAAAAGCTATGCCAGACCTAAGGAGCCTGGTATGGATTTGGGGGGGGGGGGGCATGCCTTTTTTTACTCAATTCTGTCATAGGGTTCCCCTTAACCACTTCAATACACTGTATTATATACTCTGCATTGCACTATATACCCTGCACTGTATTATATATACTACACTGACTGCACTATATATTCTCCACTGTATTGTATATACTACACTGACTGCACTATATACTCTGCAATGTATTATATATACAACACTAATGGCACTATATACTCTCCACTGTATTATATATATACAGTATCTCACAAAAGTGAGTACACCCATCACATTTTTGTAAATATTTTATTCAGTGTTGTCATGTGACAACACTGAAGAAATGACACTTTGCTATAATGTAAAGTAGTGAGTGTACAGCTTGTATAACAGTGTAAATTTGCTGTCCCCTCAAAATAACTCAACAAACAGCCATTAATGTCTAAACCGCTGGCAACAAAAGTGAGTACACCCTTAAATGAAAATGTCCAAATTGGGCCCAATTAGCCATTTTCCCTCCTCAGTGTCATGTGACTCGTTAGTGTTACAATGTCTCAGGTGTGAATGGGGAGCAGGTGTGTTAAATTTGGTGTTATCGCTCTCACTCTGGTCATACTGGTCACTGGAAGTTCAACATGGCACCTCATGGCAAAGAACTCTCTCAGAATCTGAAAAAAAGAATTGTTGCTCTACATAAAGTTTGCCTAGGCTATAAGAAGATTGCCAAGACTCTGAAACTAAGCTGCAGCACAGTGGCCAAGACCATACAGCGGTTTAACAGGACAGGTTCCACTCATAACAGGCCTCAGTATGGTCGACCAAAGAGGTTAAGTGCACATGCTCAGCATCATATCCAGGGGGTGTCTTTGGGAAATAGACGTATGAGTGCTGCCAGCATTGCTGCAGAGGTTGAGGGGGTTGGGGGTCAGCCTGTCAGTGCTCAGACCATACGCTGCACACTGCATCAAATTGGTCTGCATGGCAGTTGTCCAAGAAGGAGAGACCAAGATAAACTTATTTGGTTCAGATGGTGTAAACCGTGTGTGGTGGCAACCAGGTGAGGAGTACAAGGTGTGTCTTTCCTACAGTCAAGCATGGTGGTGGGAGTGTCATGGTCTGGGGCTACATGAGTGTTGCTGGCACTGGGGAGCTACAGTTCATTGAGGAAACCATGAATGCCAACATGTACTGTGACGTGCTGAAGCAGAGCATGATGCCCTCCCTTCGGAGACTGGGCCGCAGGGCAGTATTCCAACATGATAAGGACCCCAAACACACCTCCAAAATGATCCACTGCCTTGCTAAAGAAGCTGAGGGTAAAGGTGGTAGACTGGCCAAGCATGTCTCCAGACCTAAACCTTAGTGAGCATCTATGGGGCAGCCTCAAACGGAAGGTGGAGGAGCGCAAGGTATCTAACATCCACCAGCTCCGTGATGTCGTCATGCAGGAGTGGAAGAGGACTCCAGTGGCAACCTGTAAAACTCTGGTGAACTCCATGCCCAAGAGGGTTAAGGCAGTGCTGAAAAATAATGGTGGGTAAACGAAATATCGACACTTTGGGCCCAATTTGGACATTTTGACTTAGGAGTGTACTCACTTTTGTTGCCAGTGGTTTAGACATTAATGGCTGTGTGTTGAGTTATTTGGAGGGGACAGCAAATGTACACTGTTACACAAGCTGTACACTCCCTACTTTGCATTGTAGCAAAGTGTAATTTCGTCAGTGTTGTCACATGAAAAGATATAATAAAATATTTACAAAAATGTGAGGGGTATACTCACTTTTGTGAGATATTGTATATATACAGTCGGGACGGAAAGTATTCAGAACCCTTAAATTTTTCACTCTTTGTTATATTGCAGCCATTTGCTAAATTTTTTTTCCTCATTAATGTACACACAGCACTCCATATTGGCAGAAAAACACAGAATTGTTGACATTTTTGCACATTTTTTAAAAAAGAAAAACTGAAATATCACATGGTCCTAAGTATTCAGACCCTTTGCTCAGTATTTAGTAGAAGCACCCTTTTGATCTAATACAGCCATGAGTCTTTTTGGGAAAGATGCAACAAGTTTTTCACACCTGGATTTGGGGATCCTCTGCCATTCCTCCTTGCAGATCCTCATCAGTTCTGTCAGGTTGGATAGTAAACGTTGGTGGACAGCCATTTTTAGGTCTCTCCAGAGATGCTCAATTGGGTTTAAGTCAGAGCTCTGGCTGGGCCATTGAAGAACAGTCACGGAGTTGTTGTGAAGCCACTTCTTCGTTATTTTAGCTGAATACTTAGGATCATGTGATATTTCAGTTTTTGTTTTTTAATAAATCTGCAAAAATGTCAACAATTCTGTGGTTTTCTGTCAATATGGGGTGCTGTGTGTACATTAATGAGGAAAAAGAATTAACTTAAACGATTTTACCAAATGGCTGCTGAGTGTTGTGGCTCACCTGTCACCCTGCCCAGCCTGGCATTCAATCCATAGTCACTCCAAGTCAATAAACAACCCATTAGCTTTGTTTTAATTTTTATTGAGGGGATTGAACTTGGATAGGGTATAGGAAGTATGGGATACCCAGTGAATTTTAGAACAATCAATTGGTGAATTTTAGAACAAATAATTGGGACAACTTATATACTCTCAGGTATATACAGGCCTCTTTTCCTCCAGCACAACTCTTACTGCAGACTATTACTCCTCAACTCCTCCAGTACTCTACTTGCATGAGCTCCCAGGCACAGCTAGCACTGCGTGGTTAGGCCTGACACTGATTCAGCCAGGCCTTCGCAATTGCCCTTTGCAGGCAGGGACCGCAGGCCCCTGTAGTGTAGCAAAATAGAAAGTCTCTGGTGTTAGCTGTCCTACATGTGGCTACTGAGCCCAGTACTTACCGCCTTTCCACCTGTCCCCTGGATCCTGTTCCCTCACATCTACTAAGGTCACCCTCTTCTTCTATCTTATGCTCCCTCATTCACATCTTCAATCTCTCCCTCTCTACTGGCACCTTCCCCTCCCCTCTAAAACATTCCATGATCACGCCCATACTTAAAAAGCCCATACTGGATCCCACCAGCTTGAACAACTTAAGACCCATCTCCTTGCTCCCGTTTGCGTCAAAACTTTTAGAACGCTTAGTCTACAATCGTCTTAGCTCCTATCTCACTGACAAAAACCTTCTTGACCCCTTAGAGTCTGGCTTTCACTTGCTACACTCCACTGAAACTGCCCTACTGAAACTCACTAATGACCTACTAACTTCTAAAACCAATAGCCACTACTCCATACTCATACTACTCAACCTCTCTGCAGCCTTTGATACTGTTGACCATCCCCTCCTCCTCAAAAAACTCCACTCTCTTGGCCTTTAAGACTCTCCTGGCTCTCCTCCTACCTATAACAGTGCTCCTTCAGTGTGACCTATAACTCTGTTTCCTCCTCGCCACTTCCTTTTTCTGTAGGGGTACCTCAAGGTTTTGTCCCCAGACCCCTTCTCTTCTCCATTTACACCTTCTCCCTTGGTCTGTTAATAAACTCCCATGGCTTCCAGTACCACCCCTATACTGATGGCACACAAATCTATCTCTCTACTCCTCACCTCACTCCTTTAGTCTCCTCTTGCATTACTAACTTACTAACTGACATATCAACATGGATGTCACACCACTTCAAACTCCTCAAACTCAATCTTTTTAAATCCGAGCTCATCATTTTTCCTCCAGCCTGTGCCCCCCCCCCCCCCGACTTGTCCATCAAGATCAATAATACAACCATCAGTCCCTCCCTCATGCCAAGGTACTAGGTGTAATCCTAGACTCCGACCTGACCTTTCAGACCCAAATCCAATCACTGTCCAAATCGTACAGACTTCACTTCCAAAACATCTCCAAAATACGCCCCTTTCTAACCGTTGACACCACTAAGCAACTTATTCACTCCCTCGTTATCTCTCGACTATTGTAACTCCTTCCTCATTGGCATACCTCTACGCAAACTATCCCCTCTTCAGTCTATCATGAATGCCACTGCCAGACTCATCTACCTTATCCAACTGTTCAGTGTCCACCACTCCTCTATGCCAATCCCTACACTGGCTTCCCATTTCCCAATGAATAAAATTCAAAATACTAACAATAACATACAAAGCCATTCACAATTCTGCCCTGAGCTACAACACAAATCGTATCTCTAAATATCACTCAGATCATCCTCTCTGCTCCTCCCAAGACCTTCTTCTCTCTAGCTCCCTTGTCTCCTCCTCCCATGCTCGTCTCCTCTGGAACTTACTACCCCAATCTGTCCAGTTATCTCCTATTCTGTCCACTTTTAGGCGATCCCTGAAAACTCATCTTTTCAGGGAGGCCTATCCTGCCTCCAACTAATAACCAAATCTTCTACTCCCCTCATCAGTTCATCCCTCACAGTCCCTAGCTTTTGTTTCACTAGTCCCTCACTCTTAGATTGTAAGCTTGCATAAGCAGGGCTCCTCTAAACCTCTTGTTATGCATTGTACTTTTGGTGTAGTGTCTCCCTTTACATTGTAAAGCGCCACTCAAACTGTTGGTGCTATATTGGTGCTATAGTAATCCTGTATAATGATAATGACAATAATCATGAACTATGTGTCAGGAGACACAGGTCGCCTCCGTCCGCCAGGCTGCGGGGTGCATGCGCAGCGGGCTGGTGTTGAGACTTGCACCCGTTCGCGGCCTGATGGTGCGGCGTGCGCGGGTGCACGGCGGTCCCCGTGTGCGCGCAGTCGCCCGTGCGGGTGCCCGGTAGCACGTCACGCTGACGCGCTCAGCGGAGGCTACTTCAGACGACTCCAGCACCCAGTCGGGTTGCTGGTTTGTCGTCAGCTGTACCTTGCCCTGAGTTTAGTTCCTTGTTCCTGCCTGCCAGATACCCCTGACCTCTGTCTGTCTAAAGACCACTCTACTTGTCTGCCGGATACCCCTGACCTCTGCTTGTTTAAAGGACCATTCTACCTGTCTGCCGGATACCCCTGACCTCTGCCTGTTTAAAGGACTATTCTACCTGCCTGCTTGATACCCCTGATCTCTGCTTGTATTAAGGACTACTCAATTTGCCTGCTCAGTACCTCTGACCCGTGCTTATCCTATGGACCTTCCTACAGTCAGCTACACCGGTCCTGCACGGTGCCCGCCAGGTATCTTCCTACATCTATAGTGAACCTGAGTCTACCTTCCGCAACTACCGGAAGCCCGTGCCTCCGCGTGCTTCTGATCCCCTGTATCACCCTCGGGGGTTCGGGTGCGCGTGGTCGTAAGGGCGAGCCGCTCTCAGCATCTCGGCCTCGGTGAGTATTGACGTGACACTATGGCAATGTAAATCAATCCAATCATTTTGAATAGGAGTTTTACCCTAGCCAGTGAACTCTTTGGAATCCAAATAACGCCCGATCCCTAATTTGCACTACTGCACCTCAGAGTTGGGCAGTACCCCCCCAATACCAGAGTAGTGCTCAATCACTAGCTTCTGGTGGTCAAACTTACTATCACTAGATCATGGAACTCTACAGATACACCTACAATTAGAAATACTTTAGCAACTTTAAATTACTATTGTGAAATTAAAAGATTAGAGGCAATTAAAAACCAAATCGCTCAAAAATTACACACATTTTGGTCTATATTGATGATTTAACCCAAAACGTACAACTAAAGTTGATAAATACTATTGAGTTTATACTATGCCGAGACTGGGTTTTCCTGTAATTTTCCTGTTATTTTCATGTTTTATATTGAATTTGCTATTTTGACTGATTGTTTGCCCTTCTCTTTAATCCCCCTCCTCTCTTCCCACCCCCTTCCAATTTCCCCTCCTTTTCTCTATAGAGAGGTTGGCATAGTATATATTTTTTTCTTTATTTGTGACGCAGTTAGCAGCTTCATATTGTCACCTTCTTAATCAGTACATGTGTAGTAATTGTTCCTTCTGCATAAAAATTATTATGCAATTACTGTATGTACTTGGATGCTGTACACGACCGACCTCTTTTTTGTGCTTTTTATACTTTTTACAAATTCTTAATAAATAAAGATTGAAATGAAACAGGGTACCAAATATTAAGGCTTACCATTGGACTCAACCTGACCTTCCCCTCTTGATCGGAACTGAAACTACCTATTATTCAATAACAAAGCAGTTAATATTTAGCACATGTGTGAGAACAATAAAAATTGAATCTGTGTGACCTTGTTATAGGAATGTATGAGACTTTCAAGACAAATAAATAATGAGTGGGCTCCCCACTTGCGTTGGCACAGAATGAAATGATCAATAGAGAAGCACAGTGAAATCAGGCAGTAGTGGGTTAATCATCTTATGCCTGACCAAGACCAACAATTTTAAATACACCTAGTTTGCATTTTTTATTCCTAAGCCACATATCGTCTAGAAATGGAATCTTAGTTTAAAGTTCAAAAGGATGTTTTTGAGAAATACATACTCCACATGTACTAAAACTAACAGGTGTTATAACAAATAAAATACTTCTACTATATTATAAGCTAGGTTCTTGCAGCATATGCAACCAGGTCCTAGCAATACAATAATGGTTAAGCTAAGCCAGAAATGTAAGTTAGCTACAGCAAAAAATGTTATATATATATATATATATATATATATATATATATATATATATATAGCAGGTATTGCAGCCAAAGACTTACATTAACACAGATGACTGCATGTACACATGCTTTCCAGGCTGAAAGAGGAGAGAGAGCTGGCTTTCATGTCTGCATGGGCTTTTTCACCCTCCCCCTCCTTCTTCCTGTTTTCACTGACTGAGTAATGTAATGCCTGTAGGCAGGAAAACCTTCCTTCCTATGCTCATTGGTGGGAGGTTCTTCTGCCAAGTTCTTATGCAAATGCAAACTGCTTGTTTTCCTGTGTACACTAACTTGCTTTACCCTCCGCGTGTACATACAAAGCATGTAACGGGCCACAGACTCTTTACCTCCTTTGGAGGACCAAATGTTCTTTGGTGGGGGGAGTGTGTAGTGGGCATTGCAGCTAAAGACTTACATTAACACAGATGGGCTGCATGTACATTAACACAGATGACTGCATGTACACATGCTTTCCAGCCTGAAAGAGGGGAGAGAGCTGGCTGTCCTGTCTGCATGGGCTTTTTCGCCCCCTCCTTCTTCCTGTTTTCACTGACTGAGTAATGTAATTTGAGCTGACACACACACAGAGCTGTGCATTCAGCAGCCTCTCTTGGGTCCTATTGGTTGGAAGAAGAAAACCAATTAAAGGCACAGTTACAACAGCCAATGGGAGAGACTGTACTGAACTGCAGGGATTCTGGGACATGCAGTTCCCACACAAAACAGCCCCATAGACTGGTATACAGGGAGAAACTACAAATCCCAAGGGAGTTTGCAAAACAGAGGGCTGGCTAAAGACTCCATTTTGTGTTCTGAGGAGATTCTCAGTCGATGAGGGAGGGAGTGAGAGAGACATAGACGTGATCTGAGGGGCTGCTGTTACCCATGGAGGGGGTACAAGGTGGCCAGTCGGGCCTTTTCGGGGAACTTTTCGTGTGATCCTTTGGTCGCAGGATGGGTGAGCAGGCGTTTTCCCATCTTTGAAAACACAGTAGTCAGGCAACATTGCCTCATCAGTAGCCATATTTGTAGGAACACTTGCATCCTGTTGAACAGTCACTACATTCTACTTTGCCTATCAGGATACTGCTAGCATCCCACATTCTACTTTGCCTATCAGGATACTTTCAAGTACCCCTTTGTTTATCCAGCTCAACAGGAGGCCAAGTGCACCAATGCCAGGTTAGCTGAAGATCCTGGATATCTTCATTGTGAGGACCCTTTCTGTTACTCCTTCAGTATCAGTAATGTAGTGATTCCAGTGACTACCTTTAAAGGGGAACTCTCATGGAAATTATTAAAGTGATAAATTGCATTTGTGGCATATTGCCTTACATTTAACTGCCTGGGTCTGTGATTTCTGGATTTGAGGGAAACAGACTGACCATTGTTAAGTCAGATCAGTTCCCCTTTATGCCTGAGTGCATAGGCCACTGTAGACCTACTTAAGTTGTTTGACTGTGTTATTTTAAAGTCTGCATTTTGGGCTTGATTAACGCTATTAAAGACCACAGTTTGCCA
Organism: Lithobates clamitans; assembly: GCA_037952925.1. Lineage (NCBI taxonomy): Eukaryota > Metazoa > Chordata > Amphibia > Anura > Ranidae > Lithobates > Lithobates clamitans. The sequence continues at coordinate 1,078,355 of JBBGZY010001544.1, forward strand.
TTCTTGACTATTGAGTTACCAGATCGCTGTTTGTTTGATTGTGGAAAGTCTCCCAGTAAACAAACCTCTTGTTCACTACATTTGTGCCTGTTTTACTATGTTTGCAAGTACACTGTTTGCTAGGTGTGCCAGAGGGGCTGAGAGGCTAGTTCTTTGGGGTTGAGAGGCAGAGTAACGGACTGAAAAAACTTAAGCACCTCCTTTATTGGTATCGCTACATATATATATATACACACAAAAAGAAAAATCACTTACAAAATGGCTGAGTTAAACAATCTGAATATAATATGGTTGAAAATCTCTCATGAGCTGAGGGTAAGCCTTGCAGGCTTATATTTCCAGCACACAAATAAAGACCTCATAGGTCCTTAAAACATAAAAAGTACTTAGGTAAGCAAAGAACACAAGGTAATTCCCTTGTTACCTAATGAGTACAGAAAATAAAATGATAACTTGGGTCTGGGCATCCACACATCATTCATGTATTATCACAAAAGGGTTAAAAAAGGTTATAAACAGTTGCACAAAAGGGCAAAGTTTTCTCTGATTCTAAAGGTTTGAAATAACCCCGGAGGTTAAAAATATTCAAAGAGTATTTTAGGGCCTATGTCTGTTTTGGACTTGTGGTGATTACATCACCTATTTCTGACCTGCATTTTACCTGACTGGAAGTGGGTTTTGCATTATCATAGACTTGTATGGGAATGCAAAAGGTCACAAACATAGACCCTTAGGCAATTTTTACTTTTAACAAACAAATGAGTTTAAAAAAATCTCACACGCACAGACACCCACCCACACATCAAAGAATATTTACAGATATTGATACAGAAAAAAATACATTGCAGGAACACCTGGCATCCTATATGCATAAAATATAAATTTAAAAAATGATTTACCTCAGGGTATTGCTATGCTATCTGCAGCCACATACATATTAATATCTTGATGTCATCTTGTCATAAGAATTTTGCAGTATATCATTTCACATTCAATATTTTGCAAATTTAAATTTAAAATTTCAATGAAAAGATAAATGTTTTGTCAGATAACTGTAGTTTTAAAAAGCAAGAGCTTTTTTTAACGAAAATCTGTCACCCAGAAATGAGTACATGGACAAGTAACAGATTGGATAATGTAGACAAATCTATTTTTTTTAAGTTTTTTTTGTATGTTTGCAAGTGTCTGTAATACAAGTTAAATGATGCTATATTCAACTGGGGTGTAACCATTTTGAATAATTGACACATTGTCCTGGAAATTATAGTATGAGATCTCTTGACTGAACATATTGTATGAATAGTAAAAATAAAAAGTTTTTTTATTTGTGTCTGTTTTATAAAACAGAGACTTGAATGGCTTTTTCTCCATTTATTTCCCTGGATTTTGCAATCCCTCTTTTAAAGGGTGAGTTCACCTTTGTACATTTTTTTTCTTTTGAATTCCAGCTCCCCTGTGCAACAATATAGCATTCATGTACTTTTTTTGCAAAAATATCAAAGCTTTCCATTAGATCTACAATCACTTACTTTTCTTGTGCTCATCCACAAATCCAGACGTTTCCATTTGTAATGTCTGTCTTCCTGATCACAGGGCTGGGCTGGGAATAAAAACCAGCCCTGGAAAAAATGTCATACCAGCCCCAAAGCATTATTATACCAGACCAACGTTCATGAAAGGGAAAACCATGCATTTTAAAGCACATTTGAAGATTGTAATATATATATATATATATATATATAGAGGGCAGATATAAAAGCACATAGGGCTTTATGTATATATATATATATATAAAAGCAAATGCCAGTTAAAAGGTTAAAAGTGGTAAAATTGGTCCATCCTTAAGCCTCTGTGTGCCCACCATTGCAGCCTCTGTGTGCCAGCCATTGCAGCCTCTGTGTGCCCACCATTGCAGTCTCTGTGTGCTAGTCATTGCTGCCTCTGTGCCTACTGCCTACCAATTGTAGCCTCACCATTTCCTGGATCACACACAGTGGCCGATCTATGGCACGGACGGAGCTGGATGTGTGTGTGTAAGGCAGCGCTGTAACAAGGCCCCGCCCCCCTAGACCAGCTTGTGTGATAGACGGAACACTGATTCAATCAGTTTTCTATCTAGAAGACTATCACACGAGCCGGTCTAGGGGAGCGGGACCTTGTTACAGCGCTGCCTTACACACACAGACCGAGCTCCGTGCCATACAAGAGGAGGAGCCGGAGAACAGAGGGAGGGAGGGGAGCACTGCAGCGGCCGCTCAAAGCGGCCCCAGGGCACCCGGCCTACCGGGAAATTTCCTGGTATCCCGGTAGGCCAGTCCGGCCCTGCCTGATCAGACTGTAGGTCATGACACAGGAAGGATTTGACAAGCTGACCTCATTAGCACACACCCTGCATCATCCACCCTCCCTTTCCCAGCTGCACGTTTTTTAAATGAAATGCAAACAATTAGTGATCACCCTTCTCACTAAATACACAAAATAAAATCATATTGCATAGTGTATGGCCATCTTTATACAAGTACATAGAAGGGAGTGGACAGAAACACTCAGCTGTCAAGCCCGTTCACATCTGTGCATAGCGGGAACTCGCATTCCCACTTTTTTTTTCCTTGGATTTATCCTTGACCCTGTTTATACCTTTTGTAGCCTTCCAATGCTTCTTACTGCGATAGCCAGTTATAGATGAGGGCAAGTGGTGTCTTTTTGGTATCACTGACATTTTTTTTTGGTCAGGCAACGCAATGACCCCTTCGCAGCCATTGAGCTATATGCTGGGTGTTCAGTGTGCCCCTGTAACTTTATGAAGGGGTGGCTCCCCTTCAGTCCACCTGTTCTCACCTATCCATCAGAATGCATGTGCTTCCACTGTAGAGACACTTATAAGTTAGTGTTAGGTACCAGAGATGCTAGGGAGCCGTGACAAGGCTCTGTGGCTTATGCATGCATTTGCAAATGCGTGCAGACTAAACCCCTGCTTTTAACACATACTGTTAGACAGGTTTAATTGGTTGTCTGTGAGCTGGTCGGTAAGTTAAGCTTGGTTTTTTCCCTTGGATTTATCCTTGGCCCTGTTTATAATAAATACACAATCAGATTGCATGGTGTATGTACATCTTTATACACCTAAAATTACTAGTTGCGCTTTCAGTGCCATCACAGACACATACACACATTTTGCCATGTGAAAAAACGATGCGCAAATGCTGCAAAACTCATAGTAAAAAACACACAACCCACAAAATGTCAAAATGTCCCATTAACCACATGTAACCAACAGGCTGCCCTCTGCGTGTCACAGGAAAAACGAGACACAAAATGTGCGCTCCCACTATGCTAGATGTGAATGGGACCTGGAAGTGAAATTGGTGTGATAACACAAGAACAATGAGGCTCCATTCACATCTGTACATTTTCTTCCATTTCAGAAATGCACTGCACTAAAAATCATAGTAAAAAACGCACCAAGCTCCACTCTCTAAAAAAGTTCTGAAACTACTTTGGAGCGATTGCTGTGTGTAGGGCAGCCCATTCAGGTGGATTGTGTAATGCCCCGTACACACGGTCGGACATTGATCGGACATTCCGATAACAAAATCCTAGGATTTTTTCCGACAGATGTTGGCTCAAACTTGTCTTGCATACACACAGTCACACAAAGTTGTCGGAAAATCCGATCATTCTGAACGTGGTGACGTAAAACACGTACGTCGGGACTATAAACGGGGCAGTAGCCAATAGCTTTCATCTCTTTATTTATTCTGAGCATGCGTGGCACTTTGTGCTTCGGATTTGTGTACACACCATCAGAAATTCCGACAACGGATTTTGTTGTCGGAAAATTTTATAGCCTGCTCTCAAACTTTGTGTGTCGGAAAATCCGATGGAAAATGTGTGATGGAGCCCACACACGGTCGGAATTTCCGACAACAAAGTCCTATCACACATTTTCCGTCGGAAAATCCGACGTGTGTACGGGGCATAAGAGTGAAAATGCTCAAATGCCCCCCCCTCGCTTAAAAAAAACAAAAACATGGGGGAATGTGAATGGGGCTTGACAGCTGAGTGTTTCTGTCCACTCCATCCTATGTACTTGTATAAAGATGGCCATACACTATGCAATCTGTTTATTTAGTGAGAAGGGTGATCACTGATTGATTGATTGCATCTCATTTAAAAAACGTGCAGCTGGGAATGGAAGGGTGGGTGATGCAGAGTGTGTGCTAATGAGGTCAGCTGGTCAACTTCTTCCTGTGTCATGATCTCTAGTCTGATCAGGAAGACAGACAATACTAATGGAAACGTCTGGATTCATGGATGAGCACAAGAAAAGTAAGTGACTGTAGATTTAATAAAAAGCTTTGATATTTTTGCAAAAAAAGTACATGAATGCTATATTGGTGCATTGGGGAGCTGGAATTTAGAACAAAAAAGAAAAAAAGTGTACAAAGGTGAACTTACCCTTTAAGGATATTTATAAAACTATACACAGTATTTGCTATATTCTCTTCTATCTAATTTTACTTGTTTTGACCCCTTTCCTTTTAGTTTTTTCTTATTCTATATTTATACCTTTTGTTAAGCAGTGCATAATGTTATTTTAAAGGGAAAAGGAAGATCTTTTTATTTAACTTGGAGAAATAACTATGGAAAAGCAAAGCAAAGTCCTTTTCAAAACGTACATGTTATAACTTCCACCATACTCTAGAAAATAAATGGTTTATGCCCTGTGTGATAATTTGGGGTATTTTAGCTCGTTGGTAGCGCCAAACAGTGAGTCCAGTCCACTCCACATAGTTCATTTAGGGTGTTTTCTCTGCCCACTTTTATTGACGAAAGTATATATTCACAGCTCCCTTGCACAAACTGACCCCACTCGGGGAGGTGGAACCACTAACCTCTAATCCCAGCTCTAAGATAAACCCAGCGCACACCTGGCTCATTTGTGTGCCTGTTTTCTGCAAAACCTGGCCCAAACTGCCAAAATAAACAGTGGCAAGAGCTCACCTCTCTACACTTGGTCCAACTGTGCATTTAGAGCCACTGGTTTTCAGCACAGATACACCCTAATATAATTTTTCCCATTCTATAGAAGGCATGGTTTCCTTTCACTGCACTGATGATGGCCATTGCAATTTAAATAGCTGTAGGTAGTTTGAGAAAAATGAGACTCTATAATATCAAGCTGTATCTGTGCTTTAAACCAGTAGTTTTTGATGCAGTATTGGTTAAGAGGCATTGAGGAATAATCTGCATGCCCTTGCACACCATCATAAAATAAAGTATAGACCAATTTTTTACTGTGATGGAAGTGATGAAATGTACATGGCTTGTATGCTTTGTATTGGTTTGGTTGATAAGGTGGATATCTGGATCACTGCCACCATGGGTTCATGGCCAGAAATAGGGAACAAGCTATAATGTTTTTTACCTGGTCAGCTAAGCCAGAGGAGTCAGTAATTTGAAGGAATTTTATAACCCAGCCCCCTTTCTAAAAAAAAAGGTTGAACTCATAGCAGCCATATTGCCAGAATGTATTGGAGCTGTTTGGGGGATTGGTCCATGTCCATTATAGCAGTCTCATGCCATGTGTTTGACAATAGCATGCTTATTAGCCCTACAAAAGGAGCACAGAGGGGTTATAATATGAGGTTTTTGCTCTATTAGTTGGAAAGGTTTCTCCTCACTTTATGTTCCAATGCAGGAAGAGAGGAGAAATCTTCAGCATCGATACAGACAGTTCTAAGATTTTTTTTTTGTAGCATAGTAGGAGGGACTACATAATCCTCAACATTTTGCAAAACAATTACAAAAACATAACACCAGTTACTACTGGAGATTTCAAAGACCTTTTCTGCTGATTTCTTTATAAACTCTATTTGCAAGATAAATTAAAAGAAGCAACAGTATTATTTATTGAGATGCAGATTTATTTTCAATAGAAAATACTATATTTTTCTATTAAAAATGTACATTTCAAGCACGCAGGAAAAGTATTTTTGGTGGAAAAATGTTGTAAAAAATCTGAAAATTATTGAAAATCTAGGGTAAGATCTCAGGGAAATGAGCACAATCCCTAAATCCCTAAACTAATCTAGTAAATTTATTAGAGTTCAGATTCAACAGCAAATATCCTTTTTCCATGAAATATGTTAATTTTTTAGCATGAAGAAAAAGTATTTTGAATGCTTGCATATGCATACTGTAAACTCTCCAGCACAAGGTTTGCTATGGATTATTTACTTTTTGGGTTTAGTAGACCAGACCTGTTCAGTCTTTTGCATTGCATTAATCTATGGGTCATCCTTTATCCCTTCCCGACCAGCCGCCGCAGTTATACTGCGGCAGGTTGGCTCCCCCGGCCGAACCATCGTAGCTATACGTCGGCTCACCTTCTGACCACCAGGGGGTGCGCTGCCGGAGGTGCGCTCATGCGTCCACGACGCGACACCAGATGCCGATGTGCATGCCTGGCAGAGGGCAGAATGGAGATCTGTCAATGTAAACAAACAGATCTCAGTGTTGACGGGTTGGGGAGAGCAATCTGTTGTTCATACTAAGTATGAACAATGTCTCCTCACCCAGGCAGTCCCATCCCCCCACAGTTAGAATCACTTCCTAGGTAACAAAGTTAACCCCTTGATCGCTCCCTACTGTTAACCCCTTCCCTGCCATTCTTAATCGTGAAACGATTGAGCCCCTATAATCAATACAAGGTTTCAGTTCACTGCTCTTCTTCCTCACAAAGAAGAAACCAGCACCAGCAGGAGACAAGGATTTGCGGATGAAACCTCCAGAAAGTGCGTCTGCAAGATACTCCTCCATGAACTTATCCTCCAAGATCGACAAAAGGTATACCTGGCCACGAGGGAGTATGGCACCAGATTGAAGGTCAATTGCGCAATCATACGGCCGGTGTGGAGGCAAACTAATGGCTTGACCTTTGTCAAAGACATTGCTAAAATCGCGGTACTCCTCTGGCAGGGAGAAGAGTGAAGAGGTGCACAGGACTTTGGCTACCTTCTGGAAGCATGTCTCACTGCATTGTGGTGACCAGGAGAGAACCTCCGCATGGAGCCAATCAAAAGAGAGCTTGTGCCTCTGTAACCAAGGATAACCAATAACCAGCGGAAACTTAGGTGAGGAAATAAATTGGAATTGGATTATCTCATGGTGAAGAGCCCCTATGGCCATGGACAATGGAACCGTCTCATGAGTCACATGGGCAGGCTGTAGAGGTCTCCCGTCATGAGCCTCAATGGCAAGTGGAGTGTCACGCAGCTGCAGCGGAATTGAGTGCTTTGATACAAAGGCAGCATCAATGAACAGGCCTGCAGCCCCAGAGTCGATTAGAGCCTGTATCTCGATGGACGGCTCAGCCCAAGAAAGGGTGACCAAAACCAGGGACTTATCCTTCCGGATAACTGGGGACAAAACAATGCCACCTAAGGTCTGTCCGTGACAGAACCTCAAGGTTTGTGCGCTCCCTAGACGGGTAGGACAATACTTCAAAAAGTGACCTGCCTGGCCACAATAAAGGCACAATCTCTCCCTCCTCCCAAGGGCTCTCTCATCCGCAGAGAGACGTGTGAAGCCCAAGTGCATGGGTTCACCTTCACTGACTGACTCAGTACCAGGAGGCATGGGAGGTGAGGGAGGCATGGGTGGGACTGCAAAGCTCAGAGCCAAAAGGTACAGGAGGTTTCCGAAAGCAATCCTTAAAGGAAGGTTTCTCTTGGAGTCTGGAGTCAATAAGAATGGCAAACAAGATCAACTTCTCCAGCTCAGTGGGTACATCTTGGGCTGCTATCTCATCTTTGATGTTATCTGAGAGACCATGAGTAAAAGCAGCCATGAGGGCCTCATTGTTCCATGCAACCTCTCCTGCCAGAGTATGGAAGTCAATGGCATAACCGGCAACAGTTCTCGTACCCTGTTTGATGGACATGAGGCTTTTGGCAGCAGAAGTGGAACATGCGGGAACGTCAAATACCCCTTTAAAGGAAGTCACAAACTCTGGGTAACTCAGGACAATGGGTTTTTGCGTCTTCCATAGAGGGTTTGCTCAGGCCAATGCTCTCTCAGAAAGAAAAGAGACTGGAGCAGCAGCAGGTACAGCCTGCAACACAGGTTGTACCGGACCAGCCACAGTGGGAGATTCCAGGTGAGCCGTGCGACTCAGGAGCATCTGTAATGCTATGGCAAACTGATCCATGTGGTGATCCTGGTCATCCAATCTGGAAAAAATATAACCAACAAGTGGATTCACTACATCTTCTCAATTCATGGCCTTCGCCTACTATCAGAAACCACGAATCAGACCGAGACAGAAGTACAGTTAAATCACACTTGTTTAATAATAATAAAAGTAAATAGAACAAACATAGTCAAAACATAGCCAAAGTTCGGTAACCGGAACGGATAGTCAGACAAGCCAGGACATCAGGAAGCCAGGGATCAGCGTACTTCAGAACAGACCATGATATCAGGAATCCAGAGATTCAGCGTAGTGGAACAGCAAGCAGGATCTGGAACCAGAAGGGATATCAGCCAAGCAAGTCTTTAACAGGCACGCAAGAGAGAGTCCCTGTGATGTTGACCAGGCGAATGCAGAGAAGATCTGGGCTGGATGGCTTGCAGTAAGCAGGACTGGCGAGCAGGAAATCATCAACAGGTGAGGCAATGTGGAGAGATAGGAGCAACTCAGAGAAGGAAGGGCTGAGCCCAGCCCTGACAGGGGTGTACTCACTTTTGTTGCCAGCGGTTTGGACATTAATGGCTATGTGTTGCGTTATTTTGAGGGGACAGAAAATTTACACTGTTGTACAAGCTGTACACTCACTACTTTACATTGTAGCAAAGTGCCATTTCTTCAGTGTTGTTACATGAAAAGGTAGAATCAAATATTTACAAAAATGTGAGGAGTGTACTCACTTTTGTGAGATACCATGAGCCTTATAATGTTATTCTTACATATCTGTGAATGTGAATAGTACAATTTTTTTAATATATAAAAACATTTTGGTTTTAAAGGGTAAGTGTACTTTTAGTGCACTTACCCTTACTGTTTTCTCAACATCCCTTCCCCCAAGGAAAATCTCTAAGGAGCAGCATTATAAAGAAATGCAATTACATTGCAAAGTTCAGAGAGGGCTGCACTTTGGGTAAGTGCACTAGAAGTACATTTACCATCAGTATATATATCATTTATCTTTTCTCCCCACTCATAATTTTTATATTCTTCTGTGTATTCTTCTGTGCATATTGGGAGGATCTCTATTCATTCCAATAAAGAGGTTGTACTGTATTTTGCATGGTGGAAATTACCATTTCAATTTGTTTACAAGAAAAGGAACTCAAGTGTGGCCCCAACACTTTAAAAAAGGCCACACAATGGCAGTTCATTTCTATGTGATAAGGAACATTGCATCAACTTGGGCAGCCCATTCAAAATGAGGGCCGTAACGCACCTCAGCGTATCGTGATGTATAGTAAAGATGAGGTGGCAATAAAATGAGCCTCATAATTAGTGTCAGTGGTAGTAATTGTAATTCGCATCATTGTCAGTGGCCACTAGGGATGAGCTTCGTGTTTGAATCGAACGCATGTTTGACACGAACATTGCCTGTTCAGTCGTTCGCCGAATTCCACATGATATGGGCCGTTCGCGCCAAATTCGAGTGGCGCGTCATGGCCCATAATTCACTACGGCATCGCAGTGCATTGCTGGCTGATGATTGGCCAAGCATGCACTATGACCCACATGCTTGGGCAATCACAGCGCCGTCTGTACAGAGAGCCATAATTGGACAAAGCCAGGGTGCACCTAAAGCTACCTGAAGAAAATTAGTGGTGTTCTTCTGATCCTATTAATGCCACAGGCAGGCAGCTACAGCATTTACAGTTAGTGTAGTGCATCCTCTGCACAGTGTGCACCTAAAGCTACCTGGAGACAATTGCTGCTGTTCTGCTCCTATCAATACCACGGGCAGGCAGCTACAGTATTTTCAATTAGTGCACTGTGTCCTCTGCACAGTGTGCACCTAAAGCTACCTGTAGAAAATTAGTGGTGTTCTTCTGATCCTATTAATACCACAGGCAGCTACAGCATTTACAGTTAGTGTAGTGCATCCTCTGCACAGTGTGCACCTAAAGCTACCTGGGAACAATTGCTGTTGTTCTGCTCCTATCAATACCACAGGCAGGCAGCTACAGTATTGCTGTTGTTCTGCTCCTGTTAATACCACAGGCAGCTGCAGTATTTACAGTTAGTGTACTGTGTCCTCTGCACAGTGTGCACCTAAAGCTACCTGAAGAAAATTAGTGGTGTTCTTCTGATCCTATTAATACCACAGGCAGGCAGCTACAGCATTTACAGTTAGTGTAGTGCGTCCTCTGCACAGTGTGCACCTAAAGCTACCTGGAGACAATTGCTGTTGTTCTGCTCCTATTAATACCACAGGCAGACAGCTACAGTATATACAGTTAGTGCACTGTGTCCTCTGCACAGTGTGCACCTAAAGCTACCTGAAGAAAATTAGTGGTGTTCTTCTGATCCTATTAATACCACAGGCAGGCAGCTACAGCATTTACAGTTAGTGTAGTGTGTCCTCTGCACAGTGTGCACCTAAAGCTACCTGGAGACAATTGCTGTTGTTCTGCTCCTGTTAAACCCAACACAGCTACAGTAGTTACAGTTAGTGTACTGTGTCCTCTGCACAGTGTGCACCTAAAGCTACCTGAAGAAAATTAGTGGTGTTCTTCTGATCCTATTAATACCACAGGCAGGCAGCTACAGCATTTACAGTTAGTGTAGTGCGTCCTCTGCACAGTGTGCACCTAAAGCTACCTGGAGACAATTGCTGTTGTTCTGCTCCTATTAATACCACAGGCAGACAGCTAGAGTATATACAGTTAGTGCACTGTGTCCTCTGCACAGTGTGCACCTAAAGCTACCTGAAGAAAATTAGTGGTGTTCTTCTGATCCTATTAATACCACAGGCAGGCAGCTACAGCATTTACAGTTAGTGTAGTGCGTCCTCTGCACAGTGTGCACCTAAAGCTACCTGGAGATAATTGCTGTTGTTCTGCTCCTATTAATACCACAGGCAGACAGCTACAGTATATACAGTTAGTGCACTGTGTCCTCTGCACAGTGTGCACCTGAAGCTACCTGAAGAAAATTAGTGGTGTTCTTCTGATCCTATTAATACCACAGGCAGGCAGCTACAGTATTTACAGTTAGTGTAGTGCATCCTCTGCACAGTGTGCACCTAAAGCTACCTAAACAAAATTAGTGGTGTTCTTCTGATCCTATTAGTACAGTACTGCAGGCAGCTGCAGTATTTACAAGTTAGTGTAGTGTGTCCTCTGCACAGTGTGCACCTAAAGCTACCTGAAGAAAATTAGTCGTGTTCTTCTGATCCAATTAGTACAGTACCACAGGCAGCTGTAGTATTTGCAAGTTAGTGTAGTGCGTCCTCTGCACAGTGTGCACCTAAAGCTACCTGAAGAAAATTAGTCGTGTTCTTCTGATCCTATTAGTACAGTACCACAGGCAGCTGTAGTATTTACAAGTTAGTGTAGTGCGTCCTCTGCACAGTGTGTCCCTAAAGCTACCTGAAGAAAATTAGTGGTGTTGTTCTGATCCTATTAATACCACAGGCAGGCAGCTACAGTATTTACAGTTAGTGTAGGGCGTCCTCTGCACAGTGTGCACCTAAAGCTACCTGGAGACAATTGCTGTTGTTCTGCTCCTATTAATACCACAGGCAGGCAGCTACAGTATTTACAGTTAGTGTACTGTGTCCTCCTGCACAGTGTGCACCTAAAGCTACCTGAAGACAATTGCTGGTGTTCTCATACTAATAATACTACAGGCAGGCAGTTGATTCTGCTAGCTGCAGTATCAGTATATGTATACATCCCAGCTTTGTGCAGCTACATCTCACTGCAGGCCATTAGTATGTCTGGAAGGCCAACAAGGAGAGGCAAACAGTCACAAGCCAATAAAAGAGGGCAAGCAGGCTCTGTGTCTAGAGGCAACAGTGCTGGTCGTGGAGACGGTGCATCCTCATCAGTACGTGGCCATGGGACACGCCTATCCTTTTTTTCAGCAGCTGGCAGTGTTGAGCTGTACCATGCAGAAGACTTGGTAGAGTGGATGACCAAGCCATCCTCATCCTCCCTCACCCAGGCTCAGGGTACTTTGGCAAAGCAACTGCCAATGCGGCCTCTTCCCTCGGCTCAATGGCATCAGTCACTCCTTCCCTAGCCCCACCATGTCCTCCTGAGGAGTCCCCCGAACTGTTTGACCACAGTGTTGGCTACATGCTCCAGGAGGATGCCCAGCATTTTGAAGGCTCCGATGATGGTATCCAGCTAGAGGAAGGCAGTAACGTGAGCCCAGAGAGAGGGGATGCCCGAGAAGGACAGCAATCTGGCAGTCATGTTCCCCCAGCTGCAGCATACTGCCAGCTTTGCTCCAGCGATGAGGAGGGAGGGGATGATGAGGTCACTGACTCTACGTGGGTGCCTGATAGGAGAGAGGAGGAGGAGGCACATCACCAATGAGGCAGGATGCCCTCCAGGGGCCAGCTTAAGGGCAGCACACCGACTGCATCACACCGCAGAGCTCCGCATGTGCAGGGCGCTGCTGTCTCTGCGTGTTATTCCAAAAGTTCTTTGGTGTGGGCCTTTTTTGAGACGAGTGCATCAGATCCCACCGCTGCTATTTGCAACATATGTCTCAAGCGTATCTCTCGTGGCCAAAACATCTCCCACTTGGGCACCACATGCTTGACCAGACATATGTTGACCTGCCATGCAGTTCGTTGGCAAGCCTAAAAGACCCACAACAAAGAACAAAGAGGACCTCTCCCTGCTCCTCATCAGCTGGGATCTCCAACCCCACTATACCTTCAGTCCTCTCTGAGACCTGCACTGAGAGGAATAAAGGTGTAGAATTAGGTGTGCCACAGCCAAGTACTTGGGGGCAATCTGCTATCGGTACACCGACGTCAGATTGTACCAGGCAAATTTCCCTGCCCCAGCTGCTGCACCGCTGAAAGAAGTTCGCTCCCAGCCATCCACATGCCCAGCAGTTGAATGCTAGCTTGGCTAAATTGCTAGCACTTCAACTGCTGCCTTTTCAGTTGGTAGACTCTGCCCCCTTCCGTGAGTTTGTGGAATGTGCGGTACCTCAGTGGCAGGTTCCCAAACGCCACTTTTTCTCACAGAAGGCGATTCCGGCTCTCTACCGGCATGTGGAAGGCAATGTCTTGTGCATATTACCGCTGACTCATGGTCCAGCAGGCATGGACAGGGACGTTACCTATCTTTTACCGCGCACTGGGTGACTCTTCTGGCAGCTGGGAAGGATGCAGGACAGGGTGCAGTAGTTTTGGAGGTTATTCTGCCACCACGCTTCCAAAATACTACTAGTGGTGATTCTGCCACACCTCTCTCCTCCATCCCCTCCTCTTCTTCTTCCTCCATGGCCTCTTCCTGTGCTGATTTGACTTCGGAACCAGCGGTGCTCCGTAGGCGTTCAAGGGGCTATGCAAGCACGCAGGCCAAAAGATGCCATGCGCTGCTTGATCTGGTGTGCTTTAGGGACAGGAGCCACACTGGGGTAGAGATTCTGTCAGCTCTGCAGGGGCAGGTTCAGAGGTGGTTGGCGCCACGCCAGCTTAAGTCAGGTATGGTGGTTTGCGACAATAGCACCAACCTCCTCTCCGACCTCCGAAAGGGACAACTGACCCATGTGCCCTGTTTGGCTCACATCCTTAACTTGGTGGTGCAGCGGTTCTTGGGCAGGTACCCGGGCTTACAGGATGTCCTGAGGCAGGCCAGGAAAGTCTGTGTGCATTTCCGCAGGTCATATAATGCCAGTGCTCGGCTGGCTGACCTCCAAAAAGAATTTAACCTGCCCAAGAACCACCTAATCTGTGACATGCCCACCAGGTGGAACTCAACTTTGGCCATGCTGCAGCGGCTGCACACGCAGCAGAGGGCCATCAATGAGTACTTGTGCGACTATGGCACCAGGACAGGGTCAGGAGAGCTTGTTTTTTTTCCCCACGCCAGTGGGCCATGATCAGGGATGCATGCACTGTCCTGTCACCATTTGAGGAGGCCACGAGGATGTTGAGCAGTGACAGTGCATGCATCAGTGACACGTCCCCCTTGTCCACCTGTTGGAGCACACACTGCATGGAATAATGGACAGGGCAATTGAGGCAGAACAGAGGCAGGAAGAGGAGGACTTCCTTAGCTCTCAAGGCCCTCTTTATCCAGACAGTGTTCCTGCGTGCCCGTTGATCACACAGGAAGAGGACAAGGAGGAGGAGGAAGAGGAGGATTGTGTCAGCATGGAGGTGGAGCCTGGCACTCAGCATCAGCAGCAGTCTTTAAGGGATCATTTACAGTCCCAAGAAACCCATGGACTTGTACGTGACTGGGAGGAGGTGGCTGCAGGACATGTCGTCCTTAGTGACCCAGAGGACTCCGGACCGAATGCCTCAGCAAACCTACGCTGCATGGCCTCCCTGATCCTGCAAAGCCTGCGGAAGGATCCTCGTATTCGTGGTATCAAGGAGAGGGATCAAAACTGGCTGGCAACCCTCCTTGATCCACGTTACAAGGGTAAGGTTGCGGACCTTATCTTGCCGTCTCAGAGGGAGCAGAGGATGAAACATCTTTGGGAGGCCTTGCAGAAAGGTCTGTGCAACACATTCCCAGAGACTGGGAGGTTACAAACTCCTGTTCCTGGACAACGTGTTGCTGAGGCTTTGGTCAGTCAAAGAAAGAGCGGTGGAGAAGGTGGCCGTCTGACCGATGCGTTCAGACAATGTTTTTGTCCGCAGCCCCAAGGTATGATCGGTTCCAGCAACCTTTGCCAGCGTCTGTTTTTACTGAATACCTAGGGGCAAGATCTGACTTGGACACCTTTCCCACCGAAAATCCTCTGGGTTACTGGGTCTTGAGGATGGATCACTTGCCAGAGCTTGCACAGTATGCAATTGAGCTACTGGCCTGTCCTGCATCCAGTGTTCTTTCGGAACGCACATTCAGTGCTGCTGGAGGTTTTGTAACTCATCACAGGGTGCGCCTGTCCACCTACTCGGTTGATCGACTGACCTTCATAAAAATGAATCAGTCTTGGATCACCACCAGCTACCAAGCACCTGATGCTGATGTAACCAAATTTTTTTTGAAATGTCAGATCCCTTCAAGACTGCCTATGCTGATGCTGAGTGACTATCCTGTTATGCTGAGTGACTATCCTCTTCCTCCTCAAGCTGATAGCTTGTAAGAATATTTTTGGTTCTGGGCGCCGCCACCAGTGGCTAAGGCCCAATTTTTCAGCCCCTGTTTAACAGGGGCATGTAATTACAATTTTTAGTGCAATATTTTGCAAGGAGGTTTCATTGCTGCACTCAACTAGAGTATTTGTGAGGAGTTGCAGTGTTGTGGCACCAGCACCAGTGCCTAAAGCCAAATTTTTCAACCCCTGTTTAACAGGGGCGTGTAATTACAATTTTTTTATGCAATATTTTGCAGGAGGCCTCATTCCTGCGCTCCAACTAGAGTATCTGGGAGGGGTTGCAGTGTTGTGGCACCAGTGCCTAAGGTCCAATTTTTCTGCCCCTGTTCAACAGGTGCATGAAATTACAATTCTTGATCTAATGTTTCACAGCAGGGCCCGTTCCAGCTCCCACCAAGAGTAACTGTGAGGACTTACAGTGTTGTGGCAACACCACCACCACCACCAAAGGCCCAATTTTTCTGCCCCTGTTCAACAGGTGCATGTAATTACAATTCTTGATCTAATATTTCACAGCAGGGCCCATTTCTCTGCCCACCAAGAGTAACTGTGAGGACATACAGTGTTGTGGCACCAGCACCACCACCATCAAAGGCCCAATTTTTCTGACCCTGTTCAACAGGGGCATGTAATTACAATTATTGATCTAATATTTCACAGCAGAGCCTGTTCCTGCGCCCACCAAGAGTAACTGTGAGGGCTTACAGTGTTGTGGCAACACCAACACCTAAGGCCCCAATTTCTGCAGAGTATATAGGGCAGGCCCCTACTTTCAAACATTCAACTTACAAACGACTCCTACTTGCAAACGGAAGGAGACAACAGGAAGTGAGATGAAATCTACCCCTAGGAAGGGAAATTCTCTCCTGTAAGAGTTAATATGGAAAAAACGTGTCTCCTTTCCACTGATGCTTTATCATCAGTGGAAAGGACATTGGGACAGAAAGTGAGGTAAAATCTTCTGAAGAGGTACACAGACAGCAAAACAAATGTCACAGGGGTGATAACCCTTCCTATGTTTTCCAAAAAGCTACACTTTAAAAATGTACCAGTTCAAAATTACAAACAGATTCTACTTAACAACAAACCTACAGTTCCTGTCTTGTTTGCACTGCCTGTATAATGCTGTTCAGAGGGCCTGGGGTCCCACGCCTTTCCATTTATTTAATTTGGGTGTGGGGTTCCCCTTAATATCCATACAAGACCCAAAGGGCCTGGTAATGGACTGGGGGGGTACCCATGCCGTTTGTCTCACTGATTTTCATCCATATTGCCGGGACCGGACATTATATTAAAGCCGTAAGCAGTTTTGAATGACTTTTATTACTTTAAAAATGTCATTTTGTGCATGAACTGTTCTAAGCATGGGAAACTCACGCCACTTTACAGGCATACTATAGACACCCCCCAGGTACGATATTTAACCACTTAACCACTTAAGGACTGCCTCACGTCGATGTACGTCGGCAAGGTGGCACGGGCAGGCAGAATCACGCCCCGGTGCCCGAGGCGGTCCATTTTTGACCAGCGGCAATCGGAGATGAGGGGGAGACCATCCGTTCGGGGCCCCCCCTCGCGATCACCGCCGGACAATCAAATCATTCCTCTGCTGCTGTATGCTAAACAGCAGCAAAGGAAATGATGTCATCTCTCCTCGGCTCGGTATTTTCCGTTCCGGCGCCAAGGAGAGAAGACTGCAATGTGAGTGTAACACTACACACACACAGTAGAACATGCCAGGCACACAAAACACCCACCTTTACCCCCCCCCGATTCCCCCCGATTACCGCCTAATCCCCCCTCCCCCCCTGTCACACTGACACCAAGCAGTTTGTTTTTTTTTTCTGATTACTGCATGGTGTAAGTTTGTGACAGTTAGTGTGGTGGGACAGTTACTGTTAGCCCCCATTAGGTCTAGGGAACCCCCCCCTAATAAAGTTTTAACCCCTTGATCACCCCCCGTTGCCAGTGTCACTAAGCGATAATTTTTCTGATCGCTGTATTAGTGTCACTGGTGACGATAGTTAGGGAGGTAAATATTTAGGTTCGCCGTCAGCGTTTTATAGCGACAGGGACCCGCATATACTACCTAATAAATGTTCGCCCAGCGGTGATATGCGTCGCCCCAGGCAGCGTCAGATTAGCGCCAGTACCGCTAACACCCACGCACGCAGCATACGCCTCCTTTAGTGGTATAGTATCTGTACGGATCAATATCTGATCCCATCAGATCTATACTAGCGTCCCCAGCAGTTTAGGGTTCCCAAAAACGCAGTGTTAGCGGGATCAGCCCAGATACCTGCTAGCACCTGCGTTTTGCCCCTCCGCCCGGCCCAGCCCAGCCTACCCAAGTGCAGTATTGATCGATCACTGTCACTTACAAAACACTAAATGCATAACTGCAACGTTCGCAGAGTCAGGCCTGATCCCTGCGATCGCTAACAGTTTTTTTGGTAGCGTTTTGGTGAACTGGCAAGCGCCAGCGGCCTAGTACATCCCGGTCGTAGTCAAACCAGCACTGCAGTAACACTTGGTGATGTGGCGAGTCCCATAAGTGCAGTTCAAGCTGGTGAGGTGGCAAGCACAAGTAGTGTCCCGCTGCCACCAAGAAGAAGACAAACACAGGCCCGTCGTGCCCATAGTGCCCTTCCTGCTGCATTCGCCAATCCTAATTGGGAACCCACCGCTTCTGCAGCACCCGTACTTCCCCCATTCACATCCCCAACCAAATGCAGTCGGCTGCATGAGAGGCATTTTCTTTATGTCCTCCCGAGTACCCCTACCCAGAGAACCCCCCCAAAAAATATGTTGTGTCTGCAGCAGGGGTGGACTGACCATTGAGCCACTCGGGCACTGCCCGAGGGCCCTGGGCCACTAGGGGGCCCCATCAGGGTTGCCAGCCTCACTAAAACCATGGACAGTATGTATAAATCTGTGTTTTTTTTACATTTGTCTGTGTATACTGTGTGTACATGTATGTGTATACTGTGTGATTGTATACTGTGTGTGTGTATACTGTGTGGCCCCATAATCTCTGATTGCCTGGGGGCCCCAAAATCTCCTATTGCCCGGGGGCCTCGTAAGTTATCAGTCCGCCCCTGGTCTGCAGCAAGCGTGGATATAGGTCGTGACACCCGTTATTATTGTCCCTCCTGTCCTGACAATCCTGGTCTTTGCATTGGTGAATGTTTTGAACTACCATACACTAGTTGAGTATTAGCGTAGGGTACAGCATTGCACAGACTAGGCACACTTTCACAGGGTCTCCCAAGATGCCATCCCATTTTGAGTGACCCAAACCTGGAACCGGTTACAGTTATAAAAGTTAGTTACAAAAAAAAGTGTAAAAAATAAATAAATATATATATAAATAAATATATAAAATAAAAAAAAATAGTTGTCGTTTTATTGTTCTCTCTCTCTCTCTCTATTCTCTATCTATTGTTCTGCTCTTTTTTACTGTATTCTATTCTGCAATGTTTTATTGTTATTCTGTTTTATCATGTTTGCTTTTCAGGTATGCAATTTTTTATACTTTACCGTCTACTGTGTTTTATTGTTAACCATTTTTTTGTCTTCAGGTACGCCATTCACGACTTTGAGTGGTTATACCAGAATGATGCCTGCAGGTTTAGGTATCATCTTGGTATCATCCTTTTCAGCCAGCGGTCGGCTTTCATGTAAAAGCAATCCTAGCGGCTAATTAGCCTCTAGACTGCTTTTACAAGCAGTGGGAGGGAATGCCCCCCCACTGTCTTCCGTGTTTTTCTCTGGCTCTCCTGTCTCAACAGGGAACCTGAGAATGCAGCCGGTGATTCAGCCAGCTGACCATAGAGCTGATCAGAGACCAGAGTGGTTCCAAACATCTCTATGGCCTAAGAAACCGGAAGCTACGAACATTTCATGACTTAGATTTTGCCGGATGTAAACAGCGCCATTGGGAAATTGGGAAAGCATTTTATCACACCAATCTTGTGTGGTCAGATGCTTTGAGGGCAGAGGAGAGATCTAGGGTCTAATAGACGCCAATTTTTTCAAAAAATAGTACCTGTCACTACCAATTGCTATCATAGGAGATATTTACATTCCCTGAGATAACAATAAAAATGATTAAAAAAAATGAAAGGAACAGTTTAAAAATAAGATAGAAATGCAAAAAAAAATAAAGAAAAAAAACAAAAAAAAAAAAAAGCACCCCTGTCCCCCCCTGCTCTCGCGCAAAGGCGAACGCAAGCGTCAGTCTGGCGTCAAATGTAAACAGCAATTGCACCATGCATGTGAGGTGTCACCGCGAACGTCAGATCGAGGGCAGTAATTTTAGCAGTAGACCTCCTCTGTAAATCTAAAGTGGTAACCTGAAAAGGCTTTTAAAGGCTTTTAAAAAGGTATTTAGTTTGTCGCCACTGCACGTTTGTGCGCAATTTTAAAGCATGTCATGTTTGGTATCCATGTACTCGGCCTAAGATCATCTTTTTTATTTCATCAAACATTTGGGCAATATAGTGTGTTTTAGTGCATTAAAATTTAAAAAAGTATGTTTTTTCCCCAAAAATGCATTTGAAAAATCGCTGCGCAAATACTGTGTGAAAAAAAAAAAATGAAACACCCACCATTTTAATCTGTAGGGCATTTGCTTTAAAAAAAATATATAATGTTTGGGGGTTCAAAGTAATTTTCTTGCAAAAAAAATAATTTTTTCATGTAAATAAAAAGTGTCAGAAAGGGCTTTGTCTTTGTCTGTGGTTAGAAGAGTGGGTGATGTGTGACATAAGCTTCTAAATGTTGTGCATAAAATGCCAGGACAGTTTAAAATCCCCCCAAATGACCCCATTTTGGAAAGTAGACACCCCAAGCTATTTGCTGAGAGTCATGTCGAGTCCATGGAATATTTTATATTGTGACACAAGTTGCGGGAAAGAGACAATTTTTATTTTATTTTTTTTGCACAAAGTTGTCACTAAATGATATATTGCTCAAACATGCCATGGGAATATGTGAAATTACACCCCAAAATACATTCTGTTTCTTCTCCTGAGTACGGGGATACCTCATGTGTGAGACTTTTTGGGAGCCTAGCCGCGTACGGGACCCAGAAAACCAAGCACCGCCTTCAAGTTTTCTAAAGGCGTAAATTTTTGATTTCACTCTTCACTGCCTATCACAGTTTCGCAGGCCATGGAATGCCCAGGTGGCACAAAACCCCCAAATGACCCCATTTTGGAAAGTAGACACCCCAAGCTATTTGCTGAGAGGTATAGTGAGTATTTTGCAGACCTCACTTTTTGTCACAAAGTTTTGAATATTGAAAAAAGAAAAAAAATATGTTTTTTCTTGTCTTTCTTCATTTTCAAAAACAAATGAGAGCTGCAAAATACTCACCATGCCTCTCAGCAAATAGCTTGGGGTGTCTACTTTCCAAAATGGGGTCATTTGGGGGGGTTTGTGCCACCTAGGCATTCCATGGCCTCCGAAATTGTGATCGGCAGTGAAGAGTGAAATCAAAAATTTACACCCTTAGAAATCCTGAAGGCGGTGATTGATTTTCGGGGCCCCGTACGCAGCTAGGCTCCCAAAAAGTCCCACTCATGTGGTATCCCCATACTCAGGAGAAGCAGCTAAATGTATTTTGGGGTGCAATTCCACATATGCCCATGACCTGTGTGAGAAATATATCATTTAGTGACAACTTTGTGCAAAAAAACAAAAAAAAACAAAATTGTCACTTTCCCGCAACTTGTGTCAAAATATAAAATATTCCATGGACTCAACATGCCTCTCAGCAAATAGCTTGGGGTGTATACTTTCCAAAATGGGGTAATTTGGGGGGGGGGGGGGGTTGTGCCATCTGGGCATTTTAAGGCCTTCAAAACTGTGATAGGTAGTGAGGAGTGAAATCAAAAATTTACGCCCTTAGAAATCCTGAAGGCGGTGATTGGTTTTCGGGGGCCCCGTACGCGGCTAGGCTCCCAAAAAGTCCCACACATGTGGTATCCTCGTACTCAGGAGAAGCAGCTGAATGCATTTTGGGGTGCAATTCCACATAGGCCCATGGCCTGTGTGAGCAATATATCATTTAGTGACAACTTTTTGTATTTTTTTTTTTTTTTGTCATTATTCAATCACTTGGGACAAAAAAACTAAATATTCAATGGGTTCAACATACCTCTCAGCAATTTCCTTGGGGTGTCTACTTTCCAAAATGGGGTCATTTGGGGGGTTTTGTACCGCCCTGCCATTTTAGCACCTCAAGAAATGACATAGGCAGTCATAAACTAAAAGCTGAGTAAATTCCAGAAAATGTACCCTAGTTTGTAGACGCTATAACTTTTGCGCAAACCAATAAATATACGCTTATTGACATTTTTTTTACCAAAGACATGTGGCCGAATACATGTTGGCCTAAATGTATGACTAACATTGAGTTTATTGGATTTTTTTTATAACAAACAGTAGAAAATATAATTTTTTTCAAAATTTTCGGTCTTTTTCCGTTTATAGCGCAAAAAATAAAAACAGCAGAGGTGATCAAATACCATCAAAAGAAAGCTCTATTTGTGGGAAGAAAAGGACGCAAATTTCGTTTGAGTATAGCATTGCATGACCGCGCAATTAGCAGTTAAAGCGACGGTCCTTAGGCAGCCAAATGGTCCGGGGCTGAAGTGGTTAAAGGAATATTTCACTTTTTTTTTCACTTTAAGTATCAATAAATTCACTGCTCCCGAAAAAAATGACGTTTTTAAAACTTTTTTTTGCATTGATACATGTCCCCTGGCGCAGGACCTGGGTCCCCAAACCCTTTTTAGGACAATACCATGCAAATTAGCCTTTAAAATTAGCACTTTTGTTTTTTAAACTTTCGAGTCCCATAGACTTCAATGGGGTTCTAATGTTCGTGCAAATTTTCGGTCCGTTCGCAGGTTCTGGTGCGAACCGAACCGGGGGTTGTTCGGCTCATCCCTAGTGGCCACAATAAAAAAAAACAGCATTGGAATCAGTGGACACAATAATAACCCATACATTGGTGTCATTGGATGCAATAACAACCCCCTGCGATAGTGTCAGTGGCAGCAAAAATTAACACTTTGTGGTCACTTACCTGATCACACTCTTTCATACCCCTCCCTCTCCCGGATAGGATATTACTTGCACTGTTCGGTGGGAATCACTCTAGCTGATGGTACAGTCTTTAATTCAGTGCTGTGTGCTGGAAGGTAGAGATTGTTTCAGTGGCCAACACCCTGCTGGTGCTTTGCTGCCCAGCAGGTGGCGGACCGAGCCTAGAACATGGTGGGCACTACACAAAGAGCCAGCGGGCCACATGCAGCCCTGAGCTACATGTTGGTTATAAGGACTCTCAAGCATTTACATATGCCAATATGCATGTTGCACTGCAGGCAGCACAGAGGAAAATGTAGACTCAAAAAAAGAAGTGTGGATTGCAATAGAGGAAGGCCCCAGCAAATGTAAAAAATGAAATAAATGGTGCAAGCAGGGGTTGACTTTCTTCAACACACACTAAATGCCCCTTGTATAAACAGAAGGTTCAATCTTTTCAAAGCTATCTCATCCAACAGCTGGGATGTACTTAGTTTCCCATGAACCAAAAACTAAGCATAGCAATGAAGCACAGTTTCGTGTAAATGCACCTACAATATGTGCCCAAGCTCTAAAGTATATTTAAGCCTAATCACTAAAATCTCAAATATGCTTTAACCTGTTTAAACAATCTAAAAAATCTTTTTCAATATTAATAAATCTGCAGCTGTCAATAAAATAGTACTGGGTGATCCTGCCATGAAGGTTTAGGCACCTTCTGTTATAGGATGACAAAGTGTTGTCTATCTGCCAATTGTGTTAATGCATTTTCAACAAAGGATGAAACAAGGTGGCAAATATAAAAAGAAAATTGAAAAAAATACAAAAGTCACACTTATGCATTTTTTGGTGCTTTTTGCAGAAACGCACTACAGTTCATTTAACCCCTTCCCGACTGGCGCACGCCGATGTACGTCGGCAGAATGGCACGGCTGGGCAAATGAACTTACAGGTACATCCATTTGAATTCCCCGCTGTGCCATTGCGTGCACGCGCGCCGGCCAGGAGCTCCGGGAGTCGGTCTCAATCGCAACGGGGATACCCACGATCGCCTCACGGAGGGACGAACGGGGAGATGCTGATGTAAACAGCATCAGCCCGTTCTGCCTAGTGACAAGTGTCACTGATCTCTGCTCCCTGTCATCGGGAGCAGTGATCAGCGTAGTGACACAGCTAGCCCATCCCCCCTACAGTTAGTAATCACTCCCTAGTACTGACTTAACCCCTCCCCGCCCCCTAGTGGTTAACCCCTTCACTGCCAGTGTCATTTACACAGTAATCAGTGCATTTTTAATCGCACTGATCGCTGTATAAATGACAATGGTCCCAAAAATGTGTCAAAAATGTCCGACATGTCCACCATAACGTCGCAGTCACAATAAAAATCACTGATCGACCCATTACTAGTAAAAAAAAAAATATTAATAAAAATGGCATAAAACTATCCCCTATTTTGTAAACACTATAACTTTTGTGCAAACAAATCAATAAACGCTTATTGCAATTTTTGTTTACCAAAAATATGTAGAAGAATTAGATTGGCCTAAACTGAGGAAAAAAAATGTTTTTTTATATATTTTTGGGGGATATTTATTATAGCAAAATGTAAAAAATAATGGTTTTTTTTTTAAATTGTCGCTCTTATTTTGTTTATAACGAAAAAAAAAAAAAATCGCAGAGGTGATCAAATACCACCAAAAGAAGGCTCTATTTGTGGGGAAAAAAAGACGTCAATTTTGTTTGAGAGCCACGTCACACGATTGTCAGTTAAAGCGACGCAGTGCCGAATCGCAAAAAGTGCTCTGGTCAGGAAGGGGGTAAAATCTTCCGGAGCTGAAGAGGTTAACATGGTTTTTTACAGGACATATTCACATGCATGCTTTTTTCAGCCACTTTGTTTTTGGAAAGGGTCAGGGACTTTTTTAAATGCAAATGGTGTTTTTTTGCTTTTTTGGTTCAATAGATTTCATTAGAGAAGCTGTAGAGAAGCATGTAGTAGGTTTTTGTTGTGATTTTGATGTGATTTTGCTGCGATTTGCATTTTTTTATTCCACCCAACAACAAATTGACCATTAAAAAAAAGCATAAAAATTGCAATGAGTGTGCAAAAATGCAAAATTCACAGCAAAAAGCACTGCAGGAACGATCAAAAGCAAACTGCAAAGGTGTGAACTGAGCCTAAAGGCAATTTGTGTGAAGCAATTTGTGTGAACCTTTACTTAAATTATCCAATCACATAAAATTAAAATTCTGTTTTACTTATTTCATGTGCACCTGATTGGATAACTGAAGTTAATCTTCTTGCAATTCATTGTGTGAAGATTCTTATTTCCTTTAGTAGATCAGCCCAATTCAGTTAGGGTTTACATTTACTTCAATGATTTGTGTTCAAACTGAGCTCCTGTCTTCTGTTTACACTCCAGATAAAAGCCATGAATATATCAGATCACAGTATTCACTATTCATGTTTACCGTATGCGATAACATGGTTACGTGACTCATTTAAATTATTGCATGCGGTAAAAAAAGTAAATTCACAATAAAATAACGATTATGAGGTATTTACTGAAAAATAAAAAATGTGCCAGTAAATATATCCTCAAAATACCATGCGATAAGCTCTTAAGTCCAATTCACAAACGGAACCGAGAGTAAAAAAAAATGTTATATTTATCACCAGGGTTTTGCTGGCAGTAAAGCTTGAGGTATCTATCAGAAACAGTGTGGGGGCCCTTCCCCAATAGCTGGTTGCTAAGGAGTGGGCCAGTAAGCCGGCCACCACGTCCTTAACAACAGATGATTCATCAGCTGTAAGCGGTTTCCCCGCTGACAGCTAAATGTAAAGAAAACATGCTGGCAAATGAAAATGATAAAAAAAAAAAAAAAAAAACAGCAAGGCCCACTCCTCAATGTATCCCAGGGCCTTCAAGTCTGGTATTTATTTTAGGGAGCCCCATGCCAAAACTGAAAAAAAAAAGTGTGAGGTCTCCTCCCCTCCTGAACCATACCAGGCCCACATTCCCTCAACATGGGGGGTGCTTTTAGGCAGGGGGGGCTCCCCATTGCCCCAAAGCACCTTGTCCCCATGTTGATGGGGACAAGGGCCTCTTCTCCACAACTGTGGTTGTGGGGGTCTGCGGGTGGGGCACTTAGCAGAATCTGGTAGCCCCTTTTAACAAGGGGGCCTTCAGATCCCGGCCCCATCTCTATATGAATGAGTATGGGGTACATTGTAACCCTACTCATTCACCAAAAAAAGGGTCAAAAATAAATAAAAACACACACAGTTTTTGACAATTCCTTTACCTAAAAAAAACCCCAAGTAGATCCAACATCAATCACGTTACCCGCTGCACCGCTAAACCTGAAAAAAAAGATAAAAAAACCTCCAGCCCAGACAAAGGCTCCCACCTACTGTCTGCTCCTCCATCTGACAGTTCTTAACTAGCTAAGGGGAGGAGTCACCCGGTGAAATGACTGGGTGGCCCCACCCCCTTATGACATCACCGCCCCAGCATGCTCCTGGCCAGTGATGTCACAAGGGAGAGGGCCATCCTTCGCCTGGGCCGGAGGGTTTTTTTTCTTCTTTTTCGGGCCCGGCAGTGTGGCGGGCGTCATAATTGACATTGGATCTACTTTAGGGGACTTTTTTTTTAATAAGTTTTTTTTTTTAATAATTTTTAAAAATTATGTGTGTTTTTTTATTTCTTTTTGACACTTTTTTTGGTGAATGAGTAGTCCACAATCATTCATTCCACACTCCACACTCATGTACTCCACAATCATTCACATGGGGGGTTGGATCTGATAAACCCCCCGTAGACCCCCACAACCACAGCCCAGGGTTGTGTGGAAGAGGACCTTGTTCACATCAACAGAGCCCCCACCCCAAAGCACCCCCCCATGTTGTGACCTGGTTGTTGTGACCTGGTATGGTTCAGACATTTGCTCATCCCCTCCCTTTCCTGACCTGCTGGGCTGCATGCTCAGATAAGGGCCTGGTTTGCATTGGGGGGGACCCACACTTTTTTTTTTTCCATAATTTTTAACTGCCAGCATGTTTTCTTTACATTCGGCTGTTGTCGGAACCCGCTGATAACTGATGAGTCATCTGTTGTTAGGGCCCTTTCACACTGGGGCAGTTTGCAGGCGCTATTGCGCTAATAATAGCGCCTACAAACAGACCCGAAAGTGCCGCTGCTTTGTCTCCAGTGTGAAAGCCCCGAGGGCTTTCACACTGGAACGGTGCGCTGGCAGGACGGGAAAAAAAGTCCTGCCGGCTATATTGCCGGCAAAGGCAAAGCGCCTCTGCAGAGGCACTTTGCGGTGGTTTTTAACCCCTTTCTTGGTCGCTAGCGGGGGGTAAAACTGCCCCGCTAGTGGCCGAATACCAACAGTAAAGCGCCGCTAGCAATAGCGGCGATTTAGCGCCGACGCCGCCCCAGTGTGAAAGGGGCCTTAAGGACATGGTGGCCAGCTTCCCGGCCCACTCCTTAGCAACCAGCTGAATGCGATAAATTACCACATGAAAATATGTGCTAATTATTACCGCATTATGGAAACTTTACCGCAGTAGTTATTTACAGCACAATTCTTAAGCCTCGTACACACGATCGGATTTTCCAGTGGGAATTGTGTGATGACAGGCTGTTGGGGGAAAATCCGACCGTTTGTACGCTCCATCGGACAATTGTTGTCAGATTTTCTGCGGACAAATGTTGGATGGCAGTCCTTAAAATTTTCCACAGACAGATGTCTGTTGTCGGATTTTCCGAGCGTGTGTACACAAGTCCGTCGGACAAAAGTCCAAAGTACAATCATGCATACTCGGAAGCAAGGACAAGCCAGAAACGGTCGTTCTTGTAAACTACTGTTTGTAATGGAGAATTAACATTCGTGACGCGGCAAATTAAGAAATCTTGAAATGCAACGCACAATTCTCTTCTTTTTTAATGGTATAATAATGAAGCTCCTTTGCTGGTGATACTGATGGAGTTATTGCAAACAAATTTTCAGTCTTTTTTTTTTCTAGTGATATCAAAAATAATATTTTTATGCTTGTTTTTTTTTTTTTTTGGTGCAAATTACCACCACACCATTATACCGTAGTTTTTAAGGTCAGATGTTGGTGTCCCTTGTTAATTTGACATTGTATTTTTTTAAATGTAACTGCCTACTCCCAAACTGTCATTTTAGGTAAAACACATAGCCAAGTATTATTCTCCACAAATTTTTTATTGTGCATTTAAAAAAGAAAACAAATAAAATCAGACGTGCTATCTGCCAAAAGAACTTAACCAAAAAGTGCGTTCTATGCATCCAAAAATATAGAAAATATACCAAATCAAATCATTATTCAACCAAAAAATAAAATAAAAGCCTAATGCATGTGTCCTGCTTCTTAATATAGGGGGTCAACAATGGCAAGAGTTGGTGAAAGCAGGGGTCCATCATCCGGAGATAATTCTGAAAATCATCTGGATTATTCTCCTGGAGCTCCCGCAGCAAAGGCATATGACATTATTGGTCACGATTAATAAAGCAAACAATTTTTGGTCCAAGAAATCCTCCTCCTCCTGTTCCTGGACTGGACAAAGCAATAACTCCAAGGCCAATAATAAATAACACGTTATCGCCTCTGAATCCACAACATGTCTGTTTGAGAACGACCGTTCAGAAACAAACTGAAAAGCGCGAATCAAAACTCACCAAACTTCTACTAATAATAAATTAGCAGAAGGAGCCCAAAGGGTGGCGCCTGACAATTGAACTTCCTCTTTATCGGCTCGTAGTACGTCTAGTACGTCACTACGTTCATGTTTGTTGGCTGACAATTGTGTGCCGTTTGTATACAAGTCAAGTTTTTGGCCAACACCCTTTGGACAAAAGTCTGAGGCTTTGTCTGTGGAAAATCCGATCGTGTGTACGAGTCTTAAGAGCTCTTAATCGAGACAAAGAAAAGTACACACTATAGAGGGATATGCTTTGTTTATATTTTATGTCTGAGGTTTACAACCACTTTAAATATCCAGCAGTAATCAATATGTAGCTTACCTTTGTCTTGTACATTTGCTGTAGTGTAATTTGCTGCATTATTAAATCCCTTAGATGAAGTAATTACCATACGCTGAATGGAATATATTCCTAAAAGTTAATGTATTTATAATGATGTATCAAAGGAGGTAGAAGACATTTTGAAGCACTATCGTTTCATAATTTTATTTCAGAACAATGTTATGTATACTAATAGAATCTACTAAATTAAACAGTCCAAGTATCTCATATACTGCTTTAGGCTGGGTTCACACCATTGAGAATTAGATGTGGATTTGCTGCATCAAATTCGCAATAGCAGGAGATTTTGATCGGCTTTCTATGAAGTCGGTTCACATATCTCCGCAGCAGGTTCGGTGCGTTTTGCATAAAAACGAACCTGCATGAGTGGCCCCGTAGAAAGCATCTTTCTATTGGGGCACTCAGTGAGGGGAGGAGCCAGGAGTACCAGCAGAGGGACCCTAGAAGAAGTGGATTGGGGCTGCTCTGTGCAAAACCATTGCACAGAGCAGGTAAGGTATGGTAAGAGGAGGTAAGTATGATATGTTTGTTATTTTATTTAAAAATAAATGAATCTTTACAACCACTTTACTCTTAAATTGTTCTGGTTCATAATTTTTTTTATTAATAACTACTATGTTGTACAATTGTAATAACACATTGGGGGTTATTTACTAAAGGAAAATCCACTTTGCACTGAAAGTGCACTTGGAAGTAAAGTCGCTGTAGAACCGAGGGGGACATGTAAGGAAAATAAAAAAATGCTTGCACATGATTGGATGATAAAATCAGCAGAGCTTCCACTCATTTCAGATCTACCCCTTAGATTTAGAGCGACTGCACTTCCAAGTGTACTTTCAGTGCACCTCAAAAGGGAACTTGCAGTGCAAAGTGGAGTTGCCGTTCATAAATAACCCCCATTCAGTAGTGTACAATAGTTGACCATGATCAAGAGTAAATTATCCTCATTCATCAAATTGCCTTTACGCAACGTAGGGCAAGGGCGATACAATTAAAGTACTCTGCTAATAAAGTCAAAACATTACAAGAACCTAAAAAACCATTGCATGTCAGTGCATGGGTCTGGTACTAAGACAAGGGGTTACTTAAATTTACATTTCAAAGGTCTAACCAATTTGGTAAGGTGCCCCGCAAGGGACTGGAAACCATATGGTTGCCCAGGGGTAAAGCAAATCCCTGGACGGTGGGGATAAGAGATGGGGAAGATGTCTGGGGCATTGTTGATAGTAAGAAGTGATGGAAATAATTTCAAGATGAAGAGTAGTAGCATGAGGAGAGAAGAAATACAGGATATTTCTACAAAATAGCGAAAAAGAAAAAAGGAGGCGGTTGGATGGTAAAGAGTGAACACATCCAAAGAGAATGTGCCAAAGATTCATACACTATTACCACACATGTGATATTAGGCACAGCTCATAGCAATACTTAGGTCAGCCAAAGTATCAAGAAGGAGTTCCTAAAGCAAAGCTACAGATGAATTTCCATTCACAGCCCTAGATAAAGCTTAATTGTAGAATTGCAGCTGTCTTAACTGGAAAATGGTATCTGGGCTGATTGTTGGATGAAGTCAAAGGTATAGAGTCCAAGAAAGTTCTCTTTAGAATTCAAAGGATTTTGTAATGGCTAGCTGCATTTAAACCCAAAAAAGTAATGTATTGCAACTTATCAGTCCTTAAATGCGGTGTTTTTTTTTTTCAGGCTTTATTTTCACCTGGTTATTCTTTGACGATCACACTGCTGGTCTTGTGTTCCTATGCTCATTCCTTCACTGTGTCTGTAGAGGGACCCATATTTGTCACCTAGGCTTGCAATTAAACATGTCTGCCTTTGTTTAGCTACAGTACATTACATAGAGGTAGGGACAATTTGTAGTACTGAAAAAAAGTTAACATTGCTTTTGTTTACAGTTTAACTTACAAGAAATGACAATTTCTGGCAAAATCAAGATCTGTACTTGCTGAAAATGTTCTTAGCCTGAAAAAAAGAAAACCCATGTAACTGCTGCAACAAAGAACTGGTAAGCTGCACTATATTACATTTTTGTTTTTGGGTTTAGTTATACTTTTAAGCATCATGCGAGCTCAATTTGTACTGAAGAAACATGCTGTCATTACCAACAGTATCTTTGTTCTGAAAATGCCAATTGCCTGGCTGTTCAATGTCTTTAGTGTTTTATGAGATACTGACCTGCAAGTATTATTATGCAGATCAAGAGTTCCGAATTCCCTTATGGCTGCAGCATAATTGCTTCAGGGCAGCAACTAGAATTTTCAGAAATAATTCAAAAGTAGCAGCACCCACAATCAGTACTGATTTCCTTTTAAGGCCTTTGGATTTGTGATGATTGAATTGGAGGCAAAACAATTCTACAACCTGGTCTAACATTTGAAAAAGATAAGAACATTTTTATTGAATATAAGCATAGTTATTTGGGACTAGTATTTATGGCTGCTAAAAATTCAAACAGAGTAACAGTTGAGAAGAGAAGATAAGGCCATCTGATTGTTTATTTAACCACTTGCCGACCAGCTCACGCACATTTACGGTGGCAGATTGGCTCGTTCCAGCTTCATGGCGAGGGACCCTATGCATGTGGCCAGCGGCTGCAATGTCCGCCGGCCACCCGCGATCGTGGGCACGAGAGCCAGAATGGGGATCTGTGTATGTAAACACACAAATCCCCGTTCTGACAGGAAAGTAGAGACAGATCTGCTGTTCCTAGTAACTAGGAACAGCGGTATGTTTCCTCCTCCAGTCAGTCCCATCCCCCCACAGAAACACTCATGAGGGAACACATTTAACCCCTTGATCGCCCCTTAATGTTAACCTCTTCCCTGTCAGTGACATTTATACATTAATCAGTAGCTCTGATGGCTGTATAAATGTCATTGGTCCCAAAAAAGTGTCAAAAGTGTCCGATCTGTCCGCCGCAATGTCGCAGTCCCACTAGAAATTGCTGATCACTGCCATTACTAGTGAAAAAAAAATGCCATAAATCTATCCCCTATTTTGTAAACGCTATAACATTTGTGTAAACCAATCAATTCACGCTTATTGCGATTTTTTTTTACCAAAAATATGTAGAATACATATTGGCCTAAACTGATGAAGAATTTTTTGTTTGTTTTTTTTTAGATTTATTATAGCGAAAAGTAAAACATTTTTTCAAAATTGTTGGCATTTTTTTGTTTATAGCGCAAAAAAAAAGTAGGGCAAAAAAGGTCAATTTTATTTGGGTACAGCGGCGCATGACCGAAAAATTGACAGTTAAAGCGACGCAGTGCCGTATCGCAAAAAGTGGCCTGGTCATTAAGTAAAGTGGTTAAACCATCAAAGAATGAATAAAGATTAGAGTATGTCTCCAGAAACATACAAAAAAGTTTTATGGAATTGTGGGATAGAGTTTCTTGTTTGGATTTAAGTGCTATCCATTCTACAAAGACAGGTAGCCACAGAGTTCATGATTATTACCCTTTATTTACCAAGTTCTTCTGCTTTTTGGCCTAGACAGTAATTGAAATTTTGTTTGTTGTTATTGCAGCTAACAGGTTTCCTGCAAAGGCTTACAAGGGTTCTAAAAGCTAATTGTGCTTGTTTTGATCCATTTTTTCTTACAGTAAGACAGCAGAGTAGAATTGGAAGCCTACATTAAATGTAACCATTAAGTGTGTCTAAAACTAACTGGAATACACTGAGCTCATTTAGGCTGGCCATAGACAGAGCAAATTTCTTTCCTGCAACCACAGATTGCAGGAATGACATTTGCTTGATTCCCCCATCAGCACAGTCAGTGTTGCTAGGGGAATCCCTCCCGAAGAGCCATTATGTTCTGGGGGGGGGGGGGTAATTCACTCAGTTATGCCATTCTGTAGTACACATGTGTCAAACACAAGACCCGCAGGCCGAATCTGGCCCTCCAGGCCATTTTGTGTGGCCCTCATACCTCTCCTGCAGCTGAGCTCCAGCCCTCATCTCTACTATAGTAGAATATCACTTTGTTAATATAGTCAGGTTGCTAGGAGACTGAGTGGTTTGAGTAGAGTACTGCTTGTCAGGGTAAAGGGGAAGAGCATATTATTTAGATATGCAGAAAAAATGAAAATACTGATTTTAATTGTTTCTACATATCTATATGCTGACACCACCATATGAAGATGGCCAAAACAAGCAAAGAAGTATATTGTTTAGCAAATTTCTCAAAATTTAAGTAAGCTCAATCATAAAATCAAAAGTTTCCACTTTAGTGAAATTGGTACTGTTGTTGCAAAATCAATTTCTCTGAAATAACTTTACTCATCCCTACTTGGTATAAGTATGGAGTAATGGAAAAAAGAAAGGTGAACCTAACAGGAATATGGGTAAGAGTATAGTACAATCCATTGTAGTAAAGAATGAGTACAATTTTAATTTGCAATAGCATATCAGTCACCCCTGTCATTTTTTATGCTAATAAAGTGTTACAATGTGAACTGATTTATTTACATTGTTATTGACAATATTTTTTCAGCCACATTCAGGAGACTTGAAAATCAGCCTTACAGGCATATCTCTAATAAAGGAGGCCTTTTAGCAGACCCACAATACAAAGGGTGGCTCATATTTCAAAGATGGAATATATTACCTTGGGTCCATGAGTCCTTTCATGGAATACTTTCAGGTGATCTACTTTCAGCTGGTCTAGCTGTGTGTTGCACATGGAAGAAGACAAGAAGAAGAGAGGAAATGTGGGACACAGTAGGAAATGCTGTATGTTGCATAATTGCTAATTTAAGTTATATTTACTCACGAAGCTTTGGGCTGCATAATTTCTAATTAGGACCCAATCCGTGAATATTTTAAATGTCTTGAATCAGCAAGATTATCCATTGTCATTGTTTAAATAGTATAAATAGAAGCCCTCTTTGCTAGTCAAATCCAGTTTTATGTAAACCATCATATAATCAGCTCATTTATTTCAATATCAGCTTAATGCAACCTTAGGTAGCAATTTACAGCCACTTTCTTTTCTGTTTGAGTGCATTTATACCCATCAAATGAAGGGATTTATAATCCATCACAAGAGCTGTGATCACTGTCTTGCATTCACAATGTACTTGTGTCTAGAGAGACACTGCTAGAAAATAGCAAGCAGAATGTAAACACAGAGAGTATTAAAATATGGAGTCTACATAACATGTTAAAAATATTTATTGCTACTGTTTTATTTCTATATTCCCACTTTTTAAACCATATTGTAAGTCAATGGGAAAGTCTGAAAAATTAAACTGTTTTTCTTTCAGAGATGGAAATTTGCATGCAGCAGAATGAATTAGTATATATATTTAGGGTTCAGGGAGCCCAAGTGTTCCACTGTGGAAGAGCTAGAAATTTAACTGTTTCCCTGCAGCAACACATTTTTAAAATGCCATTGGACTTTTTTTAAGAGACATTCTGACTAATCAGAAAGCATGACAAGATGCCTGATTCATCAAGATGTCATAGCCAACCAGAGTTTAATTGGCTAAATCAGCCCCTGTCTTTTTGTACTTGTCTTGTATACTCCAACAGCAATGGTTCCTAATATTTTGCCCTTTACCGGGCAGCTTTGGATATTCCTGTCTACATTTGGTCCTTTTTTGTTCAGCACCTCCTGTTGCATTCTGCATAACTGAACATGCACTTAAAAGCCAACAGATAGAGTAGAGTCGGACCACCTCCTTCCTCCCCAATTTACCAAAAAACTGAAATACTTGTTTTAGACTGACCATTTATGTTTTCACCTGAAAGAGCAGCTGATATGTAATTTAGTACAAAGATAGTAATATTTCTAAAGTGAAAATAAGACTGTTATTTTACTATTTTAGATGCAAAGTGTGATTAGTTGAGAACTCTAAATGCACCATATCAAAACCTTTATGTTAAATACAATGGGGCTATAAGGCTGGATTGTCTGTTTTGATTACATGTTTAAGCAGTGAACATGAGTAGGATTCTACAGTTACTAATAACAGTACTCCTTAGCAGTATAACAAGCAATGAGTGCAAGTGTCTCTAAAGCAGTGATTCTCAACTCCAGTCCTCAGGACCCACCAACAGGCCAGATTTTAAGTATTACTTTGGGAAGATGCAGACAAGAATACTGCAATCACTGAGCAGCAAATGATATCACCTGTGATGTATTTCAGTTATCTTGCAAACCTGGCCTGTTAGTGGGTCCTGAGGACCGGAGTTGAGAACCACTGCTTTAAAGGTTGATACACAGGTCAAATATCAGCCAGTATCCGCCAGTCCAACAGAAACCAGTCAACATTCAGCAATTGTGTACAGCAGCCTGTCCAACAGAAGCCAGTCTAATGTCCAGGTTCAGTCGAACGGGCATGCTATAAAAACAGCAGGTGATTGGCATCCGATCAGTGCTTGCAGCCAATGACTGCAAGCACTGACTGGTGTGTTCTTGCTGGGGGGGTGTTCCCCCTGTCAAAACACAATAGCACAGTAGAAAGGTTGTTGTACTGACATTGCTTAGTTAGTACTGCAAGCTCCTCGCAAGCTCCTCCATTTTTTTTCATTCAGTCCACTGGGTTGAATAAAAAAAATACAAAATTAAAATCCCCCATTATAATAAAAAATTTCCCAGCCTTGCCGCCATTCCAAGCGGATCTCCTATCACAGCTTGGAATGACGGCAAGGTTGGGAAATGTCATTATAATGGGGGATTTTAATAATCCAGATATTGACTGGGCAGAAGGAACCACTCATTTATCCAAGGCTCGCCTTTTCCTAAATATCTTCCAGGATAATTTAATGGATCAGTTGGTGAATGCACCAACAAGAGAGAACTCATCACTTGACCTACTGATTACTAACAATACAGACCTGATCGTGAATGTGGAAATACAGGGCAAGTTAGGAAACAGCGACCACAGGTCAATTAGATTCTGTATAAATCACAGAAATAAGAAGCACAATGGTAATACAAGTACACTGAATTTTAAAAGAGCCAACTTCCCTAAGCTGCGCTCTGTGCTAGATATTAAATGGGATAAAATACTAGGAACAAAGAACACGGAAGAAAAATGGGAGTGCTTTAGTAGCATACTAAATAAAGGTATTGGCCAGTGCATTCCAATGGGAAATAAATTTAAAAGAGCTAAAATGAATCCTGGATGGCTAAACTCTAATGTAAAAATGCATATAAAAGCAAAATAACCACTTTAACCACTTCAGCCCTGGAAGGATTTGCCCCCTTAATGACCAGGCCATTTTTTACGATACAGTACTGCGTCACTTCAACTGACAACGTCACTTTAACTGACAATTGTGCGGTCGTGCGACGTGGTACCCAAGTGAAATTGATGTCTTTTTTTTCCCCATAAATAGAGCTTTCTTTGGTAGTATTTTCATCACCTCTGCAGTTTTTATTTTTTGTGCTATAAACAAAAAAAAGCGTCAATTTCATTTTTGCTATATTTATCTCAAATTAAAAAAAAAACAAAAACAAATTTCTTCATTACTTTAGTCCGATTTATATTCTTCTTCATATTTTTGGTAAAAAAATCGCAATAAGCATATATTGATTGGTTTGCGCAAAAGTTATAGCATCTTCAAAATAGGGGATAGATTTATGGCATTTTTATTTATTTATTTATTTATTTATTTATTTACTAGTAATGGCGGGAATCAGCGATTTTTATTGGGACTGCCACATTGCAGCAGACAGATCGGACACTTTTGACACATTTTTGGGACCATTGACATTTATTCAGCAATCAGTGCCTTAAAAATGCACTGATTACTGTGTAAATGTCACTGGTAGGGAAGGGGTTACCACTAGGGGATGATCAAGGGGTTAAATGTGTTCCCTCAGTGTGTTTCTTACTGTGGGTCGATGTGACTGACAAGAGGAGAAGCCAGATTATTGTTCCTAGCTCGTAGGAACTGACAATCTGTCTCTCCTCTCCTGACTGAACCTGGTTTTGTGTGTTTACACACACAAATGCCCGTTCTGTTTCTTGTGCCCCGACCGCCGGCCACGCGCAACGGCTCCCTCGGCTCCCTTATGCGCATGCCTGCTCTAGCTGTTTAAAAGGCCAACGTACAGCTGGAGCAGGAGAGGAGCGACCAGTAGAATGATGGCGGCTAGTGGTTAAAAAATAAAAGGCTGATTGTCAGCATTCCAACAATACAAAGAACGCAATAAGAAATGTAAGAGCACAATCAGGGCAGCTAAAATAGACCATGAAAAACACATAGTGGAGGAGAATAAAAAAAAACACAAGAAATTCTTAAATACGTAAACAGTAAGAAAGTGAGGCCAGAACATATTGGCCCCATAAAGGATGAAGGGAATATAGTTTCAAAAGACAAAGAGAAGGCAAAGGTTTTAAATGCATTCTTCTTCCCAGTTTTCACAAAGGAAACGGGGACATATAGTAACCAATACTGTAACGTTAATAAAACGTCACAGAATGCACCCTCATGGCTAACAGAAGACAGTATTAGAAATAGACTTGAAAAACTTAACATGAATAGGTCACCGGGACCAGATGGCTAGTAGGAAAAGACGATCTATCACTCCTCTCGTGCCAGAACTGGGACTTGTGTGTTTACACACACAAATGCCCGTTCTGTCTCTCGTGCCTGTGATTGCGCATGGCCGGCGGTCATTGAAAGCGCCGGCCACTTGCATTGGCTCCCCCGGCTCCCCTGCACGCGCGCCTGCTCTATGCCAGCCAGGCCGTCTCGTCCACATCAGTGCCTGACCTCACAAATGCGCTTCTGGAAGAATGGTCAAATATTCCCATAGGCATACGCCACACTCTTGTGGACAGCCTTCCCAGAAGAGTTAAAGCTGTTATAGCTGCAAAGGGTGGGTCAATTCAATATTGAACCCTATGGACTAAGACTAGGATGTCATTAAAGTTCATGTGTGTAAGGGCAGGTGTCCCAATACTTTTGGTAATATAGTGTGTATGTGTGTATATATATGTATGTATATATATATATATATATATATATATATATATATATATATATATATATATATATAAATAAATATAATGCAACATGTGTTTCATTACTCAGAAGGCCATGCTGTTGATGAGAATATGCATCATCCCTGACACAGCATATGGAAAATTTTCAGCTATTGCTTCTGTTCTTGGTATATGTAATTTTTCTTTATTCTAATCTTCTCTAAAAATACTGGATGAGTTGTACATGCTTTTATGAGTCAGAAAACAGGGAGGTGGGATAAATCTTACCACAGTGTTTGAAACTTTATCTTTGCTTTCTGAGCCTACGCCGGTTAAAGAGACTTGTTTTTTGTCATTTTAGGTAAATCCATTTGAGGTCCATATTTTCAATGTCAATAATATTAAGATTACAATTAATTAATAAGACCATTTGACACCCAAGCTTTTGGAGAATTATGAACAACATGTTTTGTTATGTTTGATATATATACAGTATATATACAATACCACATGCTAAACTATTGGATTACAGTGTATGGCAAGAAAAAAAAATGTAATATATCAATACCCGTAGATTGACCAGAAAAAGACTTAGTACTATTATAGGCTAACAACACGCAGCATTTTTCTGTACTGAGTGTATTCAGTATTTTTTTTTATCTCTCATCTCCACAATATAAGGGATAACCATTCTGCAATCCAAAGATAAGAATCAAGATAGTTAATTGCTCAGCTTAGATAACACAGGAAGTTTGCAAAATACACAGCTCTGGCTTTCCGAAATAATCATTATTAGACACAAAAAAAGACCGCTTTCCTGAATTGCCTTTTCTTCCTCCTGGAAAAGATAACAGGTCTCAGTCTTGCATGCATACAAATATTTCAAGTCCGGAATCAACTCAAAGCCTTGTACAAAAAAAACCTGACAGCTCCGGTCAGAGCCGCTATAATAATCATCCGACATTAGTACGGTGATCTGCCCCATCTGAACTGTTGTGTTCTGACAGAGGGATGGCCCCCCCGCCATTGGCCGAGAGCACTGATCAGGAGTCAGTCGGCTGGTTTTGCAGCATGCTTGCCCGACAGAATCCAGCCAAATGGTCAGCTTCTGTTGGACAGATCGACATAAACACGGGCTGAATGTCAGACGTTTTTTTCTTTGAACCGGCAAATGTTGCCTGACATTCGGCTCGTGTGTACCCGGCTTAACTATCCTCTTCCTAGATTCCTCTCTGTTAGCCAAACCTGTTGTAATACATGTGGGGTAGATTTACTAAAACTGGTGCACACAGAATCAGCTTCTAATATCAGCTTGTTAAATTAAGCTTTGACAATTAAACCTGGAAGCTAATTGGTTTACATGCAGAGCTGCATCAGATTTTGCATGCTCCAGTTTTGATAAATTTACCCCATGGCGTCATATAGAACACACCAGTTCCTCAGTAAAAATGACCACACTCAGCCTGTTTAGATTAGTGCAGTCCCAGTTTGCTGTGCTCCAATCCTCAGCAATGGTGTTTTACACTTGTAGCACCCTTGTCCTAAACAGGGCTGCTAGTAAATTTATTTATGCTAGGTGGTAACTAGCCTGGCTAATTTGTAGTCTTTGATCCACTGGTTTCTGTCCTAAACTTGAGTTTAATTTGTAGTCTCTCTCTTCTGTCGATAGGTGGCACTGTTGCTATCCTCGAGGGATCCAGCAGGTAGCTGAGAGTCCAAGAAGTCCAGTGGGATACTGCGAGCTGAGCTTGAAGAGTACAGCGGGTAGCTGTGAGTGAAGTTTGAGAAGTCCAGCAGGTAGCTGGAAGCTAAACTTGAAGATCTCCAGTTGGATACTGTGAGTGAAGTTGTTGTTATAGGAGACAGCAGTTGCTGCAAGATACAGATTGCTGTATTCAGCTTAGAGGCCCTTTTTCTGTATTGCTGTCTGTCTAGTTCTATTTTTGTCTGTGGAGTCTGCCAAGTTGCTATTGCATTTGCCTAGGGGTGTCCTGTGCCCTAACCCTCTCTCCCCTGTTCCTATTAAGAGAAATAAAAACTCTCTTTGTTTATTTTTAAAAGTGACTGGCGCCCATCTTTCCATCTTGCACTACATCCACCATGCCTAGTAACCTGCACCCTGAGGAGGAATGTCAGCTCTCCCTTACTTTGGGGGTCACCATCAGGCCCTTAGAGGTCGGGAGACTGCTACACACTGTCCCAGCTTTCTGAGTTCCAAGCCTTTCTCTAGATCACTTTTGCTGCAGGCATTCAACTGACCAAGCCTCACTGTCAGCCTTTCTCCAGTGTTGCTTCCTCCAGTCTTGCACTGACCCAGATAGCAAAGATAACTTGTTACACATTTGTGGCAGTATTGAACTGTAAGTCTTGTCAACTTGCTGCACATCTTCCCTGGAAAGTTGTACACTTGCAGAGCACTTGAAGCACAAGTTTTAGATGACACGTTTCCAATTTGTAGTAAATTTGCATGACAAATCTCTAGCAAGAGGCAAGTTGCAGTGATGAGTTTACAGCAAGAGCTCTTCAAGTCTCAGCAAGAGCCCCACAAGTCTACATCAAGAGCCCCACAATTCTACAGAAAGAGCCCCCGCAATTCTCAATTTTTGGCAAGAAAAAAGAAGCAAGCACCGCAAATCTATAATCCCACAATCTGGTGATAGTGAACCCACTGCTATTAGCCTAATCCCTTACTGTACACGTGTGAAATACATTCACTCCAGCAATCATATATAATGATAAACCCTATGTCATTGCATAAAATAATTCATTGATCATACAAAAATTATTTATTTCTATGAAGCAATTCCAGATAGCAAGTAATTGTGCTGCAGCAAGTCCACAATGCATGACTCCAGATCAACTTTCTTTGCAAACATTCTGCAAGTTCTGGTTCAGTTATATTGTGTAAGCTATCCCACCACAGGGGTCACTGTGGCTGTATTTTCATTATTGCTCCCTGCTGTGTGTAAGGTTTTTCTTTTATTGGTGCTGGGGCAGCCATAGAATCACTTTCGGAGTGGTGTGCAGAGAGGTGAGTGGTAACCATGAGATCTGATATAGAGTTCAGGGAGGTAGAAATCAAGGAGTGAGTAACCCTAATTTCCCATTGGTGTAGCACAATTTAGAAAGTTTTATTTTCCCTTGTTTATATGCTGAGATTTACCAGAAAATGTGTGTATTTAACGAGAGGTGGAAATAGAAACCTCAAAGAGGACTACAAATCCCAGCAATACAGTAACAATGCAGAATACCACCAGCTATAGTGGGTGTATATAGAGAGTCATGCATTGTATATAGAGAGATGACTGAACTGTACTGTGATGTAAAGAGATCCATCTACTGTATACAGGGAGATGAATTCAATCTGCTGTATACAGAATGACCCATGCATTGTGCTGTATACAGAGAGATCCCTTTCATGGGAAATAGGAAAAGGTGGATATTTTTGTCACCATCTATACCAGGCTCACCTCACTCTTACAGAGGTCTCAGGTCACATGACCTTTCTGGTCTAGGCATATTATCGCATATTACTGCATTTTTTTTTTAATTAGGGATATTTTTGCTGCATAGCTTCTTGAAATGGCTCACCATCTATTATTATTACATATACACAGGGCTCTCTATACAGCACAATTAATTAATCTCCCTGTATAAAGTACATGGATCTCTTTACAACACAGTACAGTGCAGTCATCTCTCTATATACAGTACAATGCATGGTTCTCTATATACACCCCCTTTAGCTGGCGGTATTCTGCATTGTTACTGTTTTGTTGGAATTTGTAGTCCTCTTTGAGGTTTCTATTTCCACCTTTCCGTAACCGCTTCCTGACCGCCTCACGCAGATATACTGCGGCAGAAGGGCACGTACAGGCAGATTAACGTACCTGTACATTGCCCTTTAAGAGGTGGCTTGTGGCGTGCGCAGGAGCTCTGTGACCATGATCGCGGGTCCCGCGGACCCGATATTCGCGGGGATACCCGGGATCGTCTCACGTTGTGGAAGAACAGGGAGATGCTAATGTAAACAAGCATCTCCCCGTTCTGCCTATTGACACTGATCACCGCTCCCTATCGGGAGTGGTGATCAGTGTAGTGTCACACACAGCCCCCCCCCCCCAGAGTTAGAATCACTCCCTAGGACACACTTAACCCCTACAGCGCCACCTAGTGGTTAACCCCTTCACTGCCAGTCACATTTACACAGTAATCAATGCATTTTTAATCGCACTGATCGCTGTATAAATGTGAATGGTCCCAAAATCGTGCCAAAATTATCCAACGTGTCCGCCATAATGTCAAAGTCACAATAAAAATCGCTGATCGCCGCCATTACTAGTAAAAAAATTATCAATAAAAATGCTATAAAACTATCCCCTATTTTGTAGACGCTATAACTTTTGCGCAAACCAATCAATAAACGCTTATTGCAATTTTTTTTACCAAAAATATGTAGAAGAATACGTATCGGTCTAAACTGAGGAAAAAAAATGTTTTTTTGTATATTTTTTGGGGATATTTATTATAGCAAAATTTTAATAATAATGCATTTTTTTCAAAATTGGCGCTATTTTCTTGTTTATAGCGCAAAAAGTAAAAACCGCAGAGATGATCAAATACCACCAAAAGAAAGCTCTATTTGTGGGAAAAAAAGGACATCAATTTTGTTTGGGAGCCACGTTGCACAACCACGCAAATGTCAGTTAAAGCGATGCAGTGCCGAATCACAAAAAGTGCTCTGGTCTTTGGCCAGCCAAATGGTCCAGGGCTTAAGTGATTAAATAAACACATTTTCTGCTAAAACTCAGCATATAAGCAAAGGAAAATAAAACATTCCAAATTGTACTCCACAAATGGGATATTAGGGTTACTCACTCCTTGATTTTTACCTCTCTGAACTCCATATCAGATCTCATGGTTACCACTCACCTCTCTGCACACCACGCCCCAGCACCAATTAAAGAAAAACCTTACGCACAGCAGGGAGCAATGATGAAAATTCAACCACAGTGACCCCTGTGGTGGTATGACTATTGCACAATATAACTGAACCAGAACATTCAGTAGACTTGCAGAATGTTTGCAAAGAAAGTTGTTCTGGAGTGATGCAATGCGTACTTGCTGCAATTGTGCAACACACAAGCTTGACAAGTCTAGCAAGAGCTTAGCAAGTCATTTTCAAACTTGCAGCACAATGACTTGCTATCTGGGGACCAGTTTCTCCAAAGCATGGAGGGGTTGATTTACTTGAGAGTGCAAAATCTGGTGCAGCTGTGCATGGAGCTTACACTGTCCTTAAAGGCAAAGCAGAAGAAAACTTCTCCTTGTGCAGTGCAAATCTAAAAGAGCATTATTCTCATTAAAAATGCTACTCAGAAATGTAAAGTCTATCCATGCATTCAGAAGGGGATTAACTCTCCCTGGTAACATCCAATTGGGGCCAGCATTCTCAGACAGAATCCAACAGGTTATGGCCCTTTCCTTCCACAGAAACCTGGCTCCCACCCTAACCCAAAGCATTTCGAAGGTCCAGATACCTTCTTCATCAGGGGTAAAGAGCCAACTTCTATCCCTTACTTAAATGTAAATCGGATCCATTAATACATCCCTTAATGGGCAGTACTGGTTAAAGCAGTAATAAACCCAAAAGCAAACATTATATTGCAGCTTACCAATTCTTAGATGTGATGGCTGTATTAGTTTGCTTTTTTAGGCTTTCTTTCTTCTATCTTTAGCTGGTAATCTAGCTAGTAAGCCTGTTGTTTTTTTTACAGCAGGAACTCTCCAGCAGCATGTATCAGTTTACATGAATGAGACAAACAACTTAACACTGTCAGGGTGTTTAAAATGATCAGCTTTTATTTATTCATGCAAAAAGTTTACTGGAACTGATTATAAAGTGTGAGCTGGAGTTCGGCTTGAAATTGTTAGAGGTTCCAAATCTGCTCCCCCCAGACTGACAATGCTACTGTGCCTCCAAAGTTGCATTTTACTAATACAGGAGGTGTATTACTGGCTAGATTACAAGAAGAAAACAGAGGAAAAAAGCCAAAAAAAATAAAACTGATGCAGCCGCCACATCTAATGATTGGTAAGCTGAAATATAACAAATTTTTGGTTTTGAGTTTAATACAACTTTAACCCATTCTAAGCGTGATAAAATGAGGGTCACTTCCTTTAATGCTAAAACAGGTACCTCAAATTGCATCACAGTACTTGGGCAGCATGGTGGCCCAGTGTCCAGCAATTTCATCCAGCAGCTCCAGGGTCACCTGATTAAATCCCAACCACAACATCACCCTGCATAAGCCTTCCCCAAGGAACATGCAAATATTCATATACAATATTGGTGCTGTATAAACACCTGCATTAAAAATGTACACTGTTAAACATATAAATGCTATTCTTTAATAAAATTTTAACAATTGTTATAACACCTAAGAAAAACACTAAATGTTAAAATCTACTCTACATTCAGTCCTTTTAGAGCCAGGAACCCTAGTCGAAGGATCCACTCCCCCTTTTTTTGATCCAAATACATATTTTGGTTGCCTCCCCTCCACTTGGCTGACACTTTCTGTATTGCTTAAAATGTTGTGAACTTGAGTCCATTTATGACAGTGTCTAAAATGTTCTGATATGCTCCTGTCTCTCTAAAGTCCTTTTCGTGCATCCAATGTACTTTTGTCCACACCCACATTCAGATAAATAAATTACATTGGTTGTGTTGCAAGTCAGAAACTCTCTAATTTCATATGTTTTCCCTGTTTTGACATGAATTTTTGATTGTTACTTCTCATATCTCTTATACGCCTACAGGAAAAAAACCTTTGGCACTTTCTAAAGCCATTTTACATTGTCAGAAAATGCCTTAAGGGCAGCAGCGGCCCATCCATAAGGAGCGCAGGGGCATTGCCCCTTAATCTCTATGCAGGGTGCCAGACGCATAAAGTTCTACAGGAGTTTTTTTGTGATTAGAGACAGTGGCTTTAAAAGGGTTGTGCTTGAGGCACAGAGCACTGCTCCCTGAGCCCACCCACCTGTGACAATAGCAAGTCAACATTCGCTATTGTCTTCCTGCTTCCCCTCCCGGCCAATCAGGTCAGGAAGCGGACCCTGAGACCGGATTTGGCCGGGAGGAGAAGTGACCGGATTAGCCAGGGAAGCTGCCGAAGCCACCCACAGC
This sequence comes from Lithobates clamitans, assembly GCA_037952925.1. Classification (NCBI taxonomy): domain Eukaryota; kingdom Metazoa; phylum Chordata; class Amphibia; order Anura; family Ranidae; genus Lithobates; species Lithobates clamitans. The sequence continues at coordinate 1,122,993 of JBBGZY010001544.1, forward strand.
CTGGATGGTGGAAGTGCAGGGCTGGCAGGCTTGCGACCAGGGCTGGCGAGTGGGCAGGGGGGTGGGTGGTTTGGAGCACCAGCCGCCACTGCTTAAGGGGGCTTTTTTTCTGATGTGAAACTCCTTACCAATATATCCTTCAAAGTGGGGGGGGGGGGGGCTTTTATATTCAATCTTGGGTTTACAGTATAAAATAATTGTAAGGATGGGGTCCCTCCTTACTATTAGCCAATATTTTCTAATGACCTTTGTAACCTTATCCTTATTTACATTAGGGGAGTCAGAGATAGGAATTTCTTCATCTTTTTTCTTACTGCTCTTCTTCTCTAACACACCGCTCCTATCACAACCAAGGGCCTCTTTAAAAGCTTTATCAATATTTTTGGGTTCATATTTCTTGTCCAAGAATTTCTGTTTTAAATGCTTAGATTATTGTACAAAAATGTCCTTCCTAGTACAATTCTGCCTGTATCCAAGGAATTGTCACTTAGGGATACCTTCTATCCATGGACGATGGTGACAACTTTTTGCAGGGACAAACCCATTGCAGTCAGTCTCTTTGTCTATGTTTTGACTTTTCCCATCTACTATTTTGATGACTACATCCAGAAAGTTCACCTCACCTTATGGGAGCGATGACTGTCTGTTTGTGTAGGTGAGCATGGAAGAATCTTTACAGAAATTCATAGCCCAGCTGGACAATCTAGATTGGAATTTAGATTTTAGTGTTACATATAGTAAGGTTGAGGTGAACTTTCTAGATTTAGCCATCAAAATAGTAGTAAACAGTGAGTGTACCCAGCTTTACTTTGCATGTTGTTCTTTACATCAAGAAGTAATTATCTGGGAGTGGATGAAATGTATTTATCAAGAAAATGGGAAGTAGCCAGTATCAACCAATCAGAAATCCTCTTCTTTTATCAGCCTATAGTAATCTGAAAGCACTTTGATATAAAATGCTGTTAGCTGAAACTGCATTAATCCACAATAATTCACTATGGATATTGATCTTTATGGTGATCACTTTTAATGTGCAAGTGGTAAATATTGGCAAGCTTACAAAATAACAACGTGCAAAATCTGCATGTAACCAATTTGCCTCAGGGTCCAGGACACTAATTGTTTGAGAAACGTTATCAAAGAGCATGAAGAGAAACAATATTTTTCAAAACCAGCAAAGTATTGTTTCAGCTTTACAACTTTTTTGTAATCTGCCTATTCAATTCAAAGCAAAACTCATCCTATGCTGTTAGATTTTGTCTGTGACTACACAACTCTAAATGCATTGTTATTCACCATATTAATACTAACACACTTTAGCACTTGAAGACTTACTTACATTTCGGTATGCAGCAAGTGAAGTGATTCGTGTTGGCATATATATGAATCACTAATGCTTGAAGAGGAGACATTGCTTCTCAGCAGCAACTTGACCTAATTACTGTATATAGAGAAGTACTTGCATGCATTCTGAGCAGCCGCCTCATTAGTCCAACTCCCAGAACAGTTAAAGTTCCTGTTAGATTATTAGGAAAACTGTTATGAAGTGGGAAAAAAGGTTATAATTAAAACATTCACTTTATAAAAAGATGGAAAAAAATAACAATATGTTTCATCTTTACAAAGAGTTTGTAAGTCTTAATAACCTGTCAGTGGGATAAAAAATAATTGTTAGATGTAGATAATACACATTCCTTATAGATAAATTCCATCAAGCTGATGTATTTTTTATCTCTTCAATATGTCAAGAAAGGAGGGGATAGGGGGATTTTTATGGTGTCAGGTATAGAAATGCACAATAGACTTACTGTAAGTAAAACATAATTTTTATTAACAAAACATGATTAAAAAAGAAGATAGACAAAGCATACTGTTGCTAAGCAGTATGAGGTTATAAGCATTTGGTGGTCAAACTCATGTATAGGTAAGTAATGGATTGCAGCAGGAGATATTGCACACTAGCCCGACATGTTTCGCTACCTTAGCTTCCTCAGGGGATGTGCAATCAATTTATTTTACTGAGACCACTGAGTAGATAAAGAGAGACAGAGTTGTAACAACAATATTGTAAAACAGTGTAATCAACATATGCATACAGAGTATTGATTTAATTATGAACCTAGTTGCCTAAATAGATAGGTCACTTACCCTGTACAATATTTGCACCCATAAACCACCTGGCCGGGCCCCTGACTAGGCCCCAAAGTGACCGAATCCAAGGGGGTCAAGGACACCATTGACCTCTTAAGAACAATTGAGGACCTGTCCCTTCCTCCCAACACCTGGTTAGTAGCACTAGATGTTGAAAGCCCGTATAATGCCATTCCACATGATGCAGGACTTAAAGTAATACAACAACACCTGAGGGGGACCATCCTTTGCTAAATACAATGCTTTTATTTTGGAATTATTGGACTATATCTTGAAACACAATGTGTTTGTCTTTAATTCCTCCCACTTCCTCCAGGTACAGGGGGTCGCAATAGAGACCAAATGTGCCCCCTCTTATGCAAACCTGTACCTGGGGGGGGTGGGAGTAAGAAGTCCTTACCAGGGATGACCTTAATCACCTCCATGACAAAATCCTGGCTTGGTATCGTTTCATAGATGTTGTCCTTATTTTTTGGTCCGGAACTCAAACTGAGCTGAACGAATTTTTAAGAATTATTTCAATCAACAATTTCAATCTTAAATTTACTATGAATTGCAGTCAGAGCAGCATTGACTTCCTTGACCTGGTCATCCCCATCAATGCAGATGGGAAACTTAATTCATCTCTCTATAGAAAGCCCACAGCAGGCAACTCTATCCTTCACGCCCAAAGTTCGTATCTCACTTCTTTGATCAAAAGCATCCCTTACAGTCAGTATTTAAGACTCAAGCGCAACTGCAGCCGGGACTCCGACTTTAAAGTTGTTGCTAGGGACCTATATCATAGGCTGTAAACTAGAGGATATAGCCATGCCTGCCTCAAAAAAGCCTTTAATAGAGCTAATGAATAAAATAGAAACTCATTGATATTCTCGACCAAACAAATCAAAAAACCAAACAACGTACGAGTCATTACTCAATACTCCAGTCAGCATCAAGAATTTAGACGTATTTTAAAAAAAATTTGGCCCCTTTTAGCTGCAGATCCTACTGTGAGCAAATATATAAACAACGTGCCTGAAATCACTTTCAGGCGTGCCCCTTCCTTAAGGGACAGATTAGTCCGAAGTCATTTTAAAATTATACAACCATCATTAGAATTAACGAATTGTGGCGCCTTCCACTGTGGTACGTGCGATGTATGTGAATAGGTGGCTGCCAAAGCCAAATTTAAATTACCCAATGGCAGTTGGCATTCTGTCCACTTTAGGGTCACCTGCCAAACACCTGGCATTGTATACTTTGCCCAATGCCTGTGCGGTGGCTTCTATATAGGCAAAACAAAAAGACAATTTTTTAAACGCATACGAGACCACATCAAACCCATATTGAAAAACAAAACGGACACTGCCATCAGCCGACACATCGGCACATATCACAACTTTGATCCGCAATTCATAAAATTCTTTGCACTTGAGCATATTCCTCCAGACTCTCGAGGTGGCAGCGTGGATCGTACGCTGCTACAGCTAGAGGCTCGTTGGATCAACAATTTAAAAGCCACACGTTTCCCTGGCATTAATGAAAATCTGAGCTTCAAATCTTTTCTATAGTCTCTCAGTACATAGATCTCTCTTCTTTCCCACTAGTTTGGGTTCCCATGTGCCATCCCTCCCATATTCCATCAGGGAGCATTCCCCCTTCCCCTTCCCATGAGGAACTGATAAAAATATCAGTCCTCTTCCCCTCCCTCTCCCTTCCCCTCCATCTTTTATCCCCAACCCTTTCTTTTCCTTTTCCTCCACCCTCCCCCCTTCCCATGGAAAATCCAATAAATTGATAGCCTATTATATGCCTGTCTTCATTTTTTTCAGATTTTATGTATTATTTTTTATTTTATTTTTTTTTTTCATTTCTTATTCTCCACTTTTGTATGGATTGTCATAACATTTTGTTTAATAATGAACAATTGATTGCTATCTATCTATCTATTATTTTTTTTTATTATTTGTTTCACCTTTGAAAAATGAATATATTTGTTGTTGATACTATATCTGAGTTATTGCTTGGTGTTTTAAATTCTGTAAATGGACTTAGTTGCCTACAGGTACACTTTATTTACTTGGAGCTTTATGTGGTCCTGCCCCAATTCCTCTATATTTGCCACTATTTCCATTCACCTCTTTCCCGTCCATTCGGTACTGGCCCCTGCTCCATGTCCCCAGACATACTGCCCTTGGGCGTCTGTTCTGGCAGACCATATGGACACCCAGGGCCTGCATTATCCATCATTAGCAGGCCCACTTTTACGCCTGGCATCACCTGGCAGCCTCCATAAGACCCTGTGATGGCCTGGCCATCCGGGATTTTATCCCCCTCACCAACATCACTGCAAGCCCAAGCGCTGCGGCGATTGGATGGAGGGTTTCAGGACACTCCCGACTGAGTTGGAGGTGCCTGGACCCTCCCCTTCGCCGCGGGGCTCCTTGGTCATTGTAGTTAGAGGTATGAGGACTGCCGGCGCGCATGCGCACAGGCGTCCTCACGTCCGCCTTGAGCCGGTGACGTCACACACCGGCTCGTCGGAGGGATGATTTGAACCGGCCCATCAGGCTGTCAGATCAGCCTGAGCCGGAGGGGGACATTCGTTATGTGACCACTTTTGTGAGGTAAGACGTGATAATATTGGATTCATCATCCCCAATCTATTTTTATGCACTCCTAAACTTTGCACCAATCCTCCTTCATTTGGAAGCCTTTGCCTTATACTTACTTCATCACGGTTTGGTGTTTCTATCTTTATTCATGATACAGGCATCTCCATCTGCTGCATAGATTTGGAGCATAACAACCTTTCCTGCCTTATGACTTTTTGGTGCGGAGAGTTCGCCCCCCCGCCACCTATGCTCCTATTTCTCTGATTATGCCTACTCATCATCCTTGGTTCTTGAGCTTCACTTTACACTATACCCACTGCTTTCAAAATAAAACTCACATTTGTATCTTTATTCATTACACAGTACACCTTATATTTTATTAAAACAAATCCCCCTTTTCTATCATTTTCTAGTCTGCCTTTGTAGTTAAGTCTACATAGATCCTGATTAAAACCATCTTAACATCATCTTTCATATGGACCAGTAGTTCACTTAAACCATTAGATAATTCAATGTAAGTATATGTGTACTCCTTATCAGGAGACGTTTGCTCTCCCCCCTCCCCTCCCCCCTTTGTCCTTATACTAAGTCATTCATTCAACAATATAATCCTATGGTGATTTTACTGTTTCCTAGTGTCCCCCTATCATCCCTCTATGGTCTTGCCATATTGACCCCCTTGGATTCGGTCACTTTGGGGCCTAGTCAGGGGCCCGGCCAGGTGGTTTATGGGTGCAAATATTGTACAGGGTAAGTGACCTATCTATTTAGGCAACTAGGTTCATAATTAAATCAATACTCTGTATGCATATGTTGATTGCACTGTTTTACAATATTGTTATTACAACTCTGTCTCTCTTTATCTACTCAGTGGTCTCAGTAAAATAAATTGCTTGCACATCCCCTGAGGAAGCTAAAGTAGCGAAACATGTCGGGCTAGTGTGCAATATCTCCTGCTGTGATCCATTACTTACCTATACATGAGTTTGACCACCAAATGTTTATAACCTCATACTGCTTAGCAACAGTATGCTTTGTCTATCTTCTTTTTTAATCATGTTTTGTTAGTAAAAATTATGCTTTACTTACAGTAAGTCTATTGTGCATTTCTATACCTGACACCGTAAAAATCCCCCTATCCCCTCCTTTCTTGATATATTTGTCTTTATTGGGATGAGGTGTCTATAGAAAGGGTGTTCTCAACCAACCGGACCAATAAAATTAGAAATCTTCAATATGTGTTAAAGCAGAACTCTAGTATCACCTGTTTTTGTTCCATCTGCTTTTGCTAATGGGGCTTGGTGGAAAAAATATGCTGCTCTTTAATCCTCTTCCTCTCCCTTCCACACTGTGGGGTTGATTTACTAAAAGTGGAGAGTGTAAAATCTGGTTCAGCTCTGCATAGAAACCAATTGGCTTCTAGTTTTTTTTTTTTTTCTTTTGTGTCAAAGCTTAATTGATCAAGCCGAAGTTAGAAGATGATTGACTACCATACACAGCTGCACCAGATTTTACACTCTCCAGTTTTAGTAAATTAACTCCAGGGTGTCTCTGAATTTTGATTGGAGGGCATTATAGCAGTTGCACTTCTTGTTTGTTTGATGCCCATTTTGCTACAAGACCCACTGGCTTTCATAGACATGCTCCCCTGGTCTAAAGTGGTTTTCGGTCACAGTTGCTGCATCTTCTATGGTGCACAAAACTTCCAAAGACCCACTTTTAACTGGATGAAAAAGGGTACCCATCCTTTCCACACAGACAATGGGTACTCAGAAATTCCTCTCCCGCAGTTGGTATATTACTCAAAGTAGTGATTATGCAGTGTGATCCACACTGCAAGCACATTTACCAGAATCTTGTTTTACCTGGATGGGAGAGAGTTAACTGCAGATGACCCCCTCCTCCTTATGAACACTGAAGTATAGACTCTGTTATTCTGCTGCAGCTGACATGGTATGTTGTGTGCTCTCTATGTGTGTATTCAGTGCTGTTTATAAGTGAGTACAGCTGACTTGCAGTAATATTTAATTTATTGTGTGATTATGTGTGCTGTATTATCTACTCAAAGTGGAGCTCCACCCAAAAGGGCAAGCTCCTCTTGTCTGCAGCGGCAAACTCAGCCACAGCTGGCCCATTGAGAAAGCGTAGCATGATTTGCACATGCGCAATAGGAAACCGGCTGCAAGGCTTCACTGCCCTCTTCCCCTACCCAAGATTGCAGCGCCAGCACCTGAGAGCCGATTCAAGAATCAGCTTTGATGAGGACACCGGACAGGCAAGTGCTCTAATAGTAAAAGTCAGCAGCTACAGTAATTGTAGCTGCTGACTTTTAATTTGTGAGGGGAGCTGGAGCTCCACTTTAATCATGAGGAGTAAACCGTACGAAGCAGGTAAAACACAATGGGGTTTATTTACTAAAGACAAATAGACTGTGCACTTTGAAAGTGCGGTTGCACTCTGCAAGTGCAGTTGCTCCAGAACTTAGTAAAGTGAGATTAAGCCTAGGTTCACATTGGAGCGATTTGTCATGCGATTTGAGAGATCAAATTGCATGACAAGTAGCAGCCTATTGCCAACAATGCCACAGTTCCAAACAGTGCGACACTGATTTTGCGGTACTACACCGATTTGCAAAAGTAGTTTCTGCACTACATTTGCCGATTTCAGGTGTGACTTCAATAGACATCTGTGTATGAAGCCACACAGATGTCTATCAAGTAGCACCTGAATTTGCGCTGACCTTGCTACTTTGAAATCGCGCTATTTCAAATAAAGTGGTATCAATGTGAACCAGGGCTAAGCTTCACTTTGCAAAGAATACCCAATCACATGCAAGGAAAAGAAAAAAAACAGCATGTTTGCTTGCCCATGATTGGATGATAAAAGTCAGTAGCACTTCTCCTCAGGTACTAAGCTCTGGAGCAACAGCACTAGCAGAGTTCAACTGCATTTGCAAAGTACACAGTTGATTTGCCTTTAGTATATCAAACAGATTGTATAGCGATACTGTCTGCAAAATGTAATTTGCTGTTGCAATTATGTTCTGGCTCTACTGACTTTCTCCACAAGCTAGTGCACAGCAGGATGGAGCAGACAAGAATAGATGTTCATTCTCTTCTTTTATGGTAAAATACCTCAGAAGTTGATGTAAGGTGAGAAAGCTGTACAGCAAGCAGGTGGAAACATAGAATTATAGATTGCTGCATGCCGTAGTTTTATTTTGACATTTAAAAAGGTTTTAATTATATAAATATATAATGTGTAACTGTACATGTTCCTTAAGGCTGCTATGTTTGTTCTATGCAAGCCCTTCTTCTGCTTTTCATGGCTCCATCTCACATTGCACATCTATGAATCATCTTACATACTAAAAAAAATTCACTCAAAGTATGCCTGAAAACTGTTAATTCCAAGAGTCTGAATTTATTTTCTTTTTCTTTATTTTGCTCTCTGTGCCCTCATTGGCTAGATTTAACTCTAATATTAAACAAACATTTTTACTTTATATCATGGTGCTTCCACTTCACCCTGTCACCAAATACAGCAGTGCTTCACCGGTATCCAAGTTATTATACTATTGATATACGTATACTGATACAATAGACATTAGACAAGAGGGGATGAAATGGGGGGGGGAGGGGGTTAATGATTTTGTCCAGTCTCACTTTCATATACTTTACATATACATATACTATACTACTATTTTTTCAAAAGTATTGGGACACCTGCCTTTACACGCACATGAACTTTAATGGCAATCCATTCTTAGTCCGTAGGGTGAATTAGAGTGGAGACTGTGAGCTAGGCCTTCTCGTCCAACATCAGTGCCTGACCTGACAAATGTGCTTTTGGAAGAATGGTCAAACATTCCCATAGACACCCTATTAAAACAGCCTTCCCAGAAGAGTTGAAGCTGTTATAGCTGCAAAGGGTGGGCCAACTCAATATTAAACCCTATGGACTAAGACTGGGGTGCCATTAAATTTCACATGCGTGTAAAGGCAGGTGTCCCAATACTTTTGACTATATAGTGTATATGTACCCTCCTTACCCTCACCCTGTGACTGGACAGTGAAAGAAGAAGAAGCACACTGATGTGTTCATCTAATAATAACTTACATTTAAGTACTTGCACTGCTTGCAGTAGAAAATGTATGACGTATATGATGTATTACTGTTTACAAAGCTGCATTTTGTGTTATTTCTATATCTATGTTCCTGTTCCACAGGTGAGCACCTAAGTTAAATTAATTAAGTTATACCTCACGCTTGTAACTTCCCAGATGCACTTATGGACCTCATGCCAAATAAAGAAGAGTTTTCGTGTTCGCATGTCCTTTACCCTATTCTGGCTTTCAGTATCTAATTCCTGCATCCTATGCCTAGTATCCTGCTCTTGCTACGCTTGCCCCAAATTTCCACTTCCCTGCTGACTAATGTTATGGTTACCACCCTGCTTTATTTGTGATTATATAGTATGTCTGCCTCCTGCTGCTCATGACCTCAAGCTTGTTGTCAACTCTACATTTAATTTGAGAGTTTGGTGCTTCACCTGAATTTATGCCCACTGTCAGCCATCTCCAGTGGTGTGAGCCTAGAGTTCACTCTTGTGGAGCCTGACACACAAGTCCAACAACCTAAACAGGAAGGGGGGGGGTGAAGTGAAGACTGGACTTCCTTTGGCTCCTACTTCCCTAGGCAAGCTTGTACCATCTGGAAGGACACAAAGGGTCCACTTCCAAGTCTGGTAGGTGGCAATGTGCATGTCTCTGTTGGTTATAAAATGGTATGTCAGTCATCAAATCATGTGGGGGTGATGCATTAGTACATTGTCACCATGACTGCTGCATTTGTGGACCCATTGAAACTTCTCACTTGGACACACTGGCAGTGAAATTATCATATACATTCCCGTGATAGTTATGATATTTTTCAGTATGCTGGAGAGTCTTTTTAGATGATAGCATGCACGTTTTGACTTGATTTCATTGCTCACAAAAATTGGGTCATATATGCATGGACTTATAAAGTCCTAATACTGTTATATCTATATTTAAATACATATTTAAATTTGATTTTATCTTCTACCCTGCACTATGCAAACTAGTACAATTAAGGAGAGCAATAACATATTCTACAGCTAATTAAAACTGAAGTACCTTTGTAACACTTTTTTGTTTTCCATACTGCTATAGATTTGATTGATAGCAGAAATATGAGCTTAAAATCACTACTAATCTCTTATTTTATTATCATACTTTATTAACCTTTCTGATAACTTTGACTTTAATTTCACAGAGTTAAACCACTAAGTTTTTATTTCCTTTATAAGCCTGTGCTAAAAAGTAATAGCTCTATTGCCTTTTATAATTTGAAACTTCTTAGGAGCATAACCAAAAGAATTAAATGACAATAAAAAGCAATATTAATGACTTAGTAGATATTATAGCAAATACAATGTTTCTCAAAGTCAAGAAATAAAAGTGAAAGTTTTATCGAAGTTAATAAAAATGTGAATCTTCAAAGATGAAGTGACTCCTGATTAACACCTTATAGGGATTAAACTGCTTTCAGACTTGTATGACCTTGTAGGAAAAATGATTTCTTGAATTTTAGTTAAAAAGCATTGTACCAATTTTTACAACAGACAATAAAGTCACTAGTGTAGACCTCAAGGTACTGATAATAGGATAATGTTGTATGTATATACACATAGCTATTTCCAGTACTTTAACCTGGTCACCAAACATCATCTATGATATTCTCAGGATTTGATATACATAGGAATATTTTAAGTTAAAGAGGAACTGCAGTCTGCTCACATAATTTGTAATAAAAACATATTTGCCATTCTGAAGCTTCCCTCCAACCACTTTGCATATTATTATATATATACTTTGATTCTGTATTTGCCAAGTATGCTGCAGAAATCTCCCTCCACTGAGTCTGGCTGCATCTATTTTAACTGTGGGCAACTGAAGCTGCTGCCTGTTCACTTCCTGGATTTACACAGACACACAGAGGCACACCTCCAGCTCTACACAAAAAACACCAAACTAGCGCTGTACCCATAAGTAACACACAAAATATAACTGTCTGTATAGAATTCTGTATAAAAATCTGTATAAAAAAGTTCTCTTAGCTCTAGGTGCTGCAGTTCTCTCAAGAATCCACAGGTTGGCGGACTTGTTCTGAAATGTACAAAGAAAAGAGAGTGCAAGGCTGCCCTAGTGTAATACTGTTTAATGGCAAAAATGCAGATTTAAGTTAAAAGGGTTACACTCACAAACATGGATCAGAGTACAGCAAAGTGGATGTCTCCTCTCCTGGCCTGGATGAATGGATAGCCTCCCAAAATGAGTGATATGGATGGGGGATGTGTCAGAGTGAACTCCATATCCTCATCGTGTCATGCTGTGTTTGCTTTATAACACTCGCATGGTCCTGACATCACTCGTGGCCGTGTAAGGAAGACCAAGTGAGTGAAGTAACTCCTCCCAGCTAGCAGAGCGGTTGCCACGACAACATGTTTCAGAGGCACGGCCTCCTCCTTCAGGTAACAAATGGAGGCGACCAACACACTAGATAAGGTATCCCTTGTTAATTTGTCATTGTATTTTTGAAATGTACTTGCCTACTCACAAACAAACTGTCCTTTTTTTAAGTAAAAAACACATAGCCAAGGATTAAAAAAAAAATTAGAAATTTACCAGGGGTCATAACAAAATAAAGAGGAAGGCAATGCTGGAGAAACTGTTTAAATTGGCGAAGCCTTTGTACCCCAGGGCAGACATCAATTATTTGACATGCAAAATTGGTAGCCTGAGGAGTCCATTTAATAGGGAGCACAATCCGGTCCAGGACTCTGAGAGATCGGGAGCAGCAGCAGATGACATATATGTCCCGAGGCTGTGGTCTTACAACAGCCTGCGTCTTTTGCCAGACTAGACTGAACCCAGGCCATTACTCTCTTGTCTTCCTTCCATGTTTCCTTCCAGGCTGTGGCTGTGGTGTTGGAGTTGTGGCAGGAGGTGCAGGAGGAGTATGGTCCAACTCACATACATGACTTTTTTGGTGAGTTCACCCATCACCCCCTTATTTAGGACCTGAAATATGAGCTCCTCACTGATGAGGTGTTGGCCCACCTCCATTTCCTGCATCTTACTGGCCATCATACAGGCAAAGGCCTCTTTAACACTGGGGGTTGTTGTGAGGACCGCAGTAGCCTGCCGAATCAAACCAAGTGCAGACTCCTCCACGTTCCTTCCCTTCCTGGTCCTTTTTGTTGGAAGGCAGAGGGGAGGAACCTGCAATTCGGTCAGGCTACTGGGCACAGCCACCTCCCGGCTGCCACTTTCCACGGCCACCTCCTTGCTGCCACTTTCCCCCGCCACCTCCTGGCTGCCACTTTCCACGGCCTCCTCTTGGCTGAGACTTTCCTGTGTATAAAAATGGGACATAGTTTTAGTTTTTTGGTCATCAATCACACACAATTTTGAGCTCATGACTGTTGCAAATTCAATGTTAACAAATAGTCTATCATTCTGGCCCCAGCATTTTTCATTCTTGTCCCAATCCTTTTTGGCTACTACTGTCTATTGATATGTAAACCACTTTGTTAAAACTGAAATTAGTGATCAATAATAGCATCTAGTTAACATCATTCAATTTTTTTTTTTTTTCATTCAAAGAAATATGTTGAACAATGCTATACCTGGCTCAAGCTGGGCTCCTCCACATCTTCCTGGGTGGAAGGCCCAGGTTGGACTTTGAAAGCCACATCTGAGGTGGAAGGAAGAGTGGAAGGAAGTGTGGAAGGAAGGGTTGAGAGCGATGGCCTGATTTACGTCTGGTCTGACAAAAACTGCAGTCTGTTGTAGTACCACAGCCTGGGGACATAAATCCTGCTACTCCTGATCTCATGGAATTCTGGACCTTCTTGCGCTCCCTATTATATGTGCTCCTCAGGCCACCAATTTTGCACTTCAAATAGGTGATGTCTGCCGTGGGAATCACCGGCTTCACCAATTACCAACAGTTGATCCAGCACTGCCTTCCTCTTTAGTTTGTTATTATAAAAAGGGTGTTTCACCTGCCACAGACAGGGCAGTTCTCTGTATTTATCAATGAAGTTGGGGAGGAAGTCATGGTCATTTAACTTATCCATATTCTCTGCAAGACACAACACAAGACAAACCCTAATGTCAGGCTAAACTATCATAATCTTGTCCCAATATAGGCCTCAATCTATAAGCAGTAGCGGCAAAAGATGCCCCAAGTTAAAATAGTACCTTCGTTAGCACGATCGGTGCTTACGCTACTCCATCCTCCGCTCACAGATCGTACATACGATGCACGCGTGTTATGATTTATATACACTGCGCATGCGTGAAACTCTGCCCCTGACCTTCTTTCTAGTATATTCCCCGCCCCTTCTCTTTCGGCACAGTGGGAGAGCACATGGCGGAGACACAGCAGGTGCATGAAAGTAGCAGCAACGATGAAAGCCCGGAGCCACAAATGTCCTGATCCAGGAGGAGATTTAAGGCCTCAAATATGTCCTTTGTAGAGATGGTGGAGATGGTGGACATCTTGAAGAGGGCCGACTATGATGGAAAGTATGGAACGTACCAAAACCCAAAGGTGAGAAAGGCCAAGATTATGACTAAAGTTGTGAAAAGTCTGCACAGGAATTTTGGGGTACGACGATCCAAGGATCAATTGAGGAAACACTGTTCAGACCTGAAATTGAGGGAGCACAATCAGTACAGAAGGATCAAGAGAGTGCTGCAAAAAAGTAAGTATTTTGTTGTGTTTTTATATTATTATTATTACTTTCGTGCTGCTCCATGTGCTTTTCTTTACTGTTGTACAGTTTAAAATGTCAAGTTTCAGGTTCGTGGGCACAGTAATTGTTCATAATATATATCGTTCGTTCGCCTACTAATACAATGTTTTTGGCAGATGCAGGTTAACTACATTTGTTCATGCCTATTTGTATTAAAAGAAGTTTGCTGTCTAGATGTGTTTGTAACTAGAATAAAATGCAAACTTGATTCAGTGTAAGGAGAGGACACTCAGCAGCTGTTTACACATCTAGGCACAGGAGCACTAGTGTGGGACACCAGAAAACCCTTTTTAGGGTGTCCCACACAGGTGCTCCAGTGGATACTAGGGGTCTCTACCTGTGTGATACTTTACCAAAAATGGTAAGTATTCCAGCTTTAAGAAAGGGAAAAAATCATGTCTTCAGCTTGGAACTCTGCAAAAACAGACAATTGTAGGACAGTTCCAAGCAATGTTTCATATTCCTATTTCTTGCCTCAAATATCTGTGTGCTAAGTATACCTTTTTATTAATTCACATATGGGAGAAAAGACTCGGGACATCTGAGGACACCAGGGACCCCCCACCTCCTAAAGAAGGGGAAGTCACACCACAACCTGAGGACGTGGAGGGAGAGGTTCATGAAGTGGTTGAAATAGTGACTACAACAGGTGAGTGTCTGAGACCACGGTTTCAGGTAATAGATGTATGCCTGCATATTTCTAATACATGGTGTGTTTTTTTATTGTAGGTGATGTGGATGTTGTGGAAGAAGAAACTCATTTCACCAGTGCAAGTGCACACGTCCTCATTGGGGAGATAATGGTGCGCAATCGTGATTTAGAAAATATAAAGGAAAACATCAATGATGTTCAACAAAAAATGAAGAACATCATTGATGTTTTAGGCAGAATCTAAAACACACAAAAATTGTACCGTTTTGTCGTGGAATTTGTTATTTTAAATCAAGTTATAAAGTATTTTAAAAGCCAAATTGCACACAGTGTGTCAAACATGTGCTATCTGTCATCATGGGATATCAAGGTACGCATTTTGTGGGTTTAACCCCTTCCTCGCAACTCAAGTAGGTGAGAGGAAGGGGTTGCACCCCCGAAACACATCCATTGATCCCCCACGATGTGAGCTAGCACATGTTGACATTAGGCATGGGATCAGGAGAGAAATCCACATTTTGACTCTCAATTTGTGTGCATCTTCAAAATTTGGCTTTTACAGGAGTGACATCACCCCATCTGATAAAGGCAAGATTAACACAATTTTAACATACTAATGTCTGATATTACCTTCACTTTATCAAAGTTGAACTTTGTAAGGAGCTTTTGGGAGGGCAAGCCAGGACGGCCAGGTTCAAGTGGCATCAGGGTTGAAGGATCAGGAAAGCCGGCCTCAGTCCCAACTGAAGCCACATAGTTCATTGCATTTTTTCTTAGAAAATTGTGCAGAATGCAGCAGGCAAGTACAATATGGTTGAGTTTATATTCCGCCATGTGGATTGGTGTCAAAAATAGATGGAACCATCTGGCCATTATGCTGAAAGCATTCACCACCACTCTTCTGGCTCTGACCAGCCGGTAATAAAAACCCTCTGCTCCGGGGTGAAGGTCCTCATGAGAAATGGCCTCATCAGATGGTCTCTCAGCCAAAACGCTTCATCAGAGATGAACACAAATGGAAGACCAGCCATGTTGTCTTCCACAGGTGGCAAGCCCAAGCCACCATTCTGGAGCCGTCTGTAGAACTTGGTCTGGGCAATGACTCCACCATCGAACATCCGGCCATTCTTCCCCACATCCACATATAAAAACTCGTATGTCGCTGACACCACCGCCAACATCACTATACTATTAAATCACTTATAGTTGTAATAGTATGACCCCAAGTTGGGGCGTGGGACGATGTGGACGTGTTTCCCATCTATTGCCCATCCACAGTTAGGAAAGTCCTACCGCTGGGTAAAATGGGATGCCACAGTCTGCCATTCCTGTGGGTTTAAAGGAAACTGTGGAGTCAAACAAGAAAATAAAAAATTTGTACTTTTGCACATAAAAATTGCAAGCAGATTAGACACAAACATTCTTGGCCAACATCAGTATAACACTTATTTTAAGGAGTATTTAAAGACAAAAGTATAAGATCCACTTATCAGCTTCCTCACACCCTCTGATGGCCCATTGTAAAAATTTGGGGGGGGGAGAAGTTTTGGACAGGTAACCCTCTCCACTTCATTGAGAGCTGAATGCATACATAATGTGTGTTACTTTGGCAAGCCCCTCCTTACCAACACTATTGGCAGCAGCCCACTGGACAGGTAAGAAGTGTCCTAATACAAAAATATGATTACACATTGTACAAACTGAAGCACGTTTTTACATTCTGCAATTACCTATCAAGATAATAGGAGAACAAAACTTTAAACAGTACCATTTGAAAGTATTCAGGCAGGCCCTTGCACTACATGCTTTGGTGAATTCATCCATAAATATGAACACAAAAGAGGTAGGTATGGTGTGTATGGGTTTGGCAAAGTCAGCAGATAGAGGATTGGTATCGGCTGACTTATCGGTTGGGGGGGGGGGGTTGAAAATGAGTTTGGGCCCCAAAAAAAAAGCCTCTTGCACTCTGCATGAATTTTTTTTTTAAATCAGTAAAGATTTTATTTAACATTCGTATAGTTTCCAGCAATAATCAATGCTCAAGTTACAATTACAGGTACATTGTTTTTTCCATTTGGTTCATAAACATATATACATTTTTTGTTTCAAATGATCTATCAACCGATAGCATTTCTCCAAACATCTATAGTTCACCTCTCCCTAGCTCCACCACCACGACCTGCCTCGTTTATAGTATACAGTCTGTCTTGCATCCCCTCATCCTATTTATAGAGACTGCAGGAATCTGGACATTACAAGCTCTCTTGGGCTTAAACCTGGTGTGTCCAGCCATTTTGACCAAATACGTTTAAACCTACCTGGGCACCCCCTGTGTTGGTATATATATTTTTACTTAATGAGAGTTTGTCCCATGTGCGCTACCCAGGAGTTGCTAGTAGGTGGCAGAGTAGATTTCCAACCCATTAGGATGAGTTTCCTGGCTTGGAATAGTGCTCTGGAGAATGCGACCCTGGTCGACTCCTCAGGGATCACCTCCTCCAGGACCCCGAGTATACAACACAAAGGATCTATAGGAACCTTTGTCTGAAATACCCCATTGAGCGTACCTACCACCTCATTCCAGTACCGATGGAGCTTCGGGCAGCGCCATAGGAGGTGAATAAGGTCTCCGTCGTGCTGTCGACAACAGCAACATAAAGGATCCGCCGCCCTACCCATCCTATGCAACTTTTTCGGGGTATAGTGCACTCTCAATACTATGAACAATTGGGAAACTTTTTGTGCAACATTAAGGGAACATGAGGATATGGACTGTAGGGCCTCCTCCCATTGTTCACCTGTGATTTGCCCAAGGTCCCCCTCCCATGCAGACACCGCATTACATGGATAGGCCCGCAAGTGTCTTGCTAGTAGCATCTGGTAGCATTGGGATATAATCCCTTTAGTTACACTACTGGTCTGCAGCACATGGAACACAGGAGTGGGCGACAGTGTCCACTCACCTGCACCCCCCTGCACAGCAACAGCATGCCTCAATTGGAGGTATGAGTAAAGCATGTTATCCGGCAAGTTGAATTTGGCCTGTAGTTCTATGAAGGAAAGCAGTCTACCATCCCTAAATATGTGGGAAAGCAACTTCACCCCATGGATACGCCATCTAGGCCCTTGTTGTAATTTTCCCAGCTCGGTATATGAGCGATTGCCCCATATTGGACTGAAATCTGTAAAACCTTACACCCCCTGGATTTGTCTGACCTTATTCCATATTTTCTGTACTATGACAGTGTTGGGGTCTGCAGTTGTGCCTCAAGGCCCATGGGAATGGTCTCCGCTCCATAGGCAGTCAGCGTCATCTGTGCCGCTGAGCCCTTCAGTTCTGAAGTCATGGAGCCGACCAGCTGTTGCAATTGGGATGCTATATAGTACAACCAGGGGTTGGGGATCGCCAGCCCCCCGTTGTCCTTAGACTGCTTCAACTGCTCCAGCCTAATTCTAGGAGGTTTGGTATTCCAGAGCAATCGACGAAAAAGGGTGTTTACTATTCTGAAAATTTTTAGAGGAACTACTGGTGTATTATGCAAGAAGTATAGCAACTGGGGCATTAAGATCATTTTAATTAAATTAGCCTTACCTGCCAGTGACATCTTCAGGTTGTTCCATGTGTTTATTTTGTCTCAAAAACGAGACAGCAAGGGATATCTGTTTAGGGAACAGTAGTCTCCAATCCTGGGCGCTTTTTGTATGCCCAGATATTTGAAACTAGTGACCAGAGGGATGGGGCAATGGACGGGAAGTACCACCCCATGATCCCCGTCCAGCATCATCAGAGCTGACTTGGACCAGTTTATGGTTAACCCGGAGTGGTGGCCAAACAGTTTTATTATAGACATCACCTCTGATAGTGAATGACTAGGGTCCCCCAGAAAGAGTAACATGTCGTCCGCGTACAGCATTATTTTTTCGTGCAGAGTTCCGTAATGGAACCCCTGGATCTGCGCACTGTCTCTTATCAGGGCTGCCAGTGGCTCTATTGCAATCGCAAAGAGCAACGGGGACAGTGGGCAACCTTGCCTTGTCCCCCTGCCCAAGGCAAAGGCTTGTGATACTCTATTCGCCATTCTAATGTTTGCCTGAGAGGATGCAAACAGTAACTTAACCCATGCTATAAATCGGTCCCCGAAACCAAATTTATCTAATACTGCCCATAAATATCTCCAGCTGACGCTGTCAAAAGCTTTATTGGCATCGAGAGACAACAGTGCCCTTTGCCTCCCATTATCTGCTTGCATTTGCATGTTTAGGAACAACCTCCTCAGATTTGTAGCCATGGACTTTTGTGGCATGAAGCCGGCCTGATCCTGGTGTATAATGGAGGAGATAATCCCGTTGACCCGAAGCGCCAAGACCTTGGCAAGGATCTTTACATCACTTTGGAGTAATGAAATAGGTCTGTAGGAGCCAGGGTCAACCGGATCCTTCCCCTGTTTAAGAAGTAAAATTACATTTGCTCTTGCCATAGATTCAGGGAGTATACCTGCTTCCAGGCAGGTGTTAAAAACCTTTAACAATTAAGGGAGGATCTGTTCTTTGTATTGACTAAATACCTCCATAGGGAGGCCATCCTCCCCCTGTGCCTTACATGTGGGAAAAGAGCAGGCCGCCATCTGAAGCTCCTCCAGGGTTATTGGAGCATCCAATTGTTTTTGAGCTTCAGCAGACAATGAAGGTAAATCAATTTTTGACATATATGCGGTTAGTTCTGCATTCGAGTAAGCATCTCTCGGCCTATAAAGATCTCCGTAAAAGGATGCCAGCTCAGATATAACGACCTCCGGTGAATTAACTACTTTACCATTGGCAGCACGAATAGCTCCAATGGTCGGTGACCTTTGTTGGGATCGTGCTATTTTAGCAAGTAGGTGGCCCGTCTTTTCCCCCTCCTCGTAAAACGCCAACTTTGTGAAAAACCTTTTTTGCTACGCAGTGGAGGATCTCAGACGTTCCAGGGAGTCCTGGGCTGACATCCATTCCTCCCTGGCGGAGTCAGTAGGATCAGTTACATAGGTTAGTTCTAATTGCCTCACCAAGTCCCCCGCCTGTTCTAACAGGACCGAGGAGTTGTGTTTGACCTTTTGTATTTCTTGAATAAAAATCCCTCTTAAATATGCTTTAAAGGTTTCCTATTTCAAGTGAACATCAGTTAAATGCTGATGCATTCTGAAAAAAACCCGGATCTGAGAGGCTATTCTTTCCTGCGAAGCGAAGAGCTTTAACCAGAAAGCGTTTAACTTCCACGGGGCCCTGGGTAAGTTACTAGGGGGTTGGGTAGTTAACCATAAAGCTAGTGGAAAGTGATCTGACACTCCCCGTGGGAAGTACTCCACTTTAGAGACGTTTCCAACCAGATTTGGGGTGCCTACGCACAAATCAATACAAGATAATGACCCATGGGTCTTAGAGAAACAAGAAAATTGTTTACTATCTGGATTACGGCTGCACCATACATCGATCCATCCTACCTCTGCAAGTAGGCGGCTAAGAGCAGTGCCCCGCCCCCCCCCCCCCCAGGGGGCTGCACAGGGGGGTGCCTGTCTAGTTTAGGGTCCAAGTAGCAATTAAAGTCACCCATTACTAAAACCGGGATATCCGGTTTGTTAGCCAAGTAAGAAATTAACAGCTGTAATACCTTTCTGGAGAACGGAGGGGGCACATACACAAAGGCTAATATCAATGTGACTGTATATAATTTACAGTACAGAAACACAAATCTACCAGATATATCTATCAGGGAGTCCAATTCCTGGTATACTAGGGCTTTATGGATCAGTACACTCACTCCACGTGAAAACGCAGAGTAGGTGGAGTGATAGGCCCTACCAACCCAAGCGTATTGTAGGAAACTGACCGTATCGACCCACAGGTGAGTCTCCTGCAGGACAATTATGGCCGGGTGGAACTTCCACAGTCCCGCTGAGATCATAGATCTTTTCAGTGGATCGTTCACTCCCCGAACGTTCCAGGACACTATGGGTGTATCAGACATTGCAAATACCAAATCCATTTATTGTAAGTGTAACGAGGTCCTGTAGTACTGGGTGTTGCACTCGAGGACTTCCAATATGCAGTCCGTGCACAGACTGGAATGGACAGCAAGCAGTGTGGAACACGAGAGGAATTGATGAAGCAGCTCATGCAGTGGAGAAGCATCAAACTTCCGTGAAAGAGCTTTAAACTGGATTGCAGGGCAAAGCGAACCAAGTAATGTGTCCAGGGGTAAAAGACATCCTGTAAAACAATCCCTGCTAGCAATGCCAAGCGAGGGGTTTCCAAATAATGTGGGGATCTGTAGGCCCTAACCGTGCCAACAGGGCACCAAAACTCAAGCCATAACAACAGTGGCAACGTGTAGAGTTCAGGTGTGGAGCACAATCGCATTCCACCTGAAAGGTTAAACAAAAATTGGAGAGAGCTCATAAAATATTGAGATTCACTCGCTGATACTGGGTATTAAGTAAAGGTCCTCTTTAGAAGGAGCGATAACGACAGTAGAATGTGGGTGCCCTTTATGCCTGCAACAAATGGGTCAAGTGAAGTCATCCTTCCTCATTTTTGCATCTGCAGCGACGTAGGTCTTTTTTCGTTCTCGTCCAGCCATCCTGCAGCATCTTGCGCGTTGTCAAAAAAGTGGTTCTGGTCTCCGGCTGTGATTCGCAGCTTGGCTGGGAATAGCATTGCATACTTGAGCTGTAGTCATTGCAGCCATTTTTTAACATCTGCAAACTTGCATCTTCTGCGCTGCACTTCTGCTGAGAAGTCAGGATAAAAGGAATGTTTGGTGCCGTTGTACTGCACAGCCCCTTTCTCTCTGGCAAGTCGCAGCACAACTTCACGGTCCCGGTAGTTAGGGAGCCTGGCCAGCATCGCTCTAGGGAGGTTTCCAGGTGGGAGAGATCTTGGCGGTACTCGATGCCCGCTCCACCGCGTACAGGGGAGAAAAGGCCTCTTTGCCGAATATTTCCTGCAACCAGCCTTCAACGAATACCGTGGGGTCCCTGCCCTCCACCTTCTTTGGGAGCCCCACTATACCGACGTTGTTACGTCTCAGGCGGTTCTCGATATCGTCAGTCTTTTCAAAGGCCTGGTGCGCATGTTGTGTGGCCCCCCTTACATCTCTGTTCAAATGGGGCATCTGGTCTTCTATGTCACTTACTCTCCCCTCCACTGTCGTGGTTCTCTCCCTGATTTTTTGAATGTCCTGGCGGAGGAGAGAGACAGTCTCCTTGAGCCCCCCAAATTTTTCCTTGAGGTCATCCACCGAGGCAGTACATCTGTGGACCGCATGTAGTATTTCACTGAGCGTAGGTTGGGGGCTATCCTCCGCCTGTGAATCAAACAGACCTGGCATGGGGTCAGGGACAGATTCCATAATGTCAGTGTCTTCCAGCCTGTGTCACCCCTGCCTGCCTGCTCTATGGACACTGCAGGGAGCTGTGTACTGGTCTGTGTGGAATCAGCAGAGCCTGCTAGCTTCTGTGCGTAGTATAGCATATCCCTGGGTTGATCTTTAATCTTAGGGGGTTTCTGTGACTTACCCCCCTGCTCTGACTTCTTGTCCTGGCCTCGTGGCATTCTCTGAGGCTGAGATGTCCAGGCGCCATCTTGGAAGTCTGGAGCGGCCGCGGCCACGGAATCTCTGCGATTCCCTCGGGTCATCATGCCCGAATTTGCTGTTGCTGCTGGGTCCTGGGGTGACAGGGAAGCTGTGGGCACCAGTCTCTGCGGTTTTGGGCGCCGGGAAAAGAGAGGTGAGGATCAAACTGAGGATCGACAGTGGGAGCTCCGGTGAACAGGTCTGTTCACATGCCGCGCTAGGCCATGCCCCACTCTGCATGAATTTAAGGCCAAAAATAACATTTGTACACATTTTCGGGGGTGTTTAGGGTAAGCACTACAATGGAGCAGACAAAATACATTGTTAAGTGACTAGGCTAGGAGTGTATGGGCCCAGGATAACATGCTGGGGAGGTAAGTGAAGGCAAATATGCATGAAGGACAAAAAAGGAACTTTAAAAGCTTCCAGCATGCATGAGGATAAAGAGGACCTTCACAGCATATTACAATTATGGTAATTAGGGAATGGTGAAATTAGTACAATACATTAGCATTCATTAAATACATAGAATGTGATGCTAAAGGATAAAACTTACCTTAATATAGTAGCAGGACCTGAATAATGGCAGAACAAGTATCTGGAATAATGATCCCCAGAGCCTGGGGGGAGATGCCTGTTGAGAACTTGATGTCCTGCAGACTTCTCCCCATCACCAAGTACCGCAAGGTAGCAACTAGCCTCTGCTCGGGAGTGATGGCTTGCCGCATGGAGGTGTCTTGCTTCATAATATAAGGGGACAGCAAAGCCAACAAACGGTAAAAAAACGGGGTCCGTCATCCAGAGATAATTCCTGAAATAGTAAGGATTATTCTCACGGATCTCCCACAACACAAAGGCATGTGAGAGGATTGGTCCCGCTGGAGCAACCAATTCTTCGTCCAACTCCTCCTCGCCCTGTTCATGGACTGCACTTGAGTCAAAGTAAGAACTCCAAAACCAAGCCCCAGCACAGCACGAACTCTACGATGAGTACATACCTGCAACATGGCTAGAAAACGGTTGGCTGGTCAGAACGAACTAACAGAACAGGTTGGTGACCACCGCTCCAGGTAACTGGGTTTGAATTTCCCGTCCTCCGCTAGGTGAATGGTTGTGGGAGCTCCAGGTGCTGGTGATTGCTATTCCAATAGTATAGGTGCAATGAAAAATCTGGACTGCCGCACTCCGGATTGGAATAATAAAGGTAAAATCTTCTTTATTGAAAAAATGACATGATATAAAATGCGTACATTGCTCTGTTGAAGTGATACAGCATAACCGCTGACGCGTTTCACGCTCCCATAGAGCGCTTACTCATAGCTTTGAGTGGGAGCGTGAAACGCGTCAGCGGTTATGCTGTATCACTTCAACAGAGCAATGTACGCATTTTATATCATGTCATTTTTTCAATAAAGAAGATTTTACCTTTATTATTCCAATCCGGAGTGCGGCGGTCCAGATTTTTCATTGCACCTGAACTAACAGAACACACTGAAAATCAGAAAGAACCTGAGAAGAACAATCTGAAAATCAGAAATGAGCAGACAAGAATACACTGAAAAACAGATACGAACTGACAACACGCACTGAAGAACAGATACGAACCCACAAGCACAAAATGAAGAGCAGTAAGGATCTTAAAAGCAGATTTACAATACCTTAAAGGCAGTGATGCATCACAGTTGTGGTGGAGACTCGCTTGTCGGATTATTGGAGTAGTTAGCTTCCCATTAGAAATCAAATATGTGTGGTAATTTATGTGTTTTTTTAACAATTAAGTTTATTTATCTTGAGTAAAAAACAAGCAAAACAACAAATACAGTGGTATATTCTCTGTGGTTCACATATACAGTACGAATAGTATTACAAACAACCTGATAACATGTTCTAGAGTAGGGTTACCTCGCCCAGGGGGCCTGTCAGTTCAAAAATCTAGATCAATAAAATTGCAAATAGAGTTTCCACTAGTTGATCATAGATCTGGTTCAACATACATATATTTTATTAACGGAGATTAAAAGTTCAATCTCTCAGCGGATTCTGGTCGCTCATTACCTGACTCCAAGCCTAATCCAGACTCAAGCTCTTATCTTAATCCCATGCCGCCCATATTTTTTCAAATTTTTTGGGGCAATTGCATCCTGTATAGGTTAATTTTTATAGAGGTAAAGCTGCATCTATCAGGGATCGCCATT
This sequence comes from Lithobates clamitans, assembly GCA_037952925.1. Taxonomy (NCBI): domain Eukaryota; kingdom Metazoa; phylum Chordata; class Amphibia; order Anura; family Ranidae; genus Lithobates; species Lithobates clamitans. The sequence continues at coordinate 1,147,048 of JBBGZY010001544.1, forward strand.
GTTGCACTGATGGGGGAGCGGGATCTTTCCATTTCAGGAGTATCGCTTTCCTGGCGTAAAAGGCTGCGTAGAACACAAATAATTTTTTAGATTGGGTGGTCTCAAGTGTATCTATAATACCTAAAAGTAGAAGTATTGGGTCACGCGAGACATGCAGCTTACTAATTGTGTTAATGTCCTGAAGCACTCCATCCCAGAAGGACTGAATACGCTGGCAGGACCAAGTCACATGAATAAATGAGCCTACCTCTGTGCTACACTTAGGGCAGAGCGGGCTGTGAGCAGGATAGATCTTGGCTAGGTGTTCTGGGGTGTAATATGCTCGGTGCAAAAACTTGAGTTGAGTAAACCTATCCCTCGCTGAGATCATGAGGGGGAGGTATTGCTGAATCCCCTCCTCCCAGTCATCACCGGCAAGGGACGGTACATCTGTCTGCCACCTTGAGGACAATTGTGTCACCTTAGAAGTGTCCAGCCCATCCAAGTCAGAATAGAGAACCGACAATGGTTTAAGATCCTCCTCCAGACTCAACACATGTTCAATCCTATTAGTTTCCAGGGTGATGGGGAGGGGGAACTTGGCTCTGTATGCATGGCGGAGCTGTAAGTAACGAAAAAACATATAATTAGGTACTCCATGGTCTCTTTTAAGTACATCAAACGTGCATAGGCCAGACGCAGAAGTGATGTCAGCCAGTGTCTTTACTCCATATCGGGAGAAATATTTCTTTAGAGGGATCATGATTTTCATATCTCATAGCTGCATTAATTAGTTTCATTAAATCAATAGCTGCCCTAAAGTAGTTAATAGTAAAATTCTTCCTTAGGTCATGTGATGTGAGTTTGAGGCGACCTTTGTCTTTGCCATAAATTATTTTGAATGTTATATTATGTGTGAATAAATTGAAATCTTTAATGATTTGGTATCTATATATCATTTGAAATGAACAGAAACTGAGACCAAGCGGTAATACCTGAATTTTATGTTCTGACAACTTGTAGGAAGATAAATTGGTTACTAAGAGTAGGTCCTCTCTAGTGCACCTCAACCACAAATGGGTCTAGGTTGCACTCCAGTTTGGTCACTCACATGAGTGGATTTCAATGCAATGGACAACATGCAACTATAATATTAAACTTATATGCCTATTAACATATCTACAGTATATGTTTTGTTAAATGATTTGCATATAGAGGTGGTTTATTAGAGGTATAAGGATGTATCCTTGAGTCATAGGTTCATCTGAAACAAAATAGTTTATGTACACATGGTATGTGTTTTCGTATCAAATGAAAGTATCTGTAACAATGTTAAAATATGGATTTATGATTCTATATGGCACCTTAAAAGTCCCAATTACACAAAGAAAAGTCTGTGTTTAGCTGTAAATGCATCTTGCCTGTATTACAGTAATACATTATAAGGGGACTTTGAGCACTTTTACTTCATCCATCTGTCATTTACAGTTTGTGCACAGCAAACGTTCACAAACCATTTACAAATCTTTTGGCAAGCTATTCGGCTCTATTTTGAAGAGATTAAACACAGATCCTAATGGGAATGCTGATTGCCACTTTAAACAAGCTGCTAGCAGGCTTCTGTAAGCTATATGAAGCTTGTTAAAGCCTGCTAGCAGGTTGTTTAAATTTACAGTACTCCAATTAGGATCTATGTTTAAAATTCCCATACTGGAACAGAATTTTTCTTCAAAGGCTCTGACAAAGCTTCTTGCAGCTTGTGGAAAGCTTTACAAAAGCTTCGCAACAGATTGCTGTACACATTGCCCTTATACAATCTAAAGCCAATCATAGCCAAGCAACTAGCATTTTAAAGAGGTTTAGCAATGGCAGCTCCCATGTTTTTCTTATGACAGAGTCCGTTTAAGTTTGGGAATCACTGCACATCAAATAAGTCCTTTTACTAGAATGCTAGGTAAGAGGGAAAGACAATGCAGGTTTATTCAAGAAATAAAAATGAAGTAATAGGGGGCGTGGCCGGCCGGAGAGGAAGATGGACGCCTAAGCTTACAGCTCGCCAGCCAGGGGACACAATCCACCGCAATCGGCCATATATACAACCCCATCCACATCCATCCTCGCTCCACGCACCCAGGAGACGATCATGCAGGCATCTAGGAAGCGATTTACTGACCACAGGCCCCAGAAACTGACAGAATTTGCCTACAAGCTGGCAGGATGGGATATCCAAGATGGCGCCGACCAGGCCGCGCCGCGCGAGCCCTACACGGACCTCCCGGATGCCGCCACGGATGACTGCACAGACCCAGGTACTGTAGCTGACCCATCCCAAGCACTGGAGGGTGACCCACTCCCTAGCAGCCCAGCCAAAGCTAAGATGCGGCTTGACACGCCGCCGCACCGCTCACAGCGCCAGAAAATTGAGGCCCAGGCTCCTATTCCCTTCTCCCTAGACCAGGCCCTGCACTCCTCTATGGCCTCCTTCCCTACCTCAGGCCAACCAGTCATGGACACCACACTGAAGGACATGCTGCTCTCCCTCCAGACCTCCCTCATGACGGACCTCTCATCCATGTTCCACAGAATCACCTCTGATATTCATCTATTGGAAGACAGGGTGACTAACACTGAGAGAGGGATACATGCATGCACATCCACAGTTAATGAAGTCATTGATGCCTATGACACAGTTAAAGAAGAACAGGCATGGATGCGGGCCAAGCTGGCCGACTTAGAAGACAGGTCCCGCAGGAACAACATAAAGTTGAGAGGCATCCCTGAGACCATACTCCCCGCGGACCTGTCGCGATACGCAAAGGAACTGATGCACATAGTGATTCCTGAAGCGTCCCCGCGCGATGTCATAATAGACAGGATTCACAGAATCGCCAAGCCAGCCCACCTAGCAACCTCGGTCCCCAGAGATGTCCTAATGAGGGTCCACTTCTACCACATCAAAGAGAAACTCCTCATGGGACTCAGAGCTAAATCACCCCTACCTGCTCCCTACACTGGCATCCAACTCTTTCCCGACTTGTCCAAGTACACCCTCCAAATGCGAAGACAGCTTAACCCGATAACCAAAGGCCTGCAAAATCATAAGCTGCAATACAAATGGCGCTACCCTGCAACCATCCTTATTGCACACAACGGCCAAACGCACGCCATTGGGGATCTAGAAAAAGACCTAAAGCTCCTCCACTCCTGGCGGATAACTCCTGAGTTACCCAAACCACCTTCCTCAGACAGAGGACCCAATACGTCCCGCAACTTACAAAATCGCAACTGAAAGATGCATACCTCATTACTTCACTTGGCCGCTAACAGTTAACATAGCTCCCCTGAGCTCTGGCAACCTGCTACTCCTGCCTTCTCCTTCCGGTATTATTGACTCCCTGCACCCCCATATAGAGGTATATAAGGTGTTCAACACCCCCTCTAGCTTTCCTTTCTACTAATAGAAGAACCACCTCCAACTACTACACCGAACTTCCCACTACTGGATCACTTCGCCAAGCTCCACCAGCTGTATTATATTCTTCACGCTCTGTTACTGCGTTGACTTTTTTCTTTTCTTTCTTTTTGTTGTTTTTTTTTATATTATCTGTAATCTAACACATTGCTCTATTCGCAGCAAATCTTTTTTTAGAAGCTCGGACTGCCATGAAGCAACCACTAATTCCTTGACCCAGGATCCTCCAGCACCAACCTCCAAGACCAGACTACTACCACCTCAACCTACACTCAAGTCTCGGACTTCCGCTTCCCAACGGCTGAATCCCACCACCAGGTACCTCCGGACCAACTCTCCAACGCCTAACTGTAAGTGTTGTGCACAACACACACCGCAAGATGCCATTCACCATTCTCTCTTTAAATGCCAACGGGCTAAATCATCCCGCCAAACGTCACTCACTGTGGAAAACCGCTGCGGCTCTCCACAGCGACGTGCTATGTATCCAGGAAACCCACCTACTGCATTCCAATACACCCTTATGCAACAACCACCAATATCCACATATCTTCCATGCCACGCACCCCACTAAAACAAGAGGGGTCATGATAGCGATCCGGAACACTTTAGATTTCCAACTCCTTGATGTAATATCAGACCCAGAAGGTCGTTTTCTTATCCTAATCTGCACAATCAACAAAGCGACCTATACCTTAATCAATATCTACGCCCCAAACTCTCACCAACTGAGATTCCTCCACAAAGTCCTTCGCTCTGCCAACACCATTGAAAAGGGCCACAAAATAATATGTGGCGACTTCAACCTGGTCCCAGACATTTTGATGGACTCTACCTCACCCACGAAACGCCGTGAATCTCCTCTAAAAAAATTCATCGCCTCACAGGATCTATACGATGTATGGAGATGCCATCACGGCTCTGAACGCGACTTTACCTTTTTTTCATCCAGACACCGCTCGTATTCAAGAATAGACCTGTTCCTTTCTGACAAATGTATTTTGCAAAAAATATCTGACTCAAAGATCCACACCACGACATGGTCGGACCATGCCCCCATCTCAATTACAATACAGGATACCAATTTACAGCAAAACACGTTTATCTGGCGTGCTAACAACTATATTTTACAAAGCGACACATACACCCCAGAAATATCGAAACACATTACTGAATTCTTCTCCTTGAACAAAGGCTCGGTACCCGACCCTGCCGTGGTGTGGAGCACGCACAAAGCATATATGCGGGGAATGTTAATTAAACTTAGTTCTCAGCACAAGAAGAAGAGGACGCAGCAGATAGACAAATTAACAACACAGATAGCAACTCTAGAACACAGGCTCAAAAATAACCCCCAAGACCCACAGGCCAACCAATTACTAAACCTCAGACAGGAGCTTAGAACCCTACTCCTCCACTCCTATGAGTTCCTTCACAGGAAATTTAAAGCATCTACATACTCTACCTCTAACAAAGCTGGCAAGAAACTCTCCCAACGACTAAAAGGTAGACGTATCAAAACTAAAATAACCCAACTCATTCACCCCCATACTAACACCCCCTTAAGTAACCCCCAAGACATAGCCAATGCCTTCAGCGCTTACTATAAAGACCTCTACAACCTGAAACAGGACCCCCAGACCCCACAACCCACCCAAGCTGAAATTGACCACTTCCTCCACAAGCTAGATCTACCCAAATTGACTGAGAAACAATTGACCGCCTTAAATGCCCCGTTCACTGATCAAGAAATCAAAAAAACTATAGACTCCCTCCCTAGCGGTAAAGCACTGGGCCCCGATGGATTAACAGGGGAATACTATAAACAATTTTACCCACAGTTGATCCCACATCTTAATGACCTATTTAATCATGCTGCCTCCTCTTCTACCTTTTCGCCAGAATATTTAAAAGCGTTGGTTATTATGTTGCCGAAACCAGGGAAACAGTCGAATGTCCCCCAAAACTTCCGCCCCATCTCCTTACTCAACCTTGACCTCAAATTATACGCCAAAACTTTAGCGACAAGACTACTCAAAATTATGCCCACTATTATAAACCAAGACCAAACAGGCTTCACAAAAGGCAGACAAGCCTCAGATGCCACCAGAAGGATGATTAACCTTATTCATCATGCTGAATCCACCGGAACGCCTTCTCTGCTCCTATCCCTGGATGCAGAGAAGGCGTTCGACAGAGTTCACTGGTCCTACCTAGAGTCGGTCCTCCAGGAGTTTGGGTTCCAAGACCAAATTCTCAGAGCCATCATGGCCTTATATTCCAACCCCGAAGCTCAGGTTTACACAGAAGGCATGTTATCTCGGCCATTCCCAATCACAAACGGCACCCGCCAAGGATGCCCCCTATCCCCCCTCATATTCAACATGATTATGGAACCCCTAGCAGAACATATCCGCTCTAATGCCAACATCTCGGGCCTACGAATCGGTCCTTACCACCACAAAATTAGCCTGTTTGCGGATGATGTTATCCTCATCCTCACCAACCCGACTGTTTCCCTGGCAGAAGTACAAAAGATGCTAAATTGGTTTAGCTTGGTCTCATACTACAAAATCAATACGACCAAATCCTTCCTACTAGATATCAATGTAGACGCTACTATGAGGAACCTCCTCCAAGTACAATATCCATTTGCCTGGGCAGATTCTGACATTTTATATCTAGGCATCCAATTACCGAAGACGACTAAAAACCTCTATTCATGCAACTACCTTCCACTCCTCCAAAACATTCAAAAGACCGCACAAAAAATAGCGAAACACGAACTCTCCTGGACAGGTAGGCTTGCAGCCTTTAAAATGATCTGCCTTCCCCAAATACTCTACTACTTTAGAACCCTACCCATTCCCCTGCCCGCCAAATTTTTCAGATCCCTCCAGACGTTATTTAATAAATTCCTCTGGAAAGACAAACGACCCAGATGCGCCCACACAAAACTGATCAAACACAGACTGGTAGGTGGCTCGAGCTCAATAGACTTCGAAGACTACCACCTGGCTGCTATCCTAGCCCAACTACCCTGCTGGTTTCAACAATCCCCATCCACTCGGTGGGGTCACATCGAACAATCTTCACTCACAAGACCCAACCTGAAAACATGGTTACTAAGCACTCCGCTAGGCACTCCAATCCCAAGATCCCTTTCTCCCACCGTGAAAGCTTCAGCACAGGCTTGGAAAAAAGCGACATCCCTAATGAACTACACTTCTAACACGCCTCAATCCCACATCCCCATACAATCATTACTCCATCTAATGCCAGAAATCTCACTTTCTCCATGGATCCTTAAAGGCATATGCTACATACAAGACATAGTACAAGACAACCACATCTCAACATTCCCTCAACTACAAGCCACACATGCCATACCTTCAACAGAATACTTCACCTATCTCCGTATACGTCACTGCCTGAAAACTATACCACTCCCCATCTACAATATACACCCCAAGACTTGGGAATACTTCACCAACCCCGACACAAAAATTAAAGGGATTTCATACTTTTATAATAACCTCCAACACAAACGTTCCTTTACCAAATTGCCACCTCACCACACCTGGGAAAAAGACCTCGCGACAAACTTTACGGACACATAATGGCAACAAGCCCTCAAGTCTAATTACAAATCCACCAAATGCGCGGCCCAATGGGAACTCACACAGAAGATTACACTAAGATGGTACCTGACCCCAGCCCGAATAACATCCTTTAACCCTCAAATCCCTAATACTTGCTGGAGATGTAAATCTTCCACAAGCGACTTACTACACGTCTTTTGGTCATGCGCCAACTTACAAAAATACTGGGATGACACCTTCAACTTAATCTCGAACATCACCCAAATCACGACCCCTCCAACACCGGCTTTAGTGATCCTCAATCTCACCATTGAGGACATTCCCCACCCCCTCAGGTTCATAACCACCCATATCCTCATGGCAGCCAGACTAAATATAACCAGACATTGGAAGTCTGACACCCATCTGACGCTTACCCAAGTCACTGACTTGGTATCACTACATTACAGCTATGAGACTATTACAGCCTCACTCTCTGGGCAAGCCACAAAAATACACAAAGCATGGCAACCGTGGACCGACTGGACTAAAGACTGCGCACCCCTACGTACAAACGAACTGATATACTGATCCTCCTTCTTGACCGAGCAATACCTATAACTCATTAAGTTCTTTATGTTACCTATATAACTGGTATTTTTATGCTAAATGCATCTTTCGTGTCTTTTACAAAAGGGTCCCCTTCGCTCCTGTGCCACTAAAGATCCCACATGGGGTGACACACTAGTGAAGTGGACCGTTTACATTCTCAGTTTTTTCCGTTCTTTTAATATGATATCAAAAGACACGATTAATACTTGAATATATCAGATCCCTGTTTGTGAATAGAAGTTCATACCTTTGATTGTTATACAGACGTCGTTGCACGACGTACAATGTTTAATTGTACAACGTATTTCATTTGAAATCTAATAAAAATATGAAATTAAAAAAAAAAGAAAAAGAAATAAAAATGACAGTGTATTACATTGGAGACAAGAGCCAGAAAAATTTACGTCATGTAATCATACGTCATGTAAGCCTTTTTGACTAGGCTTAATTTCAAGAGAGTGAGACAAGGTTGGTTTTGACATGATATGAAGATTACAGTGGATTTTGGCCAGACAATAGCCGGAAACTACCACAGACTACTGTACATTATACTGCTTCATGATAACCCACAACAGTTCTCTTGGTGGACTTATAACAGTTTCATTGATATCCATTCTTTACTCACCCCCTACTAGGATAATTTTATGCGCTGCGTTCCTCACACGATATTCCCTGCCGTGAACATTATAGCTACCTACAGCTTCGCCACTTTCTACAACAGCTCCATACATCTTGACCCCTTTCGAAAGCCTTTGTAGATCCCGGCCTCAATCTTCAGGCTTAATTTCTTTAGTCTACGCAGCAATCATCTCCTCTAAAAAAACACAGATCAAACCTTACCACGTCCAGTGGGAGGCCGAACTGGGGAGGCAGCTGGATCCGGAGGACTGGCAGGTCATGACTATCACTCTATCCAAATGCTCTAAATATGTTCTCATTTTGGAGAATACATAGAAAATACTATACAGATGGTATTACACCCCGGCTAGAGTGGCTCATTTCATTCCAACTTATTCTCCTCTTTGCTTCCGGGGATGCTCTCAAAAATGTATCATGTCACACATCTGGTGGTCATGTCCAAGAGCATGCAGATTATGGGTCAGAGTCTATGCCCTTCTCCCATGATACTGGGAGTATCGACTGAGAAGTCGGCCCAGTCCTCCAGGATCCCAAACCCCTCCTTACTACAGCAGCTCTTCAGCCACTTGTTTACTTCCCCAATCTCCCTCTGCCTTTCTGGTGTGGCTCGATGTACTGGTAGTATTCCTGAGAACATTACTTTGGAGGTCCTTTTCCTCAATTTAGCTCCTAAGTCCCTAAAATCGTTCTTTAGGACACTCCATCTGCCTCTTGGCACTTTGTCATTGGTGCCAACGTGCACCATGACAGCTGGGTCTTCCCCAGCCCCTCCTTGTAATCTGTCCACCAGATCCGTTATGTGCTGAACCCGAGCGCCCGGTAGAGAACATACTGTTCGGCGCTTCAGGTCTTTGTTACAGATTGCCCTCTCTGTCCTTCTAAGAATTGAGTCCCCTACCACCAGAATCTGTCTTTCCTTTCTCTTTGCTTCCCTCCCACTCTCACTGGAGGAGTTCTTCCCCTGGCAGCTAGGAGAGTGTCTCAGCTCCAGCAGTGCTGGTCCCTGACTGGTTTCACCAATGTCACTCAATGGAGCGTACTTATTGGGATGCTCCAGCCCTGGATCGGCCTCCCTGGCACTTCCCCCTCTACCCTTCCTGACTGTCACCCATCTACTCTTTGCTAGTGCCTGCACCTCTTTGTCTCCACCCACCTCTGTGCTGGCCCCTGCCGGCACCTGCTGTGTATGTTCCTGGCTCTCCTTTAGTATGCAGGGACTTCTCAGTGCTGAAAGTTGCTTCCCCAGATTCAGAACCTGGGCTTCCAGGGAAACAATGTGCTTACATTTTGCACAGCAGTATTCACCCTCGATCGGATGATCAAGGTACGCATACATGCCGCAAGATGTACAAAGTGTCGCCTCTCTGCACCCGCCGGGCATTGTACCTATTAAATTTAATGAGGATTAGGGATTATATCTTGTCCAAATTACCTAACAACTAGCTTCCTGACACTAATACTCAAGACAATACACAGGTACTCGCAGACCTATGCGCACTTGCAGACCACTCGCAGACCTACGCATATGTTACGGTTATACCCAAAGAGGGAAAAGATGCTACACTATGGGGTTGATTTATTGAAGGCAAATCCACTCTGCACTACAAGTGCACTGCAAGTGCACTTGGAAGTGGAATCGCTTTAGATCTGAGGGGAAGATCTGAAATGAAAGGAAGCTCCAATCATATACAAGAAAAAAATGCTGTTTTTTATTTTCCTTGCATGTCCCCCTCAGATCCACAGCAACTGCACTTCCAAGTGCACTTGCAGTGCAAAGTGGATTTGCCTTTAGTAAATCAACATCTATGTTCCAACTATAGACCAATAGCACTGTTAAATTCCGATACTAAACTTTTCACTAAAGTGCTAACAACAAGATTAAAGAAGTTAATGCCAGAGTGCTTCCATAAAGATTAAACGGGGTTCAAACCGGGAAGAGAAAGTAAAGATAATGGGACAAGAACATTGTTTGGCATCGCGTTTTTTTACATTTGGAATACATATTTTAACTCTTAATCATGCATTGCACTTTTTTAGCACTGTATTTAGTTTATTTCTAGTCATATAATCTGCCAGATGAATCAGTAATATTATAAAAACACCTTTTAAATTGTTATAAGTTAGTATATTGTAAGTATAGTTAGTATAATGTAAGTATTAAAGTACGCCTACCAACAAAACATGAAATTCAGTAACAAACAAGCTATATAAATAGCTGAACGCCTACCTATCTATGTGTTAAATTTCTGGTGAAAATTTTGTTAAAAAGAAAATGATTCATATCAGTTTTAGATTAACAGCTTGTCTACAAGCACCATTTATAAACAGGGACTGGTGTAATGGGATTTTAAACACACTAGGGCTGATTTACTAAGATTCTTGGGAAGTACTGGGCGCTCTACATTTAATAGCGCCCAATTAAAGTCAATTAAGTCAACTGGGCGGAGGTGTAAATAGAAAGCACGCTATTGCCGGCAAACATGCCTGTCAATCAGCATATGAGGGAATTGTTAAAGTCAATTTGCTCGAACCTGCAAAATCCAAAGTCCTCATTGAAGGGTTGTATGCAAATTACTCGCCATAAAAATTGTATGGGGACCTGAGTACTGCTCTAGGGGACATGAATCAATGCAATAAAAAGGTTTTAAAACAATCGTTTTTTCAGGAGCAGTGATTTTAATGATGCTTAAAGTGAAACAATAAAAATGAAATATTCCTTTAAATAACGTGCCTGGGGGGTCCCCTTAGTCTGCCTGGAAAGTAGCGCATATGTGCGATGTGTAGAACATGCTGCTGCAGTAATGACATTTCTAAAGGAAAAAATGTCATTTAAACTTGCTCGCGGCTGTAATGTATTGCCGGCTTCCGGCAGTATAAATGAAAAAAAAATGAAACAAAAATGGCTTGGAGTCCCTCCCACAGTCCATACCAGGCCCTTCGGGTCTAGTATGGATTGTAAGGGGAACCCCATGCCAAAATTTAAAAAAAGTTGGCGTGGGGCCCCCCAAAAACCATACCAGACCTTTATCTAAGCATGCAGCCTGGAGGTCAGGAAAGAGGGGGATCAATGAGAGCCCCCCCTCCTGAACCATGCCAGCCCCCATGCCCTCTAAATGGGAAGGGTGCTTTGGGGTCCCCCCCAAAGCACCTTGTCCCCATGTTGATGAGGACAAGGGCCTCTTCCCGACAACTTAGGCCGGTGGTCTTATCGGAATCTGGAGGTCCCCTTTAACAAGGGGACCCCAAGATCCCGCCCCCCTATGCGAATGAGTTCCCCTACCCATTCATCCAAAAAAGTAGTGTAGTGTGACAAAAGACAATAGCCAGTTTTTGACAAATCCTTTACCAAAAATGTCTTCTCCTGCATCTTCCTCCAGTCTTCTCCTTCTTCCTCCAGTCTTTTCCCTCTTCCTCCGGTCTTCTCCTTCCCAGCTTCTTCCTCTGGTCTTCTCCTTCTTCCTCCAGTCTTCTCCGTCCCCCGCTTCTTCATTCAGTCTTCTCCTTCTTCCTCTGGTTTTCCTCCAGCTTCTTCTTCCCCGATTCGTCCTCCGGGCCACTTCTTCTTCCTCCGCCACCGCTCCCACCGGCAACCCACTGATTTAAAAAAAGAACCTCTTCCGATGCTGTGATGGGGCGGGTGATGTCATTCAGAGACTTCACCGCTGGGGCATGATGGGTCTGTGATTTCACAAGGGGCGGGGTCTCCGGATGATGCCATCTGTTGACCACGCCCAATAGGTATATGTGAAATGTGCGCCATGAAAACGGAATATCGGCGGGCAGCATCAGAGGAGAGTTGGTTTTGTATCTTCAGCAGGTCAGTGGTGGCAGCAGCGGTGGAGGAGGAAGAAAAAGAAGACTGGAGGAAGAAGCGGGGGAAGAAGAAGCCGGAGGAAGACCGGAGGAAGAAGAAGACCGGAGGAAGAAGCGGGGGAAGGAGAAGACCGGAGAAAGAAGCAGGGAAAGTAGAAGCCTGATTTAATAAAGCATAAAATATGGGAATGGTATAACATGCTAATAAACCAAAACTATGAGAAATATGTGAAAAAATAGCTACACAACACAGAAAAACATGAGATATATGCATGTGCACAAGTTGGATTAAGTTGGATGTACAAACATCATAAAAAATGTTTGCTGGCAAACAAATTCGAACACCTGCACTTCCGGGGTCACATGGGGCGGATCTCCGTGCTGGTGTCATTATGCCCCATGTGACCCCGGAAGTGCGGGTGTTTGAATTTGCGGGCAAGTATTTTTTATGATGTACGATTTTAAGAAATAAATTAAGTTTTAAAGATAACGCACTCAGAGCCTTTATTACTTTACGCGCTATTTTGGAAGATCGGGATCTTGAGGAAAGGAGTTGGATGGTAACTGTACATTGGGAAGGATGGCCTCAGACTGCCAGTGTATTATTGAGCTAGGATCCATCCTTAGACCCCGAGGGCTATATCTGCAGGTGTATGTGACCTCGCTGCTACAGGCGGTCTACTCCTTCCGGTAAGAGTCTCCACTTCTTTGAGTGATTGCCACATGGAGATCTCCATTTTTCCCTTGGTGGTGGTGAAAGCCCTGGAAAATTTCCATCCTGCTGGAACTTTCTAATTTTATTTTGCTACACTCCTTTCTTTACCTCCCAGAGATTTTTACATTTTTATCAATACTTCTATTACTATCACATGTGTCATTGATTTTTATTTGTATGTACTATTGTATATGCTCTTGATTGTTAGTTTTGATTCATAGATTTTGGTGTATTCACCTTTATTGAGCATGACCTTTTTTGTTTATTACTTTTTTAATAAAGGACTTGTCAAAAACTGGCTATTTTGTTTTTTCACACTATACTAATTTTTTTGGTGAATGGGTAGGGGTACAATGTACCCCATACTCATTCACATAGGGGGGGCGGGATCTAGGGGCACCCTTGTTAAAGGGGGCTTCCAGATTCCTATAAGCCCCCCACCCGCAGACCCCGAAACCACCAGCCAGGGTTGTCGGGAAGAGGCCCTTGTCCTCATCAACATGGGGACAAGGTGCTTTGGGGGAGGGGGGGCACAGCCCACCACCCCCAAAGCACCCCTCCCCTCATGTTGAGGGTATGTGGCCTGCTATGGTTCATGAGGGGGGGGCGCTCACTCGTCCCCTCCCTATCCTGACCTGCCAGGCTGCATGCTCGGATAAGGGTCTGGTCTGGATTTTGGGGGGACCCCACACCATTTTCTTTTAAAATTATTTTGACGTGGGGTTCCCCTTAAAATCCAGACCAGACCCGAAGGGCATGGTATGGACTGCGGGGGGGGGGGGGGTCCGCACACCGTTCTTGGTCTGGATTTTTTAATAGCTGGGTTCTGGAAATTGTAACCACTACGCCCCACTACACTATTATGCAGATCGCAGCGTACTTAGCACAATGGCTTGGTAGTGTGCACTGATTTCTACAAAGCACTCAGGTTATGAGTTCCCATCCCAGCGTACTTACCACCCACCTAAGGTAGCTGTGTTGATTTTTCCAGTGCACGAGCGAATTAAACCAACTAATTAAACGAACACATTGCACGTTAACTAGTCTGTGATTTTTGGAATATGCTGCTGAGTACAATGCAAGTTTTCAATAGTAGGGATGGGCTCAATGTTTGAAAAAGTTCATCCAGAAAGTCACGGCAAGTTCACCCACCGCAGAGCGCCCCATAATGTACTGCGAGATCAAAGTGCATTGACGGCTGCTGATTAGCCAAAGCATGCACCTGACCTGCATGTTTTGGCCAATCAAAGCACGATGTGCTGTGAAAGCCATGATTGGTCAAAGGCAAGGTGCCTTTGGCCAATCATGGCTCAAGGGCTAAGTCCACCCTGCACATTATATAAGGCTGCTGCTTAAACGGTGGCCATGTATAGTGAATGAATGGACATTAGGCAGGTAGTGTAGTGTGCAGTCAGTCAGTGTAGTATATATAATACAGTTCAGAGTATAAAGTGCAGTCCTTGTAGTATATATAATAAAGTTCAGAGTATATAGGGCAGTCTGTGTAGTATATATAATACAGGTCAGAGTATATAGTGCAGTCGGTGTAGTATATATAATACATTTCAGAGTATATAGTGCAGTCGGTGTAGTATATATAATACAGTTCAGAGTATATAGTGCAGTCCGTGTAGTATATATAATACAGTTCAGAGTATATAGTGCTGTCCGTGTAGTATATATAATACAGTTCAGAGAATATAATGCTGTCCGTGTAGTATATATAATACAGTTCAGAGTATATAGTGGAGGCAGTGTAGTATATATAATACAGTGGAGAGTATATAGTACCATCAGTGTAGTATATAAAATACATTGCAGAGTATATAGTGCAATCAGTGTAGTATATATAATACAGTGGAGAATATATAATGCAGTCAGTGTAGTATATATAATACAGTGCAGGGTATATAGTGCAGTGCAGAATATATAACACAGTGTATTGAAGTGGGTCTGGTATAGATTTTAAGGGGAACTCCATGCCAAAATGAAAAATAATAACAGTGTGGGGTCCCCCTGGCATAGATTTTATGGGAAACTCATGCCATTTAAAAAATGGCGTGGGGTTCCCCCAAAATCTATACCAGACCCTTATCCGAGCATGTAGCCTGGCAGGCCAGGAAAGGGAAGGGACGAGCGAGCACCCCCCCTCCTGAACCATACCAGGCTGCTTGCTAATGGGGACAAGGGCCTTTTCCCGACAACCTTGGCCAGTGGTTGCTGGGGTCTGCAGGCGGGTGGCTTATCAGAATCTGGAAGCCCCCTTTAAAAAGGGGGCCCCAGGATCCCACCCCCCCCTATGTGAATGGGTATCGGGTACCCATTCACCAAAAAAAGTGTAAAAAAATAAAAACGACAACAGACAGTTTTTGACAATTTCTTTATTAAAAATGAGAAAAAGTGTCCCGCAATGTCCATCCAATCAATCACACCACCCAATGGACCCAAAAAATAGAAAAAATTTAAAAAGCTCTGCCTTCATGTGAGGCCTCCTGGCGACTGCTGTCTTTTGGCTTTGACAGCTGTTATATAGGCAAGGGCGGGGCCAACCAGTGACGCAACCGAGTGACCCTGCCCCCTTCTGACATCAAATTTTTTGGACTCAAATTAGAATCATTTGGAAATAATAAAAAACACACACAATTGTGACTCTTTTAAAATTTGCATCAGCAATGGTATTGTTTGTGGTTTGTAAAGACACCTGTGTGAGTTTGTGTAAAGACTTTTGTTAGATGGACAGCAACAAGTGAGAGATACAGAATCAATAGCTGAAACTTGCATTGGGATATATAACTCTCATTTTCACTCTCAAAAAACGCTTTTTAACCCAGCGCTCATATTGGTATTTACTATAATTCTTGGTAAAAGAGGCATGGGAGTTAAAATGAGAGTTTTTGCAGAGCATGCTCAGTTGTGCTGACACCTAGTTGTAAAGAGACGGGAAATTTGTCTCTTCTCAGACTTTAAGACCCCTTTCACACTGGGGCATTTTTCAGGTGTTTTAGTGCTAAAAATTGCGCCTGTAAAGTGCCTAAAAAATGCCTGAAAAATGCCTCATCTGCAGCCCCAGTGTGAAAGGCCGAGTTCTTTCACACTCAGGTGGTGTGCTTGCAGGACGTTAGAAAAAGTCCTGCAAGCAGCATTATTGGGGCATTTTGCAATCGGTGTATACACCGATTGCACCGATTGCTCCTCCGCCACCCCTGCCCATTGGAATGCATGGGCAGCGCAGCCGAAGTTCCTGCAAAGCAATTCGGCAGCGGCGCTACACAGTTGTTAAAATCGCCCCGCTGCCGCCTGAATAGTGGCACCATAGGGCCCCTATAACAGCGGTGAAGTGCTGCTAAAACTAGCGGCACTTTACCTCTACCGCCACCACCCCCCAGTGTGAAAGGCCTCTTAAACATATTTCAGTGTACTGTATATAACACTTTTTAACACAGTTTAAAAGCAGATTATCTTTAACCACATATTTCAGTCCCGTTTAGGTGATCATATCATGCTCTAAACATTATTTCCATGGGCAATACTCCAGGTCCTAGCAAGAGTAAAGGTTTGAGCCCTATCTTTTGTCTGGGCGCTATAGTAAATTTGATTTTGGGAGTATTTTTGCCCCAGCGCTATTGTGAATTATGTTTGGGCGCATTACCATGATTGCGGTAATTTGAGCGCGAGTTAGTGCTAATTAGCACGCGGCGTTATTGTAAATGACCTCCGTTGTGTTTACTACTGTCAAGCCAACTGTTGGCTTTCTATGGAAGTGATTCTTGTGGAAGCAATCTAGATCAACAAACTATTGGATCATTGACCAACACAACAAAATTTCTATTTTGGTTTCACTGTATGGTATACACAATGATATTAACCACTTGCGGACCGCCCGCTGTCATTGTATGTCGGCTGTTTGAACTGGAATACCTTTGTTATGGCAGCAGATAGCTGCCATAACCCCGGTATCCTCTCCAACGGTCCTCTTTCAGATAAAAGTGGTCTCTGCGGCAGATTTGCAGCAAATCACTTTTGTCAGGGGTGGGAGAGGGGCCGCCCTCCCGCTGGACTCCAGTCTTCTGCATCGCTTACCAGAGCCATCATTAGTTGCAGAGACGATCACGTCCTTTCCCCTATGAGGCTGGATGCCGAGTGAGGGAAAGATGGCCCCCCCCTCGGCTCCATACCATTGGATGACGGAAGCGACGTAAAATGTCACTTCCGCTCAATTAAAGGGAATTTTTTTTTCTTTTTTTTATTGCATTTAGGTGTATATGTGAGGGTATGACATAAAGTATTGTAACAACCGCCATTTTATTCTCTAGGGTGGCTGAAAAATATATATATATAATTTTTGGGGGTTGTAAGTAATTTTCTAGCAAAAAAACAGATTTTAACCTGTAAGCACCAAGTCTGAAAAATAGGCTCAGTCCTTAAAGGGGTCGTAAACCCTCATGTTTTTTCACCTAAATGCATCCTATGCATTTAGGTGAAAAAACTTCTGACACTGACCGGCCCCCTAGCCCCCCATTTTACTCATCTGAGCCCCTTTGTTCTCTCAATGGAGACACGCTATACCTCTCTGCCCAGAGTTCTCGACTCTTGATTGGATAGATTGATAGCAGCGCAGCCATTGGCTCCCGCTGCTGTCAATCAAATCCAGTGACACGGGCACCGGGGAGCAGGGCCGAGTCCGGCATTTTGTGTCTATGGACACAAATGCTGGACTCTGGAGCATGCCCACAAGGTAACCCCTAGGGAGAGCGCTTCTCATAGGGGGTTTACAGATGTGAGGAGGAGCGGCAAATGTCGTTGGGGGACCCCAGAAGACGATGGTCTCAAAAGCATATTTAAAGTCCCAAAATATATATATTTTTTGGATATTCATTTGGGATGATGCTAATTTAAAACTCACCTCTTATTTGCAAAATAGACACCCCCACATCTGGCGGTCTTATCCCCACTTTTTCCAAGCTCTTTGCGCTGAAAATTCTGCTATCTAATTTATCACAAAGTGTCTGTACCTTTCCATTCTCGTCCTACTGAAGGGCATAGAGCAGACCCTTTTCTTTCTAGTGCTGCTTATGCACCCTTATCTTTCTCAAGGGCCCAGAGCAGCCATGTTAATTTATAGCACTGCTTTGCTCCTTTTTTCCTCCTCCTCCTTAATGGTGCATAGCTGCCATTTTATTTAAATGCTGATAATGCTCCCTTTTCCTCCTCCTCTATATTCTCCTGTGCTACCATACCTTGACCAGGGCTTACAAAACTGCTTACTTAATTTCATTTTCCTCCTCCTACCAGTGGCAGCCTGTCCATAGGGGGTGCCCTCCCTCCAGGCAGTCACAAAAAAAATATATATATTTTTTAAATGGCCTTTAAAAAAAATTGAAAAAAAGGTACTTAAGTGCACTGTGTTCGGGTGCCGGACACAATGCACTATGGGAAGCACCACATCTATGCAATCACGAGATTGCAGACGAGGTGCATCATTTGCAGGCTTTTGACCCTCCTTGCGGCTCAATCCGAAGCGCCGAACAGCATCCGACCGGCACACGTAGTATTTATTACTAGGGCCAGGTGCTTTGATTGTCAGTCAAGTTGATGTCACTTCTGGTTTTGTCCTCCACTACCACTGAGCAGAAGACAACTGCAGTCTCAGTCTGCCTGTGTATCTGTCAGGTCCTGAAACTCCCCCTCGTCAGTGTTATCTCTGATTAGCGTGAGTAGGAAGCTTTCTTCACCTGGCTGCGTTTGATGGTACAGTGGGAGCATTTGATGTGGCACAGTGGCTGTGTTTGATGGGCACAGTGGCAGCGTTTGATGGCACAGTGGGAGCATTTGATATGGCACAGTGGCTGCGTTTGATGGGCACAGTGGCTGCGTTTGATGGCACAGTGGCTGCGCTTGATGGTACAGTGGCTGGGTTTGATGGCACAGTGGCTGTGTTTGATGGCACAGTGGCAGCATTTGATGGCACAGTGACAGCATTTGATATGACACAGTGGCTGTGTTTGATGGGCACAGTGGCTGCGTTTGATGGTACAGTGGCGGCCTTTGATGGCAGGCTGCAATTGATGGTTTTTTTTTTTCAGAATTTTTCAGTTTATTTGCGCCCCCTAAAGAATTTGGAACACCAGCCGCCACTGCTTCCTACTCAAAGGTGCAGAGCAGCTAACAACTGCACATTTATTTTCTCCAACAGATCATTCCCCACAGTTATTACCTCTTGTATCTCTTGACCCTGACTCTTAGATTGTGAGCTCTAATGAGCAGAGCCTTCTGATTGCTACTGTAATAAAGTATATTGTGTTTGTACTGTCTACCCTGAAGTTGTAAAGCTCTGCGTAAACTGTCGGCGCTATATAAATCCTGTATGATAATAATAATAATAATAATTTTCCTCTTCCACTTCAGCTAATCTTGCAGTATCCACTCCCACAGACTGGGGACTCACATGAATTTATTCACTGCTATCCCTAGAGCCAGTCCACAGACTTTTAAAAAAATCACCCCCATGTCCACTGTCTTCATGGCTGTGTAGCCCTCTTTTTTTTCTTTGAGAGAGGAATGGCCCTCCACAAACAGGACATTGTGCTTAACCTATAGATAAGTAAGAGAACCAGAACCTTCGCTAAGTAGAAGAGTGGGTATGATAATAAAGTTGGCAGTGTCTCCCCCCAGACAGGGTCTTTTTAATCAGAGAGAATTCCCTTTCTGGGAAATGAATCAGTAAGCTAATCAAAGTAATTGGGTACAGAGGAACTGCACACCGGTATGATAATAATACAAGTTTTATATAAGAAAAGATTAATAATAGTACATACATCCAATGTACATACCACGTATAAATAATTATTAAATGAAATACCTCCAGATGAATGTTGCTGCAAAGTCCAGTAGCAGGGGCCCCTTTTTAAGGGGTGGGGTCTATCTTTGTGTTAAAGACCTGTAGACAAGATCTGCGGTCATGGGAAGATCCTCCAACTGTTGTCCAACCAGCCTGGGATGAAGCTGCTCACCAGCAGGAACCGTGGTGTGATGCTGGAATGCAGAGTCAGTCCACCTACTCTGAGCTTTATTTCCTCCATAGTAGTCTTAGCTGACATGCAAGCAAATCTCTAAGCTAATGATCCAGAAGTGGCCATCAGATGCCTAACTTAGCTCTAACCTGGCTCTAAACTATGCTGGTTATCAAGCCCTAAACTAAAAATTTCTATACAATCCCAGACAAGAGGAGACAGCTTTAGCTAGAAGAAAAGGAGCTGCATTTAAATATAATGCAACAAACAGGTTCACCTACTAATATACTTGAAGGTGATCACTAAACATACAGTATCTCACAAAAGTGAGTGCACCCCTCACATTTTTGTAAATATTTTATTATATCTTTTCATGTGACAACACTGAAGAAATTACACTTTGCTATAATGTAAAGTAGTGAGTGTACAGCTTGTATAACAGTCAGGGCTGGACTGGCCATCGGGACTACCGGGAGATTCCCGGTGGGCCGATGGCTCAGTCTGGGCCAGTTTCACTTTCAGCCGCGCATCGATCTACCCGTCAACCGCCGACAGCTGGCGCCTGACGGGTAGATTGAGATTAGCCAGCATGCAGAGTAGCGCAGGGAGCTTCTGTAGTAGTAAGTTCTCTCTCGTGTCATCACGCTGTTCCCCGGCGGCCCCTCCTCTCTTCTCGTCTATACCAATTGGCTTGGACGATCATCTAGTATAGACAAGAAGAGAGGAGGGGCCGCTGGGGAACAGCGTGATGACACGAGAGAGAGAACTTACTACTACAGAAGCTCCCTGCGCTACTCTGCATGCTGGCTAGTAAGATCCCACAATGTGCCCTGATGATGTGCCCCGATGTGCTATGTGCCCCATCATGTGCCCCGATGTGCTATGTGCCCCATCATGTGCCCCGATGTGCTATGTGCCCCATCATGTTTCCCCCAATGTGCTATGTGCCCCATCATGTGCCCCGATGTGCTATGTGCCCCATCATGTGCCCCGATGTGCTATGTGCCCCATCATGTGCCCCGATGTGCTATGTGCCCCATCATGTTTCCCCCGATGTGCTATGTGCCCCATCATGTTCCCCGATGTGCTATGTGCCCCATCATGTGCCCCGATGTGCTATGTGCCCCATCATGTGCCTCGATGTGCTATGTGCCCCATCATGTTTCCCCCGATGTGCTATGTGCCCCATCATGTGCCCCGATGTGCTATGTGCCCCATCATGTGCCCCGATGTGCTATGTGCCCCATCATGTGCCCCGATGTGCTATGTGCCCCATCATGTTTCCCCCGATGTGCTATGTGCCCCATCATGTTTCCCCCGATGTGCTATGTGCCCCATCATGTTTCCCCCGATGTGCTATGTGCCCCATCATGTTTCCCCCGATGTGCTATGTGCCCCATCATGTGCCCCGATGTGCTATGTGCCCCATCATGTTTCCCCCGATGTGCTATGTGCCCCATCATTTGCCCTGATGTGCTATGTGCCCCATCATGTGCCCCGTGCCCTAATGTGCCATGTAGCCTGATGTGCCCTAATGTGCTATGTGCCCTGATGTGCCCCGATGTGCTACGTGTCCTAATGTGCCATGTAGCCTGATGTGCCCTAATTTGCCCCATAATGTGCCCTGATGTGCCCCATCATGTGCCCTGATGTGCCCCATCATGTGCCCTGATGTGCCATAATGTGCCCTGATGTGCCATGTGCCCCATGCCCTAATGTGCCATGTGGCCTGATGTGCCCCATGCCCTGATGTGCTATGTGCCCCATAATATGCCCCATCATGTGCGCTGATGTGCCCTGTGCCCTGATGTACCATGTGGCCTGATGTGCCCCATGCCCTGATGTGCACCATAATGTGCCATGTGCCCCATCATGTGCCCTCATGTGCCATAATGTGCCCTGATGTGCCATAATGTGCCCTCATGTGCCCCGTGCCCTGATGTGCCATGTGGCCTGATGTGCCCCGTACCCTGATGTGCCATGTGCCCTGATGTGCCATAATGTGCCATGATGTGCCATGTGCCTTGATGTGCCATAATGTGCCCTGATGTGCCCCGTGCCCTAACGTGCCCCGTGCCCTGATGTGCCCGTGCCCTGATGTGCTATGTGCCCCGATGTGCCCCGTGCCCTGATGTGCCCCGTGCCCTGATGTGCCACGTGCCCTGATGTGCTATGTGCCCTGATGCGCCCTGATGTGCCTTGTGCCCCGATGTGCTTTGCCCCGATGTCCTGTGCCCTGATGTGCCCTGATGTCCTGTGCCCCGGTGTGCTGTGCCTCAATGTCATGTGCTCTGATGTTCTGTGTCCTGATGTGCTATACCCTGATGTACTGTGCCCTGATGTGTTGTGCCCTATTAGCTGATGTGCTGGGCTCTGTACCCTGATGTGCTGTGCACTGTACCCTGATATGTTGTGACCTGTACGCTGATGTGCTGGGCACTGTACCCTGATATGTTGTGCCCTGTACGCTGATGTACTGGGCACTGTACCCTGATATGTTGTGCCCTGTACGCTGATGTGCTGGGCACTGTACCCTGATATGTTGTGCCCTGTACGCTGATGTGCTGGGTACTGTACCCTGATATGTTGTGCCCTGTACGCTGATGTACTGGGCACTGTACCCTGATATGTTGTGCCCTGTACGCTGATGTGCTGGGTACTTTACCCTGATATGTTGTGCCCTGTACGCTGATGTATTGGGCACTGTACCCTGATATGTTGTGCCCTGTACGCTGATGTACTGGGCACTGTACCCTGATATGTTGTGCCCTGTACGCTGATGTGCTGGGCACTGTACCCTGATATGTTGTGCCCTGTACGCTGATGTACTGGGCACTGTACCCTGATATGTTGTGTCCTGTACGCTGATGTACTGGGCTCTGTACCCTGATGTACTGGGCTCTGTACCCTGATGTGCTGTGCCCTGATGTGCTGTGCCCTGATGTGCCCTGATGTGCCTTGTGCCCTGATGTGCCTGGCTCTGTACCCTGATGTGGCCTGATGTACCGTGCCCTGATGTGTTGTGCCCTGGGCCGGTCTGGATGAAGTCCAGGGCCACATTTTTGTCCCAGTCCAGCCCTGATAACAGTGTAAAGTTGCTTTCCCCTCAAAATAACTCAACACACAGTCATTAATGTCTAAACTGCTGGCAACAAAAGTGAGCACACCCCTAAGTAAAAAATGTCCAAATTGGGCCCAAAGTGTCAATATTTTGTGTGGCCACCATTATTTTCTAGCACTGCCTTAACCCGCTTGGGCATGGAGTTCACCAGAGCTTCGCAGGTTGCCACTGCCATCCTCTTCCACTCCTCCATGACGACATCATGAAGCTGGTGTATTTTAGAGACCTTGTGCTCCTCCACCCTCTGTTTGCGGATGCACCACAGATGCTTAATAGGGTTTAGGTCTGGAGACATGCTTGGCCAGTCCATCACCTTTACCCTCAGCTTCTTTAGCAAGGCAGTGGTCATCTTGGAAGTGTGTTTGGGGTCCTTATCAGGTTGGAATACTGCCCTGCGGTCCAGTCTCTGAAGGGAGGGATCATGCTCGGCTTCAGTATGTCACAGTACATGTTGGCATTCATTGTTCCCTCAATGAACTGTAGCTCCCCAGTGCCGGCAGCACTCATGCAGCCCCAGACCATGACACTCCCACCACAATGCTTGTAGACAAGACACATTTGTCTTTGTACTCCTCCCCTGGTTGCCACCACACACGCTTGACACCATCTGAACTAAGTAAGTTTATCTTGGTCTCATCAGACCACAGGACATGGTTCCAGTAATCCATGTCCTAGGTCTGCTTGTCTTCGGCAAACTGTTTGCTGGCTTTCTTGTGCATCATCTTTAGAAGAAGCTTCCTTCTGGGACGACAGCCATGCAGACCAATTTGATGCAGTGTGCGGCGTATGGTCTGAGCACTGACAGGCTGACCCCTCACCCCTTCAACTTCTGCAGCAATGCTGGCAGCACGTATACGTCTATTTCCCAAAGACAACCTCTGGATATGACGCTGAGCA
The DNA here is from genome assembly GCA_037952925.1 of Lithobates clamitans. Classification (NCBI taxonomy): domain Eukaryota; kingdom Metazoa; phylum Chordata; class Amphibia; order Anura; family Ranidae; genus Lithobates; species Lithobates clamitans. The sequence goes on from JBBGZY010001544.1 coordinate 1,170,887, forward strand.
CGTGCACTCAACTTCTTTGGTCGACCATGGCAAGGCCTGTTCTGAGTAGAACCTGTCCTGTTAAACCACTGTATGGTCTTGGCCACCATACTGCAGCTCAGTTTCAGGGTCTTGGCAATCTTCTTATAGCCTAGGCCATCTTTATGTAGAGCAACAATTCTTTGTTTCAGATCCTCAGAGAGTTCTTTGCCATGAGGTACCATGTTGAGCTTCCAGTGGCCAGTATGAGAGAGTGAGAGTGATACCACCAAATTTAAATACACCTGCTCCCCATTCACACCTGAGACCTTGTAACACTAACGAGTCACATGACCCCAGGCAGGGAAAATGGCTAATTGGGTCCAATTTGGACATTTTCACTTAGGGGTATACTGACTTTTGTTGCCAGTGGTTTAGACATTAATGACTGTTTGTTGAGTTATTTTGAGGGGGCAGCAAATTTACACTGTTATATAAGCTGTAAACTCATTACTTTACATTGTAGCAAAGTGTAATTTCTTCAGTGTTGTCACATGAAAAGGTATAATAAAATATTTACAAAAATGTGAGGGGTGTACTCACTTATGTGAGATACTGTACATTAGCACAGACCTAGCTATCTGGCACTGTGCATGTTATATAATATCGATAAGACAAAGATACTCTGTTTGTCATAAGGTTTCAGAAATACACACAGGAAGCTATGGGCAGCTGCAGTTAAACTATCAGGACATTTTGCCCCAGGATTTAGCAGCATGGACAGGACATGTGGCTGAGATTTTCTCTCTCTCCACTTCCTCCTTCCATGCTCCTTGTATGTGTAGCATCCTCATCTTAAGGTAGGGTTACAGGTAAATTTAGTTATGCTGGGCTTTCCTCCTAATCCTGTTTAACTGTGGTTTCTCCCCTTTGTCAGTAGGTGGCACTGTTGCCTTTGACATTAGTATGATGAGCTAAAGTGAATTCAAGTTATGGATAAATATACTTTTTCCCAGCCAATCAGACTGGCTGCTATGAATGCTGGCAGAAGTTATTTATTTGGAAAAAGTTAGGTGATCTAGGTCTTCCCCACCCAGGCTGCAGCCTGGGTGGCTGCATGGGAAACAACTCCTGCTGGGTAGGCCTCAAAGTTCTTCAAGGAAGAGCCTGCTCAATACTCAGAAGCGCGAAGGAGAGGGATGGAGTTCTAGAGAAGTACCAGAGGTGACTCTTCACGGACCCGGGATCCATGAGGTGGCTGGGAAAGCTTCAAGACAGAACTCATTCAAAAGAATTCAGTATGATGCAGTGAGTAAAGCTCAGATACTTTAGGAGACAGCCTATCCTACAAAGTACAGATGTGCTTGGTCAGCTTAAAGGCTGTTTTCCTGTACTGCTGTCTACCTTATCTCACCATTTTTTGTCTAAGTAGCCTGCCAATCTGCCTGTTTGCAGATCGTTACTAAGGGTGTCCCATAGGGATGAGCCCGATGTTCGAGTCAAACGTAAGTCGGGTATTCGCCTGTTTGCCAAATAGCGAACAATTTGGGATGTTCGCGGCAAATTCGAAAGCCGCGGAACACCTTTTAAAAGTCTATGGGAGAAATCAAAAGTGCTAATTTTAAAGGCTTATATGCATGGTATTTTTATAAAAAGTGTTTGGGGACCTGGGTCCTGCCCCAGGGGACATGTATCAAAATGGCATGGGGTCCCCCTCAAAATCCATACCAGACCCTTCAGGTCTGGTATGGATTTTAAGGGGAACCCCATTCCAAAATTTAAAAAAAAGGTGTGGGGGGTCCCCCAAAAATCCATACCAGACCCTTAACCTCTGATGATGCCTGTTTAGGCAAAGCGCGTCGGGTTGTCATGCTGATTCCATAGTTACTGTCCTATTTTGAAGTGCTTGTTTTTAACTTTGGGAATGTAAGTGTATTTTCTATACTTTTACAATAAACATTCCTCACGGAATTATGCTATGTGCCCCCTTCTTCTCCTTTTTACCCTTATGGTTGGGCTGACCTGCTTCTGTATTTAATCTGGTGAATTCACCGCCCTGGAACGTCCGTCTGGAGGTTGCGTCCATACAGTGAACCTGTGCCTTTCTGGTTACCCTTTAAAAGCTTGATTGACTCATCAGGTGTACACCTGTGTGAGTTCAATATTGACTATAGGATTCGTCAATTACGGTCTTACACTTATCTTAAAACTATAATAACCACACAAACGCTGCGTGACATGGGTTTTAAATGGCCACAACAGCCCTTTTATTAACAAATTATATAACAATCAAACAGAACAATATTAACACCAGGAGGGGGTCTTTGGGGTCCCATTTTGATCAATAACCACTGTGTCTTCAGCTGTGCCCCAGCCGGCTCGAAGACATTGCGACTTTCCAATTTTCTTTCCCATGGGACCTAAGTCCTGGGAGAACCACCAACAAGCAACCACGGTGGGATCCCCATACCCTGTATGGGTCCCCCAAAATTTCAACAATCTGTTCTAATTCTTAACCCCCCAAAGACCCCCTGACCCGCCATGCGAGCTTGAGTGAAAACCTCACTTAAGCGAGTCCCTCCACACCTGCAGGGCCCTCTGAACCCCCTCTTGCAATCCCAGAAACCAAAAATCTGTGCCAACCGCATTCAAATGTACACCATCATCCCTCCAATAGCGAACAGACAAGTCTTCCAGCTCCCGATGGCGAACCACCACTCCCCCAATACGAGACACAAAACGACCTATCTCCCTGTTGGCTTTTATCCTGGCCTTATTCAAACGCTCAACAGAACGCGCATGACGCCAATTGTGTTGGGCCACTATGTCCGACCACACTATAATAACTCCAGGGAAATCACGCATCAACCGTAAAATGTCAAATTTTACGTCCCGGACCATATCCCTGGCAGCCCGGACCCCCATGTCATTCCCTCCCACCGAAAGCACCAAAACATCAGGAGGCCTATCCACTCTGGAATAATAGTGAAATTCCGGGAGAACCCGGCCCCACATCATGCCTCTGACTCCCAGAAGACATAAGAGTCAACCAGAATCCACACTAGGCCTTGCGGAAAACCTACAATCAAAGGAAAAACCTAGAACCCAAAACAACACTGACAAAAGAAATTAACATCATGAAACAGCATTACAACATGTGCGAACGGACATAAATTTTAAAGCGGTCAGATTCCCACCTCCCTATCCGCTTTACTCTCTCTTTATGCCTCCGTAGCTGCCCCCACCCTGAAAGAATGAGTATTGAATTGAGAGGCTGGCATGCCAACCGTCAGCAAACATCGCTTAAAAACCGCCACAAACTGGAAACGCGACAAGGATGAGCCATCCTCATGCTGCAGAAATGTCCCTTGTACACCCTTCCGAACCTGTGCGAAGCGCTGTACCACAAGCACCGGACACACCGTCTCCGGAAGCACTTTAAACAACGTCACATAAACCCCTCTGTCCAGCTGATCAGTTTTTGATTTGCTGATACGGAGCTGAATACTATCCTCAGCAATTTGCACCTCCGAAAACAACAAACCCCCATCACGCGTTTGTTTTTACTCACCAACTCCCCAATTCTCAAGGCCCCAAAGAAGGCCAAAGAAAAAGCTGCCGTAAACAGGTGAACCTCGTAAGGCGAGGAACAGACCCTGTGCAAGATTCCCACCAGGTCCTGTAGCAGCCCAAAAGACACTGGGCGCCTGGTATCTCTTACCACGCGTCCACGCCGGAAACCTTTCATAGCCTGACGTACCAGAAATTCCTTTGAAACATCACGTAGGCCTCGTAGCTTATAAAGAAAAGCCATCGCAGCCAATCTCTGGTTCATTTTCGATACCGATTCACCCCTGGAAAACTGCATCCCAATCATATACAACAACAATGACAGCCTGTCCTGATCCGAAAAATAACCCCCCACTGAACTTACCAGGCCGTCCCATTCATGCCAAAACGATGCGTAGGCCGCCCACGTTCCCACACTCACCGAGCGCTGCACCAAAACACCAGCTATTCCAATGCCAGTCTCCACAGATGCGCAGGACAAGGAACTGACCTCTGCTCTGCCACCGGCGCCAGCTTCCGGAACCTGTCCCACTGAAAACGAGATAAGGCATCAGCAATGGAATTCTCAACACCCGGAACATGTACAGCTTTTACAAAACAATTCAAGCTCAAACAACGAAGAACTAAAAAACGCAATAAGTGCACCACTGGTGGAGATGACGCAGACAAACTAGACACAACTGCCACCACCCCCATGTTATCGCAGTGAAAGCAAACCCGCCGATTCTGAAATCGCGACTCCCAAATGTCCACTGCCACCACAATCGGGAAAAGCTCCAACAACACCAGGTTACTCAAGAAGCCTGCGACACGCCATTCCTCCGGCCACGCCTCCGCGCACCATGCCCCTTGACAGTATGCCCCGAAACCCAAACTGCCAGCCGCATCCGTATACAAGTCAAAATCAAAAGCCGACACCACCGGAGCCATCCATAAGGACCTCCCGTTATAAGAGGCCAGAAACTCCTCCCACACCCGTAAATCCGCTTTGTGCTCGGCGGAAAGCCGAATAAAATGATGCGGCAAACGCACCCCCGCAGTAGCGGCACTCAGGCGGCGACAAAAAATGCGCCCCATCGGCATGATGCGGCAGGCGAAGTTAAGCTTTCCCAGTAAAGACTGCAAATGTTTCAGCCTAATTTTTCTGGCCTGCAGGGCCGCCCCCACCATCATTCGCAAGTCCTCCAATTTTGCAAGCGGCAAGCGACACTCCATAGCCTGCGTATCAATGATGATACCCAAAAATTTAATCTCAGTGGAGGGACCTTCCGTCTTCTCCGGCGCAAGAGGAATCCCGAAACGTCGCACCACACCTTCTAAAGTCCGCAACAGGACCGAACAAACCGTGGATCCCGGGGGACCAATACAAAGAAAATCGTCAAGGTAGTGCAGAACCGAGCGCACTTGTGACTCTTCCCGAACCACCCATTCAACGAAGGTACTAAACGTCTTGAAATAAGAACAAGAAATGGAACAACCCATGGGAAGACAACGATCGACAAAAAACTGCCCACCCCAAAAACAGCCCAGCAATGGCTGGCTATCCGGATGAACCGGCAATAGACGAAAAGCGGACTCAATGTCCGTCTTCGCCAACAACGCCCCCTGCCCATACCGCTGAACCCAACGGACGGCCGCATCGAACGATGTATAAGACACCAAAGTTAAATCAGGCTCAATCGCATCATTCACTGAAGATCCTTTTGGATAAGACAAATGATGTATCAGCCGAAATTTATGTGGTTCCTTCTTAGGAACCACCCCCAAAGGGGACACTTGCAACACGGGTATAGGTGGGCAATCAAAGGGGCCAGACATTCTGCCCAGCTCCACTTCCTTAGCCAATTTTTCCGTCACTACCTGAGGAAACTGATATGTCGATCTTAAATTCTTGGGCACAGAAGTCCCGGACAAAGGTAAGGAACAAGGAATACGAAAACCGTTGGCGAAGCCCTCGGCAAGGAAAACCGCCGCCTCCCTTCTGGGATACCTATTTAGGTACGGCCGCATCGCGGACAAGTTTACCGGCATCCTCCCTTTTTGAAGCGGACTCATCGGATTGCAGCTTCCCTTTTTTGAAACATTTTGCATAACCGTGAGAGCCCCCGCATCCGGAGCACTCATGACGGAAACGACAGGCCGCGCCAAAACGGCACGCTCCTTCGTTGAACTGCCAGCAATAGTTTTTTCGTTGTGAGGCCGACTGTCCAGCGCCTGAACCGCCGCCCCCCCCCCCCCCTGGAAAGGGCTGGCCTGAAGCCCGAGCCTGCACCATGAGCTTCATCCAAAGCCCAATATCCTTGTGGTCCCAGTGTTTCTGAGGCCTCACAGCTTTCCGCTGACGAAACTGTTCGTCATAGCGAAGCCATGCCAATCCCCCATACACTCTATACGCTTCCCCAATAGTGTCTAAATAGCAGAAAAGCGGAGAGCAATTCTCCGGTTCCTTTTCACCGATGACGCTGGCCAGTATCGCAAAGGCTTGCAGCCAATTGGAAAACGTCCTAGGGATAAGCCGCCAACGACGCCGCTCCTCCTCCTCCTTCTTACTCTCATCCGCCTTACCTTTATCTATTCTAAACTTCTCTAATGGCAAAAGGGAGAATATCTCTACGTATTCCCCACGCCAAATCTTCTCCCTAACTTCGGGCTTCAGATGCACCCCCAACGGACCCTCGAAGCAAACATAGACCTCGCCCTGTGCCTTATCTCCCAAGCGAATACCATCATCCCCCGACTCCTTGGCCTTACGTGACTCCAAACCACTGACCCTCACCGTCTGTGAAGCCGCCTCGACTACCGCCGAAGATAATGGAACCTCTACACCCACCGCCGCGTCCATATGTCCAACCCGCTGTGGCGACATGTCTACTGCTGGCGGCAGTGCTGAATTACGCATGATGGAGGCATCACGGCCCGAACCACCCGACGTGGCCACGGCAGGGACCCACGCCCCCGTCGGCCCCGCCACGGGTCCAGAATGCCCGGGCGGAGCACAACGGTCCAATAATTCCCGAAAACCCGCGAAAAATTCCGCCAAACCCAACACACCATGTTCCCTTCCTGCCTGACCCGAGTGTACCCTGCCCTGTGACCCCCCCCGTCTCACCCGCTACAGACCCAACATCCTGATCAACAAAAGAAGCAGAAATAAAATTGGACTCACCAGGCTGCCTGCGTCCCGAATCCCGAGCAGCCGCAACTCCGGATCCCAGCTGGCTCCGCACAGTAGGGCGCATGGCTGATGATTGCCCATCGCCATCATCGCTGGATACCTCGCCGGATTCTGCTGACGACTCATGCCTTAAATGCGCTGCGGGCGGCCGTCCCCTCTATTCTGCAGGCCCCGGCGTACCATCATCTTCCTCCATCTCCACGGGAAAGCTGCGGGGTCCCTGTGCACCCCCAACTGTAGAAGGGGGTCACCTGCCCTTTAATTGTGCCTGGCCACTCCCCCGTGCAGTTGTCACTTTTTTTGTGAGAAGCAGGCTGTACTGACGCTGGAGAAGCAGCAGAGGGCGCTGACTGCCGTCTGCTGCCGTTATCTGTCGACTTCCCTCGCTGAGCCTTCCTCCCAGTCACAGGGGAGGAAGCCGAACCAGCTGACGATGCCGCCGAGGATCTCAGGTAACGGACCTCCCGGCTAACAGGCTCTTCCATCCACACAGCTGCAGAAGGGACAGGACTCCTGCCCCTCCCTGCATCCGACCTAGTCCCTCGCCGAGCCGGCCTCCTGATAGGCACATCAGCAGGAGAGCCGGCCGCCATGTCCCGATCAACAGTAGAGGGGGGGGAGGAGGGGAAAAGAGAGCGCAGCGTCCCCTCCTCCCGCAGGTCCGCCGATGCTGGGGATTCCTCCCAGGCCCTCCACTGGAGCCAGAAGCAGATGGCACAGCGGGGGACACTGAAGGGTTCCTAACGGAGCTCCCATGCGGCCGCCGGACCCGGGGGCTATGTGAAGGACTCAAGCGCTCAGGAGGGCGCACCCTCCTAGCGCGCTTAGAGGAAGGGGGGGAACCAGGAGAGGACGGATCAACCCCCGAGCCCCCTAACATGCCTAGCAGCTGTTGTTGGAGCCACTGCGGACCCCGTGCAGAAGCTGCGGCCCTGACCTGGTCCCATAAGGCCTCCAGATCGCTCATCTCACTTGAATTCTCTCCGCAGGGGAACGGCAGAACTTCTTCACCAAGAAATCTTCCCAAATGATTACCCAACAGCCTGTGCAACCGCCCAAGCCCCTTTTTCCGGCTCCACCCTGACCACCTGACCTGCTGCACCAATAAGGTAAACCACCCCTTAAACTAAAAACTACCTCAGTGAACACTTTAACCCTTTCAGACCTATTCCTCCCATAGTCATGCCGACCCTCCGTCCAATTTTTCTCCTCCGGGTCACACTTTACGGTAAGTGACTGGTGCTTCTGGTGGTGGATTCTCTATGTCACATTATTTTCTGATGCACATTTAGGACTGTCATTTATTACATTGGATCACATATTTTGGAACACATTAGGACCTTTCAGAAGTCCCTTATGCTTACATATGGACATTATTCCTTATTGAATATATATTATGATAATTCATTACATTTCTATAAATGTTCATATTTTTTCAAATGTCAATTTCATGCTTTTGACATTAGTCATTTGTTAGCACTGCACATTCTCCATTTTTCTTCTTGCTCAAATTTACACTGCTGTGCTGGCTGCTTGTTTTGTTTGCTGGCTGCTTGTTTTGTTTGTTCTAGACAGCGCGGTATATTTGCTTTTACATGAATATTAAGGGGAACCCCAAACTAAAATTTTTTTTAAAAATAGTGTGGGGGCCCCCCAAATTCCATACCAGGCCCTTCAGGTCTGGTATGGATATTAAGGGGAACTCTGCACCAAATTTTTTTAAAAATGGCGTGGGGTCCCCCTCAAAATCCATACCAGACCCTTCAGGTCTGGTATGGATTTTAAAGGGAACCCAGTGCCAAAATTTTAAAAAAATGGTGTGGGGGTCCCCCCAGAAATCCATATCAGACCCTTATCCGAGCACGCAACCTGGCAGACCGCAGGAAAAGAGGGGGGATGAGAGAGCGCCCTCCCTCCTGAACTGTACCAGGCCACATGCCCTCAACATGGGGAGGGTACTTTGGGGTAGCCCCCCAAAGCACCTTGTCCCCATGTTGGCCTCATCCCCACAACCTGTGCCCGGTGGTTGTGGGGCTCTACGGGGGGCTTATGGAAATCTGGAAGCTCCCTTTAACGGGGTCCAAATGTACCCCTACCATTTCACAAAAAAAGTGTCAAAATGGTACAAATGACAAGACACGGCTTGGAACAAGTCCTTTATTAAAAAATAAAAAAATTAAAATGTCCCACGAAGTCCATTTATCTTCTTCTTTCGCTCCACGGACCGAAAAAGAAAAAAAAAAGGCGCGACCGACCCGCCTCCATGGGAGGCACCCGTTGTATGACACTCCTCACAGGTGACAGTTCCTTTATAATTGAGGGCAGGGCCACATTGTGACGTTCCCGGGTGACCCTGCCCCCCTCTGACGCAAGGGGACTTCCCTATGTCTTTCCCAGGGCGTCAGAGGGGGGCGGGGCCACCCGGTTATGTGTTTAGCTCATCCCTAGTGTCCTGTGCCCTATCTCCTCTCTCCCACATTTTTCCTGTTTGAGAAATAAACTCACCATCAGGCTCCTGGAAAATCGGGGTAGGCGCTACATATGCAACAACCAAGTGATATATGCTATTAACTCTGTGGTAAGTAACAAACAAAAACTATTTACAAATTCAGACAGCAGAGGGCAGCAGATCCCTGCACATGCTTTACCAAACACCCTGCAGCAGCAGGACATCAATTAGAGAGAAATGTCTGAAATGTACAAGAGATAAAGAATTTTTACTAAAAGTAACTACTAAATAGTTTACTAAAAGCGTTAAGAGACCACAGACGGCACACCAGTGTAGAATTCAACAGCAGCAGGGCAACTTTAAATAGCAGTTTTAGGCCAAAATTTACTACAGACAAAAAGCATAGGTAGAGCTTTACTAAAAGAATTAAAAGACCACAGAGGACACAGCAGTGTAAAACTGGCCAGCAGCAGGCTAGGGCTTCACTATGAATGACGATACCCCAGAAAATACAGCAGTTTAGCAGTAAGAAAGTTTTAATCAATGATATTAGGACTAACTGGTAAATGCCTGAATTTTATTATATCCCCTCCCCTTTTGTGTTATGGCGTGTCCTATCACTCACAGTCTCCTGTCTGTAAATCATCCTGCCACATGATCTCCCAATGGAAAAAATAAATTTCTGTGTTGATGCACATTGGCAAAAAAAAAGAGGCTTTATAAATAAAAACAAGAGCAGCAACAATTAGGAAATATACCCCATGAAAAAACACATGCAATCAGTTATCAGTGATGTGCATAAGGACCGGCTGTGAAAAAAAATCAATTGCAGCCAAAAAAACATAGGAAATATGCCCTGTGAAAAAACATAGGCAGCCTGCTATAACTGCAGTGCATATAGATAGAGACAGGCTGGGCAAAAAAACGTTCAGACTGTTAAAAAATTTAATATATGTTGTGTGAAAAATTGAATGGAGGAGGCAGACCTTTCATTCATCTTTTAGTTCCCCATTCATAGATTGTGTTTCGTTCATAAAAACTATAGTATGGCTGTTATAGCTGGGGGAAGTGGGCAGAAAGTGTAGGCATGGTCGGCACTCTTGATGAGTGCCTGACACAGGTCCCTCAGCTCTACTAACCCCAATCACAGGGGAGGAAGATTTCTGGGAATCCCACAGCCAGCAGCAAAAAAAGACAGATTGGCTATAGGTAATGTCCCTTGTGCCATTTTTTTTGCTAAATTTTAAAAACTAACTAGCTGTATACTCATTTCATCCTTTGCTTGGAGTCTTTATGTTGATAGCATGCAGATACCACGGCAAGAGCATACAGAACAATGATCCAAGTACCAGGATAAAATGATTCAAGCAATGAAGATTAAGTGCACTATGTGAAGCTGAATGAATGGCTGTATTAGCTGTTCTGTGATCCTGCAAGCTCTTGCTTGATCACAGTGCATGGTGACTTATGGGGGAGCTCTGGGAAATGGTGGAGTTACTAATGGTCTGACTCAGCCTGAAGTCAAATCATTAGCACAGAACTTACATTGGATGTGGAGAGGAAAAAAAGAAAATGAAATACATTTTTAGTAAAGTTCCTGGAAGCCTTATTATTGAACACGTTAAAACACATTGCCTGGCTTGGTAGAAGTACAAATGAGATTCATAGATTAAACTGTGTGATACAAAAAATGAATTTATAGGGATAAAGTATGACAAATGTTTGCCTTACTATGAGACCTGCTAAAATGCAGCCAATGATTGAAAGGGCTTTAGTAATGTTGATTTTACAACCTCTCCCCTCCTCTTTTCCTTCCCAAGGTTGTCAGTGTTCAAATAATACTTCTTTATATCTATTAAAGCTGAAGTTTATTCTGCTTATATTTTGCCTCCCATGGTTCCTCCTTTCCACCATGCAAATTAAATTTTATATTAAAATCTTTCCATGTATTAATTTATTTTTCATTTCAACTCTTATTTTAGATCCAGTGATATGATCAATGGATCTCTGTGCTTCTCTATGCAATGCAGGCAGATCATGGTTGGTGGCAGGGGTTAGCAGGGTGCTGTACTAGTGCTTTCTGGTCTAGTACTCCTCCCAAGGGTCCTCGGCCCTGTGGCAAGAAGTGGGCTGGTTCTTGGGAGGAGTTATACAAACACAAATATCAAAATATCTTGATAACTTGATGACAGTCTAAGAGAGGGGCATTCCTAGGAAAGTTGCTTTAGGCCAGTGGTCTCCAACCCCCGATCCGCGGCCCACTACCGGTCCGCAGCCTGTTTACAGGCGGGCCGTGAAGTCTGCACCAACTGAGGTGCAGTGGGTGAGCAGAGAGATCACCGCCAACACCGCACTTCCGCCCACACAGCCCGACTGGTATACTGTTGGGGGTGAAGCAGGCGAGCAGAGAGATGACATCATCTCTCACCCCCCACCTCAAATCACCGCTGTTCTCTCTCATGCGGAACCCAGCACTCCACTGCACTGCCTCTGTGCTTAGTGACAAATTGCATCTAGGAGGCAGGAGACAGTGGCATATGCAATCTGCATCTGGTGGCATGTGGCTGTGTAAATCTGCATCTGGTGGCATGTGGCTGTGTAAATCTGCATCTGGTGGCATGTGGCAAGTGACTGTGGCAATCTGCATCTGGTGGCATGTGGCAAGTGACTGTGGCAATCTGCATTTTGTGGCATGTGGCAATCTCCATCTGGTGGCATGTGGCAATCTGCATATGGTGGCATGTGGCAAGTGACTGTGGCAATCTGCATCTGGTGGCAATCTGCATCTGGTGGCATGTGGCAATCTCCATCTGGTGGCATGTGGCAATCTGCATATGGCGGCATGTGGCAAGTGACTGTGGCAATCTGCATCTGGTGGCAATCTGCATCTGGTGGCATGTGGCAACTTCCATCTGGTGGCATGTGGCAATCTCCATCTGGTGGCATGTGGCAATCTCCATCTGGTGGCACGTGGCAAGTGACTGTGGCAATCTGCATCTGGTGGCAATCTGCATTTGTTGGCATGTGGCAATCTGCATCTGGTGGCATGTGACTGTGGCAATCTGCATCAGGTGGCATGTGGCAATCTGCATCGGGTGGCATGTGGCTGTGGCAATCTGCATCTGCTGGCAGGCGATGTGGAAAATGGCAATCTGGTGATAGGCACCGTGGCAAGCTGCATCAGGTGGCAAGTGACAAGCTGCATCTGGTGGCAGATTCTGCATTATGGTGAGTTGAACTATTTAACATTATATTACAATATAATAATAAAAATAATGCGCTTCAATCATGCTGACATCATATTAACCATGGTGTTGTGATGATTGAAGTGCAAACACCAGCCTTTTTCTGACAAATCGGGTGCAAAAATAGGTATCATTACCCAGACCGCCACGCCCCCCCCCCCCCCACTCCCGGCCTTGGCACAATTTTCATCCAAAATGCCGGTCCCCGGTGCCAAAAAGGTTGGTGACCACTGCCTTAGGCAACGCTCAAATGCAATGCTGTGTAGGCATGAGCTTTGTTTTTGGGTCGAACATGAGTTCACAGTTCACTAAATGGGCAAACTAAATGGCCAAATTTGGCCAGTAAGCCTGCCTATATAAACCTTTAGATACTGAAGCTGTAAGTTATTCATTTAATCACTGTTTTACTACCGCCACTGAATGACAGCTTCTGGCTGCCTGCGACTGGAGGCATCCTTGGTGAAGTAATTGACCAAATATGGCTATGATTATATTTGGCCAATTACAGTTTGGGGATGGCCCCTTTCTTTTACAACATGACTCCGCACCAGTCCACAAACAAGGTCCATAAAGACACGGATGAGCGAGTTGCAGTCTCTGCTCTAATTCATCCCAAAGGTGTTCTATTGGGTTGAGGTCAGGACTCAGTGCAGGCCAGTCAAGTTCTTCCACCCCAAACTTGCTCATCCATGTATTTATGGACTTTGCTTTAAAGGGCCCAGTACTTTAAGAGTTTTCTGACCCTTTGCTTTGCACCGTGTAAGAAACAGAAATAGCCTGTTTACTTTATTTGTTATCAAAGGTATTAATTACTTATTAGTAGTGTAGAGGTGGGCCACCGAACATGCTGGTAAGGATATAGGCCCTGGTGCAATCCATATAAAAAAAAGAAAAAAAAAAGTAGTATGTGCACTCTGCGGGACTTAAATCAGGAGGAATTTTACAATGTAGTTTAATAAAATGTCAACATTTTGTCAAGGCACAGCCTGCCTTTTGTCTTGCCTTATGTAGTACCAACAAGTTATGCAGCTCTTTACAGCCACATCAGTTTCTGAACTCAAGGAGCTTACTACATAAGGTCCCTATCTCCAAAGCAAATACCAGCATACATACTAGGGCAAATTAACCTACCCATGACCCCATAACCTACCAATGAAAACCCACGCAAGCACAGTGGCTTAGTGATTAGCACTTCTGTCCTTCTGCAGTCATCAATTTGAATCCTAGCCAGGACAGTATCTGCATAACGTTTGCATGTTCTCCCTGCAAATACCAACATACATATTAGGGCAAATTAACCTACCCTTGACCCCATAAACTACCAATGAAAACCCACGCAAACACAGTGGCTTAGTGATTAGCACTTCTGTCCTTCTGCAGTCATTGATTTGAATCCTATTGGATTGGCAATTGGATTTTCCCTAGATTAACTACAGGTTTTAGTAATGATTTGTACAGGGGCATAATGATATCTCTCTCTCTGGAGTCCATAACTCTCTTAAAGTGGTTGTACACCCTTTACAACCACTTTTACCTGAACGGGAGTGACGTCACGTGACTTCGGCCAGTCACAGAGCCGGAGTTCACGGCCCCGGAAGAAAGAGGAGCGAAGATGGATGCTCCCTGCTAGTGGGGGCAATGGAGACATTGCGGGCTTTGGTTTCAGGTAAGTGACACATAATGGGCTACTATGCGATGCATAGTAGCCTATTATGCTTTACCTTTGCAGGGAAATAAAGAGGAAGTAAAACCCACCAGGGTTTACTTCCTCTTTAATACAAGAAAGGACTTTGCTCACTTTGATTTGCTCCTACTTTGAAAAGACAATACAGACTGGCACTTATGGCTCTGAATTCCAAAACACATGCTGCCATCCCTGCCTACTTCCTTTCTGATGCACTAAAAAGCACACGTAACCCTCCTCTCACTTCCCCATCCTCAACTCCATAATAACCGGAAGACAAAGTAAAAGTTTCATAGCTAAATCATTTCTATAAACCATGTGTTTATCATAGAAAAGAATATTTGTAGTCAGACACCTGATTTCAAGCCCTCTTTGGTTAGCCCTAGATTACACTTCTGACTCTGCCGAAACAGTTTTTAATGAATGCTAAATGATTTATGCCATAAAGCATATCTGATCCCAAGAACAAGCATTTCATATATTGAAGCTTACCAGTTCTTAGATGTGGTGCCTGCATTAGTTAACCCTGCATTCGTTAACCTTTTTCAGGATTTTTTATTTTTTTTATTTTCACATGGTAGCCCCTGCCAGGAACACTCTTTCCCATTTCTAGGGTGACAACGTTCTGTAGTCTATAGAGAAAACTCAGAGCAATATTAGCTGGTAAGAATGGAGCACAGCTATTAAGCTCAAAAGATTTCTGGGAAAATTGTCAGGTATTATTTGAACTAATCAAACAAAGATAACAAAAAAAAAAAGGCATATTTAGCAGATCAAAAGGTAGCAAGTAAAAGATGTTCATTGTCAAGGTTTACCGCAACCAGCAGTCTTATTTAAAGGCATAGTTCATCTTTACCAAAATATTGCTTATGCAGCTAAGGGATGTCTGTAGATTAACCACTTCCCGCCCGGCCTATAGCAGAATGACGGCCGGGAAGTGGTTCTGTTATACTGACTGGGCATCATATGACGTCCAGCAGGACAACACGCCGATCGCGAGTGGGGAGTGTCAGTCTGACACGCCGCATCTCCGATCATGATAAGGAGCCTCTGTCAGAGGCTTCTTACCATGGGATCAGCTGTGACCAGTTACAGCTGATCATCATGTGAATCAGGAAGTGCCGGTAAAAGACATTCCTTGATTCGCGCTGACAGGGAGAGCCGATCGGCAGCTCTCCCTGTCAGGGGGGTATATGCTTATAAGCAGCACATTCATTATCAGCACAGCCCCATCAGATGTACCAATCAGCTGCCAATCAGTGCCCAGCAGTGCCCCAATAATAAAGTCTGCCAGTGCCCACCATAGTGCCAATCAGTGCCCACCACAGTGCCAATCAGAGCCCACTACAGTGCCAATCAGTGCCCAGCAGTAACACCTGTCAGTACCTCATCAGTACCTCATCATCAGTGCTGCCTATCAGTGCCACCTGTCAGTGCCACCTGTCAGTGCCAATCAGTGCCGCCTATCAGTGCCCATCACAGCCGCCGGTCAGTGCCCATTACAGCCACCTGTCAGTGCCCATCAGTGCTACCTATCAGCGCCCATCAGTTCCACCTGTCAGTGCCCATCAGTGACACCTATCAGTGCCCATCAGTGCCACCTATCAGTGCTGCATATCAGTGCCACCTATTGGTGCCTATCAGTGCTGCATATCAGTGCATCCTAACAGTGTCCATCAATTCTACATATCAGTGTCTCCTCATCAGTGCCCATCAGTGCCACCTTATCATTGCCAACTCATCAGTGCCCATCAGTGAAGGGGAAAACATAATTTTACGACAAACTAACAGAAACTTTTTTTCAAAAATGTTGGTCTTTTTTAGTTTGTTTAGCAAAAAATAAAATCCCCAGAGATGATCAAATACCACCAAAAGAAAGCTCTATTTGTTGGAAGACAATGATAAAAATTTTGTTTGGGTACAATGTTGCATGACCACATGAATGAAAGCTGAAAATTGTGCTGGGCAGGAAGGGGCGAAAGTACCTGGTATTGAAGTAGTTAAAAAAAACAAACTGTGCAGCTTTGACCTAAGTTGAACAATGACAAAAGACACACAAGAGGGTGCAACTCCTTGTGCATTACCACCTGTCATATACCAGATAAGACCAGAACTGTGTGAACTGCAACAGAGTGAACCAGACATAAATAGGTGAAGGTAAGTTTATTAAGGTAAATGCATATACATGTGAACACACCACCAATACAGAGTGAACAACCCAAACAACCAAACAGTGATAATACACAACCAGCATATGTAGCAAAAGGGAGTATCAGAATCATAGTCAAGCCAGGCCAGGGTCAAAAACAGGAGATCAGTAGCTGGGAAGGGAAACAAACAGGACAAGAGAGGATGGATGGATCACAGGAGGGACGGGTCAGGTACAAGGCTCAGGGTCTAGGGTTCAGGTAACCGACAGGAAACAGGATCAACAGGTTCCAGGAATCAGGAATCAGGCTTCAGGTTCGGGTTCAGGAATCAGGTTTCAGGATCAGAGGAGCAGGCTGCAGGTCAGGGCTCAAGGACAATACCAGGGCCACATGAGTGTGCACTTGTCGGGTATTTATACTGCAGCTCTGCTAATTAAGGTCAGGTGACACCTGTCTGCAGAGGGGAATACCTGCTCCATACTGCCAGGATTCCTCCGCTGGTGGACGCCAGTACTGCGGCCCAAAGGTGACAGAATACCAGCAGGAAAATGCTCTTCTGACAGCTCCAAACTGCCAGGAGATACCTGCTGGTGAACCTCAATACTGCACGCCAAATTATCAATATTACCAGCGGAGGAGACCTTTCCTGACAGTACCCCCCCCTCGAAGGAGCGACCTCCGGACCCTCCAACTAGCCGTTGCTGGGGAAAGTCCATGGTGTCGAGCTGGGCAGCGGGCACCTCAAGCTGGGCAGCAAGCAGTGGTACATAAGGCTGGGCAGAGGGCAGGAACACCCCAGTCTGGGCGACAGGCAGGAACACACCAGGCTGGGCAGCGGGCAGGAACACACTAGGCTGGGCAGCGGGCAGGAATACATCAGGCTGGCCAGCGGACAGGAACACACCAGGCTGGGCAGCGGAGAGGAACACACCAGGCTGGGCAGTGGACAGGAACACACCAGGCTGGGCAGCGGACAGGAACACTTCAAGCTGGGCAGCGGACAGGAGCACTTTAAGCTGGGCAACAGGCATGGGCACTTCAAGCTGGGCAGCAGGCACGGGCACTTCAAGCTGGGCAGCAGGCACTTCAAGCTGGGCAGCAGGCACATCAGGCTGGGCAGCAGGCACTTCAAGCTGGGCAGCAGGCACATCAGGCTGGGCAGCAGGCACTTCAAGCTGGGCAGCAGGCACATCAGGCTGGGCAGCAGGCATTGGCACTTCAAGCTGGGAAGCAGGCATGGGCACTTCAAGCTGGGCAGCAGGCACATCAGGCTGGGCAGCAGGCACTTCAAGATGGGCAGCAGGCACATCAGGCTGGGCAGCAGGCACGGGCACTTCAAGCTGGGAAGCAGGCACTGGAACTTCAAGCTGGGCAGCAGGCACTTCAAGCTGGGCAGCAGGCATGGGCACTTTAAGCTGGGCAGCAGGCACGGGCACTTCAAGCTGGGCAGCAGGCACATCAGGCTGGGCAGCAGGCACGGGCACTTCAAGCTGGGCTGCAGGCATGGGCACTTCAAGCTGGGCAGCAGGCACATCAAGCGGGGCAGCAGGCACAGGCACTTTAAGCTGGGCAGCAGGCACATCAGGCTGGGCAGCAAGCGCCGGGTCATCAGGCTGGACAGCAGACAGTGGCACATCAGACTGGAAAGCAGGCTCATGAGGCTGGAGAGCGGGCACATCAGGCTGGAGAGTGGGCACATCAGGTTGGAGAGCGGGCACATAAGGCTGGAGAGGGGGCACATCAGGCTGGAAAGCGGGCTCATCAGGCTGGAGAACAGGCTCATCAAGCAGAAAGGCGGGCACATCAGGCTGAAAGGCGGGCACATCAGGCTGGGAAGCGGGCACATCAGGCTGGGAAGTGGGCACATCAGGCTGGAAGGCGGGCTCATCAGACTGGAGAGTGGGCACATCAGGCTGGAGAGCAGGCACATTAAGCTGGAAAGTAGACACTGGCACCTCCGGCTGGAACACTGGCCCCTCCGGCTGGAAAGCGGAATTCAGGACATCGGACTGGGTAGCAAGCACTGGGACGTCGGACTGGGTAGCAAGCACTGGGACGTCGGACTGGGTAGCAAGCACTGGGACGTCGGACTGGGTAGCAAGCACTAGGACGTCGGTCTGGGTAGCAAGCACTGGGATGTCGGACTGGGTAGCAAGCACTGGGACGTCGGACTGGGTAGCAAGCACTGGGAGGTCGGACTGGGTAGCAAGCACTGGGACGTCGGACTGGGTAGCAAGCACTGGGACGTTGGACTGGGTAGCAAGCACTGGGACATCGGACTAAGTAGCAAGCACTGGGACGTCGGACTAGGTAGCAAGCACTGGGACGTCGGACTGGGTAGCAAGCACTGGGACGTCAGACTGGGTAGCAAGCACTGGGACATTGGACTAGGTAGCAAGCACTGGGACATCGGACTGAGTAGCAAGCACTGGGACATCGGACTGAGTAGCAAGCACTGGGAGGTCGGACTGGGTAGCAAGCACTGGGACATCAGACTGGGTAGCCAGCACTGGGACATCAGACTGGATTGGATTAGCTGGTGCGGAGGCAGGTTGGGTTACTGGCAGGATCGTCTTGGTTGGAAAAAAATTTAGTTTTTTCTTTGGCTTAGCCACTGAAGCTCTGTAGGTGAGGGGTACAGCAGACTGGAAAGGAGGATTGGGGTATGGCAGAGAAGAGGCAACAGTAGCTGGGGGAAGTTCCTGTCGGTTTGTAGGCAGCTGAGAAGAGGCAGGTGGGTTGAATGCAGGATAGGTACAGGGAGCAGAGACCGGATATGAGTATTTGGTTGGGAGCAGCGTATACTGAGCTGCAACTGAGGTTGACATGGGTGATGGGGAAACATACATTTGGGTAGGCTGGTGTTTGGTGGCAGAGGTGGTTTGTTTGGCTGGAGCTGATTGCATCATGTCAGACCATGCTGAAAGTATAGGTTGTACAAACTGTGCTTTCAAATCTCCCTGTCTAACAAAAGACTGAGCAGACACAATGCACTCAGCAATCACCTGTGGGGAACAGGCTGAGTAGTGCTCACAAAAATCGGCAGGATCATCTTCAAAAAGCCAGACTAGGGATACAACCTGATTCATATCAAAAGAAGGAGTGAGATCATCACGGCCCTCTGGAATACAGGGCAAGGCCAGCTCAGTACAGATCTTGATCAAAGGCTGCACCTCCCCAAACAATATATAACCCTGATCGACCAGGGAGTGAGCCAAACGTATAGTTGCAAACAACTGGTCACTAGACCATCCTTTCAGAGCCTGGCGGCAATAATCACCACTTTCAGATGCCAGCAGAGAAAAATAGATAACCTCATCGGCATTCATGTTTGTAACCAAACTGAATCAAAATGGTTCCCCTGTGCAGCCACTTCTGGTCAGGGATGGCCCTGGTATTCTGTCATATACCAGATAAGACCAGAACTGTGTGGACTGCAACAGAGTGAACCAGACATAAATAGGTGAAGGTAAGTTTATTAAGGTAAATGCATATACATGTGAACACACCACCAATACAGAGTGAACAACCCAAACAACCAAACAGTGATAATACACAACCAGCATATGTAGCAAAAGGCAGTATCAGAATCGTAGTCAAGCCAGGCCAGGGTCAAAAACAGGAGATCAGTAGTTGGGAAGGGAAGCAAACAGGACAAGAGAGGATGGATGGATCACAGGAGGGACGGGTCAGGTACAAGGCTCAGGGTCCAGGGTTCAGGTAACAGACAGGAAACAGGATCAACAGGTTCCAGGAATCAGGCTTCAGGTTCAGGTTCAGGAATCAGCTTTCAGGATCAGAGGAGCAGGCTGCAGGTCAGGGCTCAAGGACAATACCAGGGCCACATGAGTGTGCACTTGCCGGGTATTTATACTGCAGCTCTGCTAATTAAGGTCAGGTGACACCTGTCTGCAGAGGGGAATACCTGCTCCATACTGCCAGGATTCCTCCACTGGTGGACGCCAGTACTGTGGCCCAAAGGTGACAGAATACCAGCAGGAAAAAGCTCCAAACTGCCAGGAGACACCTGCTGGTGGACCTCAGTACTGCACGCCAAATGATCAATATTACCAGCGGAGGAGACCTTTCCTGACACCACTATACACTTTATTAAATTCCAAATAGCAAATGGATGCTCACAAACACAAAAGATCAACATTCTTATAACTCATATGCTTCAGCTTTAGGCAGTAGGTCAGTCAGCTCTGAGGAAGGAGGCATGATGCCTGAAACGCATTTGCTCTTCCATCTGATGATTCTGTGATGGGACCTACTGCCCAAGGCTGAAGCATATGAGTTATAAGCCTGTTCATATGTTATGTTTGTGAGTATACATTTGCTATTTGGAATTTAATAAATTGTATGGTAGTAATGAACAAGGAGTTGCTCCTTCTTGTGTGTTTTTTGTAGTTGATTGGATATTTCCTGATCTGTAGAGGGCTTCACCTGAAGAAGCATTGCGCACCTTATTACTGTCTCCTGGAGCACGGTGGAAGAGCGCTGGAGTGTTTATCTTCTGGTCTAGAGACTAAGTTGAGCAATGCCCTTGCTATGGGGCAGGTCTTTTATGTATCAACTGAAGCCTGACTGAAAATCTTCCAGGAATAACATCATCCCGTCCTGCCTTGTTGCTAGAACATTGCTAAGAGACTCTCAGCCATTACTGTTTACCTCTACTATCCCCGGAGCAAGTTCTATCTCTGATTCAAACCTCCTCATTTGAGAGCTTTCTTCTGTAATAGTGGGGAGTGAACAGTAACAGTTGGGAGTCTCTATGATTAAACCCCATGGGTGGGGAGAAACATGTCAGAGGAGTGTAGTCAGGAGGAGATTAGGCTGAAGTCATATCTTCATCTTTAGTGTCTGAGTTCCAGCGTGTGGCTTTTCCACCTTCTGTCTTCTGATTTGCTTATGCTAGCCTGGATGGGCTTGTATGAACATCAGCACCCATTTTGTGCTTTGGACTGCAGGAGGAGGCTTCGTAGTTCTTTATGAAGTGTTCTAAGTTCTTTGCATATGGGTAACAGCAGGGAGTCTCTTAGCAAAAACCTAGCAACAAAGCAGGATGTGATTATGCTATCCCTGGGAAGTTTTCAACCAGGTTAGGCTTTGGGAAATACATACCCAAAGGTGAAATACAAAGGTGAACTATGCCTTTAAACTTTTTTACTTATGTCTGTGAATTTGAACAGCCTAATGTAAATACAAAAATAACAGCCCAATCGAACAAATTTGCAACAGTGTATGCGTTTTTTGTTTTACATTCGCTCCATTATCAAATGTTAAAATGACATTATCTAATGTACTTATGAGATTTTGTGTACGAACGTTCGTATGAAAATTGACCAGTGTATAGCCAGCACAACTATGACTGCAGGCATAGGTTCCAGCAGCAGGTTTTGTTAGGAATAGCTAATACAATTGGACTGGGATACATGCAAAGCTAATTGCCTGTAAATTTTACAAAAGTAAGTAAAAATGTAAAATTACTGAAAACACATGACAAATTCCTTTTAAAAGGGCAGTGCAAGGTGCAATAGTGGTGTGAAAAGTTGAGCTTGTAGAACCTAACACTGTGCATAGTATAAAAGCGTCATGTTTTTAAGGCAGAAATGTTGTGAGTAGTTGTTGTCATCAGTAGACAGCTTGTCATCCCTTCCAGTATATTTCAGGTGTTATGTATCCTGCTATTTCTAGCAGCGGTTACAAAGTATAATTTCCTGTGGTCATCACCTCAGACAATGCCATTACAATAACTGACTAAAGTAATACATTTCTTGGCAATCACTGAGATGTGTGTGGTACTTGCAGTGTCACTCACAAGAAAACCTATTGTGTTCCTTTTTTTTTTATAACCAATACAAAAATATGTTCTAGACAGCCTTGTCATTGTGTTTGTGATGGAATGCTGTTATTATTTTTAATGGTGGGCATTTTAATATTGCTTTATAGTTGTTAATTCAAATTTTAAAAATAGAAGGCGCTTGCTGTTTCTTCTAATGGCTATCCATTCATTGTAAGATAAAGCAAATGCTAGGTAGTGATGTGTTTCTTTAGTGCCTACACCCTCGCTAACTTATTGATTTACTGAAGAGAAATAAATATGCTGTTGAGATGCACTATATATACAGTACCCTATGCTATATTTAAAGAGACCATGTGCCAAAAATAATAAAATAATGAGCAAAAAGCCTTCCCTGTGTAGCCATCCAAAACATTTAAGACTGCTGCTGGCGCTAATGTCAGTAGCCCCAGCAGGCTCAGAGATGTCACTTCCCTCCTCCCCCAATAGAAGGATGCAGCCATGAGCTTGGTTTGGCTGTTAGGTAAACGTCATCAGATTGACCCACCTGTTCAATTTTAACAGTCAAAAGAGAGGCTTACCCTGCTTACCCCATCCCGCCACCACCCATGGTAAACTGTGAAAATGGCGAGAGCAAGTTATAAAGTCAGAAACGACAAGCATTTCATTACTTCCAGGCAAGCCAAGGAAGCAGCTAATCAAGCACAATCTGTGCTTAGTTAGCTGCCATGGAGGGTAGGGGAGACATTATAGAGAATCTGTCATGTGCCCATGCTCTGCATAAGGGGCATTGTTAGCCCTTATGATAGCAATAAAGTTAAATTAAAAAGATGAAAACTCTCCTCTTCAGAGAAGCCAATTCTGTCCCTACCTAACAGCTGTACTTTTATTTTCTCCATCAGATCATCCCCCAAAGTTATTACCTTTTGTATCACTTGACCCACTCTTCTAGGTTGGAAGCTCTAATGAGCAGGGTCCTCTGAGTCCTCCTGTATTGAATTGTTTTGTAACTGTACTGTCTGCCTTCATGTTGTAAAGCACAGTGCAAACTGTTGGCGCTATATAAATCCTGTATAATAATTATTTTAAAAAGTGTAAAAAAAAATATCACTGGGCAAAAAAATAATTAAAAAAAAGTAAAAGCACCTCCATCGCCCACCATGCATACATGCAATAGTAAAAGCGCACATAAGGTCCACATGTATGTAAACTGACATTTTGGAACACGTCTGGTATTGCTGCAAATGTAGGAGCGAAAGCAATTATTATAGGGCCATAATTCCTGGTTAACTCTAAACTCACCTATGAAAAATGTTAGGTGCCATTGTCACAAGCACACTATTTTGATTTTTCACATATTGGCATTCATTTAATCCCATTTATATTTTACCAAAAAGAGTGGCATTATATTTTGTTTCTGTGCACTAAGATTTTAGTGTATTATTTCCCGTAAATATGATTTGGTAAACACCTGTGCAAATACTGTGCAACATAAAAAACTGCAACAGTTTCTATTTTATTCTACAGGGCCTCTGCTTTATAGAAATATATAATTTGTTGGGGGTTCCAATTAATTTATAGAAAAAATGAATATTTTAGCAGGTGTGTGAAAAAAAAAAGAATTGCCCAGGACGCAAAGTGGTTACGTCGGTCTCTTTAATGTGTGATTCGAGACACAAGTGAAAGCAACCAGTGAGCTACTAATACTAATCTGGGAAACACTATGTGAAAGACAAAAATCCACTTAAAGCGGAGTTCCCCCCTGAAAAAAAAAATCACCAAAAATCCTAAAAAAAAAATGAAAAAAAACATTTGAAAAAAAAAAATTAAACTTACCTAAACCCTTGTTGCTAGGCAGTTTTCCTAACCTGACTCTTCCTATTCCGCGGTGTGTTCTTCTCCTCGGTGATCGGCCCCGTTGTCTTCTGGGAACTGTGTGTGTTCCCAGAACACCATGGGACCATTCACAGAGCAGAGCAGAGCGCCACTCGCATGCGTGCAGTGGGAAACTGGCAGTGAAGCCGCAAGGCTCCACTGCCTGTTTCCCTTACCTAGGATGGCGGTGCCGGGACCCGAGAGCCGAGGGACAGGTCAGCCATGGGCGGCCGACATTGCGGGCACCCAGGACAGGTAAGTACTTATTTAAAGTCAGCAGCTACAGTGTTTGTAGCTGCTGACTTTATAATTTTTTTTTTAGGCCGGAATCCCGCTTTAAAGTATATCCAAAAGAAAAAGCTTTGTGAGTGAGATGTTGGGACCTCTTTGTTGATGGCCCTTTTCATGATTAGTGAGATTTGTTTATTCTATTTGTCTTGGTGAACATTTTCCTCAGGACTGAAATCATAGTTCCATACTGTCCCTTATTTGGAGGGACTGTCCTTCTATTGGAACCATGTCTCTATGTTCCTCTTTCCACCCCAGTTGTCCATAATATAGAGTATTCCTTTACTATATGCTATGCCTCAAACTCCACCTTGGGCTCTAGACCTCTTTGCAAGACAACCAGCAGTTCCCCGCTGCTTCTTCTGATTTATATATAATTTATTTCAAAGAAGGGCATTTATTTTCAAATGTTCTAACTATAGTAGTTGTTAATATATGCTACTTGTTTATTAAAGCAAATTCCTATAGAACATAAGCCATTCATTCTTGATCTGCTCTCTGTAAATCTTCTCTGTCACTTCAAATGAATGGATCCAGACACAGGTAACCATGATAATTTACATAATATTTTAATGCATAAAAATCATGTAGCTGGAAAATTGTGTTTTTGAAGTGGTATCTGCTAACATCGCTTGTGCCTAATAATTCATTGCAACCTAGAGTCACTTGCCTGGTCTACATGCTCTTCTGTATTGAAAGTCATTACCAATGAAAGCCTTCATTATGACTTAGATCCATTTATAGCACACATAAATAAAACTTGACAAATTTGTAAGTAAATCCTTTAGAGCTGGAAGCCAATAGAATAGGAAAAATTTAATTTTATGCATGAAAAATCTCATTAAGTAGCTCCATGGAAATGAAAGAAAGCTGGCATTAGATGAAGCAGCATGCTCTTTTCCCCACTCAGCACTCTCAGCTAATGTGGCTGCAGTGAGTCGCTTCTTCTTTCTGCTGAAGCCATCTCAGTTGCAGTCAACAATAAGGTCAATGAGATCTGCTATTGAATGGCCTTGCTCATTGTGCTCAGAATACCAACTTGTATCTTGCTGGGGATTTTTGCCAGTGTGTCAAATCGTTCCTCCAGAGACTGCAGACGTGAGGCAATTAAGACTTCCCCAGAGAGGCAATAAATAATTCATAAGTACCAGTACGCTTAAGCAAATGATGAACTGCATCTAACAGTCAGTAATGATATAACGTTAATACACACTATTTTAGCAGTATAGCCAACTATTCTAAAGTGTAAAAGCAACATAGAATTGTAGGTAATGAATGATACTTAAACCTGCAGTGGAGGGATAACTAGAAAGTCTAGCCAAGTGCTGGGTTATAGGAACCGTAAAGTTTAAAAGTGTAACTTTGTTTGAATGATTTTTTTTACAGTGACACTGGAGCCCCAAGAAATACAGTATTCCAAGTTATGTAAAAAATGGGGAGAGTAGGCATGGCAACTATCCTCACACTCACATAACAGCACTGGACCAAAACAGTGCCACACAGTGCAGTGTCAGATCTGTCAGGCAAAGTGATCTCTGACCAGTAGTGGAACTATATTCTTGACCTGACTGTAAGAAAGAGCTTGGCACAGGAGCATATGTTAAGGTAATTAAACATTGAAAACAAATGCTGGGGGGTATTATTATTGTTCCAGGTAGCCACTGATCTTTAATGGCAGGGTGGGGGGGGGGGTTATTGTTAACAATTGTTATTGTTTTACCCACCAATGGACCAATACTGGGTTGGGGGTTAATTGTTCCAGCCAGGTACTGACCACTAATGCTGGGGGAATGGGTTATTGTTACAGCATACCATTGACCACTAATAACAATTGTTATTGTTATACCCACCAATGGACCAATGGTGGGTTGGGTGGTTATTTTTATATCCATCCACTGACCACCAGTGCTGGGGGGTATATTTACAGCCAGTTTTAGGGATTAAAATTAGCACTACAGGCCACTAATTCTGGGGGTTAATGTTACTACCTCATTCCAACAATAAAGGGGGAGTATTGCAGCCACTTAGTGCTGGGGATCATTATTGCTGTCAGTGACACCAATGCTTGGGGTTATTATTACTGTCGATGACAGCAATTTTGAGGCTTGTTTTATTCCCACACTACAAACCATGCACCATGAACCTATACCCAGTTTTCCACCATGTATGTAGGTGCTTTACTATGGCCTTGCCACATTTTTCTTCTTGATACCTTCAAAACGTTCCTTCAATCTATTTTGAAATGTTGGCATTTATGCCAGAGATAATGTCTCTGAACTCCTGCACTTGCTTGATTGATATGCTAAGTTCAGAATCTCTGTATAAAATGGATACCTGTGCTTACAGCTGCTGCTGTCTTCCCTCCACCAGACAGTTTTGCTCCCACCCCTTGTATGTATAATGTTTAAAGAGGAAGTAAACTCTGCAGTCCTTATGGTGCTTTTCATCTATTTAGTTTTAATCACTTTTTAGCAAGCATTACATAGTCTAATCCAGCCACAATTGCCTATTACTTACTTTTTTTCAAACTTTGAAAAATGTTGTCTTCCAGGATAGGTGGTGCCATCTATAGTCCTGTTTGCTGAGTCCATGTAGAATATAATAATACAATAATACAAAGCCAGGTGATGTTTTTGATGGATTTATTGGATGGATGGATTTATTGGAGTACGCCGCCTCCCACAATTATTTTTGGTTCAACAATGCAAATGGGAGGAGGATATCATCTATGCTCGCGATGTACCTCAGGTTACCCTGTGGGCAAGGTACATAGATGACATCCTCCTCCTATGGGATGGTGAACAGGTGGCCCTACAAGAGTTTTTGTCTTTCCTTAATGTTAATCAGAGAGGTATACTTTTGAATTATGAGATGAGTCAAACAGACATTAATTTCCTTGATTTAAAGATTTCTGTCAGTGGGGATAGGGTGGTCACGTCCACTTTTTTCAAGGAAACCGACAAATTCGTTTATACCTGTGGACAGTTGCCATCATCGTCCTTGGCTGCAGTCAGTTCTGAAGAGCCAATATCTTCGGCTCAAAAGGAACTGTTCCAGTCAAACTGATTTTTTAGTACAGGCGAAGGTCCTTACTGACAGGTTCCTGGAAAAGGGTATTCAAAGGAATCCCTAGATTTGATCCTTGATACCATTAGGGAAGTTAACAGGGAGGATTTGTTGGTTGAAAGAACACCACGTATTAATGACGATCTTTCCCTTGGTGTTCCTTTTTTTGACCACATATTTCTTGCAGAACAGCACTATTAAGAACTTAATATATAAACATTGGCATGTTGTACGTAGTGATGTGGTGCTTAATAAGGTGCTGCCAGAAAAACCTCGGCTTGTTTTTAGAGGTGTACCATTGTTGCGTAACCAGTTAGCCCCAAACATTTTAAATCCACCGATTTCTAAACCCAGTTTTTTTAATCATTTAACAGGATTTTATCAACGCAGACGATGCAGAGTCTGTTCATTCAGTGCTTGTCCTCATAGACAGACCACAACCTTTACCTCTACTAGCACACAGAAATCATATGAGATAAAACCTTTTATCACTTGTGCTACAGAGGGGGTTGTGTACATGTTGCAGTGCCCGTGTGGCCTGCAATATGTGGGCAGAACCAAACGGCCTCTTCAGGTCAGCCTTAATGAACATATCACTAACATTAAAAGTGGGTTCAGGAACCACTCTGTATCTAAACACTATTTATTTGTACACAATAGGGACCCCTCCAAGACTATCTTTTTGGGTATAGATAAGTTCAGCCCCCACTGGAGAGGGAGCTTATTAGTGAAAGAAATATCCAAATTGGAGATGACCTGGATCCACAGATTGAGGACTTATGCACCTTATGGGTTGAAAATTGACATTGATGTCAATGCTTTTATTGATAATTCATAATTGATTTGACAAAAAAAATTGTTTATATGATTTTCATAGAATTTTTTTAAACAAGATTTGTTTGTGAACTGGTTCTGAGACATGAGTATGTGACGTCTACTATAGGGTTAATCCCGCCCCCTAATATGAAGTTAATAGATTTGGCATATATTGCCAAATTATGCCATTTCACCTGAAATTTTTGAGATATTGTATATTAATTAAGTTGAGGCATAATTAATCAATTTATTTAGTTGGGCACATAGCACTTTTTATCTACACATAATGAATAGCTTCTTTATATAATTGCTGTTCATTCTTATATATATATATATATATATATATATATATATATAATTTTATAATTTATGCCACAATTTCATATTTAATAATACACATATTATTATTATTTTTATACCATACACTATTTGATATATTTTTCTACATTTTCACATTTATAATGATTGTTTATAATAGACACATTATTTTCTACACAGTATACCATTTGGTATTAGTTATTACTATACATGATATTTGCAAATTATTATGTTCACATTTACATGGAGGCTACCTCTCCATGTTCACATGTGATTTATATTAGTTTCTGGCTTACATAGGGTTAGGATAGGACGATTATAATAATTAAATTTTTAGGGCACATTCATTAACATTAATTGGCTAATTCATTGCAGTTTTTTCTTTTTACTTTTTATTCGGTTTTGTATAATGGTATACGTGGCGTTGTATAATCAATATATTACTGCCCGTTGCAAGGGAATTTTTTCCCATATCCAATATGGCGCCTAGGTGCTCGTGACTCAGAACGAGGCTTGGTTTCCTATATATGGTGGTAAGTTACTGCGCTGCCCGTTCCCCATTGACAACGTCAAATGATGACGAAACGTGCCTGGGAAGGTACGCACTGACGTCACCACGCCATCAGAGTAGGAGAACGGGCTCCACTTTTTTTGTTTATGCCGGCCGGCTTTCGAATGTGCGACATTGCTGTTTTAATTGTAAGTTACTACGTTTTATAAATAAATGGTTGGAAAATATCACACTATGGCCAGTCTTCTTCTCTTCTGGGCTACCTGGTTTTTCCAATGAGCATATGGATACGTGGATACCGGAAGTGGGCTTTAGAGATTTATCCCCTGCCATCCGAACACTGTGATCATCAGCAAGCTTAGAGGCCTTGGCTGGGCTATAGCCATCTGCCTTTTTAAGCTTGCCGTCTGGTAAGCTCAATCAACAGCTACGGTGGTTGGGCACACTGCTTGTATATGCACACTGTGGTGTTATTATTATTTTTCATGCTCCCAATGGACATTTTGCTTTTCCTGATGTCAACTGTTATGGACTTATTTTCTTAGCGCAGTTTTCTCCATTCTAGAATATAATTTCCGCCTGCAAGATTTAATAGCTGTGCCGCTGGGTAAGGATATCCCATTCACAGCACCCGGTCAATGGATGGACTACACACAAAGCGTGGTTCCCTTCAAGGGAAGGGGAGCACATGCCCCAGTGATGTCATTAACCACTTCAGCCCCGGAAGGCTTTGCCCCCTTCCTGACAAGGCCAATTTTTGGCGATATGGCACTGCGTTGCTTGAACTGACAATTGTGCAGTTGTGTGCCATTGTACCAAAACAAAATTTATGTCTTTTTTTCCTCACAAATAGAGCCTTTTTTTTGGTGGTATTTGATCTCCTTTGCGTTTTTTTATTCTTTGCGCTATAAACAAAAAAAGAGTGACAATTTTGCAAAAAACACAATATTTTGTAGTTTTTGCTATAATAAATATCCCAAATTTAAAAAAAACAAAAACAAATTTTTTCCTCAGTTTAGG
The DNA here is from genome assembly GCA_037952925.1 of Lithobates clamitans. Taxonomy (NCBI): domain Eukaryota; kingdom Metazoa; phylum Chordata; class Amphibia; order Anura; family Ranidae; genus Lithobates; species Lithobates clamitans. The sequence goes on from JBBGZY010001544.1 coordinate 1,200,815, forward strand.
ACGATATGTATTCTTCTACATATTTTTGGTAAAAAAAAACCCGCAATAAGCGTATATTGATTGGTTTGCGCAAAAGTTATAGCGTCTACAAAATAGGGGATAGATTTATGTCATTTTTATTATTATTTTTTTTTCACTAATTACCTAATTCCCCAAAGCTGAAATCTGCTTGGTGTAGTGTGGTTTATTTGGTAAAGCAGCTACGTATTAGAATTGATGTTAAACCTACTTTTGTTTTATTTGTTTTGCAAATCTTTCTCCTTTTGTATTTGTGATATGATTGCAATGTAGATTAACAGGATCACTTAGGTCATTCTTTTTGCCTCAATTTCATAAACAATATGACAAAATAAAAAGTATTTTTTGACAAAACAGCACAAAATGCTTTATAAACAGCTTGAAGGATGTTTATGGAAAATATCCAATAAGCTTCCCTTCAAGGCAGAATTACAATCACAACAAAATTAAAAACTATTATAAATTCAATAAGAAGAATGCTAATATGGGCTTTGCATTTATTTTTAAGTGGGTGAAATGCTATTTTAATATGTCATTTCAAAGGGTAAACTGCAATATCTGCTTTGACCTTGAGGGCTTGCTTAACTCATTATTATTCCTAAATTCACTTCAGTGGTTATTGCTGCATCTCAGAGAAATTGCGACATGGACTGACTATTAAATATTGGGATATGCACTGAATTCAGTAACCTTGTAAAGATACCTCATTACCCAATGAAGTTTTAAATACAGTGCAAAGAGCCATAGCTGAGTTCTGCTGTCCATACATAAAAAATAATCATAAGCTGCTTGAACCTGACACATATTACACTTTGTGTTAAAGCTTTACTTTAACACAGAGTAAAGTGCATCACCATTAGGGACATCTGAAATCAGTGTTTTACAGATTTCAGATGTCCCTAATGGTGATGCACTGACAGACATGGTTCTTTACATTGAAGGGTACTGATAAAATACATTTAGCCACTAGGGATAAGTGAATAATAAGAAAAAACTTTGCAAATTCTGTTACCTGTTCATGTTTTTTTTTCAAATAGCTCAGCCATGGCCCTGATCTAGATTTTTCATTGTGAAAAAAAAGACTTGAGAATTGGCTGAATGCCATCTGTTCTTATATAGTTTGTAAGGTTGAATTAAGACAATAGTCCAACCAGTTTAACCTGTGTTGGTGTGTGTGTAGAAAATAATTTCCCATATCCCCTTATATTGTTTTCACTAAAATGCACATCCAAGAGTCTTTTAAAACGATCCATACTTCCTGCCGACACCACCCATTGTGGAAGAGAGTTCCACATGCTTACTGTCCTGACAGTAATAAACCCCCTATGTAGCTTAAGGTTAAACCACCTCTCTTCCAGCCTCATCTTGTGGTCCCATGTCCTCTTACACTCCTTGGGACTGAAAAGTTAATACTTACGCTGGGATCACTGTTGAGATATTTGTATATTGCTATCATATCTCCTCTCAAGCGCCTCTTCTTCAGTAAGAATACATTTAGTGCTTGTAGTCGTTCCTCATAATTGAAGTCCTCCAGTCCCTTCTGAGGATTGGTGACTAGAACTGGTAGGAATACTCAAGATGCTGCCGAACCAGAATTTTATAAAGTGGCAGGATTATTGTTTTATCTCTGGAGCAAATTCCCTTTTTAATACATGCTAATATTCTGCCGGCTTTGGTAGCCTCAGCTTGACACTGCATGCTATTGCTCAGTCTGTCTTCTACTAGGACCCCTAGATCCTTCTCCATCCTGGAATCCCCTAGAGGTTCTCCCCCCAATGAGTAACTTGTGTTTATACTTTTACCCCCCAAGTGCATTACCTTACATTTACCAATGTTAAACTTAATTTGCCATCTAGTAGCCCACTCCATTAATGCTCACTTCCCAGTGGTGGCAAACCTTTCCTGCCTTCTCCTGCCTCACATACATGCCTATTGGCCAGTGGAGCAGCCCAACATAATGATGGTCCAATAAAAATCTGGGAGGGAGTGGACAGTCTTCAGCACTCCTTGGAAGTGTCTGAGCTTTGTCCTTTAGGAAAGCCTGTAACTTTTCAATAGCAGAGGGAAATGAGAGCTCCTCCCAGTACAAACAAATCTGCTTTTCAATTTAAGTGTTGTAATTTTTTTGCCATGCCCTCTGAAACGCGTTGTATTGACAACCATTAGAGTCTTCCATCACTTGCTGTCCCTACGAGTCATGTGACAGTGAGGGCGGTACCAGCTTTCCCATGCCCGACAAGCCTCTGGAGAGAGTGAGTGGTCGGCGTGCAGCTGGTTGGTGGCTGCATGCTGATATCCCCATCTAGCCTCTTGACATGTCTGCAGAGAGCCGTGCTCGGAGTGCTCATCACTGAGGGAGCCTTACCCATGGATTTTTATACCTGTACCAGCACATGTTTGTAAGTTCATTGATTTTATCTTTACTTTCTCTTAATAAAAGGTGTTGCACCAAGAGCCTGTGCACTCTGTCTTCCATTGTGTTGTAATTTATTTTAGCATTTTCTCTATATCCTAGTTAATATTAAATAAAATAGAACACGTTTGATATGATAATTATGATATTTTTAGGCTTTAAGTGAATTTTAACCACATGCAAAATAGGGCTACAGTGCAATCGTCTAGTTCTGGGAGGGTGTCCATAGACATCCTCCCAGAACCTCGCCACCTGCACACCTCCTTCGATGTGCAACAGGTGTACTCTGTCACCACTGTGTTCTCAGATACAGCTGATCACAGAGCAGGGTAAGGGGCCAATCACAGTGGCCCTTTACCATGTGATCAGTTATGTCCAATCACAGCTTATCACATGTAAACAGATTTGCCAGTTGGTGGCAAGCCTGTCAGCACATTGTTTCCTGATCATCAATGCCCTAATTACCAGTGCAGCCCCATCAGTGCCCATCAGTGCAGCCTATCAGTGGCCATCAGTACCACCTATCAGTGCAGCCTATCAGCACCCATCAGTGCTTCCTATCAGTGCCTCCTCATCAAAGCCCATTAGTGCTGCCTATCAATGCCAATCAGTGCCACCCATCAGTGCTGCTTATGAGTGCAGCCTCATCAGTGCCCATGAGTTCAGCCTCATCAGCGTACATCAGTGAAGAAGAAAAATGACTTAATTGCAACATTTTATAACAGAAAGTAAGAAAAACATTTTTTCTTCAAAATTTTCTGTCTTTCTTCCTTGTTTAGCAAAAAATAAAACAAATCTAGTGGTGATTAAATACCACCAAAATAAAACTGTTGATAAAATTTCATTTGGGTACAGTGTTGCAATTGTCATTCAAATTGCGACAGATCTGAAAACTGACAATTGGCTTGGGCGGGAAGGGGGTGAAAGTGCCCAGTAATGAAGTGGTTAAACCTTTTCCAAATTGATTTGTATGTCTTTTTTCAAAATATACTCACTATACAACCTATGAAGTAAAATTTTATATTTACTATCAAAAATATTCAAACTGGTCCAGTGTCCTCCACTAATCAGCCTGGTGACCTACCTTTCTCTACTGTGCTTAAGCAAAAACAGCCTGGTCAGCACCCTGCCCCCAGCCTTTGACTAGACAATGAAAGAGCATCAACAGACTGATGAGGTCTTCTGCCTGCGTTTTTATTCTATCAGCATATTCCTTATCAGCACAAGTACACATAAGCCACCTGTTTGGCCCCAAGTGTTGCCTCTTCCTAGTATAAGTCCTATTGTAGAAATGTTAAAATTTAGTGAAGTGCATGTATTTATATTACAGTAGTTACCTATAATACCTTGAATGCTTTTTAATAAATAGATATATGTTAGTTGGTGTTTTTAGTTGGTGTTTTTTTTCTCTGTTCTGCCTGGAGATCAGTTTTAATTGATGTCAACTATTATCTTTGGAACTTCACATTTTAAAAATATATAATTCATATTTTGCTTTGCTATAGTAACAATGCAGTAACTTACAATACCTTGGTTAATATAGACCACACTGCCCATTCTATGCCTAAATCACACCCTATGGTGTAAGATTTTGTAAGATAGTAAAAAGAATAAGCAATTGTCTTCTGACTACTAGAACAAAGAAGAAATGATACGTATACACGCAGACAAAATTTCTTTTGCCTTCAAATAAGCACCTGCAAGCTATTGTGCTTAAGGCACTGAACCCAGCTGACTGATTCATCTAACTTTCATAACCTTTATGCTTTGGAATAAAAACAGAATTGGAAACAGGTCGAAGAAGGAAAACAGTGTAGAATATGCAAACAGAATATATGTTTTTCAACAAAATAGACCACCTGCCATTATTAGGTAAAACTGTTAATGCAGAAGGGATTGGTTCTTTCAAGACCAATACAGCGCAGAAAGTAAACATTCTTACAAGTAGACTTTTATCCACAGTAAGGGGAAACCAACATTGAAGAAAGCACTGATGTTCTTACCAGATGCAAAAAATTTCTATACAAGAGTGACACTGAGCAAGTTTCCACCTCCATCCGGAGCATTTGTAAGTTTTCTTTGAGTGCATTCCCTATCCTTTGCCGAGTAATTTATTTGTGCTAGTTGTTTATCGAGTGATACCATCCCTGCTGGGATCCTATGCATTAATCTTGGCTGCGTAATTCATTTTAACTTTGTGCTGAATTGCAGCTTCAGGAACAAAGTATCTTGCTGTGCTGTCACTTCCCTCATAGTCAAGAATATCTTTGATTGCAAATTAGGAAAGCATCAGACTGTATCATATTTAATAATAATATTTCTATTAGTTCCATGGACTGAACAAGGAATCAATACACTAACATTTATAAAGTTATAATTTATCAAATAGAAATCCAGATACAGCCCAAAAGTCCAATACAATGCAACAACTTTTTTTTAATTATTATTATTATTCATTTAGAGGATTGCAACAGATAACAATAAACAATACTGACTTCATATATAATTCTCAATTCAACATCTTAAACAAATATTTTTAAATACCTGACTGGCTTTTAGTTCTGGTGGATAAAATGTCACGGTAGAACTGTTCCTCATCTGTAATTTAAGGTGGTTGTGAACCTCTAACGTGAATTATGAACAAAGCATATCCCTCTATAGTGTCTACTTGTCTCAATTCAGTGTAATTTATGTCTGCCGCCTTGTTCCTCTGCTATCCACATAAGTTACTTCTGACCAGTTTCTCTGAAAACAAGAGGAAAAATGATTGATAAGACATATTTACAGAGTACTGGCTCTACACTCCTGTGCCAGAATGGCCTTGTAGCTTAATTGTTGGCATGCTAACTTATCAGCATATGTAAACACAGACAATTCTACATAAAATGGAAGAGGTACAAAAGACAAATATGACTTCAACATGGCTAAACTACTTTCCAAATCACAATATATATATAGATAGATCTATATATAGATATAGATCTATCTATATATATATATAGATAGATAGATAGATAGATAGATAGATAGATAGATAGATAGATAGATAGATAGATAGATAGATAGATAGATAGATAGATAGATGTATCTATCTATCTATATACATATATATATATATATATATATAGATAGATGTATCTATCTATCTATATACATATATATATATATATATATATATATATATATATATATATATATATATATATATATATATATATATATATATATATATATATATATATATCCCTTACAATTAAAGTAATTGAAAAAAAAGAACCCTGGACTGTGATCGCAAGAGGGAGAAACAAATCAAACACAGAGATTTCTTTAATTTAGTCATTTTTGCAGTGTCTGGTCTCGATCCAGGTGACTTTTCCTTCAAGTTTTGCACAACTGTACATGAAATAGATGCTGTATTGAGTCTCCAAACATTTCCTTATATATAAATGTCTCTTAACAATTCACAAGTCACCTGGCTTTAGTTTTAGATCCTTTCAAACTTTTAGGATCTGGAATTTGGGAGAAAACACATAAAAGAGTTTGTCAAAAACCATAAAAGATCAGCAACATTCTCTGTGAGATCCAAATGGAAGACTTCAGCTGCTGAGACAAAATATAAGCAAGTGAGTAACACACTCCCAAATAAAATCCCATAGGGAGAGAGTCCAACATCCCCTTAGGGGCTTGATAAAATATAAGAAAACATTCAGGCAAAAGTTTTCTAGTTTCTTACTCTACTTTTTCCGCTACATTGTAGACAGTAGGGGGTGTAAAAATAAGACCTCAAAACTTCTAGTAAGGACTCTCCTATAAAAATGATTTCCTCTGTTACGCTCTGTACTTCTGCACTCGGTACTTACAAGCTACTTCTGATAACACTTTTTACTGTGGCCTTTGCAGTAGCATTTGCCACTGGACATCCAGAAAACATGTTCATACAGACAAAATGCATACTCGTAAGATCCTGACTTGGGCATCTGGATATATCTTTTTGTAATCTCTGGAGGGAATGTTCAGCTTTTGGTAACACCTTTGGTAACAGGTAAAACAAGAAGTGGTATGTTATAAAAACAACTGTGGAGAACCCTGGCTCTATCCTATGCTCATTTACTAAGGCAGCGATAACTGCTTGTGACAGATGACACAGTCCATGTGTCAAGCTGGAGGGAAAAGAGTGATTGGCTGACATAAATGATCTTTTCCAAAGTCCTGTTTCATAAGAAGTTGCCCCCTGTGGACCACTTGTTCTTCTCGTTCTGGGGTCCTTAAAGTTGAATTATTAATCCCAGCTATACTGGGCCAGAACTAGGGTGGAATCTGTGAGTTGCACAGACCCAGCAAGTGTCCGGGGCTGTAATGCAGCATCCTTAGTCACCTGCTCTGCTTCCATGTGTGAGTTTTATTGTTAATATGGCTACCTCAGCAAGAACCTGGCAGCCAATCAAATTAACTTAGCATGCTTGATTGGTTTACCTGCCAAAGTAAAATCAAACTTCTGGCCCTTCAAATGGAACCAAAAGCTCTCTATATCTTAAGTATCTATATAAATATATGCTATTTTTTTTTATAGCACACGGGCTTGCTAAAACATGGAGATCTGCTTCTTGAGCTGGGGAAAAAGGATCCAATGACTCTGAATACAGAGTATCCTTCTGGGTGATAAACTGCATCCTCAGTATAAAACCAGGAATAACTCTACAAAAAAAATTACCGTAAATATCTGGGTCTTCAGGGAGTGCGTCCTGCTCTGGGCTCACAGCAGCTGATTCCTACTTCATCAAATTAACACATGTGATTTCCTTTGTCTCCAGCCTCCTCCAATAGAGGAAATAAGGTGGCTGGATTCAAATGTACGCATTTTTCATTGTTAGATTTATACATAAACAAACAAAACAAATTTATACTTTGAATCTTTCATTAGACAAACATTTAGTTAGCTGTATATTTGCTGCGAAGAATGTGGGACCATTAAAAATTAAATATTTGACCAAAATAATGTCTAACTTTATCTAATAGCACCTTTGCATAAAAGCTACAGCTCTGATATATCGGGGTGAACCCTTCATTATTGGGTCCAGCTTGCATAAATATATTACAATGACTTGTTTTCTATCATGCTGTTTGTGTAAGAACTCCAGTTTCATGTTTAAAAAAAACAACTTTTTCCTGGCAATATTATAATAAATGATAACAATATCCTGCAGTCATGAAGAGATGTCCATAAATCCAAAATATTGTTCTGCTTATACCACTGCACTTACAAGGAAAAGTGACCCCGCCCCCCTCTGACGCACGGTGACTTGACGGGACTTCCCTGTGACGTCACAGGGAATGCCACAGGGAAGTCCCGTCATGTCCCGTGCGTCAGAGGGGCGGGGTCACCGGGTGGCCCCGCCCCCGTTATTTAAGAACTGTCAGACGAGGAGACGCCGTCACACAGCGGGAGCCTCCCTCCATGCCAGCATTGATGCGGAGCGGCCCGGAGAAGAAAATGAAGAAGAGAAGAAGAGTAGAAGAGAAGAAGAGAAGAAAAGAAAAAAAGAAGAAGAGAAGAAGATGAAGAAGATGAAGAGAAGAGCGGGAGCCTCCCCCCATGCCATGGGTGCAGAGCGGCCTGAGGAGAAGAAGATAGAAGACACTGCGGAGAAGATGCTGGACGAGAACGCCGGAGGAAGAACCAGAAGAGCCAGAAGAACCAGAAGAAGAAGATGAAGGAAGATAGAAGAAAGAAGAAGCATTTAAATAAAAGAATTGTCAAAAACTGTCTCTTGTCATTTTTAACATTTTTGACATTTTTTTAGTGAAATGGTAGGGGTAAGTACCCCCTTACCATTTCACACAGGGGGGGCTGGGATCTGAGGGTCCCCTTGTTAAAGGGGGCTTCCAGATTTTGATAAGCCCCCCGCCCGCAGACCCCCACAACCACCGGCCAGGGTTGTGGGGATGAGGCCCTTATCCTCATCAACATGGGGACAAGGTGTTTTGGGGGGCTACCCCAAAGCACCCTCCCAATGTTGAGGGCATGTGGCCTTATACGGTCTAGGAGGGGGGGTGCACTCTCGTCCCCCCCTCTTTGCCTGCGGCCTGCCAGGTTGCGTGCTCGGATAAGGGCCTGGTATGGATTTTTTGGGGGACCCCACTCCGTTTTTTTTTTTGGCACGGGGTTCCCCTTAAAATCCGTACCAGACCTGAAGGGTCTGGTATGGAATTTGGGGGGACCCCCACATCATTTTTTTTTTTAATTTTGGTTCGGGGTTCCCCTGTTGGGAATTCCCATGCCGTTTTTATCAATGAACTTCTATGTGTATTGTCGGACCGGCAATGCAATAGCCGCGAGTAGTTTTAAATGGGTTTTTTCCTTCGAAATGTCATTTTGCTGTCAGACTGTTCTAAACACAGGAAACATGCGCCCCTTTACAGGCATACTATAGACACCCCCCAGCTACGAAATTTAAAGGGATATTACACTTTTATTGTTTGACTTTAAGCATTATTAAAATCACTGCTCCTGAAAAAACGGCCGTTTTTAAAACTTTTTTTTGCATTGATCCATGTGACCTGGGGCAGGACCCAGGTCCCCAAACACTTTTTATGACAATAACTTGCATATACGCCTTTAAAATTAGCACTTTTGATTATTCATGTTCATGTCCCATAGACTTTAACGGTGTTCCCGTGTTCGAACAAACTTTTTTCCTGTTCGCATGTTCTGGTGCGAACCGAACAGGGGGTTATTCGGCTCATCCCTATTGATTAGTGGTTCCAAATTAATAATAACTACTGCAGTAGGGAACAGACATAAAAGATATGCTCAGCATCTTTCCAAATAACTGTTCTGCTTTATTATGATGCAATTGAAGGTTTTTATACACATGATTACGTAGGTATCACATTAATATTGCAATTGTATTATGGTAACAAGGGGCTTTACATAGGCAGGCTAATTCTAATCAGGACTCGAAAGAATGCAAACATGTACTGAAAACATTATCAGTGCCATGTGCACAGTGAGGGCAGTGTGCAATACATAAGAAAATAGAATACAATTAAATACAGAACTTACAAATTTCCTTAACACTTAATAATTAAAAATAGGTTTCCTGTAATCTGAGCCATACCTTAGGGACTAAGACAGATAAAGCAAATACCTCATCTGCTGGAACCACTAGAGGCAGTTCCTGCAAAGCAGCGCCAGGCAGAGCCCTTGATTGTGGCACGTTAAATTCCCCATATTGGAATCGCCAACCCATCACAGAATGACAGAAAATTCTAGAGTCTCTAGAACTTCCATAGGCACCGACATTCACCGATATAAATCTCATATTGGCGTCACTGTGTCCCAGCAGGACTATTAAGAAATATTTTTTGTAGTTAAAGAAGCGTGAACCAGAATTAGATGGCTTGATGAGACAGACATGTTTCCCATTTAATGCCCAAATGCAATTTGTGAAGTTAGTTTAATGCACAATTATTGACACTGTTGAGATTCCCATAAAAAATGAGGGTGTAGGGAAGTGAAACTGGCACCAGTGGCAAGGTATCTGCAAACCAAAATTGAAAACCTATTGATAAAAAATCAAAACCATAAGAAAAAAGTGTGCATTTTATAAGCATCTGTTCAACATATATAAAAACCTACCTTAAAATAACTAACAGACATTCTTCCGCGCTAATGCTTTGTCTCTTGTTGGTATGCATTCGGCTCAGTCAGGATATCAGGTGTATTACTGTTTTTAATTCCTGTCTCAGTAATAACTACTGTTAATAAATTTTTATTCAAAGCTGTAACAAAATTCTTAGGATACAAACAGTATCATACAGATATGAAAAGATCAATGCACCCTCAAAGGTAATCAAGGATTAGATTGTTGTAAATATAATACAAAAACCAAGTGTAAAAGGTTGATCCAACCAAATTAGGCTACTGCTTGCCCAGGGCATAAGCAAGATAATTATAATTGCTCTGTAACAAAAACAGATCAGGCACATTACTTCGAAAAACATTACTACAACAGATGGTCAAATGTTAATGCAGTAGCATAAACAGATATAGGAGCACATATAGCCAAGGTTACAGCTCCTCAAAGCACTGTACCTAGCTCCCATATTGATATTGAAATATGAGAGGCTCTAGATCTCCCCATTTCCATCCATATGATAAACGCCACAAATCATAAAAAGAGAAAAAAGGCTGAAATGAAAGGAAGAAACAAGAGTCAATTCCACCAGCCCAGGCCCCCGACCACCGAATTCACAGGAGTTATGGGGCTTAAAGGTATTGTATCCAGGGAGTCTACAGTTTTTCAAATCCGGCTCGTTTGTCTCTAAAGATGCTGGTCAGTTTTTCATTGACCATGATCCAGGAAAGTCTACGTTTTACAAGTGCAACATTAACCACTGGAGATTTCCATGCTCACGCTATAGTAATTTTAGCTGCTAGAAAAAAATTTAAAATGAGGTTGTAACGAAATGTCCCACACTCCGCTTGAGTGCTTTTGTCATATACCGCTTCCTCCCAGTCTAAAGATATCAGATATTCCAACCGCTCACAAGCACAAAACAAGACGATACTTGTTTAGTTGCTGAACATGGACTGATTTATTTGAGAGGACACACAAATATATACAGCAGGCTTACAATAAAAACTGTAACCAGAAACCTAATTAACATGAGCTAGTTATCTAATCATTTACCCAGACTAGTTGACTCAGAGATATGACCTTTTAGGGTAGACTTCACGTCTCCTAGCTCACTGACTATACAATACACATTATCATAAACATCAACACAGAACTTCTTCATACAATACCAGGGTTAATTAGCACAAACAATAATGGGTGAAATACTCTTAGAAGCCACACTAGTAGAGAACAGGAGACCCAGAGCTTTCTGGATCTCATTAATCAGCATTCCTTTCACATACATCTGTTATATGAGTACCAAGCATGCAGAGACCATCATGGTCTCCTTAAAAATGTCCTTTTACATTACATAACAGAATACCTTCCTAAATGCTTGTAGCTCCCTCAAATGCCAGGGCCCATAGTCGGTAAGCAAGAGGCTAGCATTCAGTCCCCCCCAAAAGCCTCTGTTATGGGTGAGTCTGTCAGAGGGTTCGGAGATGTCTGGGGTTCTCATCCAGCAAGTCTTCAAACAGTGCCATTTTTGGATTTTTAGGTATGTTTTGTCCCATCACTGAGTAGACCAGGGTGCATATTCTGATCCAAAAGTGCTGGACCTTTGGGCAGGACCACCAGATGTGGAACATATCACCCTCTCGCCCATACCCTCTGAAGCAAAGGGTGGAAGTGCCAGGGTACAATCTCACCAGCCTCGCTGGGACAAGGTACCATCTGCACAGCACCTTGTAATTCACTTCCACTAATGAAGTATTGAGTATTCCTTTGTGCACCATGGTTGACCACTGCACCCATACCTCTATAGTCTTGCTCAGGTCTGATTCCCATGCCGTTTGGTAGGAGAGCTTATTCAGTTGACTATTGAAGAGAACTTAAAGCTACGAGATCCCCCCATGTGACTCAGGTCAGTGTAGACATTTAATTTCAAATAAGGTCCTAGTGGTTATGTCTGTCTGGTCTGCACTCAGGGATTTTATAAAATTAATAATTTGATACAGGTGAAAGGATTCCGTCTGGGGCATCTGTAGCGTGTCCAGAATATAAGACGGTCGCTCATTCCCTTTGTGATCTATAAAGTGCGCTATCCTGTAAATGCATTTGTTAACCCACCACGTGAATTGTTGAGGATTCTGTCCTGGAGGAAAATGCAGGTTATTCAATTTAGGGGCCACTGGAGAGTGGGAATATTTAAACAAATACAGTTTGCACACTGTGTTCCAGAGACAATAATTGCTATTCTCAATTGTTTGTTCTGCTGTCACAGGGACAGGAAGTAAAGTTAAATCTCCCCAAAAATGTAATAGAAAGCAATACATACCTGGCAAATCAATTAACTCTTTCCAAGACTATGCAAAGTTAAAACAAAAACCTTAGTCTAGAGTTGGAATCTAAGGTTATCACAAGCAATAATTTCAACCGTTTATTGCAGTAATCTACTATGCAAGGAGGCATTAATGATCACCTCTAACTGCTGTAGGCACTTTTTAGGATAGTATAAAATTATAGGGCGATTTATTTAAGTTTGTTGCAAGCAAGTCTACAATTAGTACTCGCATTGATCTCACTGGTTGCAATGACATGGCGTACTAACCTGCAGAACAGAGCCTTCTGCTGTGTCCTCACTTCCATGGTCACCCAGGTACTGCTGTCATCAGCTGGACAGATGTTCCTGCTGTTTTCTCAGGTCAGAGACACAAGCCACATTATTGCAGTGACAGTATCACATCAAATACATTGATCATTAGATTCTCAGGAATGAAATGTTTGAATGCTGTAGCAGAAATCTCTACTGAGTGCCAATATCTTAATTTTTCCATTCTTAACCACTTGCTCTCCGAAAGATTTATCCCCCTTCATGACCAGGCCATTTTTTGCGATATGGCACTGCGGCTGTACAACACTGTACCCAAATAAAATGTATTTTCATTTTTTTTTTCCAGAAATAGAGCTTTCTTTTGGTGGTATTTGATTACCTCTGCAGTTTTTATTTTTTGCACTATAATCAAAAAAAGACCAACTCTAAAAGACCACCAAAATACTATACTTTTTACTTCCTGCTAAAAAAAATCCAATAAAAAAATTGAAGAAATCAGTTCTTCAGTTTAGGTCAATATGTATTCTGTTACATATTTTTGGTAAAAAATCCCAATAAGCGTATATTGATTGGTTTGTGCAAAAGTTATAGCATCTACAAATTATTATTATTATTTTTTTTTACTAGTAATGGCGGTGATCATCAACTTATAGCAGGACTGCGATATTGCTGTCCTGCTACAAATCGGACACTAACTGACACTTTTGAAATTTTTTGGGGACCAGTGACACTAATACAGTGGTCAGTGCTAAAAAATATGCACTGTCGCTGTACTAATGACACTGGCTGGGAAGGGGTTAACATCAGGTGCAATCAAATAGTTAAATGTGTTCCTAGCCAGTGCTTGAGTATTGTGGGGGAGATGCTTTTACTAAGGGTAGGCATAGATCCGTGTCCCTGCTTTGCAGGAACACAGGATCAATGCCTTTTCTACTGACAGAATGGCGATCTGCTTTGTTTACATAGGCAGATTGCCATTCTACCTGGGAACTGAACAATTAATGGGTGCCAGTGGACATCGGGAGCAAGCGGCCAATGGCGCGCATGCACGCCCCAGACCGAGAAGTGTCAGATCACATACTAGGTACGTGATCCGGTGCAGCCGTGCCACTTTGCCGCTGTATAGTTAAGTGGCTAATGCAATATATCTTTTCAAATTAGATTTTTTTAATAAATGTAATAAATTTGGCTCAAAATTTGAAATTGACTCCCTTCATGTTGGTTAAAAAATAAGACAAGTACAAGAGTTAATGGATGGACACTTAAATATTGTATTGAACTGTTAGAATGCAATGTTCATTTGTATTTTATGCAACAACTACATCAATAATAGTCTTTAGTGGAGATATATTCTACAACCAGTAGATGGCAGTGTTTATAAGTTTGTAGCTGCATCTATGGTATGCTCTATTATTTTTTCTCTAAAAATAAAGTTCCTGTTTCCTGTCTGCAGTTAAGCAGCAAAGCCCATGTGGACTGTGCACTGTCTGTTCTGTAGGGCTATACAGGCATACCCCACTTTTAAGTATACAACGGGACCAGTGCATGTACGTAAAAAGAAAATGTACTTAAAATGAAGCAATACCTTTTTTCACTTCTAGGGTGTAGTGGGGGGTCAGAGGCTGTAGTGGGGGGTCAAGAGCCGTAGTGGGGGTGTCAGGGGTTGTAGTGGGGGTGTCAGGCAGGAAAGACAAAGCGGAAAGCTCCCCCTGAGTGTAGTATTAAATCCAAGCCGTTTAATCACAGGAGTAAGACACTCACAGGAAGAAAATGTAAAATAGGCTCATCTGATGCAATAGGGTGCCACTTCAATCCATCCCCCGGACATCGCGCTGCGCACAGAGGACACTGGTGCTGTGGAGAGGCCAGATGGCATTCTCTGGCTGAGAGGGAAGCTGGAAGAACCACCGAGGACTAGACATGTGCATTCGTTTTCGTCCGAATGCATTTTGTCCGAGTTTCAGGTATTTTCGTTATCGTTTTAACAAACGATAACAAAAGTGCAGAATCCGAAAAACGAGAGATCCAACATAAACAAATGCTTTATTTTCATTTTTGTTGCTACAACAGTTCGATATAGATAGGAGATTCGACATGATGATGACAATAACAATCTGTGTCCATCAAACCTGTGGTCGAATGTGCCTAACCTTAACTCTATTAGTCCAAGATTATTCTACATAGAGAGAAAAGATTCGACATAGAGAGAAAAGATTCAACGCAGGGGAGAAAAGATTCGATGTAGGGGAGAAAAGATTCGATGTAGGGGAGAAAAGATGAAAAAAAATAATGATGATGATGAATGTTATTGGCTGATTGTAACCAAAGAGGAGGAGCAGTAAAATAGCTAGAACTAAGTACACACGCACTTTGGCTTATGGTGTCTGTTGAAAGTTCTAAGAAGATTCGATGGAGCAGGTAAACTATACGGCGTCGTACAGTTTAGCTGCTTCGTCGAATCCTCTTTGAACATTCGACAGACACCATAAGCCTTCAATGACAGATTCAACCTTAATTTGGATGTTCGGACGAATGCAATTTTTAACGAAAAACAAAATAAATAAAAACAAATTTCGGGAGTAACTAAATACATTTATTTTTCGGACGAAAACGAAATTCCGAAACGAAATATTTCAGTGTGCACATGTCTACCGAGGACTGCAGGGTGGATGTGATGTCACCGGAGGCGGGGAGGCAGCCAGGATACACACAGGAAGAGCACACTGGAACAGGGCAGGCTACATGCTTGGAGCTTAAGCTCCTTCTACTGCAGCTGAAAAATGTCTGTACAGTACTTGTAAGGCACTTAACGTACACTCGCGAATATGTCCGTACTCGCGAGTGTAAGTAAACTGAGTGTACTTAAAGCGGGGTATGCCTATATACAGAATTTCTAACACGAACAAACCATAATTACCATTGCTACTTACAGTGAAAGCAAAGTACCTATCTGTTCCCTGTTTTCCCCTCCACTGAATTTGTGTCTCTTTTACAAGTTTACATGTATAGTATCTGTACCTTGCTTTTTCCTCATGTTTCTGTATACATTTGTATGTAAGCAAACTGTTAAAATGTATAAAATAAAAATCTATCTGATTAAAAGAAAAATAAAGGCAAGAGGATTAAAGTGCACAGTAGAAGTTGCATGGCTTAGTATATCAATTCTATGACCCATGTCTTTATCATACAAAATAATATGTAAATTATTAATGTAAAATATACAATGACACCTCCAAACCTGCATTGCCACTCCTCAACAGGGACAAAATAGTCGTATAAACCATATAATTATGCAATAAATACATACAGGAAATGTATTTTAAACAAGACACAAAAATATGTAAAAACTTTAAACACAGGCAAGGTCTTGCTCTAACCCCTTCCCACCTGTAGGACATCATATGATGTTCTAGACTTGCAGTGGTTATTTTGGGATGATGCCTGCAGCTATATTTATCATCCCAGCATTGAGATGGGATTCCCTACAATGTAAAATCTATTCTTGTGCATAATTAGCCTCTGAATTGCTTTTAAATAAAGCAGGAGAGGTCACCCCCCTCCCTCCGCCCTCTGGTGCCTCTCCGGGCACTCCCGTGCAATCATGGAGCCCAGCACTGAAGCAGGTGGTTACGCCAGCTTACCACAGAGCTGAATGGGGACCATATCGTCCCTGACCATCTCTATGTTACATAGTTACATAGTTACATAGTTACATAGTAGGTGAGGTTGAAAAAAGACACAAGTTCATCAAGTCCAACCTATATGTGTGATTATGTGTCAGTATTACATTACATATCCCTGTATGTTGCGGTCATTCAGGTGATTATCTAATAGTTTCTTGAAGCTATCCATGCTCCCTGCTGAGACCACCGCCTGTGGAAGGGAATTCCACATCCTTGCCGCTCTTACAGTAAAGAACTCTCTACGTAGTTTAAGGTTAAACCTCTTTTCTTCTAATTGTAATGAGTGGCCACGAGTCTTATTAAACTCTCTTCTGCGAAAAAGTTTTATCCCTATTGTGGGGTCACCAGTACAGTATTTGTAAATTGAAATCATATCCCCTCTCAAGCGTCTCTTCTCCAGAGAGAATAAGTTCAGTGCTCGCAACCTTTCCTCATAACTAAGATCCTCCAGACCCTTTATTAGCTTTGTTGCCCTTCTTTGTACTCGCTCCATTTCCAGTACATCCCTCCTGAGGACTGGTGCCCAGAACTTGACAGCATACTACAGGTGCGGCCGGACCAGAGTCTTATAGAGCGGGAGAATTATCGTTTTATCTCTGGAGTTGATCCCCTTTTAATGCATGCCAATATTCTGTTTGCTTTATTAGCAGCAGCTTGGCATTGCATGCCATTGCTGAGCCTATCATCTACTAGGACCCCCAGGTCATTTTCCATCCTAGATTCCCCCAGAGGTTCTCCCCCCCAGTGTATAGATTGCATTCATATTTTTGCCACCCAAATGCATTATTTAGCATTTTTCTACATTGAACCTCATTTGCCATGTAGTCGCCCATCCCATTAATTTGTTCAGGTCTTTTTGCAAGATTTCCACATCCTGCGGAGAAGTTATTGCCCTGCTTAGCTTAGTATCGTCTGCAAATACAGAGATTGAACTCTTTATCCCATCCTCCAGGTCGTTTATGAACAAATTCAATAGGATTGGTCCCAGCACAGAACCCTGGGGAACCCCACTACCCACCCCTGACCATTCTGAGTACTCCCCATTTATCACCACCCTCTGAACACGCCCTTGTAGCCAGTTTTCAATCCATGTACTCACCCTATGGTCCATGCCAACGCACCTTATTTTGTACAGTAAACGTTTATGGGGAACTGTGTCAAATGCTTTTGCAAAATCCAGATACACCACGTCTACGGGCCTTCCTTTATCTAGATGGCAACTCACCTCCTCATAGAAGGTTAATAGATTGGTTTGGCAAGAACGATTCTTCATGAAACCATGCTGATTACTGCTAATGATATCACTCTTATTACTAAAATCTTGTATATAGTCCCTTATCATCCCCTCCAAGAGTTTACATACTATTAATGTTAGGCTAACTGGTCTGTAATTCCCAGGGATGTTTTTTGGGCCCTTTTTAAATATTGGTGCTACATTGGCTTTTCTCCAATCAGCTGGTACCATTCCAGTCAATAGACTGTCTGTAAAAATTAGGAACAATGGTCTGGCAATCACCTGACTGAGTTCCCTAAGTACCCTCGGATGCAAGCCATCTGGTCCCGGTGATTTATTAATGTTAAGTTTCTCAAGTCTAATTTTAATTCCGTCCTCTGTTAACCATGTAGGTGCTTCTTGTGTTGTGTCATGAGGATAAACGCTGCAGTTTTGGTTACTGAAGCCCCCCGATTCACTCGTGAAGACTGAGGAGAAGAATAAATTCAGTACCTTTGCCATCTCCCCATCCTTTGTAACCAGATGACCTTCCTCATTCTTTATGGGGCCAATATTGTCTGTCCTCCCTTTCTTACTGTTTACATACTTAAAGAATTTCTTGGGATTTTTTTTGCTCTCCTCCGCTATGTGTCTTTCATGTTCTATCTTAGCCGTCCTAATTGCACCCTTACATTTCTTATTGCATTCTTTATAAAGTCTGAATGCTGAGGATGATCCCTCAACCTTGTATTTTTTTAAGGCCTTCTCCTTTGCTTTTATATGCATTTTTACATTGGAGTTAAGCCATCCAGGATTTTTGTTCGCTCTTTTAAATTTATTACCCAATGGGATACATCGGCTAATGCCCTTATTTAATATGCTCTTAAAGCAAACCCATCTCTCCTCCGTATTCTTTGTTCCTAATATTTTATCCCAATTTATGCTTTTTAGCAAGGTTTGTAGTTTAGGGAAGTTGGCTCTTTTGAAATTCAGTGTCTTTGTGTTCCCTTCATGTTTCCTATTTGTGTGATTTATACTGAAACTAATTGACCTGTGATCGCTGTTACCTAAATTGCCCCGTATTTCCACATCTGTGATCAGGTCTGTATTGTTGGTAATCAGTAGATCCAGTAATGTTTTATTTCTAGTTGGTGCGTCTACCATCTGACCCATAAAATTGTCTTGCAAGACATTAAGGAACTGGCGAGCCTTAAATGAATGTGCGGTTCCCTCCGCCCAGTCTATGTCTGGATAATTAAAATCCCCCATTATGATAACACTTCCCATCCTTGCTGCTAATCCAATTTGTGATAGGAGATCCGTCTCCACTTCCTCCCTCAGGTTAGGGGGCCTATAGCATACTCCCAGTATTATTTTCCCCTTAGCTTCATCCCTTTGGAGCTCTACCCATAAAGATTCCACCTCCTCCCTAGCTCCCTCAGTGATGTCATCTCTCACATTCACTTGTACATTATTCTTGATATATAGGAATACCCCTCCCCCTTTTTTACCCTCTCTATCCTTGCGGTATAGGGTATACCCTTGAATGTTTGCCAGCCAATCATGAGAGCTGTTGAACCAGGTCTCTGAAATTCCCACAAAATCCAAATCCTCCTTGTACAACAGTATCTCTAGTTCACCCATCTTGTCCGCCATGCTCCTGGCATTAGTGAACATGCCACATAGTTTAGACCGGTCGCATATTGTCCTCGTATTGGGTGTTTCAAGATTGCAACTAGGACTTGCTACTATACTCACCTTGTGTTTTTGTGCTTTGGTTAACCTACCACTAATGCCCTCAATACTACCCTCTGGAATATCTTCCATGCTGGCCATCACTGTCTCTGGACCCTCCCCCCCATCGCCTAGTTTAAAAACCCCTCTAACTTTTTGGCCATCTTCATTCCCAGCAGATCTGCACCCTCCTCATTTAGGTGCAGTCCGTCCCTTCTATAGTACCGGTTACCGACTGAGAAGTCGGCCCAGTCCTCCAGGAACCCAAACCCCTCCTTACTACACCAGCTCTTCAGCCACTTGTTTACTTCCCTAATCTCCCTCTGCCTTTCTGGTGTGGCTCGATGTACCGGTAGTATTCCTGAGAACACTACCTTGGAGGTCCTTTTCCTCAATTTAGCACCTAAATCCCTAAAATCGTTCTTTAGGACACTCCATCTGCCTCTGACTTTGTCATTGGTGCCAACGTGCACCATGACAGCCAGGTCTTCCCCAGCCCCTCCCAGTAATCTGTCCACAAGATCCGTGATGTGCCGAACCCGAGCGCCCGGTAGACAACATACTGTTCGGCGCTTCAGGTCTTGGTTACAGATTGCCCTCTCTGTCCTTCTAAGAATTGAGTCCCCTACCACCAGAATCTGTCTTTCCTTTCCCTTTGCTGCCCCCCCACTCTCACTGGAGGAGTTCTTCCCCTGGCAGCTAGGAGAGTCCCTCATCTCCAGCAGTGCTGGTGCCTGACTGTTTCACCAATGTCACTCAATGGAGCGTACTTATTGGGATGCTCCAGTCCTGGATCGGCCTCTCTGGCACTTCCCCCTCTACCCCTCCTGACTGTCACCCATCTACTCTTTGCTAGTGCCTGCACCTCTTTGTCTCCACCCGCCTCTGTGCTGGCCCCTGCCGGCACCTGCCGTGTACGTTCCTGGCTCACCTTTAGTATGGAGGGACTTCTCAGTGCTGACAGTTGCTTCCCCAGATTCAGAACCTGGGCTTCCAGGGAAAGAATGTGCTTACATTTTGCACAGCAGTATTCGCCCTCGATCGGATGATCAAGGAACGCATACATGCGGCAAGATGTACAAAGAGTCGCCTCTCCACACCCGCCGGGCATCGTACCTATTGAATATAGTGAGGATTTGTGGATTTTACCCTGTCCAAATTACCTAACAGCTAGCTTCCTGGCACTAATACTCAAGACAATACACAGGTACACAACAAGACAATACACAGGTACACAACAAGACAATACACAGGTACACAACAAGACAATACACAGGTACTCACAGACCTACGTGCACTCGCAATACACAAGTATACAGTACACAATACACAAGTACTAACGATCCACACACACTACTCAGACAACACTCAGATACTCACACTACACAGGTACTATGACCCCTGTTATAACCTCCTGTTTTAAACTCTGGTTTTTTAACTCCCACTTATTCCAGCTCCACTTACACCAAGTTCCACAGCTTCAGACTGAGCACGCTCAGACTGAGTCCTACAACCAGTTAAATTGGCACCTCTGAGCAATTAACCACACCCCTTAATTGATGGAACCAGAGAAAAAAAAATAAAAGCTATTTAAAACGTGACAGCAAAAGGCAAATTAAAAACTAAAAGGGAAAGCCCCAAAAATGCAACCCAGTAAACAAACAGCAAACAAACAGCAAGCAAACAGCAAACAAACAGCAAACAAACAGCAAACAAACAGCAAGACTTGTACACTCTAACTCTGTTTTTTTAACTCCCACTTATTCCAGCTCCACTTACACCAAGTTCCACAGCTTCAGACTGAACACGCTCAGACTGAGTCCTACAACCAGTTAAATAGGCACCTGTGAGCAATTAACCACACCCCTTAATTGATGGAACCAGAAAAAAAAAGCTATTTAAAAATTGACAGCAAAAGGCAAATTAAAAACTAAAAGGAAAAGCCCCAAAAATGCAACCCAGTAAACAAACAGCAAACAAACAGCAAGCAAACAGCAAACAAACAGCAAACAAACAGCAAGACTTGTACACTCTAACTCTGGTTTTTTAACTCCCACTTATTCCAGCTCCACTTACACCAAGTTCCACAGCTTCAGACTGAGCACGCTCAGACTGAGTCCTACAACCAGTTAAATAGGCACCTGTGAGCAATTAACCACACCCCTTAATTGATGGAACCAGAGAAAAAAAAAAAAGCTATTTAAAAAGTGACAGCAAAAGGCAAATTAAAAACTAAAAGGAAAATCCCCAAAAATGCAACCCAGTAAACAAACAGCAAACAAACAGCAAGCAAACAGCAAACAAACAGCAAACAAACAGCAAACAAACAGCAAGACTTGTACACTCTAACTCTGGTTAATAGAAACCAAAAACAATTCATATTTTGTCACTTCTGGTTTCAGCTTCTGTCAGGCTAAATGATCTAAATGATCTAAGTAAATATTACTGGGTATCAGGTGCACATGGTCTGCTAAAGTTTATATAGTCTATATCATAATAAATTGATGCAAGGGTAGATTTCACCCTGTCCCCATGTGAAAACGAGGATTGTAACATCCAACAAGTGATTATGTACCACAGAATGGCATTTGGTAATATGTTTCCAAGCAGGTCCTGGCTAAATGCCACGCCAAGGTAATACATGCATTACTTGTTAAGCTACTTTAAGCGGGGACCTGCTTGTATTTATTTTTTTAAAATCTTTTTATGTGTTTGCTTGAAATAAATATTGTTTATGCTTATATATACAGTGGCTTTAAAAAGTATTCATACCCCTTGGAATTTTTCACATTTTGTCATGTTACAACCAAAAAAGCAAATGTATCTTATTGGGATTTTATGTGATAGACCAACACAAATTGGCACATAATTGTGAAGTGGAAGGAAAATGATAAATGGTTTTCAAAATTGTTTACAAATAAATATGTGAAAAGCGTTACGTGCATTTGTATTCAGCCCGTTTAACTCTGATACTCCTAACTAAAATCTAGTGGAACCAATTGCCTTCAGAAGTCACCAAATTAGTAAATAGAGTCCACCTGTGTGTAATTTAATCTCAATCTAAATACAGCCGTTCTGTGAAGCCCTCAGAGGTTTGTTAGAGAACCCTAGTGAACAAACAGCATCATGAAGACCAAGGGACACACCAGACAGGTCAGGGATAAAGTTGTGGAGAAGTTTAAAGCAGGGCTAGGTTATAAAAAAAATATTCCAAACTTTGAACATCTCACGGAGCACTGTTCAATTCATCATCCAAAAATGGAAAAAGTATGGCACAATTGCAAACCTACCAAGACATGGCCATCCACCTAAACTGACAGACCGGGCAAGGAGAGTATTAATCAGAGAAGCAGCCAAGAGGCCCATGGTAACTCTGGAGGAGCTGCAGAGATCCACAGCTCAGGTGGGAGAATCTGTCCACAGGACAACTATTAGTCGTGCACTCCACAAATCTGGCCTTTATGGAAGAGTGACAAGAAGAAATACATTGTTGAAAGCCAAAAGAAGTCCCTTTTGTAGTTTGTGAGAAGCCATGTGGGGGACACAGCAAACACATGGAAGATGGCGCTCTGGTCAGATGAGACCAAAATTGAACTTTTTGACCTAGAAGCAAAACGCTATGTGTGGCGGGAAAACTAACACTGCACATCACCACAAAAACACCATCCCCACTGTGAAACATGGTGGTGGCAGCATCATGTTTTGGGGATGCTTTTCTTCAGCAGGGGCAGGGAAGCTGCTCAGAGTTGATGGGAAGATGGATGGAACCAAATACGGGGCAATCTTAGAAGAAAACCTTTAAAAGACTTGAGACTGGGGCAAAGGTTCACCTTCCAGCAAGACAACACCCCTAAACATACAGCTAGAGCTACAATGGAATGGTTTAGATCAAAGCACATTCATGTGTTAGAATGGTCCAGTCAAAGTCCAGACTTCAATCCAATTGAGAATCTGTGAAAATTGCTGCTCACAGATGCTCTCCATCCATTCTGACATAGCTTGAGCTATTTTTCAAAGAAGAATGGGCAAAAATGTCACTCTCTAGATGTGTAAAGCTGGTAGAGACATTCCCAAAAAGACTTGCAGCTGTAATTGTAGTTGAAGGTGGTTCTACAAAGTATTGACTCAGGGGGGCTGAATACAAATGCACACCACATTTTGCACATATTTATTTGTAAACAACTTTGAAAACCATTTATTATTTTCCTTCAACTTTACAATTTTGTGCCACTTTGTGTTGGTCTATCACATAAAATCCCAATAAAATACATTTACGTTTTTGGTTGTAACATTACAAAATGTGGGAAATTTCAGGGGGTATGAATACTTTTTTAAGGCACTGTATTTTTTTGCATATATATATATTAGTATATTGAGATGAATTACTGTTTTGTCTCTGTTATGGGGTGTCATTAAAATTTGGAGGTGTCATTGAAAATCTGAAGGATATTTGAGGGTCAAGGGTAGGTGTCAGGTAATGATGTGAAATAAGGGGGGAGCTGGTGTGGGCCACATACTGTATGTCCAAAATAAATATAAACTCTTGTGTGCCATGCATATAGTATCACAAAACACTATTATCAGTAAGAAAAAATCCAATAATGTGCCAACTCATGCAAACAGTGAATAATAAATGTACAAGTGACTCCACTGCCCAATAGTGCACAAATGATTATTATGGCCTAATAATCATGAGTCCATAGAACCACCACAACATCTTCTTTTACACTCCGCACTCCACTCCACACCATGTAAATTCACCCAGTGACATGAGATATAACAAACCACTCACCTCATGGCATGCGTCCCCTTTATGTAAAAAGTGATCAATATGCACTTACAGTGGGTACAGAAAAGAACCCCCCCCCCCCTAAAATAATCACATTTTGTTGCTTTTCAGCCTGAAGTGAAGAGAGACACCGTTTTTGTTTTATCCAGATGTACAGTATCTCACAAAAGTGAGTACACCCCTCACATGTTTGTAAATATTTTATTATATATTTTCATATGACAACACTGAAGAAATGACACTTTGCTATAATGTAAAGTAGTAAGTGTACAGCTTGTATAACGGTGTAAATTTGCTGTCCCCTCAAAATAACTTAACACAAAGCCATTAACGTCTAAACCGCTGGCAACAAAAGTGAGTACACCCCTAAGTGAAAATGTCCAAATTGGGCCCAAAGTGTCAATATTTTGTGTGGCCACCATTATTTTCCAGCACTGCCTTAACCCTTTTGGACATGGAGTTCACCAGAGCTTCACAGGTTGCCACTGGAGTCTTCTTTCACTCCATGATGACATCACAAAGCTGGTGGATGTTAGAGACCTTGCGCTCCTCCACCTTCAGTTTGAGGATGCTCCACAGATGCTCAATAGGGTTTAGGTATGGAGACATTCTTGGCCAGTCCATCACCTTTACCCTTAGCTTTTTCAGCAAGGCAGTGGTCGTCTTGGAGGTGTGCTTGGGGTCATTATCATTTTGGAATATAAAATAAATGATACACTATATAATCGCCCTCACCAATAGTGTGATCAAATAGCAGCGCTGAAAACCTAAAACATACCCTAATTCAAGAAAATTATATATACAGTGATTGCTCAATGTGATAACTAAAAGTGATAATATTATGTGTCCATAGTAAAGAACCAAACAGTGTTTCTAATGAACACTCCTCATGCAATCCATTTGTGTATAACAGCAAAAAAAAAAAAATTAAAAAAAAAATCAATAAAAAAGTCCAAACATCAATAGTGACATAGTGAAGTAATAGTGACAATATCAAAATTATAATCTTCAATGATGATATCTTCCACCACACCGCTGTGAATGTGATTCCACTCCCCTTCAGCGAGCAAACTCACCAGCTTTTTTTGCCTTACACTCTCGTGTTTGGCTTGTAGGCTTTTCCCACACAGTGGGGGTATAGTGATAACCTCCAATCAATATCCGTATGGTTAACCGCAGTATATAAGCAAATGCTCTCTCCACATGAAAGAAAGGAAAAGCGAACCAATAGTGCAGTAACGCAACACACTTTAATAAAAGTAACACTCTCCTTCACCGTAAAACTCACATTTTCCAATTTTCAATAACGCAAAACAGCACAGCCAAACTTGGTTGTCACCAACAGCACTTCAAACGGTAACCTGGACGTATGGTGGTCACGGCGGACCCAGGTGCTCGGTGAACGTAAACACTCTCACCCGTCCCTTGGAGCCCTCCGTAGCCACTTCCCTGCTCACTCGTATGGCGCCGCCTGTCACAGCGTCCTACGTCAAGCTTCCTCGATTGCCGTATAGCCACGCCCCGACATGTTTCGTCACACGGGACTTATTCATGGGATTCATGACACATAATATTATCACTTTTAGTTATCACATTGAGCAATCACTGTATATATAATTTTCTTGAATTAGGGTATGTTTTAGGTTTTCAGCGCTGCTATTTGATCACACTATTGGTGAGGGCGATTATATAGTGTATCATTTATTTTATATCACATGAGTTTTTAATTTTAAGCAGCTGCTCAGAGTGAGGGGCTCATCCCATAAGCGCAGCGTGTGGCACACAGAAAGGGGCGTATCATCTGTGTACCATATCAGCAATATATCATTTTGGAATACTGCCCTGCGGCCCAGCCTCTGAAGGGAGGGGATCATGCTCTGCTTCAATATGTCACCATACATTTTGGCAATCATGGTTCCATCAATAAACTGTAGCTCCCCAGTGCCGGCAGCACTCATGCAGCCCCAGACCATGACACTCCCACCACCATGCTTGACTGTAGGCAAGACACACTTGTTATTGTACTCCTCACCTGGTTGCTGCCACACACGCTTGACACCATCTGAACCAAATTTATCTTGGTCTCATCAGACCGACCACAGGACATGGTTCCAGTGATCCATGTCCTTAGTCTGCTTGTCTTCAGCAAACTCTTTGCTGGCTTTCTTGTGTATCATCAGTAGAAGGGGCTTCATTCTGGGATGACAGCTATGCAGACCAATTTGATGCAGGGTGCAGCATATGGTCTGAGCACTGACAGGCTTTCTCCCCACCCCTTCAACCTCTGCAACAATGCTGGCAGCACTCATAAGTCTGTTTCCAAAAGACAACCTCTGGATATGACGCCGATCATGTGCACTCAACTTCTTTGGTCGACCATGGCGAGGCCTGTTCTGAGTGGAACCTGTCCTGTTAAACCGCTGTATGGTCTTGGCCATCGTGCTGCAGCTCTGTTTCAGGGTCTTGGCAATCTTCTTATAGCCTTTGCCATCTTTATGTAGAGCAACAATTCCTTTTTCAGGTTCCTTAGAGATTTCTTTGCCATGAGGTGCCATGTTGAACTAGCAGTGACCAGCATGAGAGAGTGAGAGTGATAACACCAAATTTAACACACCTGCTCCCCATTCACACCTGAGACCTTGTAACACTAATGAGTCACATGACACTGGGGAGGGAAAATGGCTAATTGGGCCCAATTTGGACATTTTCACTTAGGGGTGTACACACTTTTGTTGTCAGCCGTTTAGACATTAATGGTTGTGTGTTGAGTTATTTTGAGGGGACAGCAAATTTACACTGTTATACAAGCTATACACTCACCACTTTACATTGTAGCAAAGTGTCATTTCTTCAGTGTTGTCACATGAAAAGATAGAATAAAATATTTACAAAAATGTGAGGGATGTACTCACTTTTGTGAGATACTGTAAGTAGGCATCATTTAACTGCAGTGGAGAAAAGTAAAGCCACAGACTGACCTAACTATGCTGACTGTCGAGAGTGTCTGAATCACAAGGCTAGCTGAACAGATTTCCAGATCTTACATATGTGTATATTTAGCTGTTTGACTGGAGTTCAGCTTTAACATACTTTCAGATTGTAGTTGTTTCATTACCTCACTTCTTCCAACACTAAAAGAAGTGCTACCAAGGTCATATTTTTCTGTAAAGAAAAAAGTTCACCATCTTTTGATATTTTTCATAAAAGTTCTGCAGTATGGCTTTCATACTTGTTTTCATTGTGAAGTTGAAATGGAGTCTTTTCTGAGACAGTTTTATAGCAACTCCAGTTATTTTCTTGACGTTTTCTCAGCAGGGTGCCAGGTTTTAGTTTGTACAATGATCTTGCCTGGCACCGAAGAATTCTCAGCTTTTTTATAGATCATATTGATACACTTTGTAATTAGGCAGAGAAGAGAAAGTTTGAGGAAAAAAATATTTGTGCACTTGATAAAATGACGATGATTGTTCATTTTTTTTTGTAAGTGTTCAGAAGAGCACCCTACTTTTCTTATGGGTATTCCTAATGAAAATAACACTTAAGTAGTCTGATGATACAGCCTATTAAGGTATTCTGTAGTTTTGATATTGTTAAAGGCTTATTCCAACATAATATTTTGCTAGGTAGAGTATGGGGGTAAAACACAAACCCAAGCCAAAAGATGGCATTAATGGAGAGTATATGGGGCACTTGCTTAAAGTGATACTAAAGTCTCATTTTTTTTTAGTTAAAAATAACAAACATGGTATACTTATTCGCTCCGTGCAGGGGTTTTGCACAGAGCAGCCCAGATCCTCCTTTTCTCAGGTCCCTCTTCGATGCTCCTGTCCCCCTTTCCTGTTGAGTGCCCCCACAGCAAGCAGCTTGCTCTGGGGGCACCCAAGCTGAGCCACAGCTCTGTGTGTCAATTCAGACATGGAGCCTCGACCCGGCCCCATCCCCTTTCTCTCCTTAATGGCTAACAGACTTGGATTGACAGCAGTGGGAGCCAATGGGGCCACGCTGCTGTCTCAGCCAATGAGGAGGGGAGTCACAGGCAGCCGAGACACTCCAGCAACATTGCTAGATCTAGATGGGCTCAGGTAAGTATTAGGGGGGCTGCTGCACACAAAGCTTTTTATCTTAATGCATAAAATGCACTAAGATAAAAAAAACCTTCTGCCTTTACATTTACTTTAAGGTCTCACCCCTCTTGGGGTACCATGCTGTCTGAAACAAAAAATCTTAAATTAGGTAAACTTGAGATAAAACCACAATTCTTAGTAAGCTGGATACACTCTGTATCCTATACATTATTTTTCCTACTGCTTCCTTTCATCTCAGATCTCTGGCACAGTCCTTGCAGTCACATGAAAATTACAGCAATACCCGGCACTGTTGACATTTGCTCTTGCCCCTTCTCCAGTGTGACAGTAATGTATTGTGGAATCAAGTAGTGGATCATATGTCCCTCCATTCATAGAAGTAAAAGAGATTTTAGAGAAGCAGAAGGGACTGGAGCCATGGGATAGGATAGCAAAGATAAGTATAGGCATTGGAATTTGCATATTACAGAGGGTGGCAGTGGGTTAAAATGTCCCCAGGATGTTGTACATTGACATATAATCCCAATAGATTTAGAGTGCAAGTGGCAACATCCCAGAGCAAAAAAGTAAACGATATCGCTAAATGAAATACCTGCCTGAGAGTTGTTACATTATTGTTCAGAAGTATTGAAAATAACTCAGTAGCTTCCTTGGTAATATGGCTGAAGACTGTTTGAGATCACCCCCTCTCAGGCTATAATATAAAGCACTATTGGATGAGTATGGTACTGCAAGAGCAACCCAACAGCAAACATTGGTTGTTAATAATTTCCAGTGTATGCTTTAATATTACTAACCAAGGAGCAAATCCCAGGTATACTATACTAGCTGTGCACCAATTAGGCATGAGTAAAATAATTTTGGAGAAATTGATTTTGATGTAAAATTTTGCATTTTTAGTTATTCAACCAATAATTATCTATTATCACTTACATATTTTACTTTCTTTCAATGTCTTTTTTTCCTTTTTTTTTAGTACAAGAACGGGTCAAGTTAATATGAACTTCTGTTACCCTAATGCCCCGTACACACGGTCGGATTTTCCGATGGAAAATGTCAGATCGGAGCGTGTTGTCGGAAATTCCGACCGTGTGTGGGCTCCATCGGACATTTTCCATCGGATTTTCCGACACACAAAGTTGGAGAGCAGGAGATAAAATTTTCCGACAACAAAATCCGTTGTCGGAAATTCCGATCGTGTGTACACAAATCCGACGGACAAAGTGCCACACATGCTCAGAATAAATAAAGAGATGAAAGCTATTGGACACTGCCCCGTTTATAGTCCCGACGTACGTGTTTTACGTCACCGCGTTTAGAACGATCAGATTTTCCGACAACTTTGTGCGACCGTGTGTAGACAAAACAAGTTTGAGCCAACATCCGTCAGAAAAAATCCTAGGATTTTGTTGTCGGAATGTCCGAACAAAGTCCGACCGTGTGTACGGGGCATAAGGAGTCATGTAATGCCTATTACACCTTTAAAAAACATGAAAAACCACCTTAAAGTGATTCTAAAGTTGTAATATTGTTTTTATAATAACAAACATGTTAAACGTACCTGTTCTGTGTAATGTTTTGCACAGAGTAGCCCTGATCATCTTCTTGTTGGGTGGTCCCCCGCTGGCAGTCCTGGCTCCTCCCCCCTGCTGAGTGCCCCCAATAGGAAGCCTCTTGCATTGGGGGCAGTCAAGCAGGCTTGCTCTCGAGCTGCACTCCTGCAAATGGATATTGTTCATTCACACACAGAGCGCAGATTGGCCCCACCCCCAGATCTCTCCTCATTGGCTCAGTAGTTGTGAGTAATGCCCCGTACACACGATTGGACATTGATCGGACATTCCGATAACAAAATCCATAGATTTTTTCCGACGGATGTTGGCTCAAACTTGTCTTGCATACACACGGTCACACAAAGTTGATGGAATTTCCGAACGTCAAGAAAGGGGTGACGTACAGCACGTACAACTGCACTAGAAAGAGGAAGTTCAATACCAAGTGAGCCACCCTTTGGGCTCCTTCAGCTAATCTCGTGTTAGTAGAAGTTTGGTGACAGACGATTTGCACTTTTCAGCCTCCTGCTTTTACGATCGTTACTGCTCTTCAGTTTGTGCTTGTGGGTTTGTATTTATATTACGTATTTGATTCTCAGTGCGTTCTTGTCCACTCGTATCTGATTTTCAGCTCTGGCCTTTCTGTTTTTCAGTGCTTTCTGTTAGTTCCTTCTGACCAGCTGCCTATTCCTTACGCCAATCAACATGGCGGAATATAAACCAGATAATCCTTGCATGCTGCATTCTTCACAACTATTTAAGGAGAAATTCAATGAACTATGTGGCCTCATTTGGGCCTGAGGTGGGACTTCAACAAGAAACCCTGATGGCGCTTGAAGCTGGCCTTCTTGGCTTGCCCCCCCAAAGCGCACGCGAAGTAAGACAGAAGTATGTTGAGTACTTTGCGGGTAGGGGGGCTATTGATATGCCAGAAACTTTTTAAGAAACATTTTATCCTAAATTTTTTAACTTAAACTGAAATAACTGAACTGAAACTGAAATAAGATTTCCTTTGATTTACTGCCTGGGTTTCTTTTAGCTGTCTCTTAGGTTCTCCAATGGGCTTTTCTATTTGGACATTTTCTTCAATAGTGCAAATGTAATTTATTTGATACATGAGGTGACAATCTCTTCTTCAGTGAACTATTATTATGTTGTGGGTCTGCTACACACACAACTTGTTTTTGTTGTTAATGTATATAATGCATTACTGACAAAAATATTCATCATTTTCAGCACCATGAATGAATTTTGTGGAGTCATGAAAATGGCATGATTGACCAATGGCCAAATTAGAAAGCACTGTGGGAGTTATTTACTAAAGGAAAATCCACTTTGCACTCCAAGTGCACTTAAAACTGCACTGAAACTGCACTTGTATTGCAAAGTGGATCTGCCTTTAGTAAATAACCCCCATTGTCACTGTAAACACCAACTTTTACTCCAAAGACTGTTTTCGATCATTGAAATAAGAAGCCACACATTGTTGAGTAGAAAACTCTTTACTCAAAGCACATTCCATGTGCGTTTAGAAAAGTGTTTTTGAACAAACCAACATCTTTGGTGTATAACATTATTTTTTGTCACAATAATTAGAAATAGCCTTTTTTGGTTAAACAGGTAAGTTTCAAAACATAACATACAGAACTCAGGAACTTACAAAGTTCTACTTTGACAAAGTGAAGGCAATATCAGACATTAGTATGTCCAAAATGTGCTGATATTGCCTTCATCAGATGGGATGATGTCACCTTTGTAAAAGCCAAATTTTGAAGATGCACATAAATTGGGATTCAAAATGGGGATTTCCCTCTTGATCCCATGTCTAAGGTCAACATGTGCTAGCTCCCATCATGGGGGATCAATGGATGTGTTTTGGGGGTGCAATCCCTTCTTCTCAGCTACTTTAGTAGTGAGCAAGGGGTTGCACCCACAAAACGCATACATTGATATCCCCTGATGGCAGATAGCACATGTTGACACACTGTGTGCATCTTCAAAATTTGGCTTTTAAAATACTTTAAAACTTTGTTTTCAAACCCAAAATACACGAAAAAAAGGGTAACATTTTTGTGTGTTTTAGATTCTCTCTAAAACATCAATGATGTTCATTTTTTTAACATCATTGATGTTTTGCTTTAGATTTTCTAAATCGCGGCTGCACCCCATTCTCTCCCCGATGAGGATCTGGGCACTTTCACTGGTGAGATGAGATTCTTCTTCCACAGCATCCACATCACCTAAAAAAAACACAAAAAAACAAAAAAACACACCATGTATTATAAATATGCAGGAACAGATCTCTTACCTGAAGCTGTGGTCTCAGACACTCACCTGTTGTGACAATTTCGCCACTTCCAAGTGTCGTACAATTGTCTGTTTTGGCAGAATTTCAAGCTGAAGACATTTTTATTTAATTTCCAAAGCTGGAATACTTCCCTTTTTTGTTCAAAGGGGGGGCGTGAGGTTCGGGGATGCGGCCTTTTGTCTTTGCTAAATTAGAAAATGAAGTGTAGGTGTGGCGCTGTTCCTTTTTAATGATCTGTGGTATATTTTTATATGGTTAGGTGGTGGTAGTGTTAACAAAATCTATTGTAGTGTAAAATAGACCAAAATAAAATTAGTAAAATTGAAAAAATAATAAAAAATTTTTTTGAAATGTAAAAGGGGGTCAAACAAAATCGCATCAGCTTGCGGTTATTCTGACCCTATATAAATGATAAAGGTGCTTATGTGATACACGTTTGAAAATATTGAGCAATAAACCAAAATTGGAAACCTTTCATAAAAAGTGCACATGTGCGTATGCTAAAAAAAAAAAAATTCAATCAACGTGAAAAGTCCTTTTATCCCACAATCAAATTCAGTGCAATAATTTTTTTTTCTTATTCTTGTTTCCTTGATAGTGATGTTCTTAGTTTCATTGGTGCCAGTGCTATTAGGATCTTGTGCTCTTAATGTGCAAACACTCACCAGCTGTCTTCACCCCTGCTGGGGTATCAGGCAGTCACAATTTGTGCCACTGTGCAGCAGCTCCTGGCGAACTTAGGATCGTGGTGGTATTTCACATAAAGAGAGAAGGGATGCCCATAGCGTGAAACCATTTAAAAGACTTTTATTTCAAGAATGAACAGTGGTACTCACATTTTAAAAAGCTCATATACGCAAAAAAGTAAAATCCAGGTCACGGATGGGTCACGCGGGTCACTATTATATTTTCTTCCACTTCGCCAAAAGGCAAGAGGCGGGGAATACACTAGAAAGAACGTCAGGGGCGGCCGGAGTTTCATGCATGCGCAGTACATATAAAGCGGAACACGCGTGCGTCGTACGTACAATCTGTGAGCGGGGGACGAAGTAAAGGAAGCGACAATCGTTATAACGAAGGTACAATTTTAAAGTTGCATCAAGGTGGATCAGTAGCCTATACTGCTTATAGATTAAGGCCTATATTGGGTCAAGATTAGGAGAGTTTTGCCTGACATTAGGGTTTGTCTTGTGTTGTGTCTTGCAGAGAAAATGGATCTATTCAACAATGAGGACTTTATCCCCATATTCATTGATATGTACAGGGAGCTGCCCTGTCTGTGGCAGTTAAACCACCCCTTTTATAAAAATAAACCTAAGAGGAAGGCAGCGCTGGATCATCTGCTGGAATTTGTGAAGCCGGTGATCCCCACGGCAGAGATCCCCTATTTGAAGACCCTAATTGGTGGCACGAGGAGCACTTATATTAGGGAGCACAAGAAGGTCCAGGATTCCCTGAGATCAGGAGCTGCGGCAGATGACATTATGTACCCAGGCTGTGGTATTATGACAGATTAATTTTATAAATGCGGCGCTGATAAGTGATATATAAAACAAAGTGACAACATATCACCCAAACATAGTGTGAAACTAGTAATAGCTTGATGATAAAACACAAGCAGGTGTGTACCAAAAATAACCTGTTGAATATATGTAGAAAGTCAATCTACAATATTTGTAAAAACGGTAGTGTCCATAGTGAAAAAATATTCTCAATGAATGCAGAAAAATTCCAGGGGAGAAATAGATGTGTGTAAATGATGCCTTTTCAACCAATGGGTGCAGCGAAGCAATTTTCTTCATGCGGTCTGGGCCAACATACAGCTGTAATAGTAGAAGAAATGGGTATGCTTACCACTAAAGGTGGACACATTCACCATAGGGCGGTGTGTCAGGCATTTGGATCAATCAATCCTATGGGTGCTTGATAGGAGACACTGATGGTATAAAGATGGCCTCAACCGAAACTACAATGGATGGATGGTGATGTTCAGATCTCCAGCAGATGGATATGCTTGCGTTCACATGAAGTGGTCAGCTGGATAGACTATGCAAACTCCACAGTGCGGCATATCAGATCATAAAGAAGAGAAGAAAAAGCCTCCACATGAATCCAATGGGAAAAGGTTTATTAAAAAAACTCCAGGAAAAAAAGAAATATACAATCACCTGAACAGGTGAGTACAGATAGTGATCACATATAATGTATAAAAATCACGTTGTGACAAGGCACAAAGGCTCAGCAACCCATATGACAGATTGCATTTTCTAAGCAAAAAATAGGGGATTATTGCCTGGATCAACCGATAGGTTAATTATATAGATGGTTGTTTTAACAGATAAGTATCAAAGATTCATGCAGGCAAAAGTCTGCATGCAGTTCCAAGGTGCCCTATGAATCATATAACAAAAACATAAGAGAAAGAGTTCTCTAAAAGAGGGTCAGCAAGGAACACTAATATTGATACAAATCAGCTTTATTGATTACCAAATAGTATACCAAATTAAATACAAAAGAAAGTGAAAAAACCAGCAATAGTGACTGACGGTTACCACAAACCAATTAAAATGGGACAACGTTGTCACAAGGGGTGATTAAAAACATGTGGGAGCCGCGGCTTCACATCCACTCATACACATCATACATATCTCTAAATTATGAATAAGGTATAATGAGCTAAATGATATAATTCAGATTAAGTATAGCTGCCCTATTAGGGTACCAGATATATGTAGCGGTTGGCAAAAACCTGTTGTTGAGGGTCCTGTGTGGTGGGGGCAGGTCATATATCAATAGCAGAGATGTGGGTGGATGGACAATCTGGCAATTGATGAGGTATATAATAATTCAATTTAGATAAATCGATCTGCTGAGGAATAAGCAATGCCCAGTTGGTGCACACGCATTGTATGTATAGCAGCTGTTTGGATGGCAAATCAAATCATATCCCGGTTCCAGCAAGTAGATATAAATTGTGCAGTTCAAGCAGCAAAATATATGTCCATGGAGACAGGTATAGGAGGTGCAAACAATACTGACATACTTTTATAAAGACGCTGAATGAAATGGAAGGATCTCACCAGCCTCAGTAGCTCTGTCGCCAGGTTTGCAGTAAGTCCTCAGTCCGCAGTTCCTGAGTCTCTACATGGATAGGTGCCGCTGTAATAAGCGGATAGGTGCCAAGATGAAGGAACCGTTTGATGATGAAGCCGCCGTAAGGCAGGTGTCTCAGTATGGAGAGATGTTGATGAAGGAGACAAACATCAGCTGTTGAGTTGTGCAGGAATAGGCCGGATCGAATAGTGCGGGTCGAGTTGCCAGGTCGAATTGCCAGATCGAATAGCGCGCGGCTCCCAGTGACGTGCTGACGTCACACCGCTGACGCGTTTCACCAGCCAATGGACGCTGGTTTCCTCAGAGCGAGGAGGGGTCAGTGGTGAAGGGTTTAAATAGCCATTTAAGGGATGCAGTTCCTATTTTTATCCACTAGATGTCACCATCCGGACCACTCATATGAGAGACATTCAGCAAAGGGAAAAAAAAAAACGTGCATATCAAGTACACCAATAAAACAGGTGGGAGCATCGATTGAAGGAGGTAAAAATAAAGTGACTTAAAACGATTGGCCATGGAAAGAGTGAAGAGGTTGAACATTTATGGTAATAGCTATATTGAAAATTAGTTCTAGGATTTTACGGACAGGGTATCATTGTTCTAGGAAAGGTTGAAAGCTACATTCTGTGTTTAACCCCTTGGGGGCTAAGGAGTCTAAATAGTACGTCCACATTTTTTCCTTCTGAAGGAGAATATTGTCAAAATCCCCTCTTCTGGGGGGTAGATTCAGCACATAGATCCCCTTAATTTTGAGGCCCTTTGGATTGCTGTCATGAAATTTGGCAAAATGTACTGGGATAGGTCGATCGTCTTCTTTGCTCTTTTTTTTGTTCCTAATTCCACTGATGTGTTCACCAATCCGGATTCGGAGTTGGCGTTTAGTCTTTCCTATATAGTTCTTATTACAAGGGCACGTGAGCATGTATATGACACGTGTCGTTGAGCAATTTATAAATTGTTTAATTTGATAATGCCTACCTCCTCTCGGATTGGCGAACTCATCAGTGTGGTCCACGTATTTGCATATGTTGCAATGTCCGCATGCATGCATGCCAGGGGGAGGTCTTCTTTCAGTGAGCCAGTTTTTATTGATGGTTCTGGTGTATTCTGAGTGGACCAAGAAATCACCCAAATTCTGTGCCCTTTTAGCTGTAAGTAGTGGTTTGGGGCTAATTAGATCTGTAATTAAAGGTGCTGATTTAAGGATGTGCCAATGTTTGTTGAGGATCTCTTGGACTTTTGTCCATTGTGCACCAAACCTAGTGATGATTCTCGGAAAATCATTTTCTAATTTTTCAGGTTCTTGAGTGTTTTTCTGTGTAATTAGGAGATCCTCACGTTTTCTTTCTAATGCATTATTTTTAGCTTTTTTAAGGCAGTTGTGTGAGTATCCTCTTTTTCTGAACCTGTTGTACATCTCATGTGCTTCAGATAGAAATTGTTCATCCTCTGAACAATTTCTCCTGATTCTTAAGAATTGTCCCGTTGGTATCCCTTTTATTAGGGACTTCGGATGATGGCTCTGTGCCAGGAGGAGGGTGTTGGCTGCTGTTTCCTTGCGGAACGTACTAGTCGCTAACCTATTTCCGCATCTGGTGATTTTTAAGTCAAGGAAGGAAAGGGCATCAGCAGAGTAGGAATAGGTTAAATGGATGTTCCTGTCGTTATTATTGAGTTGGGACATAAATTCCTCAAGTTGTTCCGCTGTGCCCTCCCAAACCATGAGTATATCATCGATGTACCTTGACCACAAAGTACAGTGGTCAAGGTACATCGAGGACTTGTAAACTTCCTCCTCCTCCCAAAGACCGAGGTGGAGACATGCATATGAAGGGGCCCATGGGGCACCCATACTGGTGCCTCTCACCTGTTGGTAGAATCTTCCAAGAAATTGAAAGAAATTGTTGTTTAGCATGAATTCTAATGTATCAATAATGAACTCATTGTGGGCTCCCAATAGGGGGAAATGGATGTCTAGAAAGGTTTTTGAAGCTTGGATACCCCAGTGGTGGGGAATCGATGTATATAAGCTTTCGACATCTATTCCCACCAGAAGGGCATTTGATGACAAGGAGAAATTGGATAGTATAGAAAGTATGTCTCTGCTATCACGGACAAAAGACCGTAGTTTTGTTACCAAATCTTTGATCATCGAGTCCACAAATTTGCCTGTTCTCTCAAGAGGACCATTGATAGCTGAAACAATTGGTCTTCCAGGAGGGTTTGTGAGTGATTTATGTAACTTAGGGATTATGTAGAAGGTTGGGATAGTGATGTTATCAGCTCGGAGATAAAGGTATTCCTTTTTAGTGAGTAGATTGGCTTCCATAGCTAGTTTTAACTTGGTGTTAAGAGTGTCGATCAGGGCTGGAAATGGGGTACAGGTTAGTTTTTTATATAAGTAGATGTATCATTTAGTAGTCTGAAAACTTCATCCTCATAGAGTTTTTCACTAAGTAGGACCACATTTCCACCCTTATCACTTCTCTTTATCACCAAGTTTGTGGCCTCCTGTAGTTCTTTTAATGCTTTTCTCTCAGAGCTGGTTAAATTACTTGATCCCAACCATTCCCAGTTGATCTTACCAAGATCGAGTTTAACCTGATCTAGGAATAGTTGAAGCCATTTGTGCTTAGATAAGGCTGGCATTTTTGTAGACTTGATCCTTAGATTGGATTTCCTCCTGATTGGGTAGCTATTTTCAGTTTCAGAGTCGCTATCAGCGTTTTCCTCTAATAAAGAAATTAAATTATTGATAGCCTCATTTTCATCCTTGTCAAAATTGGGATTGGGGATAGATTTATTATTGGAATCATTTTGGTGCCACAGTCTGAAGAGAACCTTTCTAAGGAATAAATTTATATCCTTGAACACTTCGAATTCATTCATGGGCGCAGTGGGGGAGAAGGATAGTCCTTTTTGAAGGAGTTTTACATGATTGGAATCCATTTGAAAATCAGATAGATTAATAATGCTCATATCCATAGAGGTTGAGCTAGAGATTCCGTTTAGCGTCTTTTCTGGCTCCTTAGTCGCCCACTGCGTCGATGCTGAGTTATGTTTCGATCCTTTCCTCTTCCCTCTACGTTTACGTTTCCTATTTCCCTGAGATGATTCTTGTCTGTTAGTTGTTTTGGGCAATCTACTACTGAGTTGCCCTGAGGTTCCTCTAAAAAAGTGACAGATTTAATAGGAATATCCTTATCAAGGTCACTATCTGAGGAGGAACCAATTCTATTCCTGCTACTACGTTGTGAGTATCTGGAATTTCTTGAGGAGGATCTACTTCTATTTGATAAGGTAGGGTTAAAAATATCCCCACCCTCAAAATCACTGAGATTTTGTCTGAATTTTTCCTGCTTCGTGTATTTGAGATTTTTTTGTATTCTTTCTATTTCTTTTTTAATGAAGTCGTTATTTTTCTCAAAATCAGGTTCGCCTTTATGAGGTTCCAGGGCTTTTGCACTTATTTCTAATTCTCCTTTGATTTCCTCAAGTTGTCTTTCTTCTTCCAGAACTATAATCTTCATTAAGGCTAAGCCTCTATTTAAACATTCCTCTTTCCACACCTCCAAAAAACTGGGGGTATGGAGATGTTCTGCAGGGATAATTCTCTCTCTTAGACCTCTAGGAATAATATTGTGAGAAATATGTGATTTTAAGGAGGAAATGTCCCATTTACGGTTTAAAAATTTAATCATAAGCTTTTTATGATTTTTAAAAAGCTTACGTGTTAATTCCCCATTTTCTTCACTCTTTCCATCTGTGGAAAAGGCCGTATTAATTTCGTCATCCAATTCTCGATCAATCATATATGCCATGTATGTGCTTGTATGCACGGTTTGTGCTATTAGACCGTCAGTCAGTCTGCTGAAACACTAGTGTTAGTACAATAATGGTGGGATCCTCAAGGCAAAGAAAGGACAAAAGACGTCCCAAATACTAAGCAAAAAATAGGGGATTATTGCCTGGATCAACCGATAGGTTAATTATATAGATGGTTGTTTTAACAGATAAGTATCAAAGATTCATGCAGGCAAAAGTCTGCATGCAGTTCCAAGGTGCCCTATGAATCATATAACAAAAACATAAGAGAAAGAGTTCTCTAAAAGAGGGTCAGCAAGGAACACTAATATTGATACAAATCAGCTTTATTGATTACCAAATAGTATACCAAATTAAATACAAAAGAAAGTGAAAAAACCAGCAATAGTGACTGACGGTTACCACAAACCAATTAAAATGGGACAACGTTGTCACAAGGGGTGATTAAAAACATGTGGGAGCCGCGGCTTCACATCCACTCATACACATCATACATATCTCTAAATTATGAATAAGGTATAATGAGCTAAATGATATAATTCAGATTAAGTATAGCTGCCCTATTAGGGTACCAGATATATGTAGCGGTTGGCAAAAACCTGTTGTTGAGGGTCCTGTGTGGTGGGGGCAGGTCATATATCAATAGCAGAGATGTGGGTGGATGGACAATCTGGCAATTGATGAGGTATATAATAATTCAATTTAGATAAATCGATCTGCTGAGGAATAAGCAATGCCCAGTTGGTGCACACGCATTGTATGTATAGCAGCTGTTTGGATGGCAAATCAAATCATATCCCGGTTCCAGCAAGTAGATATAAATTGTGCAGTTCAAGCAGCAAAATATATGTCCATGGAGACAGGTATAGGAGGTGCAAACAATACTGACATACTTTTATAAAGACGCTGAATGAAATGGAAGGATCTCACCAGCCTCAGTAGCTCTGTCGCCAGGTTTGCAGTAAGTCCTCAGTCCGCAGTTCCTGAGTCTCTACATGGATAGGTGCCGCTGTAATAAGCGGATAGGTGCCAAGATGAAGGAACCGTTTGATGATGAAGCCGCCGTAAGGCAGGTGTCTCAGTATGGAGAGATGTTGATGAAGGAGACAAACATCAGCTGTTGAGTTGTGCAGGAATAGGCCGGATCGAATAGTGCGGGTCGAGTTGCCAGGTCGAATTGCCAGATCGAATAGCGCGCGGCTCCCAGTGACGTGCTGACGTCACACCGCTGACGCGTTTCACCAGCCAATGGACGCTGGTTTCCTCAGAGCGAGGAGGGGTCAGTGGTGAAGGGTTTAAATAGCCATTTAAGGGATGCAGTTCCTATTTTTATCCACTAGATGTCACCATCCGGACCACTCATATGAGAGACATTCAGCAAAGGGAAAAAAAAACGTGCATATCAAGTACACCAATAAAACAGGTGGGAGCATCGATTGAAGGAGGTAAAAATAAAGTGACTTAAAACGATTGGCCATGGAAAGAGTGAAGAGGTTGAACATTTATGGTAATAGCTATATTGAAAATTAGTTCTAGGATTTTACGGACAGGGTATCATTGTTCTAGGAAAGGTTGAAAGCTACATTCTGTGTTTAACCCCTTGGGGGCTAAGGAGTCTAAATAGTACGTCCACATTTTTTCCTTCTGAAGGAGAATATTGTCAAAATCCCCTCTTCTGGGGGGTAGATTCAGCACATAGATCCCCTTAATTTTGAGGCCCTTTGGATTGCTGTCATGAAATTTGGCAAAATGTACTGGGATAGGTCGATCGTCTTCTTTGCTCTTTTTTTTGTTCCTAATTCCACTGATGTGTTCACCAATCCGGATTCGGAGTTGGCGTTTAGTCTTTCCTATATAGTTCTATAGATTGCATTTTCTGTCAGACCAGACTGAACCCAGGCCAGCTCTCTCCAGTCTTCCTTCAAGGCTTCCTTCCCCCCCAGCTGAGGCTTCCGACGACCAACCTGGGCCTTCCAGGCAACCACATGTGGAGGAGTCCAACTTGAGTCAGGTATAGAATTCTTCAAAATATTTCTGGTTGTCAAATTAATGATGTTAAATATATGTTAGTTTTTATAACTAATTTCTGATTTCCCAAAGTGTTTTACATATCAATAGACAGTAGTGGCCACAAATGATTGGGACAAGAATGAAAAATGCTGGGGTCAGAATGGTAGTCTTTTCTATGTATTAACATTCAATTTGCAACAGTCATGAGCTGAAAATTGTGTGTGATTGATGAACAAAAAACTAAAACTATGTCCCTTTTTCATACACAGGAAAGTCTCAACCAGGAGGAGGCCGTGGAAAGTGGCAGCCAGGAGGTGGCGGGGGTAAGTGGCAGCCAGGAGGTGGCTGGGCCCAGTAGCCTGCCCGAATACCAGGTCCCTCCCCTTGGCCTTCAAAAAAAAAGTGCCAGGGAGAGGAGTAACCTGAAGGAGGCAGCAATTGGCCTATTTCTGAAGGATACTGCTGCCCTCAGACCCCCCCCCCCAGTGTTCAAGAGGACTATGCCTACATGACAGCCTGCAAAATGCTGGAAATGGAGGAGGGCCAACGCCTCTTATGTGAGGGAGTGATCTTGCAAGCCCTAAATAAGGGGTTGAGGGGTGAACTCCCAAGCCAAAGCAACATTTGTGAGTTGAACCATGGTCCTCCTCCTCCTCCAAGTCCTCCTCCTCCACCTCCTGCCACACCTCCAACACCAGAGCCACAGCCTGGAAGGAAGATTGTAAAGAAGACCAGAGAGTGATGGCCTGGGTTCAGTCTGGTCTGACAAAAGATGCAGGCTGTTGTATGACCACAGCCTGGGGACAGATATGTCATCTGCTGCTGTTCCTGATCTCTTGTAGTCCTGGACCAGATTGTGCTCACTATTATATGGACTCCTCAGGCCTACAATTTTAACTGTAAAATTATTGATGTCTGCCCTGGGGTTCAAAGGCTTCGCAAATTTCAGCAGTTTCTCCAACATTGCCTTCCTCTTTATTTTGTTTATATTTATTTTTCAAAAATACTTCCCTATGTGTTTTACTTCAAAAAGGACAGTTTGTTTGTGAGTAGGCAGGTACATTTCAAAAATACAAGGTCAAATTAACAAGGGACACCAACTAACCTCCTTGAGGCAAAAGAATACAAGATAATAATGGTGTTGTAACTTGACACACAAAACGAGAAATAATATTGTGGAGAGCACAGGAAAAATTAAAAAATGCAGATCTTGATAAAAACAAAAACAAAAAAACAAACAAACAAAAAAAAAAGTATTATGGAGATC
The DNA here is from genome assembly GCA_037952925.1 of Lithobates clamitans. Lineage (NCBI taxonomy): Eukaryota > Metazoa > Chordata > Amphibia > Anura > Ranidae > Lithobates > Lithobates clamitans. The sequence goes on from JBBGZY010001544.1 coordinate 1,243,060, forward strand.
TGACGAAAAAAAAAATTAATATTATTCATGAGATCACAAGAAATTATTAAGAAAGAAGTTTGTGAGAACTCTGTGTGAATATGAGCAGCAAAACAACTTCATTCTTCTAGCATTCTAAAGAAGAAGAGAATGCGCTGCATTAAAAGATTTCAGAATTTGCAGTGTGACGAATGTGCTATGTCCATTACGAATGCTTTTTTTACCAGACCGAGCACTTCCATCTCGTAATTTATTCTGAGCATGCGTGGCACTTTGTGCGTCGGAATTGTGTACACGCGATCAGAATTTGCGCAAATGGATTTTGTTGTCGGAAAATTTGAGAACCAGATCTCAAATTTTGTGTGACGGAAATTCTGATGGAAACTGTCCGATGTCCGATGGAGCCTAAACACGGTTGGAATGTCCGACAACAAGCTCCGATAGCAACCGTGTGTACGCGGCATAACAGTGTTGTGTGAGCCAATAAGGAGAGAGAGACCCGTAAGAGCCACTACTCTTATGCACATCGCTAGAGGTAAGTATAGGGTGGGGGCTGCACCCAGCAGGTTATTTACTTTAATGCATACAATGCATTAGGGTAAAAAAAGACCTTCTGCCTTTAGAACCACTTTAATGCCACCTTCCCCATGGATACCAAATCATTTCACCAAAATGACAAAATATCAGTGAAATAAAAACTCTCAGATTCAATAATCACCAGTGCTACTGTGTTTCCCCGAAAATAAACCCGGTTCTTATATTAATTTTGGCAACAAAAGACCCAGTAGGGCTTATTTTCGGGGTAGGTCTTGTTATGTGTTGTCTTCTCTCTCCATCTCCTTCCCTGCCTGTCAGGAATCCCCAGTGGCCAGTGGAACTGAGTAAAAGTGCTTGTAAAATCCTAGCATGCACTGTATTGCAGTATTATATAATGTAAACTGTGCATGTTTCTGTAATCTATTTGTGATAAATACCTTCTTGTAGCACTGTTTGGCGCTTCTGTGACCCACCGGACCTCTCTCCCCCGCTCCGAGCACTGCAGAGGGGGGCCAAGATCCCCCGCTGACAGCTGGTAGAAGAGGAGGAGAGCAGCGGGAGGTCAGCTGAGAGCCAAGCTGCGCTGTAACAAAGGTATTCATCACAAATAGATTACAGAAACATACACAGTTTACATTTTATAATACTGTAATACAGTGCATTCTAGGATTTAACAACCACTTTAAACTAGGGCTTATTTTCGGGGGAAGGGCTTATATTGAAGCCCTCCCCAAGAATCATAGTAGGGCTTATTTTCGGGTTGGGTCTTATTTTTGGGGAAACACGGTAATATACCACAGAAAATACATTTACTGCGGTTAAGTTAGAAAGATCATTCAATACAACTAAACTGATAGATGATCGAATTGAATAAAAATTGCAATCCATTTTGTGTGCCTTTCATCAATTTTGACTGTGTCATCTAAATTTTGTTGATCACTTCCCAAATATGCATGTGTATGTTGCAAAACAAATGGCAATTCAGATCAAACAAATGATTGTTTCATTAGATTTAAATTGTTCAATCATTTAATCCATCATGATTCACATGCTTGCAATCACTTGTACCTAAATTGGTCACAAATGGTTAAATGAATGGCGATCTTAAATCCTCTGTGGTGAAAGCCAGCTCCTGTTTGACTTTTGGCCACACAATGAACAAACTTCTGAATGGCAGTAGAGCATGCAAGCAAAGCAAGCAACAAGCAAACTGACATGAGATGAATAACACTGTAGGTAAGCTATGATCTTGTAGAAGAATAAAGTCTGTATGCATATAAGAAAGTTAGCTGTCTGCCACTATTACATACTTTCCTGTGTTTAAACTCATGGTACATATTTTAGTCTGAATATTAAAAAGTTTTGTGTCGATGAGTGGTTGATGAATGTTTTTGAGTTGATAAGGTTTCTTAAAACTATTCAAAGTTGATGAGGGCTTTTATAATAGGATTATTGAGGGATTTTATAATTATGTGGGGATTATGAGAACTTTTAGAACTATTTAGGATTGGTGGAAGCTTTTAGAGCTATTTGTGCTTATGTTTGAAACTGACTTGTGAAGAATTATGACGGGTGAAATTATTAAATATAAAACTGTAATTTAAATTAATTTTAACTTAAATGTTCCCCATAATTATGAGATTTTTAAAATTATATTAAAGCTGAAGTTTTAGCACAGGATAAGGTAAATTAGCGTGCATTTAATGATATTCTAGACTAAATTGCCTTTAATCCTTTCAGTGCTGGGGTTGTACTCCTGCTGCAAGGGTAGTTTTGACATTTTCCCAGAGTTCAGTTTTGAAGATGTCATCATTAGGCCATCCAAAGCTAAAAATTCTGGGGTTTTTTTGTTTTTTTTTGTGACAGATGCTAGAAAGGTAATGAGCATTTATTTTGTCTTTTAGGCATTGCGGTAGACAGAACCCTGCATTTGAGTTCTGTATGTCTGACACGGCAACTACTAGAAGGGTTCTACTTGCTTGTATATTTAAATAATACAAAAAGGTTCTTTGTTAAGACCAGATGACCAATCCTGACAAACTCTTTACTAGGCATGGGCTTTATGTTCTGGTCGAACGTGAGTTCAACCCGAACATTGGCTGTTCGCCCATTCACTGAACAGCGAACAATTTGGGGTGTTTGCAGCAAAATCGAAAGCCGCGGAACACCCTTTAAAAGTGTAAGGGAGAAATCAAAATTGCTAATTTTAAAGGCTTAAATAGTTGGTATTGTCATGAAAAGTGTTTGGAGACCTGGATCCTGCCCCAGGGGAGATGTATCAATGCAAAAGAAAAGTTTTAAATACAGCCAATTTTTCGGGAGAAGTGATTTTAATAATGCTTAAAGTGAAACAATAAAAGTGTAATATTCCTTTAAATTTTGTACCTGGGGGGTGTCTATAGTATGCCTGTAAAGGGGCACATGTTTCCCGTGTTTAGAACAGTCTGACAGCAAAATGACATTTCTAAATGAAAACAAGTCATGTAAAACTACTATCGCTAGCGCCGGCTATAATGAATTGTCAGTTCGGCAATACACATAAAAGTTCATTGATAAAGACGGCATGGAATTTCCCCACAGGGGAACCCCAAACCAAAATTTAAAAAAAAATGCATGGAGGTCCCCCTAAATTCCATACCAGGCCCTTCAGGTCTGGTATGGATTTTAAGTGGAACCCCGTGCCAAATTTTTTTAAAAAATGGCATGAGGTCCCCCCAAAAATCCATAGCAGACCCTTATCCGAGCATGCAACCTGGCCGAACACAGGAAAGGAGGGGGGAGATCGCCCTCCCCTCCTAAACTGTACCAGGCCACATGCCCTCAACATCGGGAGGGTGCTTTGGGGTAGCCTCCAAAGCACCTTGTCCCCATGTTGATGGGGAGAAGGGCCTCATCCCCACAACCCTTGCCCGGTGGTTGTGGGGGTCTGCGGGCGGGGGGCTTTTCAGAATCTGGAAGCCCCCTTTAACAAGGGGACCCCCAGATCCCGCCCCCCCATGTGAATTGGTAATGGGGTACAAATGTACCCCTACCATTTCACAAAAAAAGTGTCAAAAAGGTTAAAAAACACAAGAGACGGTTTTTGACAAGTCCTTTATTAATTTCTCCGCTCAGTCCGCACAATCGGCCTCAGAGGGAGTCTTCAGCTGTGTGATGCTTCGGTTCTTCTGACACTTCTTACATAATGGAGGGCGGGGCCATCCGGTGACCCTGCTCTCCTCTGACACACGGGGACTTCACGGGGACTTCCCTCTGGCTTTCCCCATGTTGTCAGAGGAGGCGGGGTTACGGGTGGCCCCGCCCTCCATTATATATGAAGTGTCAGAAGAACCGAAGTGTCACACGACGGAAGACTCCCACTGAGGCGGATCGTGCGGACGGAGCAGAGAAGAAGCCGGAGGAAGATGTGGGACGAGAAGAGCGGAGGAAGAAGAAGATGGAGAAGATGGAGGAAGAAGAAGAACACCAAAGAAAGACGAGAAGAAAGACACCCCCAGGTACGAAATTTTAAGGAATATTGCGATTATATTGTTTTACTTTAAGCATTATTAAAATCATTGCTGCCAAAAAAAGTCTGTATTTTAAACTTCTTTTTGCATTGATACATGTCCCCTGGGGCAGCATCCAGGTCCCCAAACACTTTTTATGACAATAACTTGCATATAAGCCTTTAAAATGAGCACTTTTGATTATTCATGTTCGTGTCCCATAGACTTTAACAGTGTTCGCGTGTTCAAACTAATTTTTTGCCTGTTCGCATGTTCTGGATGCGAACCAAACCGGGGGGTGTTCAGCTCATCCCTACTCTTTACCTATTGCCAGATGCTTAATGTGCATGCACTGATACAGAGGTATCCCAGAAACCTAAATGTAAGATTATATGGACTAAAAAAGGAGACAATTTGGCAATAAGGGAAAGCTAGGGAAATGTGGAAGAAGCGAGGCAAGTAGTACTGAAGGTACCAAAAGATAAAACACAGGCATGGTCAGGAAGTGCTGCTTAAAGTGTTACTAAACCCACAACAGTGAAATCAGTCTGTATATGCAGTAAAGCATGCTTGTTATACTCACTGTTGTATCTAAGGGGTTAATCCTCTGCATTGTGTAAAAAGGCTTGTTGACCATGTCTTCTCTGATCTTCCTCTTCTCCTACAGTCCCCAATCCATCACCCGATAGCACAGAGCCTTCGGGGCACTCTTCACCTGCTCGGTTTGGTATGTATTGCTAGAGAGTTTTTTTTTCTTGGGAGGGTGCATGTGTTTAGCACAGGGACAATCAGCACTGTTCCGGGCAGAGGGTGATGTCATGAAGCCTCATAGGACAGTCAGAGGAGACTGAAAACTCCTCCTACAAGCTCTAACCAGTGTTCAGCTGCACACTGATAGAAGTCACACAACTGCAATATACTGCTGATGAGAAAACATATTTAGCAGCTTATATTTACTAAAATAATTGCACTTCCATGTTCTATGTACTGTGGGAGACCAGATATAATGCAAGCTTCTGGGTTTAGTAGCGCTTTAAGGTTGTTGCTTTGTATAACCCAAGTCAGACATAAAAGCTATAACAAGGAAGAAACACGGAGTCAAGAATCACAGCTGAGGTCAGGACAGGTAGAGCACAGATGTAGTAAGGTCAAACCAAGCAAGGTCAGCAACTGAAATGCAAAGAGGAGTTGCATCAATGCGCTAAACAAACTCTATGATGGGCAACGTATGGGTTTAACTGTGATGGTAATGCAGTCTACCGAACCCCAAATTGAGTGGGGAGAATGGACAAGTTGTACTAAACACAGCACCCTGCTAATTTCTCAAAAAATTGCAAGTCAGCAAGGAAAATGGTCAAATTTAAATCTCATGTATGTGTTAGGCATTAATGAGAAATAATACATTTGACAAAAGAAACATTTCCAGTTAACTGTGCAAATTACATAAACAACCCCATGTTAAATGGAAAGCACTAACTTAGAAGTCAGATGCCAGAATTTAGAATAAAGCAGCCCCAAGATATCCAGCCCTTCCCTTATGTGAATAAGTATGGGGTACATAGTTCCCTTTTGATAGTTATTCATAAAAGATGTTAAATAGCAAATAAAAACAGACACTGTAGAAAAATTAATTTATTAAAAGAAAAATCACAATGTCTATTGATGTAGATACAGTGTCAGTTATGAAGAATACTGCCCAGATGACCTGCCACAATGATCCACCATCATAATAATCTTCTTCTGTGGCTATTCCTGTGCAAATGAAAATCCCCAGGGATTCTGGGTGACCATATTTGGTCAATAATGTGACCTAGTATCTTAGCCATCTTGAATAGGATATGAAATAAGGAACAGTGGTACTCGGAAAGTGCATCAGAGTAATTCTGAGCAAACGGAGCTGAGTAAAAAGTGACCATAAAATAAGCCTGCATGACGCACATGCAATGTGGATGGACCCCAGATACCTGGCTGGATGAAAACTTGATAAATACCTATGGGAACACCTTTGTTTTACTAGAAAACAAAGGCCTTGTGGTGGGCAAGAAAAGAACCCTACGCAAATTGCAGTCTACATTTAAAAAAACATTTAGAAATAGGAGCCAATAGCGCATACACCTCCTACAACTACAACTATTTCCTTCTTTGATTACATAAGTAGGTATCAGTAGAGGTGATGGTCATTTTGTGTATGAACTAGTATGAACTAGGAAATGAGGTTCAATTTTCCAATTCACACCTCACCAAACTTTTCAGGTTCAGTACTACATTAGTATGCATGACCTATTTGCTATAAAGAAAACCCAGCAGTGGGTTGATTTATTCTTCAGAAGCTTATTATAAATATACAGAAATGTATTATTGCACCTTAATATATCATTAGACCACCAGGACCCAGCTGCACCTAAGGTATCAGTGGGTGCTGGGGCTTGCTGCAACCCACAGAAATTGCTGCTGTCATATTGGCTGCCAGCACATTGCCTTACATAGCCAGGGATCCCTGTCCAAGTAAGCAGAGGGGCAGGGATAGCAGTGACATCACTGCCCAAATATGGTGAGTGGTCATGTTTGGGCAATGATATCATTATTGTTCCTGCCCCTTCCCTTGCCACAGGGAGATGGTTGCTTCTGTATACCATTCAGGCTCAAAACAAGCTAAGACTCCACATCCACTCCTGCAAGTTTAATTATGTGTTTGCTTTAAAAGTTTTCACTCTCATGACTATGCCCTATCCCTGAGATTTTGTTATTTATTCAAAAGACACACAAAGCTGACAGCGCTCAGGAGCTGAGAGAATGTGGTGAGCAGGTAGTTCAATAAACCATAAAAATTCTCCAGTACAATTGTTGGCAGTTTATTCACAAAGATAAGAACAACAATGTACTTCAATTGCTTATGGGGTTACGTTACCACGCTGGTGGAGAGGCAGGCTAAAGCACCGATGGGGTGGGAAAATCCATGGAAGATGCCGACCATCGCGGCCATGGGATGGAAGGAGCAGACAGTGTGTGCAAGCCAGACCCGCCTGCGTGTGTAGATGGCATCACTGGAGCCCTGAACAGAGGCACAGTTCCCAGATGGACTTGCCTCCGTGACTGTTGTGCATGTGGATGACGTCACTGGTGCCTCGAACGGAAACACAATCCCGGAAAAGGAAGCCGCCGTGGCCAGCGTGGAACGCATGCATCCTTGTTCCTGTGACTTAATGAGCATCTGGAGAATTCTACTGGAGAATATTCATGGTTTATTGAAATACCTGTTTACCACATTCCCTCAGCTCCTGAGCGCTGTCAGCTTTGTGTGTCTTCTGTTTTCCAGCATCCGGTCCTAGGCTACTGGACAGCAGCACAGTTGAGCTGTGATTACATAGAGTGACTTTTCTTCTATCAGCTCCTGGAACCCAGTTTTCATTGTTGTTTAAGACTGCATAGGAGATAATTCAAAAGGTGTTCGCCCTGGGCCCTAGGTGACCTTGTCCCAGCACTGAGTCAGACTGTTCTGAGCCCTGTTGCACTTGCAAAGTTTATAGCTATAGTCACAGTCTTGGAGGTAGGTTCTGTGTAATAATAATAATAAATGGTTAAATCATCATATTAAATCATGATCAGATACATGTTCAGATTTTTTACTCAGCTTTCAGGATGTGTCCAGAGCAAGCGAACGGCACAGCCCTTACATGTCACTGCTTTGCTGTTCTTTGCTCTTTGGCTATTTAAATGCATTCCATTAGTGTTAATACCATTTTTCTGATGAGCATTTTTTTGCATTACTTATCTTCCATTTCTCCACCAATCCTCTCCTGAAGGAGTTTCTATTTACATTTGAAAAGCAGTGTAGAATGGGCTTATTGCAGAATCTAGAGTGTGGAAAGGCTGTAATGAGCCTGAAACCAAGTAATAAAACCACAAACATAAAAATACAAAGGAAGAATCAATAAATCCTCATGCTCTCATTCTGCCCAAGACCCAGGAAAAGGAAGCAAAATTCAGAATGTAAGAAGAACATTCTAAGGCTGCCAAGAGAATGCATTCATTCTTCTGAAAATGTGCAAAGAAGCAGATCATTAATCTTCGATGAATGTCAGGTTTCATTCTACAAGTGGCAGACTCCTTCCTGTTATTGACAGGAAAAATCTGCAGAGTAATATCTTAGGGCACAATTCATACATTTACTAGACATCCTCATGTATAGCACTCCAGACAATACCTGCAGAGCTTTGCATATACCCTGGTTCACATAATTGTCAAAAGTCAAAACACATTAAATTTGTGTAATAATTATGCAGTGTTAAAAAAGTATGCTTATTAAAATGTGTTTACACAATGCCATGAAGAAGCTAATCCTTTTCTGCTTTATTCGGCTATTCTAAGCATAAATTACCTTAGCTAAATGTGCTGGTTTTGACAGGTACCTGCTCCCACTTCCAGGTCAGATCACTGCAGCGACATATGATGATCTTCTGCCCCTCCTCCTTTCCATACAGCCTTCTGGGGCACACACAGGTCCCAGAAGACTGCGGGACTCTCCACAAAGCACATCGTGACTGCACAGTATAAAACCGGCTGTGAAGCCGGAAGCCTTTGCTGACGGTTTCCCTTATCTATGATGCCAGCGCCTGCATCTGAGGACGATTGCAGAATCGGCCTGGTGAGAACATCGCTGGATGCCTGGATAGGTAAGTGTCCTTATATTAAAAGTCAGCAGCTACAGTATTTGTAGCTGCTGACTTTTCATTTTTTGCCCAGACACTAGTAGTACAATAAAATACCTGTTGATTCTGCCATGAATCCAGTGTGCTCTGAACAATGCTGCACTATAACCTCACACAATGTTACCAGCCCTATAAAGAAACTGTTTTTGGAAAAAGGTTATAAAGCCCCTATTTTGGAAAAGGTAATTGAGGAAGTGAGTCAGAGATCGCAAGAAATGTAATGAAAAAGAGGAGGAGAATATGCAAGGGCTACTCCAAAAATGCCCTAAATCACCAGGAAAGGTTTGGACTATTACGGTACCCAAATATACGGTAAGACATAGGTAAAAGATACAATTTTTTTTTATTATCGGCAATATGATTATATTAATATATTTTATTAAAGTGTTATTGTAATTTTGATTATATGTCTTCTAGATGTTATGGTTGGACGCCTCCTGAGGAAGTGGCATTGGCCGCGAAACTGTTGAGGTCAACGTCCTTTTCCACATCAAAGTGCCTCCACTTATCCGTGGGGGTTTATTTCAATGTCAATTTTAAATGTCTCTGTTCATTTGTTTACCTTGCAACAACTATTAAGTTGTTTTTGTCGTAATTTGTATTTTCTGTAATTATAATAAGTTGTATCTTTTACCTATGTCTTACCGTATATTTGGGTACCACAATAGTCCAAACCTTTCCAGGTGATTTAAGGCATTTTTGGAGTAGCCCTTTCATATTCTCCTCCTCTTTTTCATTATATTAATACAGGATGATGGTAACCCCTTCCCATATGACACACCTTGTTAACCTCTTGTGGCAATATCCCTCTATCGCAAGAAATGTGTTTAAGCAATAGGAAGAAATTACGTGAAGGGAAACATGTATGGGGATTCATAAGTAACTTTCATGCACAATACAAAGAGGCAGAAGCCATTTTCAGAAAATATTGGAAGGTGCTAAATATGGATAAGGTTCTGAGTGGGGTTCTCCCAGATGACCTGATTTTTATTTATAAAAAGGCCTCAAACTTTGGAAACAAGGTTGTCAAAAAAGTTTTGGACACACCATAACGTCCCCAGATGTTCTGGAATAGGGGGTTTTATGTCTGTAGAAGATGTAGGGCTTGCCAACAGGTAGATACACCTATTAGGGCACTCCTTAGCTTTACTTCAACAGTGAACGGACGTGAGTTTGAGATGAAAGACAATGAGGGTCATTCACTAAGAAGAAGGTGCTGCACCAGTTCATACATTAATTGGTGCACCGGAAATCGTTAATCTAACGTGCGAACTGGTGCACGTTGACACGCATAAACAATGATAAATATAAAATCCAACTGGGGCTATGGTAAATACGATTTTCTCGTTGATAACAGTGCACTCCCAATGCAATTAGTTAATTTCATCTAATTAGGTGTGTCTTGCTAGGCAATTAGTAGATGTTCTCAGTTAACCCCTTTTGATGCTAATCTCATTCTTATTACTTCCAATATAACTTTGAAATATTTTTTTTTTACCCAAATCTTTCAATACATTACAAAGAACAGAGAAGTGTTTCTAAACACAATAAACTCATGTTTTCATATCTTTAAAGGCGACCATACACTGCGCAATCAGTTAGATCTTACATAAATTAGATTTAGTGCAAGAGCCTTTTTGATATCCTACAATTAGAAGTATTTCTTCAAGTGCGTCTTCCTATTACCTATTTATAATAAGCTTCCTAATTTCCCTACCCCAGTTGCTGAACTATAAAAAGAAATTCGGTCCCAGCCATCCACATGCTCAGAGTCTAAATGCTAGCTTGGCCAAATTCCTAGCACTGCAACTGCCACCTATTCAGCTGGTAGACTCTGCCCCTTTTCGTGAATTTGTGGAATGTGCTGTACCTCAGTGGCAGTTTCCAAAACGCCATTTCATTTAGCGGAAGACCATTCTGGCTCTCTACTGACATGTGGAAGGCAATGTTTTGGCGGTCAGCAGTAAGATTCATATTACCTCTGACTAGGGCTGAAACAACTAATCGATTAATCGATTATGAAATTAGTCGATTACTATTTTCATAATCGATTAATCGGCCAGTAACATAATGAGGTTAAAAAAAACTAAAATAAGCCCTTTATAGTATGAAAAGAGCAAATAATCACTACTGTAAATATTACTTTCACAGTTCTACAGTAAAAAAAATGAACCCCTTACAGTAGTGATTATCTGTTTTTCTTTGTACTATAAAGGGCTAATTTTAGTTTTTTTAACCCCATTATGTTACTAAACATCTTAGACCTGGTTCACATCTATGTGTTTAGTGCTTTTTGCAGAAACGCACTACAGTCCATTTACATGGTTTCCTATGGGACACGTTCACATCTATGCTTTTTCAGCCGCTGCCTATTTGGAAAGGGTCAGGAACTTAATGCAAAACGGTGCTTTTTTTGGTTCAATATACTTCAGTGGAAAAGCTGCAGAAAAGCATGTAATTATTGCAGCAGTTTTTGTTTTTTTATTCTTTCCAACAACAAATTGGCTAAAAATAAATGCAAAAACGCAAATTGCAGCACAATCATGTGCGCAAAAGTCAAAACGCACAGCAAAAAGTACTGCAGAAACAGATCAAAAGCAAACTGCATAGGTGTGTAGGATGCTGGCCACAGCGATCAATTTTCAGACTAAATATTCAGACGAGAATATTCAGATGAAAAATCTTTGTACATTCGCTGAATGAAAGAATGTTGTTTGAAATTTTCACTTGGTTTTTAACATTCTGTTTTTAAAATGAATGTAATTTCTGAACGAAAACCACATACACTGTCTGAAAATTCCTTTGACCAAGAAGTTATTATTTGCTATTATTTCAAAATTTTCCCGTCACTGTGGTTGAAAGTGAACGTCGATTTGACCCCACTAACGATTAGAAAATCGAACGAACGTTCTTAAAATAACATTTTTTTTTGAAGAAGGACATGGTTTGTTAAATAAAAAAATTTGATCTTGGAGTTTGGTGATATTTATCAGATTCACATTTTAATAGTATATACAGTATATATCTCCTCTAATAGTATATACAGTATATATCTCTTCTGTCTGTTATTCTCAGAGTGGATTAGATATTTTGCTCCCTAACCATATAGTTGGTTATTTATATTTACCACTGCATAGAGATATACAAGAATAAATTGCCTTTTTTTAAAACTTTACATATTAACTAAATTATACACCACACTTCTTTTTTTAAGATTATTAACCGATTAATCGATTAATCGAAACAATAATCGACCAACTAATTGATTATGAAAATAATCGTTAGTTGCAGCCCTACCTCTGACTCATGGTACAGCAGGCATGGGCAGGGACGTTACCTTTCCTTCACGGCGCACTGGGAAGGATGCAGGACAGGGTTCAGTGTTGTTGGAGCTTGTTCCGCCACCATGCATTCAAAATTCTAGTGGTGATTCTGCCACGGCTCTCTCCTCCACCCCCTCCTCTTCTTCTTCCTCTATGGCCTCTTCTGATGATTTGTCCTCTGAACCAGTGGTGCTCCATAACCAAGGGGCTATGCGAGCAGTCAGGCTAATAGATGCCATGCGGCGCTTGAGTTAGTCTGCCTAGGGAACAGGAGCCACACTGGGGCAGAGATTCTGTCAGCTCTTCAGGGGCAGGCTCAGAGGTGGTGGACGCCACGCCAGCTTCAGCCAGGAATGGTTGTGTGCGACAATGGCACAAACCTTCTCTCCTCCCTCCAACAGGGACACTTGACCCATGTTCCATGTTTGGCACACGTCCTGAATTTGGTGGTGCAGGGGGTACTCAGGCTTACAGGATCTCCTGAGTCAAGCCAGAAAAGTCTGTGGTCATTTCTGCTGGTCATACAATGCCAGTGCTCGGCTGGCTGACATTTAAAAGGAATGCAACCTACCCACCAACCGCCTCATTTGTGACATGCCCACCAGGTGGAATTCAACATTGGCAATGCTGCAGCAGCTGCACACACAACAGAGGGCCATCAATGAGTACCTATGTGAGTTTGGCACCATGACAGGGTCAGGGGAGCTTGGCTTTTTTTCGCCACACTAGTGGCTACTGATCAAGGATGCATGCACTGTCCTGTCAACATCTGAGGAGGCCACAAGGATGATGAGCAGTGACAATGCATGCATCAGTGACACTGTCCCTCTAGTCTTCCTGCTGGACCACACGGTTCGTGGAATCATGGACAGGGCACTTGAGGCAGAACAGCAGGAGGAAGAGAAGGACTTCCTTTCCTCTCAAGGCTCCCTTTATCCAGATAGCATTCCTGCGGGCCCAACAAACACACAGGAAGAAAAGGAGGAGGATTGTGTCAGCATGGATGTAGAGGATAACACTCAGCAGCAGTCTTCAGTCCCCAGAAACACAAGGAGTTGTACGTGGCTGGGAGGAGGTAGTTATGGATCATGTGATCCTTAGTGACACAGAGGACTCAGAATCGAATGCCTCTGCAAACTTACACTGCATGGCCTCCCTTATTCTGCAAAGCCTGCGAAAGGACCCTAGGATTTGTGGTATCAAGGAGAGGGATCATTACTGGCTGGCAACCCTTCTTGATCCACGTTACAAGGGTAAGGTTGTAGAACTCATCCAGCCTTCGCAGAGGGAGCAGAGGATGAAAAATCTTCAGGAGGCCTTGAAGAAAGGTTTGTGCAATGCATTTCCAGACTTTGGGAGGTTACCATTTCCTGGTTGCTGAGGCTTTGGTCAGTCAGAGGAAGAGCGGTGGAGAAGGTGGCCATCTGACCAATGCCTTTAAACAATTTTTCATTCCTCAGTGCCAAGGTTCAGGCAACCATCGCCAGCGCCTCCATTATATGGTGCAGGAATATCTAGGGGCAAGAGCAGGCTTGGAGACCTTTCCAAAAGAACATCCACTGGGTTACTGGGTCTTGAGGACGGACCACTGGCCAGAATTTGCTCAATATGCAATTGAGCTACTGGCCTGTCCTGCATCCAGCGTGCTTTCTGAACACACATTCAGTGCTGCTGGAAGGTTTGTAACGAATCAAAGAGTGTGCCTGTCTACAGACTCCGCTGATAGGCTCACATTCATAAAAATGAATCAGTCTTGGATCAGCAGCTATCAAGCACCTGATGCTGATGTAACTGATTGAATTTGCTATGGATGTGGGATCCCTTGAAGACTGCCTATGCTGACTATCCTATTCCTCCTCAATCTTGATGATGCTTGCTTATCAACAAAATTTTTGGTTTCGGGTACCACCACCACCACCCACGGCCCAATTCTTCTGCCCTTTTTTTTCTTGATATAATTGATATAATATTTTACAGCATGGCCCGTTCCTGTACCCAACAAGAGTAACTGAGGGCTATCAGTGTTCTGGTGCCACCAAAAAAAGGCCCAATTTGTCTGCCCCTGTTTAACAGGGGCATGTAATTACAATTTTTGATCTAATATTTCACAGTAGGGCCTGTTCCTGCGCCCAACAAGAGTATCTGCGAGGGGTTACAGTGTTGTGTCACCACCACCATCCAAGGTCCAATTTTTCTGCCCCTGTTTAACAGGGGCATGTAATTACAATTCTTGATATAATATTTCACAGCAGGGCCTGTTCCTGTGCCCAACAAGAGTAACTGAGGGCTTACAGTGTTCTGGCGCCACCAAAAAAAAAGGCCCAATTTTTCTGGCCCTGTTTAACGGGGGCATGTAATTACAATTTTTGATATACTATTTTACCAGGGTCCAAAAACACTTTTTATGGCAATAACTTGCATATAAGCCTTTAAAATTGGCACTTTTGATTTTTCACGTTCGCGTCCCATAGACTTTAACGATGTTCGCACAAATTTTTTGCATGTTCACATGTTCTGCTGCAAACCGAACCGGGGGGTGTTCGGCTCATCTCTAGTCATAACATCTTGTGGAAGATGTCCAGGTCCCAGCCTGAGAGACATATATCAATGTCACCAATTTGGACAACCCAAAAAACGAAACAAGGAGAAGTGCCTTTAAAAATGCAACATTGCTTAAAAGCTAGTAACTTGGGGGGGGGGGGGGGGGGCTTACACTGCCTATAAAGTGGTGCATCTGTAGCATGTATCCAAAATGCTGCTTCAAAGATGTACGGCTTCAGAGAAAATGTACAAATCTACATTGCAGCTGCAAGATTTTAACCCCCACCCCAAAAAATGGCCTGCCCCAATACATACAAGCCCATTTGGGTTTGTTAAGGCTTAAAATGAGAACCCCCACATGAAAAATACCACCCCAAACTAAAAAACATTGTGCCCCTCCCACACACTAACAAATCCCTAGCCAAACACACAACAAGCCAGCCCATGAAAAGGGGGTGGATGCTTGAGGCAGGAGGAGTTAGGGCACCCCAAAAGTCAACTACCTTGTTCCCATATTCAGGTGGACAAGGGCCTCTTCCACACAACCCTAGGCTGAGGTTGTGGGGGGGCTGCAGACAGGAGGCTTTACAGAATGTGGAAAGCCCCTTTAAACTAGTGGGTACAAGGTGCTTTGTGGTTGGTATTGGGCTGAGCCCAACATGCCCCAAAGGCAGCCAGCTATGTTGAGTGCATGTGGCCTTGTATGGTTCAGGAGGGGGTTGGGCGCTTGCTCTTCTCGCCCCTTTTCTAGCTGGGCCTGTTGTATGCTCTGAAAAGGGATGTGGTTTGGATTGGTGAAGGCAGCTCACAGCCTTTTGAGAATGGAGTGGAGTGTGGAGTTCCTCTTTAAAAGCAAATGTTAGCCCGTGGAAATCCAAGGGATTAGAGGGGGGAGACAAGAGCATTGGAAAATGGAGTGTGGAGTGTGGAGTTACCTTTTAAAAGCAAAAGTTAACCACACTTACACCCACAGTATCCGAACTATTCAAAGAAAATTATATTCCATTTTTAAAGTCTCTGAGACCCAAACTAGATAAATTAAAGCGATTTGAACTTTCATGGACTGGGCATCTGGCTGCGTTCAAAATGCAGGTTTTACCTCAGTTCTTATACCTATTCAGAACCCTACCCATTCCAGTACCAAAATCCTTCTTTCAGCAAGCACAATCTGAAATAGATAGATACCTATGGGTTGGGAAAAAAGCAAGATGTGCATTTAACAAAATTACTAAGTCCAAACATGCTGGAGGGATAGGCCATACAATAATTAAAGATTACCATGCGGCCACCATTTTGGCACAGATGAGGGGTTGGTTCCCCAACCACGATATCTCCCTATGGATAGAATTAGAAAAAATTCAAATTAAAGGAGGGAATCTGTATAATTACCTGATAACTAATGAATATCACACATCTACCCCTCTTGTACATTCCCCAACTATCCAGGCTTCTATCGAAGCCTGGCAATATCTCCTCAAGCATATAACACCTGAAGGACCCCAAATTCCTCTAAAATTCCCAATTACAGCTTTAGGACTCTTAATACCAGACTTATCATTAGCTAAATGGAGCTCTAGAGGCGAACTATCCCTAGAGGACCTCCTAGTAGGACCCACGGTTAAAACGTTCAGAACATTACAGATTGAATATGATATTCCAGCTTCTGACTATTATAAATATACTCAGATATCCCACTTACTAGAAAAAAAAGTAATGAACTTATCACTCATCTTCCCTGGCAAATCATCTTTTTTACACACAAAAGCACTAAACTCAAGGGAACGGCTTTATTCTACAAATTTCTACAGAATAAAAACTCTTTTAGTAAAACCACCAGTAGCATGGGAAAAGGACTTTAAAAAGATTTATACTGATGACCAATGGAAAAAAGCACTTAAAATCACATATGTATCTACTAGAAGTGCCAACCTATGGGAACTGCATCACAAATTTCTATTGAGGTGGTACCTCACCCCTTACCGCATTTCTAAATTTATTCCAGGAGTCTCCCCAGAATGTTGGAGGAAATGTGGGAGAATAGGATCACTGCTTCATGTGCTATGGTCGTGCCCACGTATTCAGAGATTTTGGATGATTATTTTTCAAATAATAGAACAAATCACAGGTATAAAAGTTGCGTTTTCTCCAGGTATGGCACTTCTTTCATTGGAAATCGACTCTATTCCAGCTCCTCTTAGGGCACTGGTATCCCACATACTTATCGCAGCTAGACTCACCATAGTACGCCATTGGAAAGACACCAGTCCTCCTCCTGTAACAGAAACCCTTCAGCTAATAAATACACATAGGATGTATGAAATACAATTCGCATGGAGTCTTGGAAATCAGAATAAAATATCTAATATGTGGGTTCCTTGGTCAACATGGTATCCACAAAACATGGGTCTTGGATTCTTTAGAAAACAGTAAATGGAAAAGTCACAGGATAACAATTATGACGAAGCTCACCACACAGGCTGCTTATGGACATATTAAGTTACTGTTAGTTCATTTAATTAATATAATTCTATAACCTTTCATTTATGTCAGACATTATCCAATTGCAGCTAGCATGTAACCATTATCTGTAGCCAAAATAAAATAAATAAATTAATTAAATATATAAGACGCGGGCAGGGGGGGCTTCTCCTTCTTCCAAACACAGTTAGTTCCCATGTGGGGGGTGGGAGTGAGGGAGAGGTAACTCCTGGAAAGTAATCTTAACAAGAGGCTGCAGATGTGGATGTAAATGACAAATATAAGAATGTACTTATCTCTGTCTATTAAGTATTTGCCATGAAAAAACTAAAGATGGTAATGTCTATGACTGTGTTATTATATCTTTGTTACTAATCTGAAAAATTTCAATAAAAACTTATTGCAATTAAAAGCAAAAGTTAGCCCAGGGAAATCAAAGGGATTAGAGGGGGGAGACAGGAGCACTGGAAAATGGAGTGGAGTGTGGAGTTCCCCTTTAAAAGCAAACATCAGCCCAAGGAAATCCAAGGGATTAGAGAGGGGAGACAAGAGCATTTGAGAATGGAGTGTGGAGTTTCCCTTTAAAAGCAAAAGTTAGCTCAAGGAAATCAAAGGGATTAAAGGAGGGAGACAAGAGCATTGGAGAATGGAGTGTGGAGTTCCCCTTTAAAAGCAAAAGCTAGCCCAAGGAAATCATGTGCATTAGAGGGGGAAGGTTAAATGCCCGTTTAGGCTTTAAAAAGGAGCTAGAGGAGTGAGAGTCTTTTTACATAATTTTTACAAGGTACATGTCACATGTTGGCAACGTAACATGCTAACATGACCTGTGTGCAGATCTCCTTAAAAAAAACATAAAGGTGAACCAGTTTAAAAAAAATGCTACCCCAAAGCACCCTCCTCATGTTAAGGGCATGTGGCCTGGTGTATGGTTCAGGAGGTGAGGCGCTCTCTTGTCCCCCCTCTTTTCCTGCGGCCTGTCAGGTTGCATGCTCGATAAAGGGTCTGGTATTGATTTTGGGGGGACCCCTACGTCATTTTTTTTTTATTTTGGTGGAGGGTTCCCCTTAAAATCCATACCAGACCTTAAGGGTCTGGTATGGATTTTGGGATCCTACACCATTTTTTTTTCAATTTGGTGCAGGGTTCCCCTTAATTTCTATATCAGATCCCCACGCAATTTTTTTTAAATTTTGATTCGGGGTTGCCCTTAATACTCATACCAGACCCAAAGGGCCTGGTAATGGACGGGGGGATCCCATGCTCTTTTTTTCAATTATCTGTATCTAACTTGCCAAGACCCGACAATTCATTACATCCGCGATCAGTTTTAAATGACAATTTTTCCTTTAGAAATGTCATTTTGCTGTGGTACTGTTCTAAACACAGGAAAAATGTGCCACTTTACAGGCATACTATGAACACCCCCCACAATATTTAAAGGAATATTGCATTTTTATTCTTTCACTTTAAGCATTAAAAAAATCACTGCTCCCGAAAAAATGGCCATTTAAAAAAAAAAAATTTGCATTGATACATGTTCCCTGGGTCCCCAAACACTTTTTATGACAATAACTTGCATATAAGCCTTTAAAATGAGCACTTTTGATTTTTCATGTTCAAGTCCTATAGACTTTAACGGTGTTCGTGTGTTCATCCGACTTTTTTGTCTGTTCACAAGTTCTGGTGCGAACCGAACTGGGGTGGGGGGGGGTGTTCGGCTCATTCTTACATATGAGACACGGGTAATACCTGTTTTTACTGCAAAGTTGTAGGTATGGCACATTATGTGGCAGGAATTATGTGGAATGTTTGATTAATATTGATTTTAATTTAAATTTCAATTGTTTTATATAGCTATTACTAATTTGTTATACAGTTAAATATATATTTTTGTGAGATGCTTTGTGGACTCATGTGGTGTAAGACAATCCAGAGTAAAATCATGGTGATACCTCTCTCAGTACAGAGACATTTGTATGTCTCTCTGTAAGTCTTTTATCTTAGATTATGCATTTCATTTTTTGATTCCGCTGTGTCCTTTTCTTGGGATGTCTGTTTGGGACTTATGTATGATAGAGCAATCGATCAATGCATACTAGTATGGACTGCTAAATACACCACATGTGTTACAATCCTGAGGGTTTAGTTAATGTGATGGTTAATTTTACATCTTTGTTAAGTTGGGCACTCATGGGGTTAAGTACCTTAGTGTAAGCCCATGAATTGAGTAAGCTGCGCTGTGTGGCCACGCCCTCTCAAAAAGTCTATGATGAAACACATTAGGGTGTGACCACGTAGCTACAGGGTGGGTCAGTGAGTGTGTTGCCTAAACTGGGATCATCACAAGCAGCTGTTCTATGAGCGGTGAGAGCTTTACACACAGGCTGATATATAATCCAAGTGTTTACATACTTTTAAAGTATTTTAACCTTGTAAGTGCAATTGTTGAAGGAGAATTTATGAGAGCAATAAACGTAACAGAGTTACGCTATGAGACCGATTGTTTTCATTGTGGGAGACTGCTGATGAGGGGAGGCTCCTGATACTCAACAAACTCCTGCGGGAGTGGATTGCTGTGCGTGGTGTAGTGTATACCGGGATTTGCCAATGAGAAGAGGATTCCCAGGCACAGTTCATTTCTGTTGGAGAAGGTGGCTTATCCTAAGGCGTTTTTTATACCTTGATCTGGAGAGTTTAACATCTATAAGGAGCAGGATTCCACGAAGTGTGGTGATGGGATCTTTGGAGCGGCTTTGAGCATCAGTTCCTGCCCTATATGAGAGATGTGATTGACTTTTGGAATCACTTGGTGTATAGCTAGCATGTGACTATTATACTGGATACACCAACTTAGCACTGCTATTGCTTTCTCTTCTTCAGTGGAAGAACTACTCAGCTTTCCTAGTGCCTCCATGGCAACATAAACATGGTTGGTTGCTCCCCCACAACCACAGGACCACTTTAACTCTGTAAAAGAAAGAGTTGCCCCCCTACGCCATTCTTTTTTCTGTCCTCAAGCCTGCAAGATCACCCGGATCAGCCCTTGCCTCACCACCGTGTTAGTGTTACCATTACAGGTTCATGCTCCCCTGTAGTATGGAGTCCCAGGACTTAGACTGCTAAATGCGCCAACAAGTATGGGAGCCCATTTTTTCTGTGGAACTTTTTTGAGGCAAAGGGGTTCAAGGGGAGTCAGGTCTGCTCTTCCCCCTTCCCCTTGGACATCTACTCTATTATGGAAACTATCCCAGTGGCGTTTGAGCAGGCTCAACAACTAAAGATCTTCCATGGATGTGCACCTGCACCAAGGAGTGACAGCAGTTTTGTATAGAGGATTTCTATGGGATACCTTATGTCACTTCCCCAGGCTCGTTTAGGCTGTGATCTGCTATTCCAGGAGACATGCTATCCTGCCCCCCTTCTCCTTGGGTCCCTGCAGCGCTTCGCCTCCTGTGGCTCCTTTTGCCTGTTTCAGAGGCAGGACCTCAGCGCCATTGGATGATGTCAGCGGCACATGCGTAATTGCCGAGTGAAGCCACGGCAGCCATCTTGCTATACCCAAAGTAGGTGTGAATATATATATATGGGCAGTCTCTGGACATTATGAAGACAGCTGTCAACAGGGAAACGTCTCCCCCTGCTGCTTTGATTCCGTTTCCCTATTTGAAAGCACCTTCTTCCCAATGGAAGCTAGAGGTACTACACTTACAAATATGCAAAAAAAAACAAAACAAAAACACAGAAACCCTTTTTCTGTGGCAAACAAGCCCTGCCAGAAAAACTTGTATGGGAGGCATGTTATATGGAAGCTATTGGCAACAAGGATAAAGATAAACAGGAATCTATTGATACGATGAAGAAATTGATCAAGGACTCAATTCGAGAATTAACCCTGTACCAGGAATTAGTGGTCCCACCCACAAGTCGGAGGTCTACTGAAACTTCAATCCAAGTGGATTTAGGTTCCAGCTCTGAGGAGGACAGGGACACAGCAGAGGAGAATCCTTCTGCATTCGATTACGGGTTGATCGTCCCATTCGTGGTTGCAGTAAAGAACGCGCTTTAGTGGGAGGAAACACCCAAACCTCCCGCCAAGTCCAGGGAATATTTTCCCCACCTGAAGAGGAAACGCCAAAACTTTCCACTTATAGAAGAGATAAGGGATGTTGTGACAGATGAATGGCGGAAGGTGGAAAAAAGTCAGATCACTTACAATCGTTTCAATAAATTATACCCTTTGGCAGAGTCGGATGCCCAACTATTTGATTCCATGCCATCAGTAGATGCATCAGTCATGAGACTGGCTAGGAACACAGCGTCTCCCTTAGAGGATGCGGTTTCTTTCAGGGATGACCTAGATCAGAGAATTGATTCAGATCTAAAGGAGGCTCATCAGGCGGCCGGGGGGAGCCTGCAAGCCAGCAGTGGCCCTAACCTCGGTCTCCAGGGCAGAACGAGCTTGGACCGATAACATCGAACCAGCCCTCAGGCAGGGCATGGAGTGTGACAAGATTATAAAGGCTCTCAATCAGGTGAAGTTGGCATCAGATTTTATAGCCGAAGCGGCCATTGGTACCTTGAAATGCTCCGCCAGAGCTATATTATATTCAGTCACCACTAAAGCCCTGGTCGGCAGATCCCTCCTCTAAACAAATATGGTGTTGCATTCCCTATGACGGAAAAGCCCTATTTGGTGAAAAACTGGAGACCGCAATTAATAGGGTTACAGGGGGCAAGAGCGGCCTGATCCCTCAGGATAGGAATAAGAGAAGGAAATTTGCAGCAAAAGCAACCTTTCAGCAGAAGGCCAGGGATGCCAGAACATATCGTTCAGGAAGAGAATACAGAAGGGGCTGGAAGGGTTTCCAAGCTACCTTTGTGAAGATGGGGAATTAGAAGGCTAAAACCTTGGGGCAGGAAATTCAGAATTCATTTTGACTCCTTGTGTGCCCGTCTCAGCGCATTCACTGTTCAGATCAGTGGGTCACTTCCACAATCCTTCAAGGTCATTTTTGGAGGTTTAAACACCATCCGCCCTGCTATTCTTTTCTGCCTACCAGAATCCCAGCTTCCACGGAAAAGCGGGAAATCCTTCTCTGGTTCATCAGCAAGCAGTGATAGCGGTTCCAGAATTGGAAAGGTATTTAGAATTTTATTCTTTTTTGGTACGCAAAGAGTCAGAGGGATGGAGAACCAGTTCTAGACCTGAAATGGTTAAACAAGTTTATCCGGCTCGAACGTTTCAAGATGGATTCCTCAATACGGTTATCCTAACAGTACAGCCAGGAGATGTGATGGTCTCTATAGACCTCCAAGATGCGTATCTGCATATACAGTATCTCACAAAAGTGAGTACACCCCTCACATTTTTGTAAATATTTTATTCTATCTTTTCATGTGACAACACTGAAGAAATGACACTTTGCTACAATGTAAAGTAGTGGGTGTACAGTTTGTATAACAGTGTAAATTTGCTGTCCCCTCAAAATAACTCAACACACAGCCATTAATGTCTAAACCACACCTAAGTGAAAATGTCCAAATTGGGCCCAAAGTGTCAATATTTTGTGTGGCCACCATTATTTTCCAGCACTGCTTTAACCCTCTTGGGCATGGAGTTCACCAGAGCTTCACAGGTTGCCACTGGAGTCCCCTTCCACTCCTCCATGACGACATCACGGAGCTGGTGGATGTTAGAGACCTTGCGCTCCTCCACCTTCAGTTTGAGGATGCTCCACAGATGCTCAATAGGTTTTAGGTATGGAGACATTCTTAGCCAGTCCATCACCTTTACCCTCAGCTTCTTTAGCAAGGCAGTGGTGGTCTTGGCGGTGTGTGGGGTCATTATCATGTTGGAATACTGCCCTGCGGCTCAGTCTCTGAAGGGAGGGGAATCATGCTCTGCTTCAGTATATCACAGTACATGTAGGCAAGACACACTTGTCTTTGTACTCCTCACCTGGTTGCCGCCACACACACTTAACACCATCTGAACCAAATATGTTTATATTGGTCTTATCAGACCACAGGACATGGTTCCAGTAATCCATGTCCTTAGCCTGCTTGTCTTCAGCAAACTGTTTGCGGGCTTTCTTGTGCATCATCTTTAGAAGAGGTTTCCTTCTGGGTCGACAGCCATGCAGGCCAATTTGATACAGTGTGCGGCGTATGGTCTGAGCACTGACAGGCTGAACCCCCACCCCTTCAATCTCTGCAGCAATGCTAGCAGCATTCATACATCTATTTCCCAAAGACAACCTCTAGATTAGACGCTGAGCACATGCACTCAACTTCTTTGGTCATCCATGACAAGGCCTGTTCTGAGTGGAACCTGTCCTGTTAAACTGTTGTATGGTCTTAGCCACCGTGCTGCAGATCAGTTTCAGGGTCTTGGCAATCTTCTTATAGCCTAGGCCATCTTTATGTAGAGCAACAATTCTTTTTTTAGGATCCTCAGAGAGTTCTTTGCCATGAGGTGCCATGTTGAACTTCCAGTGACCAGTATGAGAGAGTGAGAGCGATAACTCCAAATTTAACACACCTGCTCCCCATTCACACCTGAGTCCCTGTAACACTAATGAGTCATATGACATCGGGGAGGGAAAATGGTGAATTGAACCCATTTTGGACATTTTTACTTAGGGGTGTACTCACTTTTGTTGCCAGCGGTTTAGACATTAATTGCTGTGTGTTGAGTTATTTTGAGGAAACAGAAAATGTACACTGTTATACAAGCTGTACACTCACTACTTTACATTGTAGCAATGTGTCATTTCTTCAGTGTTGTCATATGAAAAGATAGAGAAAAATATTTACAAAAATGTGAGGGGTGTACTCACTTTTGTCAGATACTGTACCTATCCATCGCGATTTCCAACCATTCCTAAGGTTCAAGATAGGGGAACTTCACCTACAGTTCCAGTGCTTGTCCTTCGGCATATCAACAGCTCCCAGAACCTTTACCAAGGTATTGGTGGCAATTCGGGCTCCTCTCTGGGAGAATGGTATCCGTGTTCTACATTATCTGGACGATATTCTAGTCCTATCTCAGGACAGGAGAATCCTGAACAGCCATCTACAGGAAGTCACGAGCACATTTAGCAAATACAGATGGTTAATAAATCATACAAAGAGCAAGCTCATTCCAACACAGAGGATGATATACTTAGGGGCACTGTCCGACACCCAGAAGAGGGCAGTGTCGCTCCCACCGGATAAATTTCCTATAATCATTAAGGAAAGTAGGGAGGGCACTGGCAAGCAAGTCCATGTCAGCAGCAGAATGCCTGAGTCTCCTGGGATCTTTTTCCTCTTGCATCTCGATGGTAAAGTGGGCCAGGTGGTTAGGTACCAATTTACATGGTACTTTTTGAGCCGGGGAATGCCCCAAGGTTCTGTTTTTGTAAATCTATTAAAAATCAATAAAGAGAATTAAAAAAAAAAAGTGGGCCAGGTGGCATCTCCGTGGCTTTCAACAGGGGTTTCTATCCCAATGGAGGAGGAAATCCTTGTCTCAGAGAATTCTAATCACAATATCAATGAAGTCCAGCCTGTGGTGATGGACAAGACCACCCAACCTTCAAAATGATTATCATCTTGGCATCATCTCATGGATCACTCTTACATCACGAGTTGGTTGGGTTGGGGTGCTCACTTCAAAGATCAGTTGATCCAAGGAAAATGGCAATTCAACTTGGAGGGCATAGTCTCCAACATCCCAGAACTGGAAGGTTATATAACACTTGGCACCTCTTGTCAAAGGCAGCTCTCTTCTGTTACAAATGGACAACAGATCGGCAGTAGCCTATGTCCAGAACCAGGGGGAACTCACAGCAGATCGTTATCCATCGAGGTAGCTCCGATTTTAGCATGGGCCGAGAAGAATCTTGTCAACCTCAGAGTGGCCTTTTTACTAGCTCCCCAGAATCAACTGGCAGATCGCCTGTCCAAGGAATTCATCAACAACAACGAGTGGTCTCTGCACCATGGGGTGTTCCAGTGGATTTGTCAGCAGTGGGGAAATCCTCAGTTTTACCTATTCATGTCCCACTGAATGCCAAGACACCTCAGTTCTTCACAAGAGGCCCTGCCCCGAAGTTGGTTGGGGTGGATGGCTTAGTCCAGCCATGGACTTTCCAATTGGGGTATGTGTTTCCCCCAATTCCACTGATTCTGAGATTCCTTCAATGACTAACAAAGGAAGAAGTGACCATCCTGGTAGTGATCCCTTACTGGCCAAGGAGGCCTTGGTTCACACTCTTGACCCAACTGTCTCTTTGCAACTCCTTAGTCCTTCCGAAGATACACAACCTTTTGTCTCAAGGGACTTTTGTCCACCCACATCCATGGATCTTGGATTTAAGGGCTTCGAGCGGAATAGGCTGGAGGAATTAGGATGTTCTCAGAAAGTAATCTAGACACTGCTCCAAGCCAGAAAGTCGTCCAATAATAATACCTATTACAGGATATGGCAGAAATTTTCAGAGTTTGCGGAAACTAACCAATTTAACCCGTTAAGACCAGAGGGGAATGACATTCTCCTGTTTCTACAGAAGGGGCTAGATTTAAGTTTGGGGCTTAGTACTCTTATGCCCTGTACACACGGTCGGACATTGATCGGACATTCCGACAACAAAATCCATGGATTTTTTCAGACGGATGTTGGCTCAAACTTGTATTGCATACACACGGTCACACAAAGTTGTCGGAAAATCTGATCGTTCTGAATGCGGTGACGTAAAACACGTACATCGGGACTATAAACAGGGCAGTAGCCAATAGCTTTTGTCTCTTAATTAATTCTGAGCATGCGTGGCACTTTGTGCATCGGATTTGTGTACACACGATTGGAATTTCCAACAACGGATTTTGTTGTCGGAAAATTTTATACCAAGCTCTCAAACTTTGTGTGTTGGAAATTCCGATGGAAAATGTGTGATGGAGCCCACACACGGTCGGAATTTCCGACAACAAGGTCCTATCACACATTTTCCGTCAGAAAATCCGACCATGTGTACAGGGCATTAAAGTACAAGTCTCAGCCTTATCAGCCTTAACCGACACCAGATGGGTCTTAATCCCGTTGATAGAATGATTTCAGAGCAGTTTTAAGGTTAAGACCACCTAGGAAGACACTGTACCCAAAGTGGGATTTACCTTTAGTACGGAATACTCTGACAGCACCACCATTGGCACCTACCGATGATTGTGCTCTGGAAAATATTACTCTGAAGGCTGCCTTTCTAGTAGCTGTCACCTCAGGACGTTGGATTTCGGAGATCCAAGCCTTGGGAGCGCAAGATTCGTACATTACATTCTTTCCAGACAGGGTCGTTCTACAGCCGATTCACCAGTTCATACCCAAGGTTCCGACTGTCTACTATTTTAATCAGGAATGGGTTCTCCCAGCTTTTGAAGAAGACCCAGCTACGTCAAGATTACATGAACCAGTAGTTGCAAGAACGCTTTGTCAGTACATCGAGCTAACACAGTCTTTCCGCAAAGACCAACGCCTATTTGTTATTCCAAATGGAGTTAGGAAAGGGTTGGCAGCACCCAAAAGAACTATAGGAGGCTGAATTGTACATCTGATTCAAAACATTTTGTAACCCCAAATAAACTATATCTTTTGCAGCAACCCTCCCTATGAGCGAGTTATTTATCATGTGTATGCTGCCATGGAGGCACCAGAAAATTGAATACTTACCTTTCTGTACCTTTCTGTAATTTTCCTTTCCTGGTGCCTATGCATGGCAGCATACACCCTCCCTTACTATAATATGCATTTTTGGAGACTAGTTACAAGAATTATGTGGGGGGCAACTCTTTCTTTTATAGCGTTAAAGTGGTCCTGTGGGTTGGTTGTGGGCGGAGCAACCTACCATGTGTATGCTGCCATGGATAGGCACCAGGAAAGGAACATTTACGGAAAGGTAGGTATTCAATTTTCCGTTTTCTTCAGTGAACTAAAAAAATGTTGTATGTTATAAAGAAGAAGGGAGTTACAAGCATGATCACAAGGTGAAAATAAAGGAAAGAAGGTTGAAAAAAGAAATGCATGCAGCCACCTCTTCCAAAGGTCGCTAAGCTGTAATATATTATATTTTTGCTCTTGAGTTTGGATATACTTTAAAATATAGCCATCATGTGATAAATAGGTGGCTTGCCATTGCCAACCTCCTGCCGAAAATGTTTGTTGTTTGGCTGTGTTTGGATATAATACAGAAATAGCCTGTGAGGCTCTGAAACGTTGGTAATATTTAACTTACAGTCAGGTCCATAAATATTGGGACATTGACACAATTCTAATCTTTTTGGCTCTATACACCACTGCAATAGATTTGAAATGAAACAAACAAGATGTGTTTTAACTGCAGACTTTCAGCTTTAATTTGAGGGTATTTACATCCAAATCAGGTGGACGGTGTAGGAACTACAACAGTTTGTATATGTGCCTCCCACTTTTTAAGGGACCAAAAGTAATGGGACAGATTAACAATCATCCATCAAACTTTCACTTTTTAATACTTGGTTGCAAATCCTTTGCAGTCAATTACAGCCTGAAGTCTGGAATGCATAGACATCACCAGATGCTGGGTTTTATCCCTGGTGATGTCTTCAGTTCCTGCTTGTTCTTGGGGAATTTTCCCTTCAGTTTTGTCTTTAGCAAGTGAAATGCATGCTCAATCGGATTTAGGTCAGGTGATTGACTTGGCCATTGCATAACATTCCACTTCTTTCACTTAAAAAACTCTTTGATTGCTTTCGCAGTATGCTTCGGGTCATTGTCCATCTGTACTGTGAAGCGCTGTGCAATGAGTTCTGAAGCATTTTGCTGAATATGAGCAGATAATATTGCCCGAAACACTTCAAAATTCATCCTGCTGCTTTTGTAAGCAGTCACATCATCAACAAATACAAGAGAACCAGTTCTATTGGCAGCCATACATGCCCACGCCATGACACTACCACCACCATGATTCACTGATGAGGTGGTATGCTTTAGATCATGAGCAGTTCCTTTCCTTCTCCATACTCTTCTCTTCCCATCACTCTGGTACAAGTTGAGCTTGGTCTCATCTGTCCATAGGATGTTGTTCCAGAACTGTGAAGGCTTTTTTTAGATTTTTTTTGAGAAACTCTAATCTGGCCTTCCTGTTTTTGGGGCTCACCAATGGTTTACATCTTGTGGTGAACCCTCTGTATTCACTCCGGTGAAGTCTTCTCTTGATTGTTGACTTTGACACACATACACCTACCTCCTGGAGAGTGATCTTGATCTGGCCAACTCTTGTGAAGGGTGTTTTCTTCACCAGGGAAAGAATTCTTCGGTCATCCACCACAGTTGTTTTCCATGGTCTTCCGGGTCTTTTGGTGTTGCTGAGCTCACCGGGGCGTGGCCACATCTACTGTTTTTGCTATATGTCTGATGGGTTTGTTTTGTTTTTTCAGCCTGATAGTGAAGGTGACAGCTCTTTGGATCTCATATTGAGAGTTGACAGCAACAGATTCCAAATGCAAATAACACACTTGAAATGAACTCTGGACCTTTTATCTGCCCCTTGTAAGTGGGATAATGAGGGAATAACACACACCTGGCCATGGAACAGCTGAGCAGCCAATTGTCCCATTACTTTTGGTCCCTTAAAAAGTGGGAGGCACATACAAACTGTTGTAATTCCTACACCGTTCACCTGATTGGGATGTAGATACCCTCAAATTAAAGCTGAAAGTCTGCAGTTAAAGCACATCTTGTTCGTTTCATTTCAAATTAATTGTGGTGGTGTATAGAGCGAAAAAGATTAGAATTGTGTCGATGTCCCAATATTTATGGACCTGACTGTATGCGAAGTGTGAAGAATACTCTTTTTTTCTTTGATTTTCAATCAAGTGCTGGGGATGAAATCTTGTCCTATTTCGGTATTGCATACCTATTGCTGTCGATGGTAGAACCATCCATTTACGTTGGTTGTAACACTGTATGGAGTACAGTCCAAAGCTGTAAAACTTCATGTCATTGAAGTGGAACAAACAGGAAGCAAAAGTCACAATCCTCAAATCTATACTTATTCTAGGTCAGTCACTAATATTAGATCTTGATTTCTTTAGTTTCACTGTAGTTGTCCTTTTGTGGAAATATAATTCTAGATTAATAGAAATAGTGTATGATGCACTTTACCCATTCCACTCATTCTGCCCCACTGGATTCCCTTCCTAATGCCTGAATATCTAATTGTATATTTATGTAACATATAACTTTATTCAGTATTTATTAACCACTTAAGCTCCGGAAGGTTTTACCCCTTTCATGACCAAGGCATTTTTTGCTATTCGACACTGTGCTACTTTCACTTGCAATTGCACCGTCATGCAACGCTGTACCCAAA